>CM077834.1:9618315-10218315 GCA_039720395.1 Liquidambar formosana | reverse complement strand
TGGTTAAGATTAGTAGAAGCTCTACATCTCATGCACTGCGTTCTGTTTTTTTTTTTTTTTTTTTTTTTTTTTTTTTTTTTTTTTTGTTTGAATGAACACTAACATTGTAACCCAGACCAAAACCTACATGAATATTACGAAAATTTTGCACAATTGAACTCTTCTAGTAGATTATTGCACCACATGGTGCATGGGTGGATCCTCTACCTGCCTTCCAGCATTGATGTCGTTACTGAATTTTCGGTATGGAATTCATCTTTTCTTGGTATTCCAGCTGTCTCAAAAGAACTTCTTTCTATGAAGAAGCCAGGCTGTTTAGGTTGAGGCAATGTTGCTCCCTCATTCGCCAGCATGAAAACAACAGATGACATTGCTGGTCTGTCTTCTGGGAATCTTTGAACACATAATAAACCCACTTGAATGCATCTTACTACTTGAGATTCAACACATGAATTCTCCAAACAAGTATCCAATAGTTCCAGGGCCCTGTCTTCATTCCACAGCAACCATGCCTAAAACAATTGCAACCAACATGCTTAGTCATTCACCATAAAAGCTGGAGATACATAATTTGTGATATACATCATATATAAATATATACATATCCAGAGAAAGAGAGAGAGGGAGAGAAAATGGACTTTCATTCTGTCTACATACATGCCCCAGAAGGTTATGGTGGTGATCTGGATGATAGAACCCTCTGTTCTTTTTGCCACTCACAATCTCTAACAGAAGCACACCTAGGCTAAAGACATCAGATTTCACGGAAAAGTTGCCATCAATTGCATACTCTGGGGACATATAGCCACTGCATGGAAGTATGAGATGTAATCATATTAGTTATTCCAATTGATGAAAATACGGCCTGAGATAATAGTGCTTACTAAGTTCCAACAATTCTCTTTGTTTTTGCTTCAATTGCATCCCCTTCAAAAATTCTTGCTAAGCCGAAGTCTGAAATTTTAGGATTTAGCTTGCTGTCTAGTAAAATATTGCTTATTTTGAGATCCCTATGAATAATTTGAAGTCTAGAATCTTGGTGCAGGTAGAGAAGTCCTCGTGCAATTCCCATAACAATGTCAAAGCGCTTTTGCCATGCCAACAATGCACTTCTATTTTCATCTGCACATCATTTTGATCCTTGTAATTCCATAATTAGATCTACTTCAATACTTACTATTTTTTTATCCATAAGATCAACTAGAGGCCTCTCACAAGGCACATAAATAATGGCACAAAAGTAAGCAAATATAAATGATAAAATTAATCCAAACTCATAAGAGGTTAAGAGGCTCTGACCAAAAATAAAGTAATCCAAGCTTTTGTTGGGCATATATTCGTATATTAACATCCTTTCTCCTCCTTGAATGCAGGAACCCAGAAGCTTGACCAGATTCCTATGTTGAAGCTTGGCTATCAAAACAACTTCATTCATATATTCATTAAAACCTTGTCCTGAAGTTTCTGACAGCCTCTTCACCGCTATTTCTTGTCCGGTAGAAAGATCACCCTGCACAATTGTCATTTACAAGATGCAATTTCTTTATCATTTTCTGGTTTGCAGGATGCACTATAATATCGATCATATGTACTTTCTGTTAGTCATACAAGAAAAAATTGCCCATGTCCCAAGTTACCTTGTAAACAGGGCCAAAGCCACCTGCTCCGATCATATTTGCAGGAGAGAAGTTGTTAGTAGCCATAGCAATGGTAGCCAAATCAAATAAAGGCAACTCTAAGTCTTCCTTCTTGCTTTCCCGTCCTGTTAAAAGGGATAATTATTAATTTAACCGCTCGAGTCACGGACGGCCTGTTCTTTGAAGAAAATCAGTAAAAAGAAAAAAGGAAAAAGACAATGAGTATTTTCAGTTGGTTACCTCTTCTCTTTGATCTTTTCCTCCAAACTACACACCAGAATATGAAGCCCAAGATAAGCATTCCCAAAATGGTCGATACCACTAGGATGATCACCAGTCTTTTCTTCATATCTGAATGATGGATTGATGCTAGAATAGACAATACTGACGAGTTTTAATCATTTTGCTGCTTATGATTTCCTATTTTTATGGTAAATGTAGCAATGCCAAATCTCTGTCCTAGAGAAATTAGAATACTCTGCAACAGTTGATTTATCATGCCATCTGATGAACACTAAACTAGCAAAAAAATTAGAAGGGATAGCATCCTAAAGCGCAAAATACACTTACCTAGTTCCCAAGCTGGCAACCGTATATAGATATAGATATCCTCCTCACCATCTCCTGCAATGAACTCGCGGATATCAATCAGGTCCCCGAACCACATCAAACAATCACTGCCGCCTCCACTAATATTTAAATTAGCATAAGCTGTACAAGAACAGTTCTTCAAGCACTCCGCCTTGCATTCCTTTGAGCTCATACTCTTGTTCAATGAAAACTCTAACAAGTCTGGCAAATTCAACCCCACAAGCCTGACAAACCCCTCTCCACTATGGCAATCTAACGGTGTTCTTCTTATGCATCCACTGGACCAATTAAGCATTGCCAATTCTTCTTGTGATCTGGGCATGAACCCCTTCAAACACTCACACATTGGACTCTTGTTCATTCTGCAAACAGCATTAGCACCACATTGCCCATAATTGTCACAGAGCTCACTTGGACGTGTGTACTTAACAGCCCATTCAGTGCTCCTCTCATTCAAAATAAGACGCTCAAGCAAACCTGACTGATTTAGTGTGAATCTTGTTAATACTGCATTGTTTTCAAGTTCACTCGAGTAAAAGAACTCCTTCTCATTATATGTATATATGATTTTGAAAACCAAGTTGGGCAAATTATGAAGACCACAAAATCGAACTCCATTCCATGGCCCTACACGGACCTTCTTGATTGATCCCATGGTGACGAATAGTTGAGGCATCCCGAGCATATCAACTCTGTAGGTGAAGTCTCCAGGGCTTGGATCATCGGTGGTTTTCCATGATGTTAAATATCGGTCTACACCAGTGTTTAAATTGCAGCCAATCTTCATCCCTGGTAACATTGTATCGCATGGGTAGTCAAAGCTTTCCCATAGATAGCTTTCAGAACTCATGCTAGTATAGTCTCTGACAACAAGGTTTCCACTTTCCAAGAGCTGTGCAACTGGGCTTTCTGCTACTGCTGATAAATTGGAAGACCAAACGACACCCTTTGTTCGGTTGAGAAGAACAAGTTCTCTGTTTTTGCTGATGGTTAAGACCCCAAATGAATCTGTAATTGGGTTGTTTCTATTAGCGACCCACACGACTGTACCTGGGGCATTCTTGTACCATATTCCCAAGTACCTGTTCTTGGAATTACCCGGAGAGAAGAAGCCTAGTTCGAAGGTTTGGCCTGAGGAAACCAAAGTGTTGCCATCACTGATTGATTGGGTTGAACTCATGGTCTCAGCTGCACTGCAGAATTCGATGAAGATTGGGAAAGAGATCAAACAGTAAATGAGCTTCATGTTAGACATCAGTGATTTGGAGCACCTGCAGTCCATAATGATCTGAAGCAATTCATATATAATGACTTAAACATAGAAGTCTTTTACTTCTGTCTCTTATTGACCAGCTTCATTGTGGAATTTGCTTTGCATCTTCCTACTCTTTGGGGTATGATGTTTACCTCTGCTATGACTTTTCCAACTCAAGTTGGTCTTTTGTTCCATCAGAACATTTAGGCTCTATTTGGTTTGTGGATTTTATCAAGGAAAAAAAATAAAATATAAGGAATTTTACTTTTCTTTATTTAGTTGCAATGGAAAATTGGAAGAAAAATAATAATTGGAATAATTTTAACTTGATATGATTTTATCTTTTCCATTTATTTTCTTTCCTCCACATTTTTTTCCCTTCCTTTTTTTTTTCCTTGGTAGAATCCAGGAACCAAATAGAGGGTTAATGAACTTTTAGACTGAAAATTAAATACTCTATAAAAATAAAGAGTAAGGCTGCTAAGAGGATGCCCTCATCCTGCTTCCATGACCTCTCCTATTACATGTAATTCAAGACATGATGCGTCATCAAATTCATCACCATCGAGGCCATCCTACCTACAGAATTTCAACCAAAAATATGTTTAATTGATAGAAATGTGCGATTAAACCAAGAATATAATGATTAGCACGTAGAAATGTCCTTTGGACATTCATATTATGATTAGCGCGTAGATATATAGCAAAGTCTACGTGACTTGGAATATACGAGAGGATTCATTTTATGAATAATATGTGGGCAGTAAGAGCCAACATAGCAATCTTACTAATATTGTTCGATCCCCTAACTCATTTTGACAGCTTTATCACAAATATTCTTTTTTCTAGTTAGTAATAACATTAATTAGGCGTTTAACTCTAACCCACATAATTGTTAGGCTACGTGGAGCCTGGTATTTCATCTTACCACATAATTATTTTTATTATTT
This sequence comes from Liquidambar formosana, assembly GCA_039720395.1. NCBI lineage: Eukaryota > Viridiplantae > Streptophyta > Magnoliopsida > Saxifragales > Altingiaceae > Liquidambar > Liquidambar formosana. The sequence continues at coordinate 10,213,882 of CM077834.1, read as the reverse complement.
TTATTTATAAATATATTTTTTTGAAGCCTAGTCCATAGTGCAAAGGCTCGGGTCGATGATGAGTACATGATTTAGTTCCCTAACAACATCCGAGGCAAACATTTGAGATAAGATGCAGGGAATGGATACAAATGTAATGAATATGACTTGTTCAATCAAAGTTGTTGTTTGTACACTTAATTCCCTTGCATGGCTATCTTTCCATCAATGTCAGCCTAGACCCCTCATATTGGTCCAGCATGTGAAGCGCAATTATTCCAAGATGACTTTTCATAAGCCTTCCAGCAAATAATTTTCCTCACTGATTGGATGGTCTAGTGAGAGATTCATTGGTCAGTCAAATTCAGGTGGGTCCTTCATAAAAGAGTAAGTCTCATACATTTGGTATGAAAAGTCAAGTGAAAGAGAGTGTAAGTGCCCCCATTTTGGCATTTTTTGCAGATGTGATATGGAGCCGTGGAGGAATATCTCATTTCATATTTTGGGTGGTTGTTGCCAGGGAAAGGCCTCGGGCCCTTGACAAGTTTGCTTCAGAAGGTCATTACTGGGCTTTCCTGTTTGATGTTCATCATCCATTCTACCATAACATGCACCCATATAGGCATTTACTCGCCTTCATTTAAACATTCGAATCGCTATTTTGGCAATGCTGTATGAGATATTTTCCAGCCTCCAAAAGTAAATTCATTCTAAATGAACCATAGCTGCCATGATATGTCAAAAAATATTTTATTTGTATATTCCTCATTTTAGTGGTAATAACGAATTATCAATTTATCATTAGGGTTTGAGATTCAAAATTGGTGTAATACAGTGTTCCACACCTAGTTAGCAACCGGAAATATGTTTTTCTTTTCGTACTACACGTAGTAAAATCATTAGCTGCAATTGTTCCCTTTCTTGTCAATATTTTTTTCTCTGGAATACAGAATATTTTTGAAGAGCATATCCATGTTAAATCCCATTTTGGAAAATTTTCCGTGGAAACTTTCTTATGGGGATCCCTCTCATTCTCTCTGCTGTTTTTTCAAAGTCTTTCAGTCAACAATTTTAGGCAAATGCTAATTCCAGTCCAACCACGCTGTGATTGGTATGCATAATTGGGGTCCAATTATAGAGCCCACATAACTGTAATTAACATCTGCCACAATTTTTTATTGACTGATTGGATGGTCTACTGACCTGGACTGTCTGACCAATTGGGTGGCCCATGGGAGGGGTAAGTCCCACTTGGTATGAAGGGTCAGTGGAAGAATAGAGGATCCTTAATCGTCCCATTTACACGAGAATTAGCGTAGTCATATAAACGCCTGTGTGGCTGTGTGCATGTGTTGGCGTTTCTTGAAGATATGATAGGATTATGGAGCCATGTAGGAATATCACAAATCATTTTTAGGGTAATGCTGCTAGGACAGGTTTTGAGCCCTTGAAAGTTATGGCCTTTTAATTTTAATTTTTTATTTTGATTACATTGGAAGGACCTGGATCCTAAATCACCCGAACCCCACCCACCCCACTCCAATCAGGTACCACCCTAGAGTCTAGACTAGCTAGTACATCTTTAAGGGCTAGCTTGATAAGGTAATTATTGGGCTTTTAATGAAATTTAACTAATTATGCATAGTGCACAAATTTTTGTCCACAACAGTTAAATTTTTTTTTTTTCCTTTGAAAAAAAAATCTTTTATTTTCCCTTTTAATTTTGCTTTACTATGCTCTGGTTTCCCAAACTCCTTTCATTGTTCTTATTAGGGAAAAGCTTTACCAAACAAGGTCTTTGGGACACTCACTAACTAACCACATGCTTGACTTCTTGAACAGAGGAAATATTTTTCAATGGAAGCGGGACTTGGGGGGTCTTCTTTCCTTGTATATTAGAGATTCCCATCAACAACATAATGGATGGCACTGCCTAAATGGTGATGCATGATTGACAGCTGTATCACAAATATTCTTTTTTCTAGTTAGTAATAACATTAATTAGGCGTCTAACTCTAACCCACATAATTGTTAGGCTACGTGGAGCTTGGTCCATAGAGAAAAAGCTTTATCACAAATATTCTTTTCTTTTTTTTTGAGGCCTAGTCCATGTAGCAAAAGCTGGGGCCGATGATGAGTACATGATTTAGTTCCCTAACGACTTGCGAGTCAAACATTTGAGATAAGATGGAAGGAATGGATACAAATGTAATGGATATAACTTGTTCAATCAAAGTGGTTGTTTGTACACTTGACATCTTATATAGAATGGGATCACATTTTGATGGGTCTGGGATGGGACAGCCGAATCCCATTTTATCCAAGTTGATCGTTTATAATTTATAAATACACAACGTGAACTACAAAATGGAAATCCCCTAATTGGTCTTTATTGTTAAAGCTTAAATGATCAGATTTAGAGTTCAAATAATATCAAGTAGTGAGCACATGATTTAGAGGACCTAGGGTGCCAACCTAGTTGGGATGCTAGGATTCTCTATAATGCTTCTACTTTTATTTATTAAAAAAAAAAAAAAAAAAAAAGAAAAGGAAAAAAATGTAGACTCCAAACTATATTCTTAGGTTTTTTAAGCTTCCATATCGTGTGTCCAACTGAGTGCTTTGATAAGACATGGAGTCCAAATCCTCAACTGTGTCTTCCTGATCTCCTACAAGATTTAAAAGATGCCTAGAAATGGGAGGAATGTTTACTTCTACAACTCCTTCTAGAATCTGAACCACTTTACCCATTCATGGCCTATCAGCCTCATCATCTTGGATACACCGACAGGCAACTTTTCAAGCTCTGGTAAGCTCTTCCAAATCAGCATTTCCATACAACCTTTGGTCTAATAGGCTAAGAACCTCCTTCCGTATTTATAATGTTACTATTCTACTTACAAAATTTGAAAATCACATAGTAAACTGATATTGTTCCATTTATAAAATTTGATGGGATAACCATGTGTTTATTGTTACTTCCAATGACGTGAATTAGAGTCTCTTACTATTTCGAATTTTGTTTTTTGCAATCAATTTTTTTATGAACGTTAATGAATTCTTTTTGCTCCTAAAATCTTACTACTTCATGATTTTAGGAGCAGTTTCCTGTTTAGAAATTCTTAAAATGACGACTATATTATTTTAGGACCATTTCTCTTTCTTTTTTTTTTTTTTTACTCATGTTATGTTTGGAAATTCTTAAAATCACAGTGATTTCATGATTTAAGGAGCTAGTGGTTCCCTTATTTAACTCATGTCATGTTTGGAAATAATATATTAATAAATTAGGGGTATTTTAGACCAATTTCGGTCAAAATGGGTTATTGGGTTAATTTCGGTCAATATGTTTGGAAATTCTTAAAATCACAGTGATTTCTTGATCTATTGTAAAAAAATTCTTACAATATGGGGGTTATGGACAAATCTCCCTTTTATATAAAACAGGAAATTGCCACATACTTCCAATATATATATATATATTTTTTTTTTCACTCATTAAAAACTCACACACACACACACCTAGGGAGTCAAACCCTCGACCTCCTCCAAACCCCCCACACCCAATTGGATGAGAAATGCCATCTAAGTTACATATGCTCGGCCCAACATGCTTCCTTTCAGTCCTTTGAATTGACGGGTATGGAGCTATTTTGTGGAAACTTAATTCCCTTGGATGAATGGCTTTCCATCAGTGTCATTCTGGAACCCCCCATAGTGGTCCAGCATGTTAACGCAATTAATCCAAGATGACTTTTCATAGGCCTTCCAGCAAATAATTTTCCTCACTGGTTGGATGGTCTCGTGAGAGATTCATTGGTCCGTCAAATTCAGGTGGGTCCTTCATAAAAGGTAAGTCCCATGCATTTGGTATGAGAAGTCAAGTGAAAGAGAGAGTGAGTGCCCTATTTTGGCATTTTTGGCAGATGTGATATGGAGCCGTGGAGGAATATCTCAATTTCATATTTTCGGTGGTTGTTGGCAGGGAAAGGTGTCGGGCCCTTGACAAGTTTGCTTCAGAAGGTCATTATTGGGCTTTCCTGTTTGATGTTCATCATCCATTCTACCATAACATGCACCCAAATACGCATTTACTTGCCTTCATTTAAACATTCGAATTGCTATTTTGGCAATGCTATCGGGATATTTCCAGCCTTCAAAAGTAGATTCATTCTAAATGAACCATAGCTGCCATGAGATGTCAAAAGATTTTTTGTATGTATATTTCTCATTTTAGTGGTAATAACGAATTATCAATTTATCATTAGGGTTTGAGATTCAAAATTGGTGCAATACAATGTTAAATCATTAGCAACCGGAAATATGTTTCTCTTTTCGTACTACACGTAGTAAAATCATTAGCTGCAATTGTTCCTTTTTTGTCAATATTTTTTTCTCTGGAATACAGAATATCCCATTTTGGAAAATTTTTCCAATTCATGTTTGCTTTCCAGTTATATTTTTAATTTAAGCGAACTATCAAATTGGATACAACACACACACATACCCACTCACAATATCATTCGCCTTGGATCTTGGTACTTCCACGGCCTGGACCCTGTTAATTTAAATAATTTGGAATCAGATTTACATATGCTCTCTAGATATTTTCCTTTCCCAGAATATATTTATCTCTAACCAATATATAGAGGGCTTTATTTGAAATCAACGTAACCTAATTGTTGTACTCTTCCCATTATCAATTCTCTATATTAAAGACACCTTTTCATGAATTTGCTTGAGTTGAAAATGTGTTAGGCTGCAGCACTAGATGGAGTCTGGAATGAAACTTTTGAAAGGCCTTGTTGATTTCAGTACATCATGAATCTATGATAGAGTACGAACTATGAACTCTGCTTTTTGTTGCAGACAGTTTGTAACTGAACAATAACACCATTACGGTTATGACGTTTTCACAAAAATATACGGAGTAACACAATTCATTAAGATGTAATGATTATGAAATTTAGTTAATGCATTTCACTTGACATTCGATATTATCACATTCTTTCTTTGGTAACTGGTAAGTACAGCATACTAAAGAGACACAGCCACATGGATATAAGCTGATTCCAAGCAGCACCTCTAAGAGGATAACCTCAATTTTTCTCATCTAAATTTTGCATACATACACACACTGTGAACTACAAAAAGCACTCCTCTAATTGGTCCTTTTTGTTAAAGCTTTATTCGATCAAATGTGCTTTTAGCTTCCATATTCTTTGTGCAACTGAGTGCTGGTTAGCTCTAAAACTTCTTCTAGTATTTGAACAACTTTCCCCATCGATGGTCTATCAGCCTCATCATCTTGGGTACACTGATAGGCAACTCTACAAGCTCTGGTAAGCTCTTCCAAATCAGCATTTCCATTCAGCCTATAGTATAGTAGGCCAAGAACCTCGCCTTCATTAAGTTTGGCTGCTGCCTAGACATGGAAGTAACATACATTTCCACCCTCAAACTTACTTGTGTTTCTCCTGCCGGATATGATCTCAAGTAGTATCATAAACTAGAAGCTTTTTGGTGCCCTTAGAGTAGAATGCCAGTAGGCGAAGGAGATTAACATGATGGATTATTTCAATTGTGCTCACCTCTGATAGAAAGTTTGTCTCCTTGTCTGAAGCCTTCTAGCCTCTTCACAGCTATTGCAACTGAATTTGGCAATGTCCCTTTAAAAACAGAACCAAAATCTTTTTGTAGCTTTTCGTAGATTACTGTATTTGTGAACCACCAAAGAACCCTCTCCTACCTTTGATGCAGTAATCAAGTGTCTCCTTCTGTATCTTTGTATAAATATTACTACAATTACTAGCAGAAAAGGACCCCAAGGACTGCACCCACGATTGGGCCTATAATTCTTCCTTACCATTCTCTGGAAAGTGGAGTCTGAGATAGATATATCCATTGATGGGTTCTTCATCATTAGGTTGTGTAGATTCCACTGATCTGTTAACCATATATAATACTTACTGGAGTAATAGGCATAACCACTCCTGGAACAGGATGCCAAGCATGCCAATCTCCAATGTTTAGAACTCTTATTTGCCAAAGATTGCGTATTTGGTGGCAGTCTTTTCAAGGGTATTTTCAAAAATTCAGGTATACCTAAAGATGAGGAACTATTTATGTGGTAAGACAAATTGGTGGTTCTCTCACATCCACAAGACCAATGATTTCTTCTCCAATGTGTAGGGGACTGTGACCCCTGTTTGAAACCCGGCAAACAGGTACATTGTGGTGATTTTTGCAAATTGTAGGTAGTCATAACCCCACAAGGGTTTTTAACTTCACACCGATCATAGGGTTGTATTGCTGAAGAGGAGAACCACTTTCTTTCGTGCTCTGACCATGTCAATTGGTGGATAGATCCCACGTAATCTATCACAAGTTCTGCCGACGGAGAAGATAAGGTGAAATATGTTGAATCTTCGTCCTCATGCTTCTTAATTCCTGTAACTGACTTGAGGAATATCTGATGTCTACAAACCTCGGTTCTTTGATTACTTTCATGGTACGTGTTCGGCAAGATATCCAGAGTATAAAACTACACGTCTGGATCTTCCGTGTCATTATTTTGGGTTATTTGAAAAGAAAATTTTCTTGGAGCCGGATCAGAAAAATTTCTCCGTGCGTTAAATGTGTATTCATCCAACGTCAGCGCTACTACAGGAAGCCAAGTATCAGTTCGGTAGTAGAGGCTCTGCCAAATTACATACGAATCAGACCAATCTCCTAGAACAAGATTTCCAGTGCATGTCAAGAATGTTGAAGAGCAACAGCTGTCCTTCCGTGTGAACATGTACCACCTCATCTTTCTTCCAATCTCCATTCTGCACATTACTTGAACACCTGTTTATTGCTGTCTTCATAAACCGACTTATGTAAACCGACTTTTTGTGTGGCTTTAATTTATTTTAACCGCCTCTGTTTTGTAACCTATATATATAGGTATATAGGTATTGCATTTGATTGTACTCTTTTTTTTTTTTTTTGCTGAATGAAATTTGATTGAGAGTGAATTGCAGTCAGTGCTTTCTGTATGAGTTGTGAGTTGCATTGAGCTTCCCTTGTTAGTGCTTTATTTATTTGCTGCGAGCTCCATCAAATTTCCCCTGTTTCAGTTGAGAATTATACAAAGAAGTATTGCCACTGTGGAATTAAAATGGTCTCTGTCGCTCTCCGTGGACCAAATTTCGTATGTCTTTGAGGTGGTCGAGAAGGACTAGACTCCCTCCTTTCGAGATCTTCAGTTCTGATGTAGATGGATTTTTGATTGGTTTATCTCTGTTTGCTAGCCAAACCACTGTCTGAGTTGAGATATTTCTGTACCAATGCCTATGTAGTAGTACTTTGAGTTAGCACTGAAACATAGAGAAAAAAATTATGAGAGAAACAAATGGCATGAGCCTGCAGGTTTCACTTCTTCTGTTACCCATCTCAGCTAACAATATTACACTCACAATCGAGCTTTGGAAAGAACAAGAACTAGTTTTGGAAACATAGTTATGGTATCTGTTGCATTTGATACCATAACTATGGTCTCGCATTTGATACCACTCACGAACGAGCTGAAAAATCCTAGCTCGAAGTTTCCTCCAGCAGAATCTATGGTCTTGTCGTCGTCTCTTACGGATTGAGACATAGTTATGGTATCTGTTGCATTTGATGTTACTAGGCTTCCATTGATGCCTTCGTGGTTCTTTCGCCCGACTGTGGTACACCTAAGTGACTGAAAACATAGGACCGACAGAAAAATATAATTAAAGACTGACCGACACACTATTCCTTACTTTTTCTAATGGAAGGTGTTGATTTAGCGTAAAAGTAAAAGGGTGTGGATCCAATTATCTCCACCCTTTTTTTTATTTGGTAAGTAAAGATTGTGGATCTTGCCAGTCTTCTAGTAGATCTTTTTCCTTCAAGAATCAACATAATCTTCTATTTGTAGAAGGAAAAAAAAAAATAAAAAAATGCAAATCTAATATATTCAGCTTGCCTTCTTATAGGTTTAGGTTTTAATTTTGTACTCCCTCCGTTTCAATTTAAATGTCCCCTGGAAAAAACACGCTTTTCTAGGTAATTTTATTAAATGTTTTTAAATCATTATTTAAGTTTTAAAATTCTAATTTTACCCTCAAGGGTACAAAACATTGGAAAGAGAAAAAAGACTTTTTTAAGGGTAATTTAGGAAATCTAACAAAAAGAATCTTTGACTTTTTGAATGTGGCAATTATTTTGAAACATCCCAAAATAAAAAGGAGGCCACTTAAATTGAAACGGAGGGAGTAGTTTTTTTTGCTTTGTTTGTGAGTTGGATAGTGACGGGTTCCGACTCACCAGGTTTAGACTTTTTTTTTTTTTTTTTTTTTTTTAAATTTTGCTTTCTTTGTCTTTATCCTCTGTTGTATTCTTTTTAATTTCTTTTAAAAAATTTCAAGTAGTGAGCACATGATTTAGAGGTCCTCGGGTGCCAACCTAGTTAGATGCTAGGATTCTCTATGATGCTTCAACTCTTTTATTTAAAATACAAAAAAATAAAATTGAAAATTTTGAAGCTGTGAAAAAGCTCATGGGAAACTTCAGAGCAGTTCTACTTATTGAAGTCCCTTGATCGATCATGATGAGAAAAAAAGGAGTAGATCAAGTTTCTCATTCGTCTTCCATAGGGCTGGCTATTAGGGTAGCTAGTTGTTTGTGTTCTATTTAGAAACTTTCTTGGAATTCATGTTGGAACTTCTATGGATTTATTATAGTTTGTGTTGTTCATTTAATATATATACATATATAATTACAGAGACATAGATGTGTGCATGTTGGGACTTCTATGAATTCAAGTCATTTGGTATGATGCCTCAGGCCTATTTGTGATAACTTGGAATGGAACAAATTATTATTTTTTTTAAAAAAAAATTTGGATGAGGAACAAGCCAAATTTATTATTTTCCAAAGGGATGGATTGTGTTTTTTGATGAATTTTAGCATAATAATGATATTATAAAATAGTGGTTTTTGAAATCCATGATTTGAAATCATTTCTTCAAATATTTTATCCAAACAGTAGACTCTTAAATTTTGAGTCCATAGATTTAAAATCCATACCCAAATCCAAATTCACGTTCCTAAACGCAGCCTAAGTTTGTTCGGAATGAAAGGATTCTTGAGATATAGAAAAAGGAAAAGAAGCAAGAAATCATAGAATCTATTTCCAACACCGAAGAAAGCACAAGAAAAAGCCATTCATATGTGTGTATATATATATATATAGATAGAAATATTATGTAATAAACATTAATATCAAGAGAATTAATCTAAGATTGCCTCTTGATTTGGGTGGTAAAGTCCCCGACTAGTCGTAATGGGGAGAGATTGCTGATAGTTCCACCAACCATGCATTTTGCTCCATCCACTAAATTACACTATAGTTTTATATAAAAACAAATTATCAAAAATTTAAAAGCCATTAGATGAGATAAATTGTTGTTTAACCCATATGATCCTATGGCTCAATGCTAAATACTACAAGAACATTAATTATGCTTTTTGGATGGTCCTATTCCTTTTTCTCCAAACTTGACGGCGACATGATGAGAAACATCAGAGAAGTACTCCATGATGTAACACAATTACAAAGAGTCTTGCGAAAATGGAACGACAGGTGTATCCTCCTGTAAATTATCCATACAAAGAAGATAAATAACCTTGAAAAGCAACAATGGTTGTGGTTTCTATAATTTATTTTAAAAAAAAGAAAAATAAAAGGTTCTAGTACATACAAAAACATCTCCATGAGAATCATGAGATGTCTCTTATCGAGCCTCTAATACTGTAATGGTATCTTGATTGGTTGAACATGGTTGATACTTATCTGATGATGAATTGGCTCCAATCAGATTCCATTCATTGAAAAAGCCAGGTTGTTTAGGCTGAGGTAATGTACCTTCGCCAGCCAACATTAGAACCACAGATGACATACTAGGCCGATCATCTGGACGTTGTTGCACACATAATAGGCCCACATGGATTGCACACAATACTTCATGTAGGTTGCCATAGTCTCCTATCGATGCATCTATTAGCTCCAAAGGTTTACCTTCCATATAGAGTCTCCATGCCTAAAAAATTTGGAAACATATTATCATTAGTAGGTTTAACTTAGAGAAGTGAGAAAACATTAGTCAAAACACTTACATGCCCAGTAAGGTTGTGGTGGTCGTCTGGATGATGAAAACCTTTGTTTCTCTTGCCACTGACTACTTCTAGCAACAAAACACCAAAGCTAAAGACATCGGATTTTGTTGAGTAAACCCCATCAATTGCATACTCAGGAGACATATAACCACTACATGAAACCATTAAACAAATGAATACATCAACAATCAATGAATTAAGACTAAAATCAACATTCTAGATATACTTACTATGTTCCAACCATTTTTTCCGTGTTAGCCTCAGATTCATTTCCACCAAAACTTCTAGCCAAGCCAAAGTCGGATATTTTTGGATTCATCTCATTATCAAGCAAAACATTCCCTGCTTTGATATCTCTATGGATTATCCGTAGTCTAGAATCTCGATGAAGATAGAGGAGCCCTTGAGCAATTCCATTAATGATTTGGTAGCGTCGAGGTCAATCCAGTAGAATGCTTCGTGAGGGATCTGCCCAATTTTTTTCGGCATCAACTCCATAATTAATAGAATGATTGATCTAAATTCTATATAAAAAATTATCGTGTAAATATGTGACAATGAAATGAAAGCCATCCCATTGTGATATCCATTAAACTAGACCATTAAACTAGACAACAATAGGTAATGCCTAGTACATACTATTGCCCCTTTCCCTTGTATTAGTGTTCTACATTGGTTGCGGACGATGCCTAGATAGGATTATGAGACAATGTTGAATACCTTCTCAAAAATGCGTCTTTTGGGTTTAGGACTCAAAAGGATAAACCTGTGAGGCCAATTGGTATGCTGAGCCATAGCAGACAATACCTCGAGGTGGGGGTTGGGCAGTGCAATGCGTTTACATTGGTATCAAATCCATAGTCTTTTTGGTTCGCCCAATGGTTGCTTTAGTTGTATTCTCTCTCTAAAAACACCACTGATGGGTCTCTTAAAAACGAATTTTCAAAGTGATTTTTTACCTACAATTTTGTGTGTGGTTATGTTCTCTTATATGTGAGGAATATCCCAGTCAAGTTTCGTGAGAAACGAATGTGTTTTTTGAGAGAAAACACAAAACTTTGTTTTAAAAAATTATGATTTTTGTAAAACTTTGAGTTGATTTTTGATGCACCTAAACCTTTTATTAATGGATATAGGTGGTATTTTGGTAATTTACATCGCGAGGGTTTCCAACAATAATTATGTGTGCAATTTGGATACCATATTTGAAAGTTACGAACCTTAAAAGTTGGCCTTGTGAAATCACAAATCTAGTGCGATTTTGGTTTAATGGAGAAGATAAAGTGCAAAAATTTGCAACACACACTGTCGCCCATTGGAGAGTGTGGAGGTTGTAGAGCTCTGATACTAATGTAAACACGCTACACATATTGCATATAATGAATAAATTGTGTGTTTAAGAGTTACCTTTTGCGAAAGAGATCCGAGAAGGACCGTCGCTTGTTGTTATGAACCGCAAAGTTGCTATATGCCATCCGAATGCTGTGAACATGAATCAAGCCTTTGTGTACACTCTACTATCACTGTGTAAGTCGTAGGAATCACTACTAGAGTTCTCTCTTTGTTCCACACTTTCAAATCCATAAGGCCATGGTGATGCCTTAAAGAGGATACTAGAGAGAGAAAAAGGAGAAAGAATAGATGTACAGTATGATAGAGTAAGCATAAAGAGGCCAACCCTAATCTTTAGAGAAAACCACCTTATATAGTTTCCTATAAGTTTTAAACCTAATAGGACTAAGGTTCTATATACAATAGGAAACCTGCTTAATAGGAAACACTCATAAAGTCCACCACCTGCATGTGGGCGGATCAACAAGTACGGGTCGTGGGTACATTGCATATGTGGGATGTAGCACTACTTTTTTATATTTATGAGGGATTAAAGAGTACTTGATCATGTGTTTTATGGATTGTTTGGGGCATATAGGAGATGTCTTCGAGTGATGCGTTCTTGTTAGTTTGGTGATGACTTAATATTTTTGCTCCTATGTTTATACATTTTTCGCGTGAGGTTGCATGCTACATTTCCTGTATGATGATATAAGTATTAGAAGATTGAGAGAGATTTTAGAGTTATCCCACCCTACGTAGGTGAGTAGGAGATGTTAATATTCAGGTCAGGTACATAACCCATACCTGTTTGGTCTGCCCATATGTGAGTGCTGGACCTTATGAGTGTTTCCTATTGAGTGAGTTTCCTATTGTGTATGGAACCCTAGTCCTATTAGGTTTAGGAAACTATATAAGGTGGTTTTCTCTACAGGCTAAGGTTGGCCTCTTTATGCTCCTTCTATCATACTATACAATCACTCTCTCCATTCTCACTCTCTCTAGTATTCTCTTTAAGGCATCACCATGGCCTTATGGATTTGGAAGCATGGAACAAAGGAAGAACTCTAGTAATAATCCCTATGACCTACACAGTGATAGTAGAGCATATACAAAGGCTTGGTTCGTGTTCACAACATTCGGATGGCGTACAGCAACCATGCGGCTCGTAATGACAAGCGACAGTCGTTCTCAGGTCTCTTTTGCAAGAGGTAACTTCTTAGACCCACGATTTATTTGCAATGTACAATATTTGTAGCGTGTTTACACCTTGGTTCATGAGTTATTGCTAGATGTAGTTACCTTAAATTTACCCTAGCACCTCTTTGTCAAAGCATTACTCTTATAAACTAAGAAGCTTTTGGAAGTTGTTTATTCATTTATTTATTTTAATAAAATTATGGAGCTTCAAGCATCATAGAACAATCCAGTATCTCAACTAGGTTGGCACCCTAGGAGTTCAAAATCATGTGCTATTCACCTAGAATTTATTAATAAAAGAAAGTAAGAGTACAAGATAAGATAAAAAAGAAAAAATTAAAAGCTTTGGTCATATGCCAAGACTTACAAGAGAAAAAGAAATAAATAACCTCTAAAGTCTAAATCTATAAGAAAGCAGACCACAAGAGTCATGCTGAAGAAGTTTAAACTAAAGAAGAGCTAAGAGAGAGAGAGAGAGAGATAGAGAGATTCATACCAAAAATGAAGAAGTCCAAACTGTTGTTGGGCATGAATTCATAAATCAACATTGTTTCATCTACTTGAAGGCAACACCCCAGAAGTTTTACTAGATTTCGATGCTGAAGTTTGGCGATGTATATAACTTCATTCTTGAACTCATTGAGTCTTTGTTTAGAATCCTTTGAGAGCCTCTTCACAACTATTTCTTGTCCATCTTCCAACACACCCTAAAAATTATCACTTCATGTTATGCTTAAAGATTTATCTATATATGTATATATATTTGTGAAAGCCCAAAAATTTGGTCAAAGTTTACATACAACGACTAAAAAATTTCCCAAACCATTTTAAACAAAGGGGAGTTTTAGATTGGTTGGCCTACAGGAAAATAATTACAGTTAATAGTCATTTTTCGTTAAGTTAGTAGTCATTTACTAATAAGTTAGTAGCATTTTGCACTTAACTATAATTATTTTTTCGTTGCCTGATCAATCTAAAATTCCCCCTTTAAACAACTATAATTACTTCTACAGTATGATTGTTGTCTTTAATTCGCCCCAAAAATATTAAACAAAAAAATTAAAAATAAAAATCATTAATTTTGCTAGCTATGTACTGAGAAAAATTTCTAAACACTTAGAATAATTAGTTCTATGCCATTTGTTCAGATGTTTAAAGGCAAAGCATTGATAGAAAACTAACTGCTCATAAGTATACAAATACTAACGTAGGTGCCTAGAGCTATTACCATGAAAACTTGGCAACATTGAAATATTGAATGATAGTAAGTATTTACCTTGTAGACAGGTCCAAAACCGCCTTGTCCAAGCTTATTTTTAATTGAGAAGTTATTAGTGGCCTCAGCTATTGTAGCAAAGTCAAATAATGGTAACTCTAATTCTTCAGTGGTTACACCTCTTTCTAGAATTTGTTTCTTCTTTCCTGCAACATAGGAAATAAAAATAATCTAAATGAAACATCAAATACATTTGCTTTGAAGTATTGACGAAAGTCTGATTCATGCTTGGCAACTTTCACAATTTAGGCTCCCCCAGGCTAGGATTCCCAAATGCTAATGATTGTAAGATTACACGGTTTCCCCTTCTCATTATCCTCCTCTTCTATGCCTCCAATTTTAATTGGGCCACACCAATCTCTGAAGAGGAACTTGCGTGCATAAATTTTTATAAAGATGTTAACAAAAATGAGAGATGGTCGCACAATAGGAGACTAAAATTACTCTACTGAAGGAAAACCTATCACATGGCAAATCCATCACCTCTTTGATAGATCAATGCTACCAATTTAAAATCACGCATGGAAGCAGAGTAGGCCAAAGAGGTTGAGCTAGTAATCAAGATTCTCTTGCGAAAAGGTTTGAAGATAGAGGAAGCCTTGCTACCATGCCATGAGGTGAGTTTAGTCTGAAAATGTGCAGTAGGCGGATTTAAAGGAGTGTTAAAGGTAATAAGCATGCATTTGAACAATTCTTTTGCTCATGTACTAATACTACCATGCTAATGAAGCGAGATCAACTGTTCTTTGGGCTCTCTATTGTAGGGTTATCAGTTAGACCAGCCCATCAAGTCATGGCTGACTAGTGTAAATTTCCTTAAATTGCAAAGTACAAAAGCAGACGAGTAATCTTACCATAATATAGTCTACTTAGCTTCTTCTTCTTCCAAACGTACACAGTTAGACCTAAGCCAAGGAGAAGCATTCCTGCTAATAACACTGAGCTGACTATGATCCTCACTCGTTTCTTCCCATTGAAGCCACTTTGACCTGAATATGAAGCAATTAATTTCAAGGGGGGAAAAAAAGCACTAAAAAAAAAAATTAAAAAAGAAGAAGAAGAAGGTGGAATTCCTGCTATTTGTTGTGTATTTGGGAGTAAGGGTGGTATATAATTGGAGGGTAATACTCATTGCATTGGCCCAATGTATCCCATAATCTATCAATTTATACAAGGGGTATATATAACGCCTAATATATGGTGCTGACACAATTTACATCAGCACATTCTCATAGGACCGGTTTACTTATGGGATGATGATTAGGTAAGCACATGCTGATATAACTTATATCAATACCCGCATTGGAAGTTGTACCTTGTACATCAGTAGGGGATGAGGTACATTAGATCAATGCAAGGGCTACAACCCCCAATGCATGGTGCTGATATAACTTATATCAACACGTTCTGATGGAAACATAACCGTATACTTATGTGTACATAAACACACATATATTAATGTATACCACATAGGGGCTTACATGAGATCTACTTGGGATGGGCTAAGGTCGGCCCATCTGAGCTGAGAAGTCATAGTCATTTTCTTTTCTTTTTTTCTTGGTAAATAGAGTGTTAGTGTATACTCATGAAAACTAGGAAAGATTCCTAGTCTTCATATCCCTTTTTTTATTCTTCTGATTTCTTAGAGTGAGAATATGAAATTTTCACTCATCAATTTCCTCACAACTTAGAAGATAAATCAATACCTAATTCAGAGGAAGCCATCCTTATGTAGATGTTTTCTCCACTTTCTATGATCTCTCTGATGTTAATCAAGTCCTCAAACCAAAGCAAACATCCACTTCCTCCTGCTCTTATATCCAAATTTGCATAAGCCATACAAGAACAATTTTTCAAGCACATCACCTTGCATTGGTCAAGGTTCATCCGCTTGTTGAACCAAGAATACCGTGTGTCTGGCAATTTAATACCAGAGTACTTCACAAACCCATCTCCGCTTTGGCAATCTGCAGCCAATGGCAACCTTCGAAACACACCCATTCGTCCAATCAGCTACATTCCAATCTTTTGGAAATTTCGGCATAAATCCTTTCAAACACCCACATTGAGGGGAGTTGCCAATGTTACAGCTTCCATATGCACCACACTTAGCATAATCATCACAGCTATCTGTCTGTATGGTTAAGTAGAGGCTCCAACTTTGGGTTCGTTCAATCCAAGTGAACCGCTGCATAATGCCATCTTGATTCATCACCAGCCTTATAAGAACTGAGCTGTTCACAAGCTCAAACTTGTAATACATCTCCTCTTGAGTAAAAATAAATCCAAACGTGTATATTGGATTCGGTTTTAAATTGTACAAACCACTAAACCGAAGACCATTCCATGGCCCAGAACAAAATAGTTCGACCAAATCCTTCCTTATGACTAGTTGTGGAAATCCTCGAGGATCAAGCCGAAAAGTGAATTCACCTCGAGAAGGATCATCAGTGCTTGTCCATGATGATAGGTATCTGTCTAGGCCAGAGGTTGTGTTCCGTCCAAGCTTCATTCCTGGTAGGAATGTATTAGATGGGTAGTCAAAACTCTGCCACAGGAAGTTTTCAGGGTTATCATCATTTTCATCTCTTATAACAAGATTTCCCGACTCTAAAAGCTGCCCAACCGGATTATGCACCAATCTTGATGAATTGGAAGACCAAACGATGGTCTCATTATGATTGAGAAGGATGAAAACTCCCCTGTTGGTTACATTCATAACACCTGATGAATTGACGAGGGGGGTTTCTCTGTTCGCTACCCATACGACTGTCATAGTAGGTATTTTCTTGTACCATATTCCCAAATACCGGTTTATGGATTTACCTGGGCTAAAAAATCCAAGCTCAAAGCTTCCTCCAGCTGAAACAATGGTCTCGCCGTCTCTTATGGATTGCGACAAAGTTATGGTATCCGTTGCAGTGGATGTTATTAGGATAGATAACGAAGAAAAACAGAAAAGAAGTTTGAAATAGGCTTCCATTGATGTCTTTGTGATTGTTTCGCCCTGCCATGGTACACAAACTGACTTAAAAGGAAGGATCAATGGACAGAAAAATATAATTAAATACTGAAGACCCTTTTTTTTCTTTTTTCTTTTTTTCCTTGGAAAACCTACTTACCCAAAAATGGAAAAGACAAAAAGACCAAGGACCTATTCTTTTTTTTTTTTTTGGGTAGTGTTATAGGTAGTAATTAAGTTCAACAATAAAAGATAGCAATTGATATGGTATTTTCTAATGTTAGCATTTTTCATGTTATCATGATATACCAATTTAGCATGCCACATTAGTTACTGATATTTATTGCTACAATTGGTTGTTGTATATAGCATTTTCCTTTTTTTAATAGGTAAACTGAAATAACCGAAGAGCTTATCAGTCTTCAAAGTCGGCCTTGATTTTTTTGAGGCTTTAAGCAAACTCTTGGTTCCTTTATATATATATATATATATATATATATATATGTTCACATGTACAACAAAATTTATACCAAACAAAATTTTTTCCTTAGTGTTTACAAAATTTGTTTACATATATGATTACTAAAATTTACTTATATAGATTAAGATTACAATAAATCATTATAAGAACTAAAAAAAATAAAATATGATATTCTTCCTTCATAATTTTATAAAACCACATATACAACAAGGGGGGAACCAAACAAAATCTAAAACTATAATACCAAAAAGAAATGAACCAATGGTAGCAAAGTATCATTATATTGACTTAGGTTGAGATCGAACTACTTGAGGCCTTACTAGTCTAGGAATTAAAATAAGAGGGCGGCTATTGCAACTCCTCAACTTTATTTGCACACCCCGCTTATTTTAAGTTTCTTAAGGTTTTATGGAAAAATATAATAAGTTTCCATGAAAACTGCCGCGATGTCCACTAGAAAACATTATTTTGACCAACATTCTAGAAGAACTTTTTTCCTAAAATCTGTTATTGAAGTGGATTTTTTGATCATTTATAATTTTCGCTTCTATAAAAATGAAATAAAGATCGAAAATAACCAAAAAGTCCACTTTACTAACAGATTTTAAAATACTTTATTCTATAAAATTGTTTAAAATGATATTTCTAGTAGACAACATGACCAGTTTTTACGAAATCTTTTTATATTTTTCATAAAACTTTGAAAAGTGAAAAGAAGTGGGGTGTACAAATAAAGTTGAAAGGTTGCAATAGCCACCCTCTTAAAATAAATGTGTTTTTTTTGGACCTACTACAAAGGTAACAAGTAACAATTGATTTGAAGTCCTCATTTTTGGTCAAAAATTGGAAACCTAGTTGCCTGATGTGTCTCACATCAGTGCCACCCTAATTCGAAGTAAACGCTTTTCTTCAAGACTCAACATAATTTTTTATGGGTTTTCTTAACGTATGCCTTAAGGGCACATGTTAAGTTGCAATTAATAACCTAATCATTGCATGAAAAAAATGTGTTCTTATAGTTTTCTAAGCATTTTCACATTTTTCCAAGCAACTTCCATCATTTACAATGCAACTTTCATCATTTCCAATGCAATAATTGGGTCATTAATTGCAGCTTAACTTGTTCCTTTAGGGCATACGTTAAGAAATCCCATTTTTTTATTAGTGAAAAGGAAAAATTTATAAATAAATCTGCAAAATGTGAATTGAGGGACCGAATTGAAAGACATGGAATTAAATGAGTTTCCATTAGTTAGACTTCGCGACAAATAGATGGTCCATAGATACGCTACAAAAATGCTTTATTTTTCAAAATTTTAACCAATCAACTTCTGTACGTGAACAAACTGTTCACAGAATATTATTAAGCTCATGAAGTAAAATTTGTTTAGTTTAAACGCACTTGCAGGAGGCAATTTGAGAGAGAGAGAGAGAGAGAGAGAGTCAAACACCATAAGTTTGGTCCAATTGGAAAAAATTTTGAGGCAGAGTAAAAGGGAACTGAAGCAAGAAATCACATACAATTTATTTCCAACAATCAGGGCCTAAGCTAGGAAACTATCTTAGGTGAGGCAACTTATTACAACTTATTACGTTTTAGTGATCACTTTTCAATTTAATACCATACAAAAAAGAATGTTTGTCAATTTATTACAAATTAACTGTATATATACTTCAAAATGATTATAAATTTTCTTTATTTTGTATTAATTTGGGAAATAGTCATCAAAAGAGCAAAATATTAAGATTTTTTATTTTTTATTTATTTATTTAGGTGGGGTGTTTTCCCACCTGCTAATATGCTAGCTTCGCCCATGCCAACAACAAAGAAAGCTCAAGTAAATAAATTCTGGGTGAATAACACATGATTTAGAACTCTAGGATACCAACCTAGTAGGGATGCTGAGTTGTTTTACGATGCTTAAAGCACTTTTATTTGATTAAAAATAAAAAATAAAAACCATTAATGTTACCGTGTACTGTAACTGTATAAAGTATAGCGTAGGCCCCTGTATTGTACAGCTATACCTAGGATTATTCCTAGCCTAAACTCTATATATAGGTCCCTCATGTACATGAAAGAAACACATCAATAGCAAGGGTTTTACCCTCTTTTTCCCTTCTCTCTTTCTGTGTTCCATCGCAATATGGTATCAGAGCCAAGTGCCTTCTTCCACAGCCGCTGTTCGCCGCGCCGCTGATCACCGCCCACTGCCTTCCATTTCCGGCGAAGACAACCAACGCCACCGTCGTCCTTCTCCGCCCACTGCCTTTCATTTCCGGCGAAGACAACCAACGCCATCGTCGTCCTACACGTCGCCTCTGTCCATCACAGTTGAAAGCCTTCCGCAAACCTACACCACCTAAAACACCTCCAAAAACCTTCGCCCCGCCGCGATCCGCAGAACGGCGAAAGCTGCGTCCCCAGAAACCGCCTCACGCGCCCTCACGCGCCGCCTGAAGAAACGCACGTGAGATCTACTCGCACTGTAGATCTCACGCGCCATCACGCGCCAGCACATCATCCTCACTCCGTCAGTGCTCCGTCAGCGCCCCATCAGTGCTCAATCAGCACCACGTCACTGCCACGTCAGCGCACACCACTGCCACGTCAGCGCCACGTCAGCGCACACCACTGCCACGTCAGCGCCACGTCACTGCCACGTCAGCGCCACGTCAGTGCACACCATTGCCACGTCAGCGCCACGTCACTGCCACGTCAGCGCACACCACTTCCACGTCAGCGCCACATCACTGCCACATCAGCGCGCACCACTGCCACGTCACTGCCACGTCAGCGCACACCACTGCCACGTCAGCGCCACGTCACTGCCACGTCAGCGCACACCACTGCCACGTCACTCTGCCACGTCAGCCCTACTGCATCCGTTTGCTGTTTTTCCTTCATTTTCTCCATTTCTGGGCTATTTTCAGCAAACAGACAGTCATTCTTAGGTATTTTCAGCCCTCTGATCTCATTTTTGAGCTCCTTTTTGGCTAATTCTACTCCGAGTGTGCAGTTATGAGTAACCCAGAACTTGCTATCAACATCCCTCTGGTCTTAAATGGCCAGAATTATGTTCTCTGGGCTCAAGCCATGTCTGGCTACCTTCGTGGTCACAAACTCTGGCGAATTGTCACTGGTGATATCACTGAACCAAAGAAAGGGACAGAAGAACTTGAAGAAAAATTTGTGGATCGTCTTGAAGAGTGGGACAGTAAGAATCAGAAGATCATCTCTGCTTTTCGCAGTACCTCTATTCCATCCATTGGTATGCAGTTTGGCCGTTTTGAAACCGCCAAAGCTGTTTGGGATTTTCTTGCCGACCGCTACACCACTGCTGGTCTCTCTCATCAGTATCAACTTTTAGATCAACTTCACCGCATGCGTCAAGAACCTGGAGAAGCAATCGACAGTTTCCACTCCCGGATGCAGGCCTTTTGGGATCAATTGGCCGCTTCAGAACCTACTTGGACCTGTTCTCAGGATGCGGCGAAGTTTCTCAGTTACCGAAATCAGCAGCGTCTAATCCATTTTCTGATGGCCTTGGATGATGTATTCGAACCTACACGTGCCATTTTGCTTCATCGCACTCCATTACCAACCTTGGAAAGTGCTGTTTCTGAACTTGTTGCATATGAGACTCGACGCTGTACTCGCCTTCCTCCTTCTACTGAATCTGCTCTTGCAACTCCCTTCTCAGCACCGGCCCACACTGCTATGGCCACTCCTCCTTCTGGGCGTCCATCTCTATCAGGTTGCAAGTTTTGTCATGAGCCGAACCATACTCTGCTTCACTGTCCTATTCGAGTCTGCAAGCACTGTCACAAGCGCGGTCCAGGTCATTTCTTAAATGACTGTCCACGCAATCCAAACCCACAACCTCGCCATGATCATTCCAGAGGAAATTCATCCAGGTCTAACAGGTTCAAGCCTCATCATCGTTCCACTACTGCTGCTGCTACTGCTGCTGCTACTGAGGACATTTCTCCACCTACCTCTCCCACTTCATCTCTCTCTAATGCCGATCTCACTGCTCTTCTCAAACAGGTCCTCTCTACTTCTGGTAACCCTCCTCCTACTGCTCTCTCCGTCACACCAGGTACTTCCTCTTGGTATTTTGACTCCGCCTGTTGTAATCATATGACATCTGATCACTTTCTTTTCACTACTCAAGTTCATACCTCCCATCTTCCTCCTATTCATACTGCTGATGGCTCTCACATGCATGTTAATCGCATTGGACCAATCTCTAACTCAAAAGTGTCTCTCCCTGATACTTATTTCATTCCTCAACTCACTTTAAATCTTATTTCTATGGGACAACTTTGTGAACTTGGTCTTAATGTTACCTTTTCTTCTACTGGTTGTATTGTACAGGATCCAAAGACGGGACAGACGCTTGGGACCGGCCGTAAAGTTGGACGTTTATTTGAATTGGTCAACTTCCACACTCCATCCCACCTTACCTCTCCCGCTCACTCCGCTGCTGCCTCAACTCCTCCCTCTTTAACTCTTTGGCATGCTCGCTTAGGACATGTTTCCTTCAGTCGTTTACAAAAATTGGCTTCTAGTGGTATTTTGGGCCCTGTAATAAATAAACATGATGATTGTTTATCTTGTCATCTCGGTAAACAACCTGCTTTACCTTTTTCAAATAGTGATTCTGTTTCTGATGCCCCATTTGACTTAGTTCATTCCGATATTTGGGGTCCCTCTCCTACCACCACCATGGGTGGATCCAAGTATTTTGTTATCTTCATTGATGATTATTCTCGCTTTACTTGGATTTATCTTATGCAGCATCGCTCTGAACTGAAACAGATTTACTATAACTTTGCCCGCATGATTACCACTCAGTTTTCGCGTCCTATTAAAATCTTTCGTGCAGATAATGCTATGGAGTACCGCGACACTGACTTCTTCCAATTTCTTCAACAACAAGGCACCCTTCCTCATCGTTCTTGCCCAGGCACTTCTCAGCAAAATGGTCGCACCGAACGCAAACATCGTCACATTTTGGACACTGTTCGTTCTCTTCTTCTCTCTTCCTCCTGTCCTGAGCATTTTTGGGGAGAAGCTGCTCTCACCGCCGTTTACACCATCAACCACATTCCCTCTCCTGTCATTAATAATCAATCTCCCCATGAACGGCTTTATGGTACACCTCCTAACTACAGTACTCTCCGTGTTTTTGGCTGTGCCTGTTTTGTGTTACTTCAACCACATGAACGTACCAAGCTTCAACCTCGTGCCCGTCTCTGCTGCTTCTTGGGTTATGGGATAGAACACAAAGGCTATAGATGTTGGGATCCTATTTCCAAACGTCTTCGTATTTCCCGTCATGTGGTCTTTTGGGAACACAAACTGTTCTCCTCTCTCTCCAAATTTCATCTCCCTCCCTCATCTACCCTTTCTCTATTCACTAACCCCTCTATTTCTTTATTTTCTGATGATGTTGACACAGGTTCAGACACACCAACTACGGCCCCTCCTGCAGTGCCCGTCCCGCCTGACGATCCTGACGATCCCGTTCCCACTCCTCCTCCAGCTCTTCGCCGTTCTACTCGGGTAAGAGAATTGCCAGTCCATCTTCGTGACTTTCATTGTTTCTCCACTATTCTTTCTCAACATGAGTCTCAATCTTATCGCGAGGCTTGTACTAACCCTCTTTGGCAGCAAGCAATGGATAATGAATTACAGGCTTTACACAAAACTCATACTTGGGACTTGGTTGATCTTCTCCTGGGCAAACATGCCATTGGATGTAAATGGGTTTACAAGATCAAGACTCGCTCTAATGGAGCTATTGAACGCTACAAGGCTCGCCTCGTTGCCAAAGGCTTTACTCAGGAGTATGGGATTGACTATGAAGAGACCTTTGCTCCTGTCGCCCGTCTTACTTCTGTCAGGAGTCTCCTAGCTGTGGCCGCTGTCCGCCAATGGGGATTATTTCAGATGGATGTTAAGAATGCATTTCTTAATGGTGATCTTCATGAAGAAGTCTACATGCAACCACCTCCTGGGTATGATCATTTGCCTAACCAGGTCTGTCACCTCCGTCGCGCCTTGTATGGACTCAAGCAAGCTCCTCGAGCCTGGTTTGCCAAATTCAGTTCTGTTATTGGAGATTTCGGCTTTACATCTAGTCCCTATGACTCCGCTCTTTTTGTTCGTCAGACTGATCATGGCACCATTCTTTTGCTTCTCTATGTTGATGATATGATTATCACTGGTGATGATTCTACTGGCATTTCTACTCTGAAACAGTTTCTTAGCCAGCACTTTGAGATGAAGGATCTTGGTTCCCTTAGCTATTTTTTGGTTCTTGAGATTTCTTCTGATTCTCAGGGATACTATCTTTCTCAGGCCAAGTATGTTTCTGATCTCCTCACCCGTGCTGGTCTTACTGATAGCAAGACTGCTTCAACTCCTCTCGAGCCTAATGTTCGCCTCACTCCTCTAGATGGTACACCTCTCCATGATGCTACCTTGTACCGACAGTTAGTTGGCAGCCTTGTTTATCTCACTGTTACTCGGCCCGATCTTGCCTATGCCGTACATCTTGTCAGTCAGTTTATGTCTGCTCCTCGCTCTTCTCATTATGCTGCTGTTCTCCGGATCCTTCGATATATTAAAGGTACCCTATATCATGGTCTTCATTTTTCTGCCGCCTCTTCCCTTGAGTTGCGTGCCTACTCCGACGCTGATTGGGCCGGTGATCCGACTGACCGACGTTCTACCACTAGCTACTGTTTCTTTCTTGGCACCTCCCTTATTTCCTAGCGTAGCAAGAAGCAAACTGTCACCGCCCGCTCTAGCACTGAGGCTGAATATCGTGCTCTCGCCGATACTACCCAAGAACTTCTTTGGCTTCGTTGGCTTCTTACTACTATGGGAGTTCCTCTTCCGACAGCTACTGTTCTTTACTGTGACAATCGTAGTGCTCTTCAGATTGCTCATAATGATGTATTCCACGAACGCACTAAACATATCGAAATTGATTGTCATTTCATTCGTCAGCACATTACCAGTGGCACTGTGCGTCTCCTCTCCGTCTCTTCCACAGATCAGCTTGCAGACATCTTCACCAAAGCTCATCCCCCAGGACGCCATCTCGATTTAGTTTCCAAACTCAAGTTGGTCTCTACAAACCCTACTTGAGTTTGAGGGGGTGTCACACCCCATTTTTGCACCACCTTACTAGGGCTCATCATTTCATGCATGTTTTTGTTTTTTTTTTGAGTCTAGTCACTTGCATTAGTTTTCTAGAGTCACAAGGACAATGGATATGAATTTTGGTTCAAATTAGAGTTGATCTTGAGGGATAATAAGAGCTTTTGTGACTTGAGGGGCATAATCGTCTTTTAAGTCCCAAACTTTTCATTTGACCTTGGAATGATCTCCAAATTGTCAATTGGAGTTCATATGGATGCATATGAGGTATTTCTAGGTTCAATTTGGTAAGTCAATGGCTCGGGATTAAAATGGCTCGATGTAGTTCAAGTTGGTTAATTGACCCTTCCTTGGGTTAGCTCTAATTGACTCACAATTACCAACCAAATCTTTTCAAATTGACTTTCATTAGTCATCATTTTGTACCGGTTGTCATCTTAAGTCCCGTGGCCCTGATGATGAGTTTAGTGTGGTTATTTACGGATTATCCTTGAAGAATTAGTGCGAATCACAGCATGAGATTTTTGGTTAAAATGAAAAGAAAATTATTTTATTAAATTAGCCATTTTTATCATGACACTAACACGTGTACGTATGTGATGAGTGTGTGTACGCACATACGATACATGTGCATGCGTGTTAGCGGTCAGTCTCCCAATTTTTATAAAAGACAATTTCCTTTTCCTATTCAGATTAGAAGTCTTTTATCATTATAAAATACCTTTTGATTATTCTCCAAGGAAACCTAGTCCAGGAAGGAAAGGGAAACTCCAGATTTCAGCTATAAATACTCTCTTAATGTCTTTAAACAGGGGAGAGGAGAAGAGGGTTTGGAGGGAGTGAAATTCGTCATAATTCAGCAGCAGATTTTCTGAAAATCAGCAGTCGTATTTTAATCATAACTTTTTCATCCGAAGTCAGAATTTGATGAAATTGGTCTTGTTAGAAAGATAATTCAATTCTCTACAACTTTGTATTTCACAAGCTTTGTCCAAATCCAATGTTTTCATACCCAAAAACACGATTGAAGTTGCTGCTGCTGCAAAGTGACGAGAATCACTTTTTCTTTTCTCTTGTTCTCTTTTTGTTTTCTATTTCTTTTCAAAGTTGAGTGAGTTTTGATCTCTTTGCTGTGATACCACTTTGACAAAGAGGAGGATTCGTGTTGGTTTGATTCACTCTAAAGACCTGAGGAGCCACGAACAATTACAAACACAAGGGGAGCCACTTCCTAAGGTATTCTCCTTCTCTATTCAAGCTTAAACTAGGTTCTCATATGGGTTAGGCTTATTGCATGTTAAAGGTGACTTTTTTATCATATATTAACACTCTAGCTAGTTAATATACATGGAATATCTATTTTTTATCTACTGTTTAGCATGCTTTAGGGCTGTCCTTTAGGTTTTTAATGCATAGTTATGATTCTTGTGCTCCTGCTTGTCCTTGTGCTAGAATTAGTGTCATTGCATGTTAGAGTTAGGATTTTCATCATGTTATATTGCTTTAGTTAGTTAATATGCATGATTTAATTTCTGTTTAGTTTGGTTTTGGCATGATTAAAGTATATTTTGTATGTTTTTAAGCATATTTGTGAGTTTAGGGTTTTAGAGTCATTGTTTCGTGTTTGTTTTCATATAGCATGATAAAGTAGACTTTTTTATTTGGTTTTTCTTCATGTTTGCTGTATATGTTTTTCATATGGAGTAAACATGATAGTTTTGCATGCATGTTAGTATGTTTTAGGGTTTTTATGCATGATATGGTTCTAGGAATATGTTAGGACTTATTATTGTTCGCTGTTTTTGCTATTGGCATGCTTAGTGGATGATTTTAGGTCATAATACTATTCTGTCCAGATTTGCATGTTAGTGTTTTTGCATGGTTTTGAGCACTTGTAAGGGTGCAAATAGGTGTGGTATTTGTCTCATGGAAAATAGGGCTGCTTATGTCTGAAATGGCTAAATGCTTGGAGCTAATTGCGCTCAGGTAAGTGGGTGTGAAGGTGCCCCAATTCACCTTTCTTCTTAACTCATTCTCTTCTCCCTATTTAGGGTTAATTTTTAATATGATCCTATGGTTTAATTAGAGGTTTCCTTAACCAACAAATTCTGGTTTTTATTAAAGTTTCCATTTTGTGGATTTCTTTCCTAAAATCAAACTTTCTATCATATTCAACTCTTTTGATCAAATAAGGAAACCTAGGGTTTTTACCATAGGTTTGTATTAGGATTTAACCTTAGTTCTAATCGAACTACGTGGACTTTGATCCATGTATTTCGTTGCATGGTACGTAGGCGCTCTTCGTGAGGCTCAAGTCCGTTCTAGGATCCAAGCATCCTAGGTTTATTTATGTTTTCTTTTCTTCTTTTTATTTTCTGTTTTTATTTGTTTATTATGCATGGATGGATGAATGAAATATATGATATGCATGCAATTCTTGTGATGATATACTTGCTGATTTTTGTATGGAAAGACTTTAATTTAGCCCAAATGAACTGAGAGACCGAAAGGGTGACATGGGTGCCTATAGGCTTTGCCTAGAACCTTCCCATGTCATAACTTAGCCTCCGAATCCCCGATTTCTTTGGTTTTCAAAAGATTGGTTTTTGCCTTTCCTTTTTTTATGGAGTCATTCAAATTGTTTTCCTAAAACAACCTGATTTTTAGGGTTTTCCTTGTTTCCTTTAAAAAATAAGGTGGCGACTCCTTTCCTTTTTCTTTTTCAAACCCACTTTCTTTTCAATCCCTCGTGGGCCCAATTTCTGGGGTTCACAGGGGGGGTGTTACCGTGTACTGTAACTGTATAAAGTATAGCGTAGGCCCCTGTATTGTACAGCTATACCTAGGATTATTCCTAGCCTAAACTCTATATATAGGTCCCTCATGTACATGAAAGAAACACATCAATAGCAAGGGTTTTACCCTCTTTTTCCCTTCTCTCTTTCTGTGTTCCATCGCAATAATTAATATGTATATAACATGCAATTAAATTATGGAACTATACAAAAATATTGTGTGATAAACATGCACCTATATCAAGAGAACTGATCAAAGATGGCTCACAACATGGGTGGTAGAGTCCCTAACCTGTCGAACTGGGAGAGCGCACGCACCCACAGTACCACCAACCAGCATTTTGCTCCATCCACTAATTATCAGAAATTTAATAGCCATTAGATGAGGGAAAATTTTGTTTGACTCATGATGTGGAGCAGTGTTATATATACGCTGTGAGAACTTTAATTATGCTTTTTGAATGGGTTCTGTTCCTTTTTCTATAGACTTGATGGTGACATAATGAGAAACATGAGGGAACTCGATGACGATGGACTGGAGGTGTGCTAACATGCGAAAATGGGAACGATAGGTGTATACCCTGGCCTGTAACTAACCCTCGCAAAGAAGATAAATAACCCTGAAAAGCAACACAGTAAATGGTTTTTATGATTTATTTTTTAAAACGAAAAATCAAAGGTTCTTAGACATACAAAAACATCTACATGAGATGGGCTGAACATGGTCACTTTAGAAATGGGCTCGATAAAAGACATCTCATGGGCTGTTTGGGCCTCCATCTACTTATAAGTTTAAGCTTTTAAATTAAAAACTTAATATGATATCAGAGCATATCGTCATACTTAGAGGCTCGATAAAAGATATACAAATTAAAACATCCACATGAGATATCTTAGAACAAGAAGAATACAACAGATGTATAATATAAAAACTAAGGCTATGTTTGGTATACCAGAAAGGTTGGATAAGATAAATATATCATTTTTATGTGCTTTGTGCTATTTTCAAATAAAGGATATATTATCCATATGATAGTTATATCATCCATATATGAAATATAATAAATCCACCAAAGAAGGTGGTATACTTTTATCCTAGGATACTATCTCATTTAAAAATAACAATAGGATAGAAAATTATCCAAGAGACCATCTTCCTCACTTTAATCAAATATTTTTGTTTATTTAAAAATCCTATTCTATCCAACCTTTTAATCCAACATACCAAACATAGCCTAAAATAAAGATATTATTCCCTCCATCCCACAAAAATAGGTCAAGTTTGACAAAACACACAATTTAAGAAAAAACCATCATTAGATTGAATCGTCATTTATTAACCTCCATCTTTTCAAAAATACCGTTTTCTATTTGGTATTGGGTTTTGTGTAGAAAGTAATTATTGAAATTATAAAGAGTAGTATAGGAAAGTTAAAAAATTTATGATTTGACTTTTCAAAATAGACATATTTTGAAACAAAAAAAAAAAGTAACAATAATGGTCTATTTTTATGGAATGGAGAGAGTATAAAAATTTATACATGAGCATTGTACATGGAAAAGAAAAAGATAAAAGAAAAATTGCGTAGAAGATGCAATATGGTCGACGAATTTAACCTTGACATCATGCAGTGGAGTAGAGTTCTAATTTTTTTTGTTCTTTTTTTTTTTTTGCCTTTTAACGTATAGAAGCTCTTTTAGGGTTTTAGGATTCTATATATATGTATATACAGAAGGTGAGTTTCTAGTTATATTATATTAAACACATAATAATAATAATAATGAAAATTAAAGAAAATTACTATATCTTGTGGAGGAATTTTTAATCTCCAACAGAAAATTAAAGACAGATTGAAAAAATAAAAAGGAAGAACATAGAAAAGAAAGAAAATCGATACCTTTTGTGATAGCCTTTTGAGTCTTCAAGAGAGATCAAACTAAAGAAAGATTAAAGGGATAAGGGTAATAAAAAACATTAGGAAAAAGGAACAGAAAAGAGCACCCAAGAGAGAAGAGGACCAGGGGCTAGGAGCTCTCCCTCCCAATCCATGAAGCATCCCTGTATTGACACAATGAATGAAGAAAAGTCCTAGCGACAAGTGACAAGTGATCTACAAGTGGCATGCAGTAACGGTCTAATCTTCAACATATGGTCTAGATTACTCTTAGTATTCTCAATAAATGGTAACGTGTTTTCAAGAAGTATTATATGTAAATACAATATTTTAATTAATAAGATTAATAATATCTTTATAATTTTAAGTGTATTTATATTATATTTACTTTAGAAGAAGGGTAAGGTAGTCTATATATATGATTTTAGTTATATTTATATTATATTTATTTTAGAAGAAGTTGTAAGGTAGTCTATATATACGATTTTAAATAAAATTATTATTGTCAATCAACAGGTTTTTTTGCTTAAGAGACTTTTATAACTAGTATAGAAATAGATTTGACGTATAGAAGCTTTTTTAGGGTTTCAGGCCGGATTCTATATATACAAAAGATGAGTTTCTATTTATATTATATTAAACAAATAGTATTAATAATAATTAATAATAATAATATAAGAAAGAAAATTAAAGAAAATTACTATCTCTTGCTGAAGAATTTTCATCTAAATACCCCACATGGTTGAAGATGCTCTAAAAAAACATTCCAATAAGCAAACGGGGTGTGTGCATATAAAAGTACGATCAATTTACACTTATTGTTTAATTTTTAAAAACTTTTACATCACTCAATAACATTTTGCAGAACTAGATTGAAAAGAGGAAAAACGTCAATATAAGATGTGTGAAACCTCTTTCAATCTCTTGACTGAAACGCGTGTGTGATAAACTTCTTTGTAGAAAATTTCCTTTGGAAGGAAGCAGGCCTTTTACACCCACGAGCTAGACCAATCGGTACTTCTCCAACTAGTAGGTTTGAAACCTGCACGGAAAACATTTACAGGGTGGTGTTTTCTTCCAATTGTAGGAAATACAAATCATACTCATCCTGGATTTCTATGGCCGGAGAGGACCACATTGTTTCATGATCCGACCACAAGTGGTGGATGGATTGGGATATTTGAGGTGGTCGAAAAGGACTAGACTCCCTCCTTCCCAGATTTTTTTTATTTATTTATTTATATTTTTTATGTGGAGATATTGAGTTCTAATGTTAATGGATTTTTGATTGGCTCATCTCTGTTTGGTGGCCAAATCACTGTCTGAGTTAGGATACTTCAGGCTAAAGCTACTTTAGATTTAAATCCTTTCTTCTTTTGTCTTGTTTCTCATATTCCACCTTAAAGCTACTTTAGATTTATCTTGATAATCGTTTCTTTTAACTTTCTTTCTTCCTTTCCTTTTCTTTTCTTTTTCTTTTTGTATTCTAAAGGTTCTTTAGATTTAAACACACGGGAGAAGTCATTCGATGCTTGCTAGACCCGCAAACGACTCCTAAACGTGGCACACGCTTCTCGGAAGATGGCTTTATGTGGAATCAAAATGGATTGTGACCAATGTCATGCATAATTGTCACGCGTGTGCTCATGG
The DNA here is from genome assembly GCA_039720395.1 of Liquidambar formosana. NCBI lineage: Eukaryota > Viridiplantae > Streptophyta > Magnoliopsida > Saxifragales > Altingiaceae > Liquidambar > Liquidambar formosana. The sequence goes on along the minus strand of CM077834.1, from coordinate 10,182,947 downwards.
CGATGAATAGATAACACATGGCCAAGACTCCACAATTTAGAGTCTCACTTGAGAGACGACGTTTGTGGGAAATTAAGATATTGGACAATTTTAGACTAGTTGATTCCAAAGATATAATTTTCCAGTCAGAAATAAACCATGTGATAGCTTTGATTTTTGGTGGATCATCTCCCATACGACTCCAATCGGATCCACATCCAAGAGATGGTTACTTATATGCCTCCAAATTAAATCAACAAAAATAATCCGAGTCTTTCTAGCCTGATGTGTTATTAACATACATGTGAGACATCAGTTATTAATAGTTTTAGCTTTGTTGTATGAGCATAGTCTTATGCCCATTCTCTAGAAAATAGGCTTTTATGTAATGATCCAATCTCCACCTCTCTTACCATATGAAGTAAAGGCACTGCTATCATTGATTAATTGCAAAGAAGGACTTGTAAATAATTGTCCGACCCTTGTTTTCTTTTTGGTAGCAATATTACTTTTTTTTTGTCTCCCCTCTAGGTGACGTCCTTGCCCCTCTCTTTTTTTTTTTTTTTTTGGTTGGATATTCTTTTTGTGGACGTCTTTATCTCATTTTTTCCTTTTAACCTTTTTAAAAAAAGTTAGTATAGAGTATTGATGAGTTACTTGAGGGTATTAATGTCATTACATTTTAAAATAGGGATATTTTAGACAATCAAAAGTTTTTCTAGTAGTATAGTTATAGAGATATAGTCAGGGAAGAATAGAGGATCCTTGCCCCATTTACACGAGAATAGCTTAGTCATATACATGGCCGTGTGGCTGTGTGCATGTGTTGGCGTTTCTTGCACATATGACATGGATTATGGAGCCATGACGGAATATCACAATTTACATTTTAGGTTATGCTGTGAACTAGGGGTGTTCATGGTTTAGGTTAAAACCGAAAACCAAACTGAACCAAACCAAACCAAACGGTCGGTTTGGTTTGGTTTTTTTGTCCTTAGGTTTGGTTTTGGTTCTAATTTTAGAAAACCGAATTAAATTGGTTTGGTTTTGGTTTTCATGCTTAAAAAACCAAACCAAACCGAAAAACCGAAAAAACCGAAAAAATATAATATAAATATATATAATTTTATATATTACATATTAAACTTAGTTTGTAAATATTTTATTCTAATAAGGGCATAATAGGTAATAGATTGTAAATTTTCTTAATGTTTTTTATTTATTAGATTGGCATGTATTAAACTAGCTATTATTGTTGTGTGAAATATTGGCACGTATTAGATTGGAGATTTGAACTTAGATTGACATAAGTCAATACTTTTCCATTTTGATACAATGTTTAATATTTTTTTTAGTTGCTAATGTAATGATTTTATTAAAAATGTTTTTATTTAGTGTTTGGCTTGTCATTTTTCTATTTTTAATTATTTGTTGTTATTTGACAGGATAAAACTGAAACCAAACCGAACCAAACCGAAATTTTATGGTTTGGTTTGGTTTGGTTTTTCTTATAGTATGGTTTGGTTTTGGTTTCAGAAAACAAAAACCGAAGTATAATAGTTTGGTTTAAAATGTACCCTAAAACCGAACCAAACCGAACCACGAACACCTCTACTGTGGACTTGTGAAGACCCTTCTTTTTTTTTTTTTTTTTTGGTACAATTGGGGTTTGAACCCTTAACGTATTATACTCTTACCCTTTATCTCACCCTCCTTCACCACCAAATTAAACTAGCCCTTGTAGCTTCTGCCAGGACAAGTTTTGAGCTGTTGAAAGTTATGGCTTTTTTATTTTTACTTTTGGTCAAGTTTTGAGCCCCTGAAGGTTGTGGCCTTTTTATTTTTATTTTTGGTTACATTGGAAGGACTTCAATCCTAGACCACCCAAACCCCACCGCACCTCACTCATGCCACTCTAGACTATCTTATCAAGCCAATCTTTAAGGACTGGCTTGATTAGGTCATTACTGGACTTTTAATGGAAATTTAACTAATTATGTATAATGCACAAATTTTTGTCGACAATGGTTAAATTTTTTCTTTTTCTTTGAAAAAAAAAAAAAAAAAGAAAAAAACTTTTATTTTCCCTTCTAATTTTGCTTTACTATGATCAGGTTTCCCCAAATTAACTCCCCTAATTATTCTTATTAGGGAAAAGCTTTACCAAACAAGGTATTTGGGGCACTCAACTAATTAACCAGATGCTCGACTTCTTGGATAGAGAGGAAATGGTTTTCAATGGAAGCAGAACTTGGGGAGGTCTTCTTTCCTTGCATATTAGAGATTCCTATCAACAACATAATGGATGGCACTCCCTAAACGGTGATGCATGATAGACAGCTTTATCACAAATTTTCTTTTTCTAATTAGCTACTCGTATAACTCTAACCCACATAATTGTTACGCTATGTGAAGCTTGGTATTTCGTCCAACCCGATTTATAACATCCGAACGAACACCTTGGAAGCGCATGGTTTTCTAGGCTTGGTCCATGGAGCGAACACTCGGGCCAATACCCCTGGAACTGTGTAGTTCCCTAACAACATGCGAGGCAAACATTTGAGATAAGGACGGAATGGATATAAATGTAATGAATATAACTTGTTCAATCAAAGTCGTTGTTTGTACAGTTGACATCTTATGTAGCATGGGATCACAATAGGATGGGTCTCGGATGGGACAGCCTAATCCTATTTTATCCAACTTGAATGTTTAATATATAAATACACACAGTGCGAACTACAAAATGGAAATCTGATCCCCTAGTTGGTCTTTATTGTTGAAGCTTAAACGATCAGATATAGAGTCTAAACTTTATTCTTAATTTTCACAGCTTTCATATTCTGTGTGCAACTGAGTGCTTTGATCAGATAGATAGAGAGTCCAAGACCGCAACTGTGCCTTCCTGATATCCTACAAGATTGAAAAGACGCCTAGAAATGGGAGGAATGTTTACCTCCACAACTCCTTCCAGAATTTGAAAGACTTTCCCCATTTGAACGACTTTCCCCATTGATTGCCTTCCTATAATGTATTCTACCATAAGATGTACCCATGCAGGCAATATATATATTTTGTTGGTAAAAAGGAAACTAGATTAACATTAAGAAATAGAGTTAAGTACATCCCTGGGGTAAGAAACACCCCTAATATCAGCATCAAGCTATTCACAAATCCAGGATCATCAAATACATTACAACTAGTATCAAAAACGGCTCCCCTGCAAGCTAAAATGTCTCTGCACTTGTTGGATTCCCAATAACTATGTCGGATTTGTAATGCCTGGAACGGGCTCATTATCCACCTGCAATCACAAATAACAGAGCTCAATGAATGTGCATCAGAAACCTGGCTTTGCAAAAGGGAAACCACCGCACTAGCATCCACATCCAGGGATAGGTTTCTTATGTAACATTTCAAGGCAGTATCCAAGCCATCACGGAGACCCCACATCTCAGCTTCAATGCTAGACATCACCCCCAGCTTGTGAATATAGCCTTTGATCCACTGTCCCAAGTGATATCTAATGATCCTCCCCGCACTAGCTTTCCCCGGATTCCCCATAGAAGAACCACCGCACTACCACAAGATGCACCCATGCAGGCATTTACTTGCACTCATTTAAAATTTCCAGTGCCTTTTTGACGACGCTGAAGGATATGTTTTCCATCCTTCAAATGTAGATTCATTCTAATTAAACAATAGCTGACATGAGATATTAAAAGATTTTCTTCAGACTGGTGCTCATATATATTCTACTTTTTGGTTGAAGCAAGGAATTATCATTCTGGTTCACAATTTGATATTTATGCAATATTAAGTTCCAAAACTGATAAGCAACTGGATAAATGTTTTTTTTTTTTTTTTTTTCATTCCACACATAGCTGCCTGATTAGTACATTGTGAAGCTATTTTTAGAGTAAGAACTCTGTTCTTAGTTGCATACTATCTTATGGGAGTTATTTATTTCGTAAGTTCGGATCCATTGATTTTTTGTGCCCTTAACTATTCATAGTAATGATTTTTCCCCTCCTCAAAGAAAAGCTATGCTCTACACTAAGATGTATCTCTAATGTTATGGGATAAAATACCTATTCCTAATGTGTTGAGCCAAGGAAGATATTACTTATTGAATGATAGACTGATAGTTTATTATATCAACTCTCAATAGTATTTTCTTTGATCTGGGACTTTCCCCCCCTAGCTACGCCCTTGACTGGAGTGAACATGTAGAGCCCAAGGTCAGAAATCATTTCAAATTTGGAAGGGAAATTCCAAGGAAGTGGTACGAAATGTTTGAAAGGATTTTGAATCACTGGTGTGTGCATATGGTGGTGTTTGAGGATTGGAAAGAGGAAAAACGTTAAAAGATGTCTGAAACCTCTTTCAATCCCTTGACTGATACGGGTGTGTGACAAACTTTTGTAGAAAACTTCCTTTTGAAGAACGCCTTTCACCCCCTTCAACAATTATACATCTCTCTGTGCCATCCATGATTAACAGCAAGTTTCATGGGAATTGAGATGCTTGCCAGACACTTGCTTAACTTTAAGAGATTGCTAATGTTATAATTAAAATTCATTTTTCCTCGTCAAAAAAATATTTTTTGGGCAAAATTGTCAAAAAGTGACTAGTTTAGACAGAAAAGGGGAGGAAAAAAAAGAAAAATGAAAAATGAAAAAGAAAGAAGCGGAATTTAGGAGAAATTTATTTTATTTATTTTGAAAACAAGTGACTCGGTTTAAGTATATAAATACACAAAGTGTTTTGCAATTCACAACTTCAAATTGAGGATGAATATATAAATACACACAGTGCGAACTACAAAGGAAATCCCCTTATCCCTCAATTGGTCTTTATTGTTAAAGCTTAAATGATCAAATATAGAGTTCAAACCTGGTTCTTAATTTTCACCGCTTCCATATTCTGTGTGTAGCTGAGTGGTTTGATCAGATTGAGAGTCCAAGACTGCAATTGTGTCTTCCTGAGCTTCTACAAGATTTAAAAGACGTCTAGAAATGGGAGGAATGTTTACCTCTACAACTCCTTCCAGAATTTGAACAACTTTCCCCATTGATGGCCTATCAGCCTCATCATCTTGGATACACCAACAGGCAACTCTACAAGCTCTGGTAAGCTCTCCCAAATCAGCATTTCCATTCAGCCTTTGGTCTAGTAGGCTAAGAACCTCACCTTCATTGAGTTTGGCTGCTGCCCAGACAGGGAAGTAATGTACGTTTTCACCCTTGAACTTACTTGTGTTTCTCCTGCCCGATATGATCTCGAGTAGCATCATTCCATAGCTGTAAACGTCTGCTTTGGGTGTGATAGGTGACCCTGAAGTCCACTCTGGAGAGGTATCCTATTGTGCCTCTCATTGTTGTCAAAACCCGACTGAATTCTTGACCCAAGAGCTTTGCCATGCCGAAGTCTGCCACTTTAGGCTGGAAATTAGCATCCAAAAGTATGTTTTCTGGCTTGATGTCGCAGTGTATTATGCACTCCCTGCACTCTTCGTGGAGATAAGCCAATCCTCTAGCGGTCCCAAATGCAACCTGAAATCTTGTTTTCCAGTCTAAAATTGCAGTTCCGTTTTGATGGAATGGATGATTATCTAAAGAACCATATTTCATGAAGTCATAAACCAGAAGCTTTTTGGTGCCCTCAGAGCAGAATCCCAATAGGCGAAGGAGATTAACATGATGGATTATTCCAATTGTGCTCACCTCCGATCGAAATTGTTGGTCTCCTTGTCTGAAGCCTTCTAGCCTCTTCACAGCTATTGCAATTGAATTTGGCAATGCCCCTTTAAAAACAGAGCCAAAACTTCCGCCACCTAGCTTTTCAGAGAAATTTTTGGTACTTTTCGTAAATCCCTGTACTTGTAAACCACCAATGAATTCTCGTCTGACATGGATGCAGCAATCATGTGTCTTCCCCTGTATCTCCATATAAAAATTAATACAATGACCAAGAGAACCAGCAGTCCCCCTACTACCCACACAATTGCTCCTGTATTTCTTTCCTTACTCTTCTCTGGAAGCTGGAGTCGGAGATAGATATATCCATTGATGGGTTCTTCATCACTAAGTTGTTGCAGATTCCACTGATCTGTTAACCATATATAATACTTACTGCGGTAATAGGCATAAGTACAGCAGGAACAGGAGGCCAAGCATGCTAATCTCCAATATTTAGCATTCTTATTATTTGCCAAAGATTGTGCATTTGGCGGCAGTCTTTTCAAGGGTATTTTCAAAAATTCAGATTTACCTGAGGGTAAGGAACTATTTACGTCGCAGGATAAATTGGTTGTTCTCTCAAACCCACCAGACCAATGATTCCTTTCCCAATGTGTAGTGGACCTTGGTTTGAAACCTGGCAAACACGTACATTGTGGTGGTTTTTGCAAATTGTAGCTTGTCATAACCCCACAAGGGTTTTTAACTTCACACTGATGATAGGGTTGTATTGCTGGAGAGGAGAGCCACTTTCTTTCATGCTTCGACCATGTCAATTGGTGGATGGATCCCATGTAGTCTATCACAAATCCTGCCAATGGAGAAGATAAGGTGAAATATTTTGATTCGTTGGCGCCCTTATAGTTATACACATCAATTCCTGTAACTGAGTTGAGGAGTATCTGACGAGTGCAAACTCCCGTTCTTTGATTACTTTCATGGTACGTGTTCGGCAGGATATCCAAAGTATAAATTGGCACGTCTGGATCTTCCGTGTCTGTATTTTGGCTTATTTGAAAGGAAAATTTTCCTGGAGCCGGATCAGAAAAATTTCTCCATGCCTTGAATATGTATTTATCCGACATTACGTTTACTCCAGGAAGCCAAGTATCAGTTGGGTAGTCGAAGCTCCGCCAAAATGCATACGAACCAGACTCATATCCTAAAACAAGATTTCCAGTGTCAAGAAGTATTGCCACTGGGGAATTAAAATAGTAGCCGAAGGACTCCGTGGACCAAATTTCGTCTTTGAGGTGGTCGAGAAGGACTAGACACCCCCATTCCGAGATCTTCAGTTCTGATGTAGATGAATTTTTGATTGGTATATCTCTGTTTGCTACCCAAACCACTGTCTGAGTTGAGATATTTCTGTACCAAATGCCTATGTAGTAGTACTTTGAGTTGCCCGGTTTGAAGAAACCCAGTTCAACCACGATGGAGTTAGCAGTGAAACAGGAGAAAAAAATTATGAGAGAAACAAATGGCATGAGCCTGCAGGTTTCGCTTCCTCTGTTGCCCATCTCAGCTAACGATATTCCGCTCATGATCGAGCTGTGGAAAGAACAAGAACTAGTTTTGCCCTTTTAGGTACATTTCTTCCTAGGATATTCGTTAGATATGCTTGGAAATATTTTCAGCAGTCCCATCATTTTTGTGGGGTTTTAACGAATTAATGATAGCTGTCGTGCCAAGGACCAAAGACCAAGTTACTCTTATTCTCTGTTTTCTTCTTTTTTTTTTTTTTTTTTTTTTGCTAAGTTACTCTTATTCTCTGTTCCCCTTTTCCCCTGTTTTTTGTGTTAAGCTTATTACACTAGTTTTTGTAATTAAAGGATGCAGCAAAAAGATATTTTCATTTTTCCCGCTTCATTGTGAACGTGTCACTTCCTTTGTCGAACAAGAATAGCTATTATTATTATTTTTTTTTTTTTAAAAAAAATTTCTCCCCCTCTCCTGGTGAAGCTAGTTTTTGTAAATCCCCTGTCAAGCTAAATAGTTTGTTTTATTTTATCTGGGTGACAAAGCCAAGAGATTCATAAAATGTTAAATAGTTGAGAAAATGCTATTGATCCTTAAATATTGCCCTCAAGTTTTTTCCTATTGAAATGGATATTGACCCTTGAGTGTGTGGATCCTCCCCAGTCCAAAAAAAAGGAGCACAAAAAGCCTTAACTATTAACAAGGTAAGCAAATAGGTGTGTATGATCAACTCACACTTACTGTAAAACTTCTAATTTTTACATTACTCAATAACATTTTGTAGAACTCACATTTCATTAGGTTCATTGTTGAATTAGACATACCTTTCATTCATAAACATTTCATTGATTGGATATCAATAGAATAAATATAAAGGTAAAATCAACTTACAGTAATTGCAAAACTTTTAATTTTGACATCACTCAATAATATTTATGTAATAGAAACATTTCATTGATCGGATATAAGTAGAATAAACTCACATTTTATTTTTTAAATAAAGCTATAACTTAGTGTGCTATGTGGATGAAGTTGCACATAATTTCCAACCAACCTAATATTTGATGTGCATAGTGCATAATTAGTGCAAAAAATATAATCTAATGATATGTTTTATAAGATGTGGTCACAATGTTATTTAAGGGATATAAAAATAAAAAATTCTACACCATGTGTAATTTGATCTCACCTCATATATAAATAATATACATGTAGAGAGAAATAGTGGGGAAAGGGAAAAATATTAGTGCGTGGCAAAAATTTCAAAATGGAAATTAAGAGAGGGAAAGAAAAACAATATCATTGGGATCAAATTTATAAACTAAAAATTATAATTTTTTTAAAAATGAGGAGGTTCATTTGACCATTCACACCCCCTAGCTCCGCCCTCTCTGGAAAACATGTGGAGCCCAAGGTCAGAAATCATTTCAAATTTGGAAGGGAAATTCCAAGCAAGTGGTACCAAATGTTTAAAAGGATTTTTTTAATTAGGCGTTTAACTCTAACCCACATAATTGTTAGGCTATGTGGAGCGTGGTATTTCATCTGACCCACATAATTTTTTTTTTATTACTTTCTTTTTTTGAGGCCTTGTCCATGGAGCGAAGGCTTGGGCTGATGATGAGTGCATGATTTAGTTCCCTAACAACATGCGAAGCAAACATTTGAGATAAGATGGAGGGAATGGATACGAATGTAATGATTCTAATGAATATAAATTGTTCAATCAAAGTGGTTGTTTGTACACATGACATCTTTATAGAATGGGATCACATTAGGATGGGTCTCGGATGGGACAGTCGAATCCCATTTTATCCAAGTTGAGCGTTTAATATATAAATACACAGCGCAAACTACAAAATGGAAATCCCTAATCGGTCTTTATTGTTAAAGCTTAAACGATCAGATTTAGAGTCCAAATAATATCAAGTAGTGAGCACATGATTTAGAGGTCTTAGGGTGCCAACCTAGTTGGAATGTTAGGATTCTCTATGATGCTTCTACTTTTATTTATAACAAAAAAGAAAGAAAAAAAATGTAGACTCCAAACTATATTCTTAATTTTTTAAGCTTCCATATTGTGTGTCCAACTGAGTGCTTTGATAAGATATGGAGTCCAAATCCTCAACTGTGTCTTCCTGATCTCTTACAAGATTTAAAAGATGCCTAGAAATGGGAGGAATGTTTACTTCTACAACTCCTTCCAGAATCTAAACCACTTTACCCATTGATGGCCTATCAGCCTCACCATCTTGGATACACCAACAGGCAACTCTTCAAGCTCTGGTAAGCTCTTCCAAATCAGCATTTTTATTCAACCTTTGGTCTAGTAGGCTAAGAACCTCACCTTCCGTATTTATAATGTTACTATTCCACTTATAAATTTTGAAAATCACGTAGTAAGCTGACATTGTTCCACTTATAAAATTTGATGGGATAACCATGTGTTTATTGTTACTTCCAATGACATGAATTAGAGTTTCTTTTACTATATGTCAATGAATTCTTTTGCTCCTAAAATCTGACTACTTCATTATTTTAGGAGCAGTTCCCTATTTAGAAATTCTCAATATCACGATTAAATGATTTTAGGACCGTTTCTCTTTTTCTTTTAACTCATGTCATGTTTGAAAATAATATATTAATAAATTAAGGGTATTTTAGACCAAATTCAGTCAAAATGAGTTATTGGGTTAATTAAAAAAAATTCTTGATCTATTGTAAAAAAATTCTTATAGAATGGGGCTATGGCCAAATCTACCACTTTTTTATAAAAGAAATTGCCAACATACTTCCTTTCAGTCCTTTGAATTGACGGGTATGGAGCTATTTCATGGAAACTTAATTCCCTCGGATGAATGGCTTTCCATTAGTGTCATTCTAGACCCCCCATATTGGTCCAGCACGTGAAGCGCAATTACTCCAAGATGACTTTTCATAAGCCTTCCAACAAATAATTTTCCTCACTGATTGGATGGTCTCGTGAGAGATTCATTGGTCCGTCAAATTCAGGTGGGTCCTTCATAAGAGGGTAAGTCCCATGCATTTAGTTTGAAAAGTCAAATTGAAGAGAGGATATGTGCCCCATTCACACGGGAATTTGTTATTTTTAGGCTTGTGCTTGTGTTGGCATTTTTTTTGCAGATATGATATGGAGCCATGGAGGAATATCTCATTTCATATTTTGGGTGGTTGTTGCCAGGAAAGGCCTCGGGCGCTTGACAAGTTTGCTTGGGAAGGTCATTACTGGGCTTTCTTGTTTGATGTTCATGATCCATTCTACCATAACATGCACCCATATAATCATTTACTTGCCTTCATTAAAAAAAATTCGAATCGCTATTTTGGCAATGCTATATGGGATATTTTCCAACCTTCAAAAGTAGATTCATTCTAAATGAGCCATAGCTGCCATGAGATGTCAAAAGATTTTTTTATATGTATATTCCTCATTTTAGTTGTAATAACGAATTATCAATTTATCATTAGGGTTTGAGATTCAAAATTGGTGCAATATAGTGTTCCACACCTAGTTAGCAACTGGAAAAATGTTTCTCTTTTCGTACTACACGTAGTAAAATCATTAGCTGCAATTGTTCCCTTTCTTGTCAATATTTTTTTCTCTGGAATATAGAATATTTTTGAAGAGCATATCCATTTTAAATCCCATTTTGGAAAATTTTCGAATTCATCTTTGCTTTCCAGTCATATTTTTGAAGAGCATATCCATGTTAAATCACATAATTGGTAGGCTATATGAGCTGAATTGAAGAGGTCTCGTTTCCCTTTTGTTTTCACATGACAATGACACAATAACAAACTGGATCGAAGAGAACTCAATGATAACGGACTAGTAAAGAGATAAACCCAGATACAACGAGCTCTTGCAAAAAAGGGAACTAATAAGTGTATTCACAATAAATAACACACAAAGAAAATAAATAGCCTTGAAGAGCACCAATGATTATGATTTTAATGTTTTTTATTTAAAATAAATAATCCAAGGTTTTGATACATACAAAACGTCAACCAAAAATGTCTTTTATCGAGCCTCTAATAATGTAATGCTGAGACCATTGGGTGAACAAAGTTCACGCTTACCTGATGATAAATACGCTTCAACAAGTTTCCTTTCAATGAAAAAACCGGATTGTTTAGGTTGAGGCAATGCACCCTCACCACCCAACATTAGAACCACTGATGACATGTTAGGCCTATCTTCTGGACATTGCTGCACACATAATAGACCCACATGGATTGATCGCAACACGTCGAATAGATTGCGTGAGTCTGAGTCCCCAATCAATGCATCGACTAGTTCCATAGGCCTGCCTTCTATATAGAGCCTCCATGCCTAAAGAATTCGAAACCATATTATTAATAATAATTTTAACGTAGAGAAATAAGTAAGAATTGGTCAAAACACTTACGTGCCCAATAAGGTTAAGGTGATGGTCTGGATGATAGAAACATCTATTTCTCTTCCCACTCACTATCTCTAGCAATAGAACACCAAAGCTAAAGACATCGGATTTTATCGAGTAAAGCCCATCAGTTGCATACTCAGGGGACATATAACCACTGCATTAAACCATTGAAAAAAGATAGATACTTTTCTTTCAATAACAACTATACACATTGATAATCAATGACTAAAAATAACATTCTAAACATACTATGTTCCAACCACTTTATTCGTGTTTGCCTCAATTTCATTTCCACCAAAACTTCTAGACAAGCCAAAGTCGGATATTTTTGGGTTCATCTCATGGTCTAGTAAAATATTGCTTGCTTTGAGATCTCTATGGATTATCCTTAGTCTAGAATCTCGATGAAGATAAAGAAGCCCTTGAGCAATTCCATTGATGATGTGAAAGTGCTTAGGCCAATCTAGTAGCTTGCTTTGTGAGTGATCTGCCCAATTTTTTTCAGCAGATATTTAAATTGTTGAATGGAAAATGACTCTAGACTCCAAAATTAATTAGAATAATGGAAAATAAATCAAGTGGCTACTTGTGTAATAATGAAATCAAAGCCATCCCCTGGCGACACTCATTATTCTGGGCAACAATTAATAGGTGATGGCTAGTATTTTAAAGAAGTGATACCAAAAATATGCAAGGGTTATAGGAGAGAGTGATACCAAAAATAAAGAAGTCCAAACTTTTGTTAGACATGAATTCATAGATCAACATCATTTCATCTACTTGGATGCAGCACCCTAGAAGCTTCACTAGATTTCTATGCTGAAGTTTGGCAATGTGTACTACTTCATTCTTGAACTCGTTGACTCCTTGTCTAGAATTCTTTGAAAGCCTTTTCACAGCTATTTCTTGCCCATCTTCCAACACACCCTGAAAATTATCACTCCATGTTAATGCCAAAATGTTATATTTATTCTATAATAGCCCAAATTTTTGGTTAAAAGTTGGAAACCTCTGTAAAATGTAACACACCTTTTTAAATAGCCACAATTGGAACACTAATAGATACAATTAAATCTAAAAAAGGGTCATTGTCTTATAAATGAAAAACACATGATGTAGAAATATTGTAGGATAAAGTTGTGATAAGAAACTACTGGTACAAATACTAACTTTGGTACTTGCCTAGAGTTGGCATGAAATGGCAGTTAGTCAAACTATTTTTACCTTATAGACAGGTCCAAAACCACCCTCTCCAAGCTTATTGTTACTTGAGAAGTCATTGGTGGCATTAGCTATGGTAGCCAAGTCAAATAATGGTAAGTCTAATTCTTCAGTGGTGTAACATCTTTCTGGTCTGGGATTATTTTCCTCTGCAACATGGATAAAAAAACCATTAAGTACATTTCCTCTAGAGTACTCAGGGAAGGCTGATTTAGGCTTGGTGACTTCCATAAGTTGGGTTCCTCCTAGGTTACCAACTGGTACCATAGAATTTCCCATTTCTATGATTGAATGGTTTCCCTTTTGCACTACCCTCCCTTTCTATGCTTCCCATTTTAATTAGGTGACACCAGCGTCTGAAAAATAACTTGGGCAATTTTTATTTATTTATGTTACCAAAACTGAAAAAGATTGCACAATAGTAAGCCTAAAATCAGCCACCCGAGCTATTTTTTTTTTTTTTTTTTAATTTTTACTCTTCTAGAGGGAATCTATCACATAACAGATCACCTCTCTGATGGGTCCATGTTGCCCAATTTAAATTGACTTATGGAAGGGGAGTAGGACATGGAGGCAGAGTAAACAAATTCTTATGTTGCAGAGTTTGAAAGCATATGAGTAACTTTATCATAATGCAACTATTTGGTTTACCTATACTTGGCTGATTCTTCTTCCTAAAGAACAGGGTCAGACCCAGGCCAAGGAGAACCATTCCTCCTAATAAAACCGAGCTTAATATGATCCAACTTCGTTTCTTCCTGTTGGAGCCACCTAAATATGAAGCAATTAATTGCAAAAGAAAAAAATGAGGGATTAGAAAGCAGAACAAATTAGGAATTCCGGGTATTTTTAGTGGTTACTCGATCACATGCTTTAGCGCAATTACAAATGGGATATGGGTATTTATTAATTTTTCTCCAGAGTTCAGTTTCTTACATGGGTTAATATGTAAAACCCTTCAATGAACTTCGAAAACAGGATCGAAAAGCATTTTACTCAATTGAAACAAACTAAAAATCAGTTTTATTGTGAACACTTTGAAAATTGATTTTAAGTAATTTGTTTTTGTTTTCTGTCAATAAAAGTACATTTTATCATATGCAAAACAGAATGCCATGTAAAAGCAGAATCAGTTTTCTCAGAATATCCAAATGTGCTGGTTTTTTGGGGAGAAAAAGAAAACAGAGTCAAATAGGTGACTAGTATTTTTCTATAAAATCGAATTCCAATTGTTGTTGAAATGAAAACTTGGAAAGACTCCAATTCTTCATATCAATTCTAATTTCTATGATTTCTGGCTGACCAACGAAGGTACATATTTGACACTAGAATGTAAAGACACTCCATTTTCTAGCGTCTTTTTTTTTTTTTTTTTTTTTTTTGGCCCTTTAAAAACAAAAAATAAAATAAAATAAAGGAACTTGAGCATCACAGAGAAGTCTAACATCACCCTAGACCCTCACTATCATGTGCATCAAGGCTCTAAATTTTATTAAGGAAAGAATAGAAATACAAATAATAGAGGTAAGGGGATAGAGAATAAGACACTCCATTTTCTGGCTTAAATGATAAGTTCATACCTACTTCAGAGGAAGCCATCCTTATGTAGATCGCTTGTCTTTCTTCAGAATACTCTTTAATGTCAATCAAGTCACCAAACCAAAGCAAACACCCACTTCCTCCTGCACTTATATTTAAATTTGCATAAGCCGTACAAGAGCAGTTCTTCAAGCACACCAACTTGCATTCCTCAAGGGTCATGCTCGCATTAAACCAAGAATACCGTGTGTCCGGCATTTTAAAACCAGAGTACTTTATAAACCCATCTCCCTTTTGGCAATCCAATGGCGTCCTACGAACACACCCACTTGACCAATCGGCTATATCCCACTCTACTGGGGATTTTGGCACGTATCCTTTCAAACACCCACACGTTGGGGATTTGGCTGTGTCACAAATATTGTATCCACCACAAATAGCATAACCATCACAGGTATCTGCCGGTAAGTTTCTGTATGGGTTCCAACTTTGGGTTCGATCGATCCAAATGGAGCGCTGAAGAATGCCATTCTGATTCAACACCACCCTAGTAACAACTGAGCTATTAGCAAGCTCATAAGTATAATACATCTCCTTCTGATTGATAACTAAATGGTAGTAAGAAATTGGATTCCCTGTTAACTTAGACGTACCACTAAACTGTTGACCATTCCATGGTCCCAAGCGATATTGCTGAACTGAGTTCTTCCTTATGACGAGTTGTGGATATCCACGGGGATCAAGCCGATAAGTAAAATTACCAGGAGAAGGATCGTCAGCACTTTTCCATGACGATAGATACCGTTCCTGGCCGGTAATTTTGTTCCAACCAAGCTTCATGCCTGGTAGGAGTGTATCACCCAGGTAGTCAAAACGCTGCCACAGGAAGTTTTCTGGGTTATCATCGTTTGCATCTCTCACGATAAGATTTCCTGAATCCAAAAGCTGTGCAACAGTATTAACCGCCGGTCTTGATGAATTGGAAGACCAGATGCCGGTCTCATTTCGATTGAGAAGGACGAGAATTCCCTCGTTGTTGAGCTTCAAAACGCCTGATGAATCGTGGATGGGGACTTCTCGGTTGGCAACCCATGCTACTGTCCCAGTAGATATTTTCTTGTACCATATTACCAAGTATCGTTTCGTGGAATTAGCTGGGCTGAAAAATCCAAGCTCAAAGCTTCCACCGGCAGAAACTATGGTATGGCCGTCTCTTATGGATTGAGACACGGCTATTTTATCTGTTCCAGTGGACAGTATTGAGATGGACAACAAAGAGGAGCAGAAAAGGAGTATGGTATGGAGTTCCATTGTTTCTTTGGCAAATTGCTATGGTACATAAAATGGCCTAGAATGATATAGGCAGAAAAAACTAGAGACTAAAGATTTCATTTGTCCCTGAAGTAATGCGTTCCCTTCAAGAGTCAACACATTCTTCAATTGTTGTGCCAAATCTTTCAACTGCATGATGGACCAAATGGCTTGGAATCAAATGGGTACGAGGCACTATCAGTCGACACAATTTGAGGCCTATAGTCTAATGAACAATCTTCTCTTTGAATTTGTTGGATCTGTCGTTTTACTTAGGGGTGTTAATGGTTTTGGTTAAAATCGAGAACCAAATCGAACCAAACCGAACCAAGCGGTTTGGTTTGGTTTTTTTGTCTTTAGGTTTGGTTATGGTTTTAATTTTAGAAAACCGAACTTAATTGGTTTGGTTTTGGTTTTCAGTTTTAAAAAACCAAACCAAACCGAAAAACCCGAAAAATATAATATATATATATATATATATATATAAACTTAAAGTTTGTAAATTCCCAATTCTAATAAGGGTAAAATAGGTAATGGGCTTGTTTTTGTTGATTTTAAGTTTCTTATTGTTTTTCCTTTTTTTAGATTGACATGTATTAAACTAGCTATTAATTTTGTGTATATTAATGTTGTGTGTGATATTGACATATTGATATATGTCAATATGTTTCTATTTTGATACAATGTTTGTTTTTTTTGTTGCTAATGTAATGCTTTTATTAAAAATGTTTTTATTTGGAGTTTGGCATGTCATTTTTTTCATTTTCAATTATTTGTTGTTACTTGATAGGTTAAAACCGAAACCGAACCGAACCAAACCGAAATATAATGGTTTGGTTTGGTTTGGTTTTTTTATAGTATGGTTTGGTTTTGGTTTGGGAGGAACAAAACCGAAGTATAATGGTTTGGTTTGAAATCTCCCCTAAAACCGAACCAAACCGAACCATTAACACCCCTAGTTTTACTTACGGCAATGAACAGTTGAAAGATATATGAGGGAAATATGAGGAACCCTTTGGTTCAGTCGTGAATTGGCAGCCACCTAATTCAAAGTCGTGAATTGCGAATTTCAACTATTAAATTTCAAATTCCATATTAAAATTCTAATTTTCAAACAATTTAACCAAATAAAGAATTTTACAATTTTAACCAAACCGTAAAATCTCTTTATCTAAAAAATCTACAATTTTTTAACCCAATTCCTTACGCAAACAAAGCTTTGTGACCAAAACTTCATGAGATACAAAACTTTGCTACCAAAACTTCAAAAGATGCGTTTTTTTTATTTATTTAATGATCTTGATAGTGATGGATAATAATAATAAGAATAAAAATAATAGGTGGAATAATAATTAGGGTAAATTGTAGAAAACCTTTCCCGAACAACCTTTCAACTTTTATTTTCGTTCAGAATTCATATGCAATTATGCATGGACATTCAACATTCCACGGTGGAATAATAATTAGGGTAAATTGTAGAAAACCACCTAAAGTATGGGGGGTCTGCAGATAACCCCCTAACGTTTTAATTTTGTCAATGTGCCCTCTAGTTCAATTGGAAGATAAAACCAATTGTCTATAGCCACCCAATTGGCCATAACGCCGGCGAGGGTTCATGCGGTTTTGGGTAATATGGGTCCGTTAGCAGTATCACGTGCGTAGCCACGTGATTAATTTTCGTCAAATTTTATCAACGGCGAGTGACTATGGGGTATATTGACAAAAATTAAAACATAAGAGAGGCACATTGACAAAATTAAAACATAAGGAGGGTTATCTACATACCAACACCCCCCATACTTCAGGGGGGGTTATCTGCAATTTACCCTAATAATTAATTCTTGGATGTCTTTAGTATTAATTCAAAGTCACCGTTAAGCAACAAGGGCAGTTTGAAATTACCGTAGACTAGGTATAAAAAAAAACAAGAACACAAAAAACAATTGAGATTTTTGTTTGTTATATGGGAGAATCTTCCCCCAATCCCCATTTCCGTAGTATGTATTGGTTGTCCAATGCATTAGATTGAGAAAGAGAAAGCTAAGTAAAGAAAAAGCTTCCCCCAATCCCCATTTCCGTTGTATCGTGGACTGGGTTAAAAAAAAAAAAAAAAAAAAAACGATTGAAGATCATTGTCAGCTTGGTATTAGTAGCAGGAATGCTTCTCCTAGGCCCGGTTCTGACCCTGTACTTTTGGAGGAAGAAAAAGCTAAGCAAAAAACGTAAACCAATTAGCCACATTTTTATAAAGTTATTTGTGTGCTTTTGCATTCTGCAACATATCACCATTCTCCACATGACTTCGTCAATGGACTGACCTTGATAATGCTGCAACAGTGATTTTGAAGAACAGTTAATCTTCCTTCGTTGGAATGCATATTTGCTTTTCATGAACTCTTTGAAATTCATTGATCTGTTAATTCCACATTTTGTTCACTCTGCCTCCTTAGCCTAATCCCCTTCCATGCATCATTTTAAATTGGGCAACATGACTGCTCAAGAGCGATGAGTGACTATCATTAAAGAAAAAACAAAAACATGTTTGGTAACATCACCTTTAGAGTGGCACATATTGTGTACCGAAATCATGAGACTAATACATTTTTTGTATCCGATCAGTTAGCCTTTAGGGTGTGTTTGGTTCACGGAAAAGGAATGTGATGCCAGGGAATGGGGCTTTACTTGGGAATGGGAATGTGATGAATATTACCCATCCCCATATTTGGTTGGTTGGGAATGGGTATTGAGAATCCTTTAAACATTCCCAATTCTTATGTTTGGTTGGGTCAGGAAAAAGATTCTTATTTGGTTGAAATTCCTATAATGCCCTTTTGTCATTAGGGCATATGTGTGTTTTGCAAACATGGAGATTGTCTCTTCCGTGAGAAAGGGCTGAACTTTCCTTTCCTCACTGCAATCAATCCTTCATCACAAATCGGCAGGATATTCGCTACAGTTGATTCTTCAAATCGACATAGCTCATATTCAATCTACATCCACAGGCGTCGAGTCCCTTTCATCGTCGATCTTTCACCTCGATTTTTTCTTCGCACAATCGTCGTCAATAAGCATCCACGGCAAATATTTCTCCCATTTAAAGGTATGGGTACTAGTTTCCCATAGTTATATGTTTGATATTAAACTTATTGCACCTCGACATTGTTTTTATTGGTAGAAATGAAACTCCATAGAAATTTTAGGGATTGAAATGGGTTCCATGTGAGCAAAAATTGGTGTGCATTTTTCAGTTTCCAGCTTGTGTTGGTTGTGATGGTTGGATTTTATTTTTCTGTTGCTGTGCTTTTTGATTTCTAGCTTGTGCTGGTTGTGCTGCAGCTTGTGCTTCTTGTTTTTTCGGGTCTCTGATGGACTCCTTCTCCAATATGTATTACTCATTCCGATTAATACAATTTCTTTCGTACCAAAAAAGAAATAAAAATGAAAGTTGATTGAAGAACATTGAATTGAAGCTCCTATTGTTAACTTTTTGTGCATTTGTTTTACGAAATTTGACAAAAGTATAATTACAAGTGAGAGAATATATGACCTTGAACAACAATGATTAAGTTTTTCAAACATTTGGATTTGTTTGTATTCTCGTAATAGCAAGAAACCTTTATTCACCATCCATTCCAATTTTCATTATAAACTAGGCGTGAAACTTTTTTTTTTTTCTTTTTTTTACATTCAAAGTATTACACATTAACCCGATATGAGCATGTAAATACAATATTCATATAACTACGATTGAAATTACATTTTGATTTGTAGGTTGACAAATGCAATAATGTCTTCTTCGACCAACCTCCCACCACCCAACTATGTGAGAGCAGTACCTAAATTGTGTGGGTGTGGAAATCGATCAATTTTGAAAATATCACATAAGACAAATAGCAAATTTTGCTTGTATTATTCATGCGCACGCCGGTTACATGGTGCGTAATATGCATGAAACTTTGATTAAAACTATCAATTTACAGTCTCATGTAGAACGTTAACAATTTCTTTATGTGCTCTTTATTACAGGAAGAGAATGGGCTTAATTATAATTACTTCGCATGGTGCGTGCCTGGTATTTCATCCTACCACATAATGTTTATTTTTAATTTTTTCTTTTTTGAGGCCTAGTCCATAGTGCAAGAGAATGGGCATAAGCTTTATCGCAAATATTCTTTTTGCTCGTTAGTAATAACATTAATTAGGCATTTAACTCTAACCCACATAATTGTTAGTCTACGTGGAGCCTGGTATTTCATCTTACCACATAATTATTTTTTTGCTTTTCTTTTTTGAGTCCTAGTCCATAGTGCAAAGGCTCGGGCCGGTCATGAGTATATGATTTAGTTCCCTAACAACATGTGAGGCAAACATTT
Organism: Liquidambar formosana; assembly: GCA_039720395.1. NCBI lineage: Eukaryota > Viridiplantae > Streptophyta > Magnoliopsida > Saxifragales > Altingiaceae > Liquidambar > Liquidambar formosana. The sequence continues at coordinate 10,162,877 of CM077834.1, read as the reverse complement.
GAAATAAGATTGGAGGGAATGGATACAAAGGTAATGGATATAACTTGTTCAATCATAGTGGTTTTTTGTACACTTGACATCTTATATAGAATGGGATCACATTGGGATGGGTCTGGGATGGGACAGCCGAATCCCATTTTATCCAAGTTGAACGTTTAATTCATAAATATACAGTGCGAACTACAAAATGGAAATCTCCTAATTGGTCTTTATTGTTAAAGCTTAAACGGTCAGATTTAGAGTCCAAATAATATAAAGTAGTGAGCACATGATTTAGAGGTCCTAGGGTGCCAACCTAGTTGGGATGCTAGGATTCTCTATAATGCTTCTACTTGTATTTATAAAAAAAAAAAAAAAAAAAAGAAAGAAAAAAAATGTGGACTCCAAACTACATTCTTAATTTTTTAAGCTTCCATATTGTGTGTCCAATTGAGTGCTTTGATAAGATATGGAGTCCAAATCCTCAACTGTGTCTTCCTGATCTCCTACAAGATTTAAAAGACACCTAGAAATGGGAGGAATGTTTACTTCTACAACTCCTTCCAAAATTTGAACCACTTTACCCATTGATGGCCTATCAACCTCATCATCTTGGATACACCAACAGGCAACTCTTCAAGCTCTGGTAAGCTCTTCCAAATCAGCATTTTCCATTCAGCCTTTGGTCTAATAGGCTAAGAACCTCCTTCCGTATTTATAATGTTACTATTCTACTTATAAAATTTGAAAATCATGCAGTAAACTTATATTATTCCATTTATAAAATTTGATGGGATAACCATGTGTTTATTGTTATTTCCAATGACGTGAATTAGAGTCTCTTACTATTTCGAACTTTGTTTTTTGCAACCAATTTTTTTAATGGACGTTAATGAATTCTTTTTGCTTCTAAACTCTTACTACTTTGTGATTTTAGGAGCGGTTCCCTATTTAGAAATTCTTAAAATCACGACTAAATGATTTTAGGACCATTTCTCCCCCCCTTTCTTTTTTTTTTTTTACTCATGTTATGTTCGGAAATTCTTAAAATCATAGTTATTTTGTGATTTAAGAAGCTAGCGGTTCCCTTATTTAATTCATGTCACGTTTGGAAATAATATATTGATAAATTAGGGGTATTTTAGACCAAATTGGGTCAAAATGGGTTATTGGGTTAATTAAAAAAATTCTTGATCTATTGTAAAAAAACTTCTTATAGTATGGGGTTATGGCCAAATCTCCCATTTAAATAAAAAAAAGGAATTTGCCACATACTTCCTTCTTCTTCTTCCTTTCTTCTTTTTTTCTTTCTTTCTTGCTTTCTTTTTTTTTTTTTTTTTCTTTTTTTTTTCACTCGTTAGAAACTCACACACACCCAAGAAGTCGAACCCTCGACCTCCCCCAAACTCCCAACACCCAATTGGATGGAAAATGCCATATGAGTTACATATGCTCTACCCAACATACTTCCTTTCAGTCCTTTGAATTGACGGGTATGGAGCTATTTCGTGGAAACTTAATTCCCTTGGATAAATGGCTTTCCATCAGTGTCATTCTAGAACCCCCATGGTGGTCCAGCATGGGAAGCGCAATTACTCCAAGATGACTTTTCATAAGCCTTCCAGCAAATAATTTTCCTCACTGATTGAATGGTCTCGTGAGAGATTCATTGGTCCGTCAAATTCAGGTGGGTCCTTCATAAGAGGGTAAGTCCCATGCATTTGGTTTGAAAAGTCAAGTTGAAGAGAGGACATTTGCCCCATTCACACGAGAATTTGTTATTTTTAGGCTCGTGCTTGTGTTGGCATTTTTTGCAGATATGATGTGGAGCCATGGGTGGTTGTTGCCAGGAAAGGCCTCGGGCCCTTGACAAGTTTGCTTGGGAAGGTCATTACTGGGCTTTCTTGTTTGATGTTCATTAGGGAACGGCTATTGCAACCCCCCATTCCTATAAGCCCACCCCCCATCCTTTAGGTTTTTAAGGTTTTATGCAAAATATAAAAAGTTTTTATGAAAACCGGCCGCGATGTCCACTAGAAAACATCATTTTGAACAACTTTGCAAAAGAAAGTTTTTCCAAAATTTATCGTTTAGGCAGACTTTTTGGCAAAAAATGAAATAAAGGCTATAAATGGTTAAAAAGTATATTTAAACGATAGATTTTGGAAAAACTTTCTTCTGCAAAGTTGTTCAAAATAATGTTTTCTAGTGGAGATCACGTCCGGTTTTCATAAAAACTTTTTATATTTTGCATAAAATATTAAAAACCTAAAGGATGGGGTGGGCTTATAGGAATGGGGGTTGCAATAGCCGTTCCCTGTTCATTATCCATTCTACCATAACATGCACCCATATAGGCATTTACTTGCCTTCATTTAAAAAAAATTCGAATCGCTATTTTGGCAATGCTATAGGGGATATTTTCCAACCTTCAAAAGTAGATTCATTCTAAATGAGCCATAGCTGCCATGAGATGTCAAAAGATTTTTTTTATATGTGTACTCCTCATTTTAGTTGTAATAACGAATTATCAATTTATCATTAGGGTTTGAGAGTAATATGTCAGTACTCAGAGTGCTTTGGGCCCTATTGTAAACCCATTTTTCCATTCCCAACAGAGAAAAGGCGCCTTTGGGCTGGTCCAGAATCATTGGATTTAGAATTAGGTGGTAATGCACAACGGGTAAGACCGTAAGACCGAGCCCATATTGCCATATGAGTGGCTAGTGGAAGCAAGGATCAGGCCCCTTTCAATTCTCAAATAGTAAGCCTGCTATGAGGAGGCCCTCATCCGTCTTCTCTTGAGCTCACCTGTTGTTCAAAGTTATTTGATACATAATAATTCAAGACATGCGTCATATCATTAAATATAACACATTAATGACAAAATGTTTACATACACTCAAAGGGCCATATGTGAGTTTGTGGAAAAGAGAGAATGTTTTTCACTAGAGGCAGGACTTGGGCTTTTCTTCTCTCGTGGGTTAGAGATTCCCATCAACCATATATAATGGATGGCATAGCCTATATTACGGTGGATGTTTAACTCTTTACTCACTTGATGGGTGGGAAAAACATCGAGAAAATAGCAAGGGAAAGAAATACTAAATAATTATAGAGTATTTTATATATTAAAGATACAAATCCTTCATCTATAATTTACATGTTCACTATACAAAATAATGTTAACCCCCACCCCATTGGAGATGGTCTCATATGTATATATTTATATTATATATTATATACTTGGTCAACCAACTAAGACCTATCAAAAAAGTTTCATTCCCAATATTTTGCGGCTACGGAACAAGTACCACTTCAGTGGATTATGAAAAACGAAAACCTGAGTGAAAGTAGGGACAAATTTTAGGGGTGAATTGGGGAGGACATCGCCCAACCAAAGACCACCAAACTTTTTCTTATTACTTTTTAATTTTTTTTTAAAAAAAAAATCATAAAGTTAATAGTTTAAGGTTACCCATTAAAAAGAAAATTGAAAATATACCCTAAATTTCCCAAACATATTTTCTTCTGGTACCACTCAAACATATATAATATATCATTCTCAATATTCTATATAATTTAAGCCCCATTAACCAAAATGAAGCCCCTCCACTATATTTACCGGCCAATCGTATCAGGGCATTTCTGCATGAAAAATAGGAAAAAAGGAGAAAAACGGCAGCCGCATAAACTCTATGCGAATTGGTAAATGGTGTTAATGATCATTGGATAAATAATACTAGAGGTGGGCAAACCACCCCTTCACTTGATGTGATGGGTGACCACATGATTACACCAAAGTTTTATTATTAATTATAAGATTAAAATACCACATGAAAGGGAGACACTACTGATAAATCAGTTAATCTTATCTAAAGATGATAAGCCCAACCCCAAGATGTTTGTTTACCCTGAAATAATTAATTACACTAAAACAAAAAATATCTTCCAAACCACTTCCAATAAGAAACTACACTTATCCCTGATCAACAACATAAACTTTATCCATTAAGGCTGCTAAGAGATGCCCTCATCCCTCTTGCCATGACTTCTGCGCTGTGAGTTCTCCCATTTTCATTTATCTTGAACATGCAATCTAAGATACGGTGGAGGACATGTCACCATCATCAAATTTACTACGTGGAGTCTTTTTTATTGGTATAAATTAAATAAAAAATATATTAAAATGAACCCACACTTGGTCAATTGATCAAAGTTAACATATTTTTCTAATACAGAGGAAAAGATTATTGATATAATAACAAAATCGCCCTCCTAGTATAATAGGATAATCCAATATCCAATTACCAACTCAAGATCCCCTAGCCAAAAATTTGAAGATAAAAAAAAGCAACTAAAGAATTTTGTAACCAAACCCTTGTAAGGAGTGACATAATTGACATGTTTTTTCCTATATAATAGGATAATAATAAATTAATAATTATAATTTAATTACGTTTGGTGTAGTTTTGTCGTCTAGCTAAGCATCTACCAATCGATTCCATCAGTACACATCCAAGACCATATTGAAATGTTTGCTGCTTACCATGAACCACAAGTTTCACTTGCAAAATCTAAACCATTCAATCTCCCTAAAACCCTCACCACACATCAATAGAGTACATTAGACGCCATAAATCCAACCAGTGCCATATTGCCGTCCTTTTAAAAAATTCAAAGAGGGGATTATTATAGCAATACTGTGGGACTGTAATACTGCCCTCCAGGCCTCTACCCACCTGTCCCAAAGTTGTTTTCCAGTCATTCAAAGTTTCAAAAACGTGTGGCGCCAAGCAAGAGTGCTGGGGCCCCCTTCCAAATTGTGTTTTGGTTGGGTCACAGAATCATGCAACATCATCGCCTTCTAGTGCGCGTCAAATGAGTGTCAAAAGTCATTTGTTTATAGAAGTACACACAGAAGCTGATCGATAGAACTGAACTAGTACTACATCCACATTCACTTCTGTTACTTTAATTCTTGTGGTCGTCGTGATTTTGGTTTTCTGAAAGGACAAATCCCATTAAAGATTTGAGGTAACATCAAGGCGATAACACACAAACCTAAAACTGCAGGGGAGGAGGGAGAAAGAAACGTGAAGAAAGGAGGACAGAAGAAAGGGATATTGCAAGGCCAGCTGTGTGAAAGCAACGTAGAAACATTGACGTTTTTTCTTCCCTTCGTCAACCACTAAACATTGTCTGGTATTATTTGGTTATGTCTTACTCTTTTAGAAAATATCTTTCAAAAATTCATTGTGAAAGTATGTAAAATTTCTTTAAAATATGTAAATTTAGTTACTGTTGAACCAAAAACAGAAATAGAGGGCATCATTTCGATACTCTAAAAAGACGTTGTGAGACATTTTTTAAAAAAAATAATTTTATATTTCTAAAAAATGAAATACAAAACACAAATGGAAAACATTGTTTTTAAGTTCTTTGCAAATAAGTTGTTTATCAACAAAAAGGTTTAGAAAACAGTTTTTAAAAACGCATTGGCTACTTGTTTTCTGTTTTTTCGACTATGAGATCTAAAAGTTGTTTTCAAAGTGCACGATCAAACAAATATATATATATATATATATATGGACATTACTCAGTAGTCTTAATTTTGACCCTTTTTTCTCCCCTACAGAGTGGTTGGCTCTAAAAGCCGAAACTCAACTTCCTTTTCTGTTTTTGTTTTCAACTACTCCAAATTTATTCTTTGGAGGAGAGGCCAAACAGACCCATCATTAGAGGGGAAAAGAAAAGAAAAAAGGAGGATTTTTCAATAAGTCTTGACATTCGACAGGCAAAACAACCCCTCGTTCTGCTATTTGACATGCTTCAATGCTTTGAAAAGTGAAATTTGTAACATTTGAAAATGAAATAAAATCAAAAGCACGGCAAAAGGAAAAACTTCGATTATACAAAAATTAGCGGTATAAACTTTCATATATATAGGGTGGTACCCGAAGAAGAAAAAAAAAAAAAAAAAAAAAAAAAAAAAAAAAAAAAAAAAAACAACTTTGATATCATAATACATAAAGGAGAAACTACCTCAAACTGTAGGGTTACGAATTCCAGAGACGGGGAAATTAAAATCAACGGCTCTAGGATCTCGGCTCAGATTCCGAATCCCGAGGATCGTCGCCGGCACGTCATTACCGGAGATGATCTTTTCTTGAAATCTTTTGAGCGAGCTAACAACGGCCGTCGATCTAAACTCTGCTTCACCATGATCCGAAAGTCTAGCCGAATGGATCGGTTCTGATGTTCTTCGTTCCTTCAGTACTGGTCTCAAGGAGCTCAAAGAACTCGAGCAGGCAATGTCATCCTGCTTCAACAAGAGATTCAGACCGTTAGGTTTTCTCATCGGTGTTAATTTTACACTAGCTCTGTTAGGTTGCTGAGAAAGCGGACGAAAAATAAATAAAACAAATAAATAATTGAGCACTAGATTTCATGTTTTAGTTTGTTTAGGGCAAAATTAGATAATGAAAAATTCTGGAATTGACAAACAGATTCCTTTCATTTTCCTACATTTTCTCGGCAACCAAAAAGGAGCATTATATAGGAAGGAAAGCAACAGAGACACAAAAATCCCTAAATTTTCTGATCGGTATTTATATTTCACTCTTCGTTTGGTTGCTGAGAAACCAAAAGAAAAGTAGAATTTTGAACACTAAATTTTCTGTTCTAGGTTTTTTAGGTCTCAGATAGATGACGAAAAATATTCTAGAATCAGAAATCAGGTTTCTTTCCTTTTCCTACATTTTCTCCGCAGCCAAGCGGAAGATTAAATAGGAAGAAAAGCAGATTGCAGCAACAGATCGCCGGATCGACCGACTCTCAAGAGTCTGATAATGAAAAGGAAAACAGAGTACAGAGTACGTACATCAGAATCAAGATCTGCATTCTCACGTATCCGCTTCAATGCAGAAACACCTCCACCACCATAGCTACCCGAACACTCTGCTTCACTACTCGACGAACTCGCCACCGCCGGCGGCGGCGGGGTAGTAGACCAGGGAACCACCTGATTCTCTCCATCATCATCAACACCACCATCTCTGTACTCTCCATCCTCATCCTCCTCATCCTCTTCATCGTCATCATCATCATCATTATCGTCTTCATCTTCTTCTTCGTTTCCACCACGACTCTCTTCGTCACCGCCTCTCTCGCGTTTTCCATTACAGCTGGTAACGCAGCTGTCGCAAACGGAGACTGTGTGGCCGAGCTTGGGTCCGGAAGCTTTCCACGGAGTCGGAGATTGACAGACATGGCAGAGAAGACTCCTCGAGTGTCTCGCAACGAGGAAGTTCGCGCAGTGAACTTTCTCGTCACAGTCCCAACACAAACTCGCTTGGTCCGACTCGCAGTACATCCTCGCCGGATCGCTGCATAGCTCGCACTCCTTCATTTTCTCTCACTTTCCCTCTCTTTCCCTCTCTTTCTCGCACTTTCTCACTCTCTTTCTCTTTCTCTTTCTCTTTCTCTCCCTCTACTTCGCTTCGGTCCTTATGGCTCTCCTGGAATTCCGCAAACATGAGAAAAATGGACTGAAATTATGCTTATATGCACCGACTGAAGTTAATCAGAGGGGTAGTTGTGTCATTTAAAACACACACAGTAGAATATAAAAATCCCACTATTTCCGCTAAGTTGTTGCAAAAAAATAAAAAAGTGAAAAAACAAGCTCATGAGGCAGAATTCGGTGTTGCAGGGACCACACCTCCTCTATGGGCTACCACATTTGGAGGACCACTAAACCTAAGCTTGGTTCCAATGTTCCATATTGATCACAGTGACAAATTCCAGATTAGGGAAATCATTTCTCATTGAAATAATTTGTACTCCCTCCGTCCCATTTTATTTGGTTATCTTTCTTCTTCCTTTATTTATTTATTTATTTTTTTTTTTTTGGGTCTAGGGGTCTTTCAAAAGTTAAACAAAAATGGTTTTTAAATATCTATGGCCCTGTTTGTTTGGTTGAAATAAAATAGATGGAATGGAATCTTATTCTAATTCATTCCCCATTCTAATTCATTCCAAACAATATATTTGGAAGAAATAATTAAATAGGAATGAAATCAAATAGTGGTAGTGAATTATAATAATATTTATTCTGCAATGTTTATTTCAATCTCATTTCATTCTATACTATTTTAAACATGGAATCAGATTCTATTCTAACCAATTTCATTCCAAAGCAAACAAACATGGCTTATGTGTGTTTAGCATTTTATAAAAATAAAATAAAATAAAAAACAACAACAACAACAACTACAACAACCAAAATGGTTTGTTATTTTCTTAAAATACCCATTTACTTTTCTCCTATAAAATTAATCATTTTTCTATGGAAGACAAACTTGAAAAATTATGATTAAATAGGTAACATAAGACGAAGAAAGTAATATGTGCTTAATCAAAGTAAACAAATAAAATGAGACATTTGGAGTAATATGAAAATCTTTAGTAAGAACACAAGGAATAACTTCAAAAATGATTTTTATTTTTAAATTATGAGTAAAGGGTGAAAAATACGTTGTTGTCTCATGATTATTTGGAATATAATTGAAGAATTTTAGAAACAATTTGAAAATAATCTATAATAAAATGATGACTCGTACTACCTATGGACGGTCATCTTCTAGCCACGTGTCTTGGCGACAAAGGATTATTACCTTGCGTGCGTCGCGAGGTTTTCTCCGATCTTTTCCACGAAGTCGTGCTACAGTTTTTAAATTGATGACGTGTCATCATTGGGAAACGGATACGGATTTCCAGTCTTGCCAACGTGGGTGGTTCTTGTCCACACTGTCTCATGTACCACGTGACACTGGGGTTTGAATAAGCATCCGACGTGTAAGTAGCCCCCACAATTACACTTCACTATGCTTAGCCTTTCGGCAACGAACAATTTTGGATAATCTTTGTTTCTCTCTCTCGGCCTTGGGAGAAAAGATATGGTAAGAGTGCGCTCATGAGTATATTGATGAGCTCTCTTTTTATTTTAAGAATATTTCATTAATTTCAAAATGTTGTTTCGCTAATGACATGATACTGTAGTGACATTCTTTTCACTTATTAAGTAAGTGATTTTAGATTTAAGTTTATGGGGTACAAAAAATATTTATACCGATTGTTAAAAAAAAGAAGTTCCCTCGTAATTCTCAATGGTAAGTTGAGTTGGTAAGGATACTTGTGTCTCACAAGTAGAAGGTGATAGGTTCAACCTTTTTTACTCCAAAAGGTCCAACCATTGTTTAATATTTATACCCAAGTCTTTACCTAAGTGTTGGACTGTTTACACTACTTAGGTGGTGATCCTGCTTGAGGCCAAGGACTAATTGACCCTTACACTGGAGTACCTTAAGGCATGTTGGAAAAATAAATAATTAAACAAAATATTCCTTTTTTGACAATTCGAAAGAAAATAAGACAATCCAAAATGAAGAAAAGAAAGCTGAAGATGTCGGCAAATATGTGTCGGTTAATATTGTGGGAATAATTTTCTATCAAACGGTTTGATGGATAGTATATTAAACTTTGATCTACGTGGATGAATGACAAATGAAATTTTGTATATGTGACTTTTTAAATAATCTTTTTATCCCATTATCTTACGTGAGTCTTATGATCCGCGTAAAACAAGGAGAGATCATCAATCCACCAATGAGGATGCCCTCATAGTAGAATCTCTGCATACAATGGGATAAGATATAGGAATGTGGGCAAAGCAAATGGCATGGGCTGAGGGCCCGTTGATTTGGCTGGGTTTGGTAATCGTGGCACGACCAACACCACATCCGAGACATTCTGCCATGATTTCCTGTTTTCTAGTTTCTAAGTCTACACGCTTCCTCCTGTTGATTTATTCTTTTATACCGTTTATTGGTTAAATTCAATTTAACTCATTATTGTCTATCGGTTCATTTCTTTACATGTGAATGAGGGTCACACAGAAGGGAGAGTATTAGTTTGCTATACATTATTAATCTATTCCCTAACAACTTAAGATCTTTTAGTTTAACATTTTAGGGTCAAGTGGTGTTCTAACTTAGTATCAGAACATGTCGTTTTTGGGCCGATTTCACTTGTAAATTTGTTTTTGTTGTCCACGTGATAGGTTTATTATTGTCTTATTAGACCTGCACATGAGAAAAAATATTAAAAATATACCGACATCCCACATCAATTAAATATTAAGCTTAACATGTTAGAAACTTAACGGATCCTATCTGGCACAATTGTATCCCATTTTACCAAATCTGAGTTGCCTACGTGGAATTGTTAGGAGGGAGGTGACATGTCTCAGCCACAGCCACGAAGAAAGAGAGGAGAGAGAAAGGAGTGTCTGGAGAGGGAAGAATATTTGAGGTACACTGCATCGGGACTGGGCGTGGACCCTGTTTTTCTTCTGTAGTTTTCAACTCCCAAAGCTGAGAGCTTAATAGCTTATATATGCCCACTGTTTTGGCAGTGTCAGGCCCACACCAATATATGGGTATAAATCCATTGAACTCCCAAAGCTGAAAGCTTACGCCCACAGTTATATCTACTGTAAGGCCCACACGTATAAATCCATTGACCATGTATATGAAGCATGCATTTTAGGGACGCAAAAGGTAATTCTGAGGATTGGATCGTTCCTAACAATTTGATCTGATTCGGTCCGATCCAAATAGTATTCAGTTTGGTTTTTGGAATAATTTTTCAAAAACTAAAAATTTTGGTCCAGACCATAGTTTAGGGGATTTCAGTCCCACATCGGACCGAATCCCGAATTCCAAAAAAAAAAAAAATTATATATATATCTATAAATAAGTTTTATTCATTGAATAATAATACTTATTCAATAAATTTCTTACCTTTTACCAAAAAAAAAAAAAAAGATCGAAAATCGGACTAGGCTGGACCGAAAAATTCGACTCGGTCCAAGGTGTAAATCAATCCGATTCCGGGACAAATTTTGAGGTCCCGAATTAGTTGAGTTCGGTCCAGAAACACCTCTAACCTACACCGGCCTAGACTGATTTGCACTCCTAATGCATTTCATGTTATGGCTTATTGGTAGCACCTCAAAGAGTCAAAGACCAAGTGGCCAACGCAATTTTTCATGGAATATATGGTTTGAAAGAGATCGGTGTGAGGTTGCGACAAAGTCTTTCATTATCAGACTACTCTTTTCCATGGCAATGAACTTCTTAGACCTTCTATTAGACTTCTGGGTGTTAGTGATTGTATTTGTCTTTGTATTTCAAGTTGCACTATGATGGAGAGGAATATTAATTGTGAGCGGATACTCCTAAGGCTGCGTTTGATTTTAGAGAATGGAATAAGAGAGGGAATGAAATGGGAATAATCATTACATGCCTAATGTTTGGTAAGAGGTGGGAATGGAATGGAAAGTAATAGGTGAGACCCATTTTTAATGATTTTCACTCCTCAAAAGTAGGGAATAATCATTCCTTAGCTATTTCTTCCAAGGAGGGAATAGACCCTCACAAAGGAATAGCCATTCCATTCTTTTATACTACCAAACATTCACTTTTCGGAGGCATGGAATCATCATTTCATTCCCACCTCAATTCCATTGTACCAAACACAGCCTAAGTCCTAAGTGCTAACCTATCCATGGTAATGGGCTAGCAAAAGTCTCTAAAATTGATGGGCTTGTAAGCCCCCAGGGATTTATCAGTACTTTTTTGGTTTTTAGGTGGGGGAAGGGATGGAATGAGATAAGAATCTCTGGAGATCATTAATAGAAATTTGCGCTGTGCTGAGGAATATGTAAGGCTGGTATTTCAATCTCATTTCCTCATCTATGGGAAATTCTAATTGAACTTAGTTTGGAAAATAATTATAATCTTTGATTAAATAGGCTAGGGGAGTAAAATATTGGGCTGGGAGGGCATTGTGCAAGCCCAGTCCAATTTTGCTGATGTATATGGTTTTTAATTGGTTCAGCCCCATAAACAAGTAGTGGTGTAAGATTTATCCTTAATGTTAACTATTGTAGAGTGGATACGGACATTTAAGATCTGTTTGGGAACTTCAAAAACTGGATCAGAATAAGTCTAGTCAATAACTATTATTTAGTTTTTAGATAAACTAAGTCATTGGTTTGAGAAAAACTGTATTTATACTTTATTGTCATGACAAAGTTGAACTGATTAGTAGGAAAAAGAGATTTACCAAACAATGTGAAATCAAAATTGTCTAGACTTACCCTCAGTTGACTAGATTTTCAAATTTCCCAAACAACCCCTTAAGTTGAAGGTTTGAATGTCCCTTTTGGGGAAAAAAATTGGATTGTGAATTTACATTCATTAGGAAGTCTTTTTTGTTTTGTTTTTTTTTTTTTTTTTTGTTTTTTGTTTTTTGTTTTTTGTGGAGTTAATGAATAGTCTCAACTAAACCTTGGCAATATCTCCATACCAATTACCAGGGACGCTTGTCTTTCACCAAAAAAGTGAGAAACATATGTTCAGATGTCAGATTTTCAATAGCTTAATGTCTTCAGTAATTTCTGTAATCTAAAGCAAATGCATGGGCAGAGGAATAAGGCCCATTAAATTGCTTGATGGGTCGTTCAAAGATGATGTTCGGGTTGCTGGAGGCCAGGAGGCTTGAACTAGTTCTATATCTTTCATGGGCTGTGCCTTTCTATGGTTTTTCCTTCTAAAATGCATATGTGAAGATTTGACTGTCGAGAGACTCATCTAGGAAGTGAAATTTAGAAACGTAAAAGAAAAAGGAGAGTAAAAGAAAAATGTTTTTCCTTTAAAAATAAATAAATAAAACTGTTTTCTATACAAGAAGAGTGGCGAGAAAATAGTGCCTCAATTTTCATGCATTCTCTCTTATAAAAAAACTCAAGAAGGGTTTGAAGAAAAAATAAATTTTAATGGAAACAGTTAGTGATGGGGTCCACACTTTTTTTTTTTTTTATTTAAAAATTTTGACAATTCAACACACAAAAAATGCGAAAGAAAGTGATTCACCCCTTTTATTTTCCATTAATTCCTATACCTTTTCCATTAATCAAGCAAGGTAAAGAGTGTCCCATATGTAGATAGTTTTTTCTTTTTTTTTATTTTATTTTAAATTTTTAATTAGTGGCTGCCTTTTCTTTTTTTCTTTCATGGCCAATGAAGTAAATCTTTAACTGGACTAATCTTGGAATACATGTAATTAAGGTCATTGTCCTCGTTTAAGGCTCATTTGTTTGGTTGGAATTTTTTGGGGGGCCGAGGGGGAGGGGAGGGGAGGGGAGGGGGGCGGGGGGAGAATCAGAATAGAATGAAATTAGATTTCAATGAAAAGTCGTTGTGATAAGAGAGAGAACAATCCATTTCATTTCAATTTTTTCCAATTCCAGCCAAACAAACAAGGTTGTAGAAAAAACTCGATCGGTAACTTCTTCCAATGGGAAATTGAACTTGGGACCTCTTATTTCATAAATCGGTTGGTACAAGACAAATTGTTGAAAGGTGAAAAAAACATGTACTTCTATATAATTGTGATACGACTGATGTGGTATCACAGATTAACGGGAATAGAGTAAAATGAGATTATCAAAATATTTTATAATCTCATAATCCTACTTTATTTTACTCCTATTAACCAATAACGCTCTGTGATGGTGTCACAGTTACATGGAAGACTCACTTAGCTGAAAGGTACACACCCGAGTCATGGCCTCATGGAATATATTGACGGTTCATTGACTGCAATGACTAGAAAGTAGAGGCATGGATTGCAGCAAGAACAGCCTTTCAGGTCTTACTCGAACACAAAGGTTACAACTTTCAAAAGCATATGGTACAAGAAAGTGATTACATAAAGGACCGCAAAGCCCTAAATACAGCCACCAAAAGCATGGGGGGCACACATGGCCTTTTTCCAAAGGCGATTTGAGCATGGCGCAAAGCTTCTTTTCTAAAAGAACTTTTAAGCAACCACCATAATTCTTTACCAGATCAAGCATTGGAATACGATGTCAAAAGAAACTGTAAGCACCTGGAAAATGTTGAGAGAATCCAACAAAAAAGTGATCAACAATTTTTTTTTTTTTTTTTTTTTATATTTATTATCTCTAGCAAAATTTTTCAAAAGGTGACTTTTATTTTGTGCACTAGCTTGGGATATTGAAGTTTTATTAATATTTGCCGACCGTTGCTTGATGATATCTTTCTCCCCTTCTTGAAAGAAAGAGGTCTCGCATTTGAGTTCTGAGATAAGAAAAGACATCATATCAAAAAATAAAAACCATTCGCGTGTGGTATACCTAAATCTTCTATTTTCTCCCTTTACCACTAAATATTTCGTAATGAGTCCATAAATTAATATTTGACTATGGTTGCCAATTGAACGATACAGTGCTTTGTAACTCATTAGGACTCGTTTGTGTGATCAAAATTAGAGGCAATCATAATGAATTAATATTGAAATGACATTTCAATAGTAAATTGCCACGATGAGAGAGAGAAAATTGATTATTTACTTTCATTCTGATTCTGTTGATTCCGATCAAACAGACGAGGCTTAGTGTACAAAATCAAAGGCCTTGGCAATTTAAGAGAAGTGGTGTTTCCATTTTTTTCTTTTAAATTTTCCCGGATGTATAAAGTGCGACGTAATCGGTTGTGCTAATAGCTAGCACGCGCGCCTGCTCCTGCCCCTGATATTTGTTAATCGGTTGTGCTAATAGCTAGCACGCACGCCTGCTCCTGCCGCTGATATTTATTATATGACAATTTCCTAGCACCTACCAAGGTCAACTCATAATTAAGTTCATACCTAGGAAACCTTAATTTTTTTTTACACCCAGTTGATTCTGAAATCAACAATAAATAAAAATAAAAATAAAAATAAAATCCTTTTTTTTTTCCCCCTTCACCTACCTGGTAATAGTGAAATACATTAAATTCCAATCTCTCTCGTCCTCCTGAATCTGGTTCTCATAGATTTCCTTTTAATTAATCCAACAATCTTCAAACTTTGCCTCCTTTGGGATTCAGTCTTACACTACCCTCCGTCAGGAATTGTCAATCTTCTATTCCTCCTCCTTTTTTTTTTTTTCATTATTTTTTAATTATAATTATTAATTACCATTAGGATCTTTAACCCTAATCCTAACAACCCTTAATTTTGGATCAAGTGGCTTTGATATCAATTGTAAAAACCAAAACCCTTGGGCTGCGTTTGTTTAATTGGAATCGAAAAGGTGAGAATGGAATCTAATTCTGATGGAGTGATGTGAACAATGACAATTGTGAAAGTGAGTGAGAGAAGAGAGGACGCAAAATGAGACTTTGTACCTCATCCAAATACCCCGTTTTGGATTGAATTGGAATGAAATTTCATTCCTACTTCTGATTCTAGCCAAACAAACAGTGCTTGCCATTGATTCTTACAAAAATTATTCCATGGGTTTTGAAAGTTAAGTCTTCCCTCCTTGATCACTTTTGGAAAGAGTTTCATACCCCCCTTGGATACCCATTTCCTATATATGCCTTTGTTGGATCTCGGAAACATGCAAGAAAGGAAAGGGAAAAAAAACATAAAGATGTGTAGAAAGGTTAATTCTCAGTTGAAAGCATTTTCTAGTATTTTCCCCTCTTTCCCCTTGTGCTTTCTGAGAGATCCAAACAGAGCATGAGAAAAATATTCCCACATCGGAACAAATTTTCCAGTGGACAAGAACTAAAATTTAGTGAACCTTTGTTGAATCTTAATCATATTTATTTGTGACATATCTCATTCTCATTCTCTCTTCAATCAATATTGATCTTTTCTGATCATAACCGAAATCACTGTCTTCATGTAAAGTAATAGCAACAATCAAGGGAATTGACAAAAAAAAAAAAAGAAAAAAAGTTCGAGGGAAAATTGAATCATTACTTTCACAAACATCTAGTTATTATTGGCACCAAATCACAAAATCCAGTAATTTGGATTTCATTGGCATCATCATACAGAGATAATTATTATTTTTTTCAATACCGTCAAGAACATGCTATATAAAAAATTAAACAAACATGAAAGAAGCCAAGTACATCATAAGAATAAGCCCTACATTTCAGCCATTTCAATATCTTCCATCCATTGCTTGGATCCGTCCATCAATCCTGGACTCAGTCTAAACATGAGAACACAAAACTCCATCTGACTCAAAGCCCCATCGCCGTCCAAATCGCCTTCGTTCAACATGCAAACAAGCTCATCATCCCCCATGTCTTGCAAACCGAGTAGAAAACTGTTTCTCTTCAAGCTTTCGAAGGTGATAAGGCCCTTGTTCACGTCCATCAGCAAGCGAAAACCATTACACAGCTCCCAAATGAATCCTTCCGCTCCTAGCCGTTCGATCATGGATGGAAAGAAGTCCTCGAATAACACTCCATTCCCAGCTTCCATTTTTTTCTTTTTCCTGTACGTGGAAAATATTGAAAGATTGATAGTTTAGGATGGTTGTATTGGGATTTTTGAGAGAGGGGAGAGGGAATTAAATAGGAGAAGAGAGAGAGAGATGTTGGGAGGAAAGAGGAGTCACCATTGAAGGCAATAGCAAAGAGGGAAAGATAAGATGATAATTTATGGTGGTGGCGAGCTTCTTGCAGCGCGCTTTCATTCGGTGGCATCCTTTGTGAACACGTTCTCCTTCGTGGAAGCTGCATGGGATCTAAAGGATCTTTCCTGTGTAGTGTGGGTGTAGTTAAATATGGATTTTAGGATATAATTACAGAAACACCATACATATAAAGCATGCCATGTTACCATATCAAGTGCCATAAAGTTAATTTACTAATGCCATGTGGAAAATACTGTTGTACCCATATATGTAACTATCCATTGCTTTGTTCTCATCTGACGTGACAACTTATGTGACATGTTTTATATTAGAAAGTTGATTGATGGGGCATGTCATATAGGCTGACATGGTGAGTTTTGCTGCTCTTTGAATTTCCTAAAGCAACATATTGACTTACGTTTCATTGTATTATTTTCATTTTTCGTTGGGTTATTTGTGTATGTAATGTTTATCTTTTGAATTAATAAACATGGTAGGGGTCTGCTTTAATTCACACCTCCTAGCATTAGGTGTTTTATATATACTAGTTGGTGTACACATCCGTTGCATGTGAATTTTTTTGAGTTAAATTATTTTTTTCAATAATGATAATAATTTTTTAAATTTAATAATTTTATCATGCCTTTGCATAAGATGAAAACACTTTGATTACTTAATCCTTTATTTCTTTTGATATGATTATTATTTTTTTATCATTATCTTTCCCAAATCATAGTGCTTAAAATTATCTTTAAAACTTCATTATACATAGGTTCTTCAAAAGTTTTGTGAAACTTTCAATGTTGAAATAAAAGGCTCTCTCTTTCACTCTTTGTCTCTTTCTCCAATCAAAACATATTTACGTCATAGTTAAAAGATTTAATAGCAAATTATTAGTACATTAGTCTTACAAAAATCAAAAGCAAGAAGCAAGACTTGCGCGGCTTTGCAAACCTTACAAACATGCCATCCTTTTTTTTTATGATGTACTATAAATCTACACTCCTCCTGTAAATTCATGCCACAGAAGCTAACTTAAGTTCCTAATAAGGCCTACACTATCACCTTTAAAAAATCTAGTATTTATGGGATTGGGAGGTTCTCGTTTTATTTATGAGTAAAGTAGTCTTTGATATATGTGTATTAGAAAAACATAGGAGAAAACAGATACTCCACGCTGGATCGAAACCAAGATTTACACAAATCCAGAACTTCTATTAGTCTTTGATTAAAATAATAATATTCCTAATATGTACATGTTTAGGAATTTTTTTTTTCTCTTAAAAATCTGGTATTTATGGGATCAGAATGTTCTCATTTTATTTATGAGTAAATTAGTTTTTGATGATTTTTTTATTTGGGAAACGATAGGAGAACACATATAGTTTACGTAGGGTCTGAAACCAAAAACTTCTACAAACTTTAAAACGACAGATTAATAAACTCAAAGACCATTGATTTTTCATTAAAAAAAAATACTCCCTCTGTCCCGTAAAAATAGGCTACGTTTGACAAAACACGGAGTTTAAGAAAATATAAAAATTATATGTGTTATTCAAAACTAAGAATAAAAAATAATAAAAAATTATATGTGCTATTTAAAACTTTACTTATGCAATTCAAGTTTTTTTTTTTGGCCTCTTAATTTGGGTTTCATTTGTTTTTGTTCAAGCATGCGTCTTTTTATTTTCATTCAACTGATTCGTCTTTGATTCTCTTTTTTTTCTTGCTAATTTTGCAATTCAAATAGAGATTTAAAAGTCTAATCATGCAATGCGGCAGAGATTTAAATGTTTAAACATAATTTGTATATATGAGTCAAGTTTATTGAAAACTACATACCAGACAAAGAACCAGAAGAAAGAAGAAGCAATGAAGGCACATAGAAGACGCAGAAAAAGGAAACAGTAGTTGTTCTTTCTTGTGTTAGGGTTTTTTTATTTTTATAATGTGTTTCCATTTGTATTTATATGTTGACATATATTGTTAGGGTTTTACAAATTATAATTTCCGTTTATTTAGAATTCCTATTTGGGTTTGATTTTATTTAATTATGATATGAATTATAGTTTCCTTAGAATTCTTATTAAGATATGTGTTTTATATTGTTATATTTCCTATATATGCAGAAGGGTAATTATATATTTAAAAATTAAAATAAGGGTATATTAGTCAATCAAAAGTTTTTCTCACATTCATCTTTTTATAGGTAGTATAGATATATAGGTTGACATGGTTTGTTACATCAACTAGAACTTTTTGTGCTTTAAAAATTAATTGACATGACATGTCACATAAGTTGTCACATTGGATGAAAACATATTGATGGGCATGAGCGGCGGGAAGTAGAGCACCATTCATGAAAAATAGTTGAGTATATGTGCTAGCGCAACTTGGAGTGGTCCAATTGCTCCAAGCCATGACTGGTTGACCCCACGAGATCCATATTTTTGTTATGCATTTTCCTAATTTTACTAGTGACATATCAGATATTCCAAACACCCCCCCCCCCCCCCCCCCCCCCCCACCCCAAAAAAAAAAAAAAGAAGAAAGAAATCATGAAATCATGAAATTTTCTCAGTTATACTTTTGTTATTAAGTTTTATGCCAACGAAACTCTGTCACATTAGAGTACCTCTTGATTGAGATCTTGCTAAATTTTGGAGTCATGACCTAAACTGGTCGAGTTGCGTTGCACCAAGATGAGTTTTTACACAATTCTTAAAGACTTAAAATTCTACCCCACGTACACTAGTAGATTGGAAAGATCTGCTAGGTAAGATGGGGCCCCAAGAATAATTCTGTTGGGCTGTTCCATTATATGATTGAAAATACTTCTCTTTATACCCTTTTCTTCCCCTCTCGTGTCCTCCGGTTGCTTGTGGAAATATAGTTGCTAAATATAAAGATTGATAGTGCTATATAGGTAAAAGCCTCGGCTACTAACAAATTAGGTTATGATCGTATAAAGTACATCTCTCACAAGATCCCACTTATATAAACTAATATTAAATAATGGCCTTTAATTTTCTAGGTGTCATATAAGGACAATTAAACTAGTTGGTCGGTTCTCACTAAGAAGTAAGGTCATGTTTGTTTAGTTGGAATGAAATTGATGAAAATAGAATCTGATTCCATCCTTAAAGTAGGTTGGAATGATTGTTTTGAAATGGTTGCTTAAACATGCTATTTAATTTCATTCTAATTTAAATTATCTCTTCCAAACATATCATTTGGAATGAATTGGAATACGATTCTATTTCATCAATTCCATTACAGCTAAATAAATATGACCAAAATAAGTAGCTCTTATTCTTGAGCATCCGATGTCTCATATAGTCATATGCTGCTTTAGGAGGCTACATTTATGGGCCAATTTGTTAAGTCCGTCGGGTGGAGCTGAGCCTGTCTCTTTCTGATTCCTGCTCCACAAGTTTTGGTGAAGTCAGCAATAAATTGGGTAAGGGTAGAGGTCTTGGAGAAAACCATCCAAACCGATCGGTTTTAAAAAAACCTATCCGGCCCAAGCTGGTCGACTGGTCGTAGTCTTTTTTTTTTTTCATTGTTGTTTTAAAAATAACAAAAATAAAAAGTTAAAAATATTAGAAAATGAAAATATTCATCATAAAATTATACTAACCAGGAGGGTTAAGTGGCCGAACCTACCAACTTTTTAAAAGCAAGTGCCAAATTCAATTCATTTGCTGTAAAGGCTTCAATCGAAGCCCATTTTTACTTGTATTTTTTCAAACAATAGGTATATCAAGTTACTAGACCCAAACTAATTTTCTTGTAATACATAAATCACCTGTAAACCTATAACATCCAATAACAAAAGCTGATTCAGACCCTTGTGATAGGTCTAACTGTGCTAGTTTATTATGACTCTAAATTTATTAGATTGTTATCTTTCCCCCCCTCTCTCTCTTTCTTGTTTTTTCTTCTTTTTTTGAGTAGTGCTTCATCTATTTGATGAATTATCTGTTGGCTGTTATAGCAGTCAATTCTGCAAAGCAAACAGGAAACAAATTTTTTTAATTAATTACAATATTACTATCAACACATCACTCCATAAACAAAGTGAGTACATAAAATCCTTAACATAAACATTTTTCCCTTTTTCCTGTTGCTTTCTCTTTGTAGTGGGTTGAGGTACCACTAGTATTGATTCCGTATGGAGTACGTCTATGAACCCATCTCCATCAGAGACCAACGTGAAATCTACAAGATCGTATCATAAAAAGATGCTTTTAGATAATGCCATGTTTGGCAGAGTTCAAAATTATTCCAAAACCCTTCAAAATTTTCATGCAGGACAAACCAACCGAAAGGGAAGGCCTCTTTTGTATCTGTTTGGTACGTGGCCACTTCACAATTGCTTGTAAGGTAAATTACACAAAGAAATGGACACCAAGAGTTCTTGGACGTTTATGTATTAAAGACTTTGTTGTCATGTAAATTATGAAAAAAAGAAAAGAAAAAAGGATGTGATGGGGGGTGGTAAAAAGCAGTGAGGGAACATTTTCCTTTGGATTTTTTTTTTGTTGCTTCTCTCCGACAGAAAGGAAATTTCATTGCAATTTCCTTCATCAATCAATTAAAGTACACACACTGTCCTTTCAGAAATTTCGATCTCACATGAATTTCTTTAGACTATGCATCACGAGCTTCACTACTGTGGTTATCAAAATATTGATCCCTTTTCAACGATTATAGGATTATAGGAAGGTGATCCTATACGGGATTTTCGACAGGATTTACATCCGGTCCACATACGACGGTTTGATTAAATGGATAGAAGAATAAAAACACCTAATGAAATTTAATTAACGGGTATAGATATATTCATGGTCCCGGCGGGGCTCGAACCCGCGACCTTCGGCTCATAAGACCAACGCTCTAACCAACTGAGCTACGGGACCATGTCGTGAAGAATTTTCAAATATTAAAAGCTAGCTTCATGAATGTGACCATTCATAGCACTTACAAGTTACAACCATGCAATTTGTATAGAAAGAACTTGGTCGTAGTATGTGGACGCATACATGCACAAACTGGACTGACTTTCCTCCGGTCAATATTATTCATGTGGTTTGGTATTGTCCGCCCATTTTTTGGTCACGTCACATTCTTCTTTTAAAATTTGGGCTCATGAATGAGTAAGCCTTGGGCTAATGCAAAAAATCTCAACTTGACCGGAGGAAAATAAAATGGACACTATTAGAATATGTTTGGGAATTCATTGTGTGTGGTGTTTTTTTTTTTTTTTTTTTTGGCAGATCAAAGAAAATAAAAAGGAAACTATTAGAAAAAGCTTATATATTCTCAAACTTTCCTACTTTTTCCGTCTCAATTTGTTTGTGCTATTTTGACCTAACACATATATTAAGGTGGTATAATTAGTGCATTGCCACTTGATTGATTTTAACTTTATAATTTTACTTTGCGGACGTTGTAATTTTAAATATTACAAAGGCCAATTTGGGAAATATGATAGTTATTTTTTTTGACTCATACAACTAAGCAAACTATTTTGGGAGATCCTACTACGAAAAATGTTATCAAACAAAATGGGATAAAGGAGTACTCCGTATTACTTTTCGAAAATAAAAGGGAAACTATTTGAAAAAGCATATTCTCAAAATTTCCTATAACTTTCTGAAGGGAACGGCTATTGCAACCCTCCATTCTTATCACCCCACTCTCCATCTTTTAAGTTTTTAAGGTTTAATGCAAAATATAAAAGGTTTTTGTAAAAATCGGCAGTAATGTCCACTAAAAAACATCATTTTGAATAATTTTGTAGAAGAAAGTTTTCCTAAAACTATCGTTTAAATATACTTTTTACCCATTTATAGCCTTTATTTCATTTTTTGCCAAAAAGTCTACCTAAACGATAGATTTTGAAAAAACTTTCTCTTACAAAGTTGTTCAAAATGATGTTTTCTAGTGAACCAAGTGACCGGTTTTTGTAAAAGCCTTTTATATTTTTTTTGAAATCTTAAAAACAAAAAAAAAAAGGGTGCAGTGATAAAAATGAGGGGTTGCAATAGCCGTTCCCTTCCGAAATTACATCTTTGGGCCCATTGTTTGGAAATATACTGATTTGGGTTATATGGGCTTCAACTAATAAACAGAACAAGTTTGCTAGGCCCAGACTAGTGATGAATAAATTTATCAGGCCCATCACCTGTAGGCCAATTCAGAAATTGTGCAGAATAAAATAAATAAATAATGGACACCAATCTCATGACCTGAAGGCTATACTAAGAACTTAACGGTGCCCTTTTGGTCTATTCTCTTACCATTGTACATTTGTACAAGTTAGACTTGGCAAAGGGTATGGCTTTTCTAATCAACCATGGCTCATTTAGTCATTTTTTCCTCAAATCAAAGGATTCTGACCACTTCTGCTATGGTGTTGCATTGGACAAATATGATGGATGCGGAAGAAAACCAAAGTGAAAGTGGACTAACAATTTTATTAAGATTTTTATAATGTACAACCCTTTCATTTGGAAGATTAAATTAGGGTTTGTTTGGGCGTCTAAATGAAAATTAAATAATTATAAACGTGGTATTGAAGAAACAAATCTATTACATTGGAATGATGACCATCATCACAAATGAGAATGCAAATTAAAAATAGTGGCATTTCATGAATTTTAAGAAATTAAGCTTATAACGTCAACTATAGTACGTGATGACTCTAATTTTTTTAAATAGTTTCATTCAAGGCAATGGATTTATACCTTCATTTCTATATAAAATATACCATAACTGTTTAATTTCCCTTTAGATATTCAGATAGAAATTGAAAAAAAAAATAAAAATAAAAATAAATAAATCAAACTTGCCTAACCCGATGAAGGGTTTGGGACCTATGCACCCAACTGGGTTAGTGATGAATTTGGGGAAAAAAGTCTCTAACCCTGAATAGGATTCGTGATATATGGTAATATATATTATGGCTCCCTTAAGTTAGGATTAGTGAGACCAGCCTTTGGATAATGGATACCCTATTGACAAAAATAAAATAAAATATAACCAAAAAAAAAAAAAAAATGTTGGCCAAAGGTTGCCTGGGCCACCTCCGAAACCCGCTCCGCTGCATCTCTAGTCCCCCTACTAACAGACATACAAAAATTCTGAGCCAGGCCATGTATAGGAGAAACTGTCAAGGGACTCCACCCTAGGGCACCAAACTCCTTTAGTTAACTTGTCCTTTACCAGTTGAGCCAGCCCTACACAATCTGGGTAAGTGGGTCACCTTCCACCCACCTCCAAGTGGCAAAAAACCAATTAATTGGTGCCCCCAATATTTTGATTCCAACTCCCGTTTTTGAAGCTTTAGACCACTTCCTGTTTTGGACTTACCCTTAGCCTAATAGCCTTACCAGTGACAACCTAGAAGGATTTAGTCTTGGCTTTGGTTTTTGTTCACTTTACAACTAACATTGCAACTTGATCCTTTCTTGACCTCGTCTCCTTGGTCTCCCCTGCTGCTGCTAAATGCTGCCCACCAAAGACGGCTTTATAATTATTGGGCCAAACAGAGCTCACCGTCCAACAACTATAGACAAATCTGCCACCCCAACATGTAGCTTCGATATAACAGTTGAATCACATTAGGCCATGGCCACCTTATATAAACCATGTCATGTAGAACTATTGGCTTCCTTTACTACCAATGGAGGTGACACAGAGCCAAAATTTCTTTTCAATTTTGTTCTTCCTTTCATTGTTTTTTCTTTTAGGGTTTTGCAATGCAGTCCAGGCAGAAATCATCACACCAACCCAATATGTTCGAGATGGCGATATTGTTGCATCGGAAGATGGTAGTTTCCAACTGGGTTTTTTCAGCAGGGGAAGCTCCAAGGACCGGTACGTTGGAATATGGTTTGGTAGTACTACTGTTACCCAACAGACTGTTGTGTGGGTGGCAAATAGGGGAAACCCAGTTAAGGACTCCTCGGGGGTTTTCAAAATATGGGAGGATGGGAATTTAGTGGTCCTTGATGGAAATGGGATTGTTCATTGGTCATCGAATGCTTCATTGCCATCAAGTGCTTCAGTTGGTGAGCTCCTGAATACTGGAAATCTTGTATTAAGATATGGAGAGTCAAGTACTAATGGAAGTATCTTATGGCAGAGCTTTGATTATCCTTCCGATGCATTCCTAGCCGATATGAAATTCGGTTTGAATTTCAGAACTGGCGAAAACCAACTCCTCAAGTCATGGAAGAACGAAAATGATCCTTCCTATGGAAACTTCTCATTGGGTTTCGACTCGAATGGAGTTGCACAAATTGTCATATGGAATTCTTCTACAAGGCATTGGAGGAGTGGGTTATGGGATGGACAGCAATTCGTTGGCATACCAGAAATGACTTCATTCTACCTCTATGGCTTTACCGTCATAAAAGATAAGGACGAGGGTCGATTATACAGTGTTTATTCAAACACTAACAAATCTGTGATTTCGACGTTTGTTTTGAGTCCTTCTGGGAAATTGGAAAGATCGTATTGGAACGATAAGGCCTTGGCTTGGAACGTCGTTTGGTCACAACCAAGTAGTGAATGCCAAATGTATGGAAAGTGTGGTCCCAATGGAAGTTGCAATCTAAAAAGGAGTCCCATTTGTAGCTGTTTGATTGGGTTTGTTCCTCGCTCTGTTGAGGAATGGAACAGGGGAAATTGGAGTGGAGGGTGTGTGAGGAGGAAAGCATTGGAGTGCAAGGAAGGGAGATCCAATGCTGGGTTTTTTAAGGTATCGAATGTAAAGTTGCCTGATGATTCTCAGGCGGCCGTGGCTGTGGAGTTGAAAACTGACTGTGAAAATTGGTGTAGAAGGAACTGCTCTTGCACAGCTTTTGCATACGAATACGGGTTGGGTTGCTTGACATGGTTTGGTGACTTGAAGGATATTCAGATATTTCCAACTGGTGGGCTGGATCTTTGCTTGCATCTAGCGAAGTCTGAATTGAGAGGTATGTACGTTTTTCTTTTTTTCATTTTTAATTAAAATATTTCCTTTTATCATAGATCAACAGCTTATTTTATGCAGAAAGGTCAAGGTACCTGATACGAATATCAAATGATTCAATTACCTCATGTAATATGCACCGCTATTATAAAACACCAAAATGGAAAACATTAGGGGAAAAAAAAAGAAGACAGAAATAAGGTGTGCTAGTGAAATCCTATTTGCCATTATTTGGAGCTAGTGATTAGAAAAATGAATAGGTTTAAGAAAGATATATTAAATTGCTTATCTGATTTTATGAAAGACAAAATGGAATGAATTAATTTCATGTGCTGACCAAAGTGCCCATATTATGAGATAGTTTACACTAACCCTAATCAGGGTTCACATGGAATCAAGAGAGTCCTGTTTTTGAAAGAGAAGCAAATAAAATTAACCTAATATTAATCTTTTACTGAATCTATATCCATATTTTCCTATATAAACAGTGACATGTGACATATGATGAAAATGATGAGGTTTTGTAGCAAATATATGTTCTGCCATCAGGATTCCAAATTCTCCCATAATGATTAGATTGTGGAGACTTATTTTTATTTATTTTTCATTTTTCTTCTTCTTCTTCTTTTTTATTTTTTATTTTTTGTTATAATGGTAGAACTAATATTGTTTGTGTACATAATTAGCCCTAGGCAAGAAGATTGAAAGCTTAATCCACCCTTAGAATATTAAAAGTCTAATTATGGTTGAGTACCTTGTATATAAACTTGCATCGTTTTATTCTCTATAAAATGCATTGATAGGGGCTGAAAGTTTGCTATTCTAAATGTAGTAATGGATAAAAGGAAGCTGGTACCCTTTCTACTAGCAATTGCATCAGTGGTCATCTTGTTGGTGTTATGTGTCGTCTTTTCCTGTAAGAGGATAAGAAAAGAAAGAGGTAAATTTAGCAACGACCTTCATAGTTGAACAACTGTTTTTTCTGAGATATGGCTTTGTACTAACTTAGGAATTTGCATTCAGGATTAAGAAATAAGGAAAACAGTCGAGAGCATTTTTTGGCCTGGGGAAGTCCGATGAATTCAAACAGGCACTACTTGGATGGAAATGAGATAGAAGTAGGCATCAACCAGGGAAAAGGCCCAGACCTACCATTATTCAGCTTGGATATTGTT
Source organism: Liquidambar formosana (assembly GCA_039720395.1). NCBI lineage: Eukaryota > Viridiplantae > Streptophyta > Magnoliopsida > Saxifragales > Altingiaceae > Liquidambar > Liquidambar formosana. The sequence goes on along the minus strand of CM077834.1, from coordinate 10,136,167 downwards.
AGAACTGCCACAAATGACTTCTCCAGAGCAAATGAGCTTGGAGAAGGAGGGTTTGGTCATGTTTACAAGGTGACAATTTCATGCCTTAAACTGTAGTTAGGAAGTACATAAAGATTGCCAAAGAAATACTCAATAAATGGAGACGATTTGCGTTTCAGGGAATGTTACCAAGTGGACAGGAAATAGCTGTAAAGAGACTCTCAAAAGGATCTGGACAAGGGATGATAGAGTTTGAAAATGAGGTTATTCTCATAGCCAAACTCCAACACAGAAATCTTGTTAGACTTTTGGGCTACTGCATACAAGGAGAAGAGAAACTGCTGATATATGAATACATGCCCAACAAAAGCTTAGATGCTTTTCTTTTTGGTTAGCACTGTCATATTATCTTCATCTCAATCCAATTTTTATTTATTTATTTTTTGTTTTCTTTAAGATCTGTAGTTCAAATTTGTTTTTGGACTTATTCTGCAGATCCAACCAAAAGAGATTTATTGGATTGGAAAAAACGTTTTCACATCATTGAAGGGATTGCCCGAGGACTTCTATATCTTCACCGAGATTCTCGTTTAAGAATTATTCACCGGGACCTAAAAGCTAGCAACATTTTGTTAGATGAAGAGATGAGCCCTAAAATCTCTGATTTTGGCATGGCGAGAATTTTCGGAGGAAAACAAAATCAAGAAAATACTATAAGAGTGGTTGGTACATAGTAAGTATGAGTTCCTCATTTATTGTGCTCCTCAAATGCAAGATATATAAGTAGTACATGTTTCTATGATGCAGTTTCTGTTCTTGAATATTTGAGTATTTCAAGTACAAGTTTCCCTCTCTAAACCTACTATATTGGTTTATGAAATGTAGCGGTTATATGTCCCCAGAGTATGCCATGGAGGGTTTTTTCTCAGTAAAATCAGATGTCTTTAGCTTTGGAGTAATTCTCCTTGAGATTGTGAGCGGTAGAAGAAATTCTAGCTTTTACCACCCAGACCAATATATCAACCTTCTAGGATATGTAAGTTATGATGATTAACTAGTCCTTTTAGCTTCTATTTAAATTTTGGATTTAGTCTATGTCACTACTAAATGAATATATTACAACTAAGATTATAATATTGAATTGATTTAGGCATGGGAACTGTGGAAGGAAGACAAAATGCTTGAATTGCTGGATCTCTCTCTACAAGATTCATGTATAAAAACTGACGTTTATAGATGCATCCAAGTTGGGCTTCTTTGTGTTCAAGATTGTGCAGCAGACCGACCAACAATGGATTCTGTTTTGTTCATGTTGGGTAGCGAAGCACTGGTCCTTGCTAAACCTCAAAAACCTGCTTTTTCCTTGGCAAGAACTCCACGAGAATCAGATGTTTGTGCAAGTAGCTCTGGAAATTGTTCATCAAATATTGTAACAAACTCTATGGTTATGGGACGATAATGTGACACCCTTTTTCTTTTTTCCTTTTCTTTTCATATTTGTTCTCGGTGGTGCAGTAGATTAAGCTTTTAAACCCATCTTGTGCCTAATTTATTTGTTTTTGCTAAAAGATCAAAGAATACCTTGCCTATTCTCAAATCCCAACCTGTGGTGGGTGGACGGGTTTCATTTTTGTCCTGTGAAGAGTTTGAACTTCAAATGTTTCTAGATAGAAATATCTTGAAACCTATCCTATGCATGCTGTTAGTAGGTCATTATTCTCCCTAATTTATTGACTGTGTCATGAGGTTTGGGACTTTTTCCCCCATAAAACATACAATCTTGAAGCCCATTTAATTAAATTGAGTTTTTTGTATAAAAATATGATTAATGGATCCATCAGCATGCTGCTTTTCAATACCAAGTTGACATGGTTTTATCAGTTACTTGAACATACTTGAAAGGGATGCATAAAACACTACTTTAGTTTTATCGGTTACTTGAACATACTTGAAAGGGATGCATAAAACACTACTCCTCAGTGGAGGTAAGTCACATCCTAACAAATTGGCATCTGCCTCTTACTTTACTAATTGATAGAGAGTGAGGACGGCTGCCTTCTACCGATTAATCTGGAAGCCTCACTTGGAGTAACTTAATTTGACCACAGTTTCTTTTATCATCAAGTAATGTTAAGTGGGTATATAATTAAAGTTTTCTGCTTGTTTGTTTGCAATTATAGCATATTCTCTTCTCTGTTCTGCAAAGCACAAAATTAGCTCTCAGTGTGTGTTCTACTACATGTATGTGCCACAACTTCTGGTAGGTCAATGTCAGTATATTGGGACCCCTTCTAGTCTTCTACTATAGAGAATCAGAAAACTAGACCAACTAAACATTCTTGGGCCATGTAATTTCTTTGCACCTGGGGGCACATATATTGCTGTCACATTGAATTATCCTCGGGTGGAGGGTTGGGTTAATTGGTCATCAAATTGACCTTACACCCCACCCACTCAGGGAAGATGGTGTTCAAGCTTTTAAAGGTTGATTTGTGCTTCAATGAGATGTTGATTTTTGGTTTCACAAAAAAGAGTGGAGGTGTGTCTTGTTTTGTTGGGGCCTTTTTATTATTTTTTTTTTGCTTTGTGGGGGGGAGTTGGGACCGGGTGGTATTGTTGCAAACCTTGACTAATGTGCCAAAAGCCCTGCAACTTATGGAACATGTCAAAATAATGCCATGTGATAGTTTAGGATTGTAACAGACCACCACACTTCCATTACTGAAGTCCTTTATAATTCTAGCTTTGCTTTAGGTGGCTTTCACTCTGGTGGTACCTGGGTAGCCATTTTTACCTTTGAATGGCTCACAATCTACTACAGGTAGTCCTTTCTTTCTTAAACTCATTCTATGGTAGCTCTCACTCTAGGTAACTTCACTCTGGCTGGTAGCTTTTTTTCATCTTATGCCGATCAAAAAAAAAAAAAAAAAAAAAAAGAAGCTTTTTTTCATCTCAAGACAATTAAACCCTACTCTAGGTAGCCCTGTCCGTAACTCTACCTGAGACATGGAAATTGCTCTGATACTAATATTACAAACCTTATTGATACACCAAAAGCTCCAAGACTAAAGTAATGCGTCAAAGCAAAGCCATGGATCCTAACAGGCCATGGGCTAATCTCTCTCATGCCCTGGGGGAGGGAGAATACACAAACGACAACCATATCAAACTGTCCTAAGAAAATGGCGTCTTCCTCTTACTGTACCAATTGATAGTGAGTGAGGATGACTGCCTTCTACAGACTAATCTGAGAAGCCCCACCCCATGGAGTACCTCAAGTTATCCATGATTTTAATATAAAGTGGGTACATTATAAAATGTTTTCCATTGTTTGTTTGTAAAGCATAGTTTCTTCTATGTTTTGCAAAACAAAAATTCTAACTCTCTCAGTGTGTGTTCTACTAAATGTACCTACTACAACTTCTGGTTGATATGCATCAATGTCAGCATACAGGGAGTTTGGGGACCTCTTCTGTTATAGAGAATCAGAAATTAGACCACCTAAAACTCTTGGACCAAGTAGTGAGTTTGCATTAAACAAAAAAAAATGGTGGGGTTAGGGGAATTAAAAATTTCATTCCATTCGAAGCTTTGGCTGATTTTTGTTTTTTTGTGATGGGCATTTGCTCTTAGAGGCACATACCGCCTTCGTCCAACTGAATTTTATCTAGGGTGGAGGGATGGGTTGGCAATTGGATTGACCTTGTACCTCACCCACCCTTTTTATTTTTTAAGCTGTGAGTAAGATAGGGAGGAAGAAAAGTCGAAAAACCGCATATGAGCATGACTGAATAGAGGTTAGACCTCACCCACCTAATGAAGACGGTGTTCAATCTCTTAACCAAAGATTTGTGTTATCAATGGGATGGTGATTTGTTGGGGTAGGGGTGAGGGGGGCACATGCCTCCATTTTTTTTTCTTTGTTTAGTGTGGGTATTCCCATTCCTTTGGGATGAGACTAATCCCAATGGGCTTGGACGTGTAGTCCCATGTCCCACATGTGCTGTGTAATTGCCGGGTTCTGGGGTTGTCCCAAGAAGATCATTGTACGAGTGGGGCTGAACACAAGACCTATGCTTCTTGAGGCACTTATCCCTGTTTGATTCGCCAATTGAACTAACCCATTGGGGCTACATATCTCCATCAATTGCATGGAATATTCTCTCTTTTGTGCCGGGGGAATACAAGACAACCATATATATCAAACAGTCCCTCATAATCCAACAGTGAAAAACAATCTTGCCACCATAAGAGCATCGCAAAACTGAAGGACGGAGACCTCAACCTTGCCACCTTATAAACATGTAAGGTACAACCATCCATTCTTACTTTCAAGGAGCAATGCCCATTAAAGAGAAACTCAATTTCCCTCCATTTTTGTTCTTCATTCCTCTGCTTCTTTCAAGCTTTTGCCCTGCAGTTCATGCAGAAACCATAACTTCAACCCAGTACCTCAGTGATGGCCAGACCATCACCTCACAAGAAGGAAACTTCAAACTGGGTTTCTTTAGTCCTGGCAATTCCAAGAACCGATACATTGGAATATGGTTTGCAACAATTGTGCAACAAACTGTTGTCTGGGTGGCAAACAGAGAGAATCCACTTAATGATTCGTCAGGCATTTTCAAAATCGGAATTGATGGAAATCTAGTAGTTGTTGATGGAAATGAAAATGTTTTATGGTCATCTAACATTTCAAATGCATTCAATAGTGCTTCTGTGGGTGAAATTTTGGACACTGGAAATCTCATATTACGACCAGGTGGCTCAAATGGGGCTGAAAATATTTTATGGCAGAGCTTCGATCATCCTTCTGATACATTCCTTGCCGAAATGAAATTTGGGTTAAATCTTAAGACGGGTGAGAATCAGCTCCTCACATCCTGGGAAAATGCTGAAAATCCTTTTCCAGGAAAATTTTCACTAGGCTTCGACCCACATGGACTTGCACAGATTGTTATATGGAATGGTACAAAGAGGCGTTACAGAAGCGGACTGTGGAATGGACAGCAATTTGTGGGTGTTCCAGAGATGACTTCTTACCATCTTTATGGTTTCAACGTAATCAATGATGAACAGCAGGGTCGATTGTACAGCGTTTATTCAGAATTCAACAACTCTATCCTTTCAACTTTTGTTTTGAGTATTGATGGAAGGTTAGAGAGACAGTATTGGGATGAAGACACTTCAGCCTGGATTGTTGTGTGGTCACAGCCAATAAGTGCCTGTGAAATGTATGGAACATGTGGCCCGAATGGTGTTTGCAACCGGAATAAGAGTACCATTTGCAGCTGCTTGAAGGGTTTTGTTCCTTCATCACCTGAAAACTGGAAAACAGGAAATTGGAGTGGTGGGTGTGTCAGGCGAAAACGGCTGATGTGCAAGGAAGATGGGACTAGTGGAGACAATGTCTTCTTGAAGATTTCGGGGATAAAATTGCCAGATGATTCTCGATCAGTGATCGTTGAAGGATTCGAAAGGTGTGAAGTAATCTGTAAGAAGAACTGCTCTTGTGTTGCTTTTACTCATGGGACTGGGTTGGGTTGCTTGACATGGCATGGGGATCTCAAGGATCTTCAGATATTCCCAGAAGGCGGTGAGGATCTTTACCTCCGTCTCTCCAAATCGCATGTAAAAGGTCAGTGATTGAATTTGAAAGTCGCTAATAACTTATATTTCATAATTGCTCAAGTGTTTCTTTCATCCAACATGAACCTAATTTGTATGCCTCTGTTTCTTCATATCCATATAAGTGTTGGCTTTAGAACTAATACTTGAGATAAGATTATTAATATTTTCCGTTTGGGCTTATGCCCCAAGCTATAAGCAGCCTACCATGGTGCAGACGATGAATTTGTGAACTATGACATACTATGAAATTATAACAGTGAAGATGAAGTAATAATGCAGTGATCTGTTTATTTATTTATTTATTTAAGTTTGCAGTGCAATAGTGAAGTCATCTGTCATTTTTGCTTATCATAGAGATTAGGGCTCAATTAATTTCTTATTGGAGACCTAGAGGCTGGCAGTTATATAGCAGGCCAAATCAATCAGACAAGCATATTGGCCAGCTAACTAGAAATTAAAAAAACTAAGGGGTTGAGCGAGTACTCTAAAAACAGTATTTCAATTCAGAGCCGTAAAAAAGAATTCTAGCAGAAAGCATGTTTGGAAACGTATTCTCGAAAACTGTTTTCAGAGAAAATCAAAATAATATCCTTGGTTTCTATTTTCTGTTTTTTGCTCAAGAACAAAAAAATCACTAAATTTTGAAAGTGTCCAAGCACAGGCCTAACCTGGCCCGTAGGTTTAAAACATAATTGGATTTTCAGCTTGTTTTTATACCTCAAAATTTTCAAAATTATTGTTCTACACACCTTTTCCTTCTTCCATTTTTTATTATTTTTATTTTTTTATTATATATATATATATATATTTATTTATTTTATTTATCACTGAGGTGTTACATCATCGTATAGATAGGTTCTCATAATCAAGCGCAGATACTTTAGCCTTCCTAGTTTTCGTAATTGTGTTCTTGAAGTCAGCTTATCCAAAATTCTATTATTTTTTTTGTAAATGTTAATCAAACAATGCTGCATTTGTGACGAACTGCTTGCTTGCATGATATCAAATCTCCATGAAGTGCCTTAACAAAAATAGAATTTTCTTTTTATGATGAAGGTATTTCTAAGATGAAGAAGATTGCATTGGTTCTCATAGCGATTTCGCTAGGAGTTATCGTGATGGTTTTATTTGCATTTCTCATGTGGAGGAGGATAACAAGAAGTAACGGTAAAATTACCAAGATCTTTAGATTGAAAGACGCTATTTTCCCCCAAATGAGCCACTACCAATACAGACTGATGTGTGTAGGGAGGGACAAGGAGGACGACAATCAAGAGCTACATATCTTGGAACAGGGAACTTCGAAGAATTCAGACAGATATTTCTTGGAAGAAAATAAATTAGATGCAGTTGTCAGCAAGGGAAATGGCCCCGAAATACCTTTATTTGCTATAGATATCGTGAGAACTGCCACAGATGACTTCTCAGAAGCTAACAAACTTGGAGAAGGAGGGTTTGGTCCTGTTTATAAGGTAGCAATTTCATGTCTAAGAGCTATATAACATATAGAAGAAGTTCCGGAAATATATATATATACTGAAACCTGCTATGGATATTCCTTACCCTTTGTTTTGCAGGGAAAATTACCAAATGGACAAGAAATAGCTGTGAAAAGACTATCAAAAGTATCAGGACAAGGTTTGATGGAATTTGAAAATGAGGTTATTGTTATTGCAAAACTCCAACATAGGAATCTTGTTAGATTGTTGGGCTACTGCCTTCAAGAAGTAAAGCTGTTGATCTATGAGTACATGCCCAATAAAAGCTTGGATGCTTTTCTCTTTGGTTAGCACCATTCAAATTTTATCCTTGTCAATTCAATTCTGATTTTTTATTTCCAGCTTTATATAACTGAATTATCTCTTTGGAATTCTCTTACAGATCCTATGAAACAAGCGCAACTGGATTGGAGGAAACGCATTGACATTATTGAAGGGGTTGCTCGAGGACTTCTTTATCTACACCGAGATTCTCGGTTAAGAATTATTCACCGTGACCTAAAAGCTAGCAACATTTTGTTAGATGAGGAGATGAACCCTAAAATCTCAGATTTTGGGTTGGCAAGAATTTTCGGAGGGCGGCAAAATCAAGACAATACAGTTAGAGTGGTTGGGACATAGTAAGTATCACTTAGAAAATCAATTTCTATTTTAGGAGGAGCATGAGCTCTTATTAAAGTAATCCCAAGGTGTTGGATTCCCTTTCCAAGTGTTACTGCCTCCACCAATAATTCTTGTGGCATTTATCTACCAACTAATATGGCATGCACTCTCCTTCTTTAAGTTCAAACCACAAGGGGCTCAAATTTTCTATCAACTATCAATTTTGCATTACCACATCGGCTTGAAAGACAAAGCGGTTGGGCTTTTCTAGTAGCTCTGGCATTGTCTTTACCCATCCTCTAGCTTTAAAAATTTTCCAAAAATGAAGCATTTTAGTGCAATTGCTACCCCTCAATCCTAAAGAAAACCACTGCATGCACTTCCCTCTCATCTTTCCCATTGGAGAGTAATTCTCACACACAGTCCCAGCCTGTAGTTTCTTAGGATGTGCTTGCATACACAAGCCATGCAAAAATACTATATTTTTCATCCAACTATTCGACTATCTATTGACCAAGTTCCACTCTCTTAATAATAATACAGTGGCTACATGTCACCAGAGTATGCCATGGAAGGTGTATTCTCAGTGAAATCAGATGTTTTCAGTTTTGGAGTTTTGTTGCTCGAGATTGTAAGTGGTCGAAGGAATGCTAATTTTCACCACCCAGAGAAGCCGGTGAACCTTCTAGGATATGTAAGTAATGAAGATCAATGAGTTTTTGTTTACATATTTTGGAACTAACCTTTGCTAATGTTAACTGAATTATCTAAAAGTACACAATTTTTTTTTTTGTTGTTGTTGACATATTTAGGCATGGGAACTATGGAAGGAAGATAAAATACTAGAGTTGGTGGATCCATCATTACAAATTCTATATTTAAGCACTGAAGTGTCACGATGCGTACAGGTAGGCCTCCTTTGTGTTCAAGATAATGCCGTGGACAGACCAACGATGGACTCTGTTGTGTTCATGTTAGGCAGTGAGGCTGCAGCTCTCCCTGCACCAGATAAACCTTCCTATCCCTTAGGAAGAACTCCGAGAGAGACAGATATGCATGCGAGTAGTTCTGGATATTATTCAACAAATGCTGTGACAGTCTCTATGGTTCTCGGACGATGAAGTTTATATGGCTTTGCAAATACTTGTTTGTCTGAACTTTGTGCCTTGGATTTTGTAAATGGAGCTTTTTGTTTGTCACGTATTATGCTTCCCTGTCAACTGTGAAACAGAGCGATGTAATATACATTTACAAATTACAAGTAGCAATAGTACAATAGTAGAGAAACCAAGGTTGGGTTTGGTTCTTGACATGAAAATTGTTTTCCCTTTTTTGAAAACACCGAAGATGGAAAATGACATTGAAAATTTGTCCTGAAAGGGGTTCTTCCGCAAATTTTTTTGTTCTTTCCAAATGATTTCCTGAAAACAGCCCGCTTTTTGGAAACTTTAGAAGGTAAAATTGCTGCTTTTCCAAAGCGTAAACTTGGAGTTTCGGTGAATTATTAGTGGGCTTTGAGTACTCTTTTAATTTGTGACAATGTAACAGGTTTCTGTACGCCAAAGGGGGATGGGGTTCTATAATTTCTCTCAATATGTCAAACCCAAGAGAGGTTTGGGAAGGGACAGGGCAGTGGGTATGGAGACAGGAGGTCAAACCAGAGATGGGTTTGGGACAGAAACGAGGTGGGGTTAGTCCCGTTGGGTCAAATTCATGGTAGGGATCCCGGTTACTGCACCCCAATTTGTTCTCCACCCCATTGGTTTTAAACCCCCACTTTTTTATAAGTAGCCATGAAAAACAGAACATATTAAGTTTGTTTAGCCATGAAAAAAAGAACATATTTGATAATAATAATAATACTATTATTATTTAGAGTAGCAATTTTTGATAAAATTGAAGGCCACCTATATAAACATCATGTTCATCTACATGGTGATGAACTCAAAATTTGAAATGTGGCAAGATTTGTACTAAGGGGACGTTGTGATTTCAACTCCTCTCGGGATGTGTACAGGGGAGGAGTAATGGAAGGGGATGGGCAATGCCTGCCCAATGGCAAATTGAGCTCTCCCTTGAAACAAAAACAAAAACAAAAAAAACAAAAAAGAAAAGAAAAAGAAAAAAGGAAGGAATGTTTCAAAAGAAAGTTGGAAGAAGCAAAGAATATTGCACATCTCCAGCATAAAGCTGAACCATAAAAGTAAAAAAAGTTAATGACTCTTATGTTCAAATCATGATATATGATTGACTTTGATCCTTATGGGTGGTTAATTGGGTCGTCTCTCCAAACTAGTGCTAATTTTTAACATGAATGTTCAAGGAAGAAGGTTTGTTGATCATGTTTTCTTGCTGCAAATCGTGTTACACGGTCTCTTATGTGTATTCCCATGCTTCTCTTTCTTCTTTTTTTGGTCAAACATGCCCTTCTCTTTCTCTCTCAAGATTAGTATGTTGGTGCTCACTGCCCACATATTCATGATATGAATCCTCTCCTATATTCCAAGTCACATAAACTCCTCCGTCTACGCGTTAATCATAATATTTGATCAACTTTAAATCATTATGGACTTATGGGTCTCCAGAATTACTAATGTCTAATATGAATGTCCCAAGGACATTTCTTGCTGCCACTCATGTTTCATGGAAAATCTTTGATGTGCATTACATCATTTTAAAAAGGATGAATTACAGATTGGTTAGGCTATGATAAATAATTAGAGTTAGTAGTCATTCTTGGTTATAGTAGTCATTAACTAAGAAATTAGTAATAATATATATTAAACTGTAATTATTTTCCCATAGCCTGACCAATCTAAAATTTAATGTGGGGAACAAAGTCGTAGGGTGGTGGAGATGAATTTGTGGGGAGGGAAGAAAACAGGCTTTTGCCTTTTTAAAAAAAATTTCATTTTTTTTTTCTTTTTTACATTGAAAGCGCTATTGGTAACAGCGCTGAAAATTGACCAAATGTTCTGATGGAACAAAGAACCAACTTGAGTTGGAGAAGTCTTAGCAGAATTGACTTCATATCCCAAAGAGAATAGAGATGCAAGGAAAATTGCACAACGAAGTTGGTCAATAAGAGATAGAAGTGGAAGACTTCTATGTTTAAGTCATTATATATGGATGACTTCAGATCATTATGGACTGCAGGTTCTCCAAATCGCTCACGTCTAACATGAAGCTCATTTACTGTTTGATCTGTTTCCCAATCTTCTTCGAATTCTACAGTGCAGCTGAGACCATGAATTCAATCCAATCAATCAGTGATGGCAACACTTTAGTTTCCTCAGGCCAAACCTTCGAACTAGGCTTCTTCTCTCCGGGCAATTCCAAGAACAGGTACTTGGGAATATGGTACAAGAATACCCCAGGTACAGTTGTGTGGGTCGCTAACAGAAACAACCCAATTGCAGATTCATATGGAGTTTTAACCATCAGCAAAAACAGAGAACTTGTTCTTCTCAAGCGAACAAAGGGTGTTGTTTGGTCTTCCAATTTATCAGCAGTAGCAGAAAGCCCAGTTGCAGAGCTCTTGGAGAATGGAAACGTTGTTGTCAGAGACAATACTAGCATGAGTTCTGAAAGCTATCTATGGGAAAGCTTTGATTACCTATGCGATACAATTTTACCAGGGATGAAGATTGGTTGCAATTTAAACACCAGTATAGAACGATATTTAACGTCATGGAAAGCCAGTGATGACCCAAGCCCTGGAGACTTCACTTATACAGAATTGATATGCTCGGGATGCCTCAAGTATTCCTCAAGTATTCGTTGTCATGGGATCAATCAAGAAGGTCCGTATAGGGCCATGGAATGGAGTTAGATTCAGTGATCTTTATGATTTATCCAACTCAGTTTTCAAATTCATATATATATCTAATGAGGAGGAGTTATTTTTACATGTGTGAACTTAAAAACAATGCAGTATTAACAATATTCACATTGAATCAGTCAGGTTTGCCCCAGCGTCTTATTTTGAATGAAAGGAGCACTGTATGGTCAATTATGTACACACGTCCGAGGGACCCTTGTGACGGTTATGGGCAATGTGGTGCAAATGCTGTATGCAGAATTAACACTAGTCCAATGTGCGAGTGTTTGAAGGGGTTCACACCCAAATCACAAGAAGAATGGGCAAGGCGTAATTGGTCCAGTGGATGCAGAAGAAGAACGCCGTTGGATTGCCAAAGTGAAGAGGGGTTTGTGAGGCTTGTGGGGTTGAAGTTGCCCGACTTGTTGGAGATTTGGTTGAACAAGAGTATGAGCTTAATTGACGGAATGCAAGGCAGAGTGCTTGAAGAACTGTTCTTGTACAGCTTATGTGGAAGTGGCAGGGGCTGTTTGATGGCTCGGGGACCTGATTGATATCCAAGAGTTCGTTACACAAGATACTGAAGAGATTGTCTATATACGGTTGCCAGCTCAGGAACTAGGTAAGTCTATTTTGTGCTTTATGATTCATTCCTTTCCACTTTTAAGCCAGTTTAGGGGTGGTCATCAGCTGGCATGGTAAATCGATTGATGCAGAGTAGTCTAATTTCTCTAGTAGGACAGAGATTTGGCATTGCTACATTTACCATAAAAGTAGGAAATCTTTAGCAGCAAAATGATTAAACTTGTCAGTATTGTCTATTAGAGAATCAACCCATCATTCAGATATGAAGAAAAGACTCGTGATCATCATAGTGGAATCGACCATTTTGGGAATGCTTATCTTGGGCTTCATATTCTGGCGTGTAGTTTGGAGGAAGAGATCAAAGAGAAGCGGTAACCAACTGAGAACACTCATCCTCTTTTGTTATTTTTATTTATTTATTTATTTATTTTTTTCGGCCCTGATTATATTCAAAGTAAAGGGTGTCCGTGACTCAAGCAGTTCCTAAACTAATAAATCCCTTCTGACAGGATGGGAAAGTAAGAAGGATAACTGAGTTGCCTTTATTTGATTTAGCTATCCTGCAAATATGATCGGAGCACGTGGCTTTGGCCCTGTTTAGAAGGTAACATGGGTCATGGCAATTTTTTCTTGTTTGACTAACAAAAAGTATGCATGATAATATGATATTATAATGCACGTAGCAAACCAGAAAATTATAAAGAAATTGCATCTTGTAAATGTCATCTTCCTACTGACAAGATGACAAAGTCAATACGGGTGTACTAGTACTTTAAAGGAATGCCCTTTTTTAAAGGGATAAAGTGTTATTTTCCGATAAATTTATGAGAAAGTCAATATGCGTGTAAATAGACTTTGAACCTCTTCTTCTTCTTCTTCACCTTTTCTCTTCTCTTCTCTTCTCTTTTCTCTTCTTCTTCTTCTTCCCTTTTTTATTATTTATTTATTTATTTTTTTTTTTGGAGTAATATCCAAAGGTTCAGGATGCTTGCAACTAACTAATTCCCTGAACATATTCAATTCCCACGTCATTCAATTCAAGAAAAAGGAAAATATTATGACACTTAACCCAACGCCAGGTGAACTGTGTTAAAAAAATCATATGGAAAAATCTTGGTCCCATTACATTAGGAAAGTTAAGGAAATTGTGGAAAGTAATACATGGTTAATTGTTTAAGAGAATCAATGCATGTGGGCTGCTAAAGTTTGCCCCCTCGCTTCTATATGAGGCCAATTTGAGCTCTTTGAACTTGGAAGAATTGGGAATTCTCTAAAACTTTAATCTAATTCAAAGGCAGAAAAAGCTCAAAGAAAAGCAATAAACCATGATAAAATCGTGTCCAAGGGGTCAGTCCAGTTGGTAGAAGGAGAGTTCTTCTATTCTATCAATCTAGGTTTAATTCTTATGAGCAGCACTTTAGAAATTAATTCCTAAATGCACCAAATCGACGTACAAGAGTGCACCCTTAAGATCACTTGGAGAGGGATTTAATCGAGATAAGCGCATATTGACCCGAAAACCATGACCGTTAAATAAATAAATAAATAAACCGGCAAAAAGAAGTCAAGGTATGATCAAGTATGGTGAAGGTAAAAATCGATTAGTCTTCATGGGCGATGGCTCCTGTCCAAGTCCAAATTCCAATGAAACCTTGCCACTGTGGTTCATCGACCCAACAAACACGTTGGCACCCAATTAAGAAGAATCGAGGTCTACTTGACCAGAATTCCCAAAATACCACCTAATCCAGATGGCTAAAAGCCAGAAGATCTCTTTAGTATAACTAGATGGTGCAACACGTGGACCACTTTGAATTTTATCTTTATTATACTTAGATAAAATATATAAACTAAAAAAAAAAAGAAAAAAAAAAGGGGCAATTGCCACCATTTTTTGTGACCAAATTAATTAGCAAACGTGGCAATTATTTTTCTCCTTGCAAGTAAATTTGATTAGTATGTTGATGAATATATATATATATATATATATATATATATATATATGATAACGTTATAATTATTTATGTTTTAAATAAATTTGATCAGTATGTTGATGAAAAAATTATATTAAATAGAGTAGAATGACATCTTATTATTTTATGTTACAATGATGATTATTTCTATATATGTTGTAATACAATCTAAAAAGTTTCATTAAATTTGTTAGATCATTTCCAACAGGGCTAGTTATTTTTTTTGTATTTTGGAGAACTTGATAAGTGCTCTTTCTTATTTAGCTAAGGGGAGTTTAGAAGATTTTACAATAGGACTAGTTAAAATAGAGAATCTCTTATTTAACTGAAGGTTCTAACAGAGTTAACTATTTTTTCCTTAGTAGACTAGCTATTTTTTATCTATTTTAGTTAAGAGAGTCAAGATGGCTATCTGTATTTGGAGAGGTTCAAAGGTCCAGCTATTTTAGAGAGTAGGATAGCTAACCTTTTGGAGATGGTGTTTCTCTCTACTTTAACAAAAAAAGTTAAAATAACTAGTCTCTTGGAGATGCTCTTACTCCAATGGGAGAGTTATAGTGTGAGCTAAAGCTATAAAGGGCCTTCTCCAATGGGAGAGATAAATGGTGAGCTAAAATAGCTTAGAACTAAACTGAGAGTCAAATTTGGCTCTTAGTTTTAGTTCTGAACTATTTGGCCATAAGGGGAATGGTAGTTGGAAAGAGGGAAAACTAAGTGAGTTAAAAAATAGTTTTTGCTGCATTAGAGTAGCCACTTTATTGCATAGAGCTATTTGTAGAGAGCTATTTTTATATTTTTTTTGAGCTAAAAATAGCTTTAACCTCACAAAAATAGCTCTTTTGGGTTAGAGATGCTCTAAGAGGGTTAGTTTTTTTTTTTCTCTATTTTGGAGAACTTGATAAGTACTCCTTCTTATTTAGCTAAGGGAGTCTAAAGGGTTTTCCAATAGGACTAGTTAAAATAGAGAACCCTCTATTTAACTGAAGGTTCCAATAGGATTAGCTATTTTTTCCTTAGTGGACTAGCTATTTTTTCTCTACTTTAGCTAAGAGAGTTAAGATGACTAGTTATATTTGAAGAGTTTCAAATGGTCTAGCTATTTTAGAGAGTTGGATAGCCAGCCTTTTGGAGATGATGCTACTCTCTACTTTAATTAAAAAGTAAAATAGTTTGTCTCTTAGAGATGCCTTTGTAAATATAATGGTCTTTTTGTCGAATATAGTGCAAACTTCAAGGGATGTCATTTTTATTTATTCATTTATATATACTATTGCCTTTTCCTTGAAAAAAAATTGATTTTTGTACTGCACAATTACATTAGAAGAAGATATTATACTCTTACTACAAGTAATACATAAAATTCCCTATAAAATATCAATATGATTTAAAACTATTTGATTAAGTTTAAATTAAATAAAATTGGAATTTTAAGATAAATATATTTTAGAGAAAGCACATGCCAAGATGGAAAAAAAATACAACAAAGGGTTGATGAAGCACCAAAGTCAATGGTTTATGTAGGTGGGGTTCTATGCCATGGGAAATTCCATGTTACCTTTGGGAGCATCATACCCAATGATAAATGGTTATATTTTATGACAAGTGATCATATTTGTCCACATTTATAAATGTGACCACTTAGAATACGGTACCCCTATTTTATGTGTGAGTACCTTAGAATTCCCCTTTCCCATATTTTTCTTACTTGGAGCTTAGTTAGCATATTGGATTACCTTTTTTATTTTATTTTTTTGGTTGCTTAGTGTGGGTATCCCATTCCTTTGGTTCCATGGGCTCGTAAAGTCTCACCATTTCAGATGTGTTGATTAATTATTGGGCCACCCAAACCCTGGGATAGCCCCAAAGAGGGTCATTTGACAAGTGGGATTTCAAACCAATCAAACTCAGCCAAATTGGGATTCTTTCTCAAATTTGTATAATATTAATCAAAAACATGTTTTGTCAAAATAAAGTAACCGTGGCCAATATATATGTGTCTGCATATGCGTGTGTGTTAAGAAAACAAATAAAAAATAAATTAAAAACTACACAGTTTACACGTACACAAACTCAAAAACAAAACATAAATAATAATGTAGGTGGAAAATACATACCAACTAGTACTATAAGATGCTAAGTCTGCATATTTTACAAACATAATAATTCCATACTTGGAATACACCAACCCAATACTTTGATAATGACATAAACAATCTGTATCTTGGAAGCTACACAAGCAGCTGCCATTAGTCTTAATTGGGATGTAACAACTTTCAAATTATATAAGTTTTTTAGGGCTACGTGTTTTATTAAAGAATCAATGTTATAGGGAAGACTTCTTATCAAATAAGGTTATAAAGATGGGTTTCTATAGATGGATTATTCTAATGTTAGATTTTAATAAATAAAGATAAAAATGTAATTATGAGTTTAAGTGGGGTTAATATTATCAATTAATTTTTATTTAAAAGACATTTAGAAGTAGTATAAATTGACGAACCAACAACCTATGATACAATGGACGCGTGTGGATCTTAACCACCGTCCTTGGAAGGGAGAGGCTTAACCACCACCCTTGGAAGGGAGAGGTTGAGGTTTTACTCGCTTCCCTTTTTGTCCCTTGATTTATTTATTTATTTATTTTTATTTTTAAAGGGTTAGGGGATGTCGAGAAGGAAAGGGATTTGGTGCAGATGGGGGAGGGGGTGGCCTATCCTATAGAGAGCGCACGGATGGTACCAAAACAAGGCCCCCAAAAGATGATAAAAAAAAAGGGGGAAAATGTCATGATTTTATCACTCACGTGCAGCTGAAGAAAAAATGGGAATTACAGATCCGTCCTATTAGGGTAAATAATTATAGTTCGATACAAATGATTATTAAATTTCTAGTAAATAACTACTAATGTAACTAAAAATGACTACTAATTATAATTGTTTGTATTTAGACAGACCAATCTGTAATTCCCCCAAAGAAAAAGGTTCAATAAAAAAAAAAACACAAAAACAAATACAGCAAAACAAAAATGCTAAAAAAAAACAATAAATCGAGCAACACCCATTGACGCATACGGCATATCTACTCTGCGGGCCACATACCTTTTCACGGTTCATATAATTCTACACAAGAATGATTCACCAATCACTCATGTATGTGGTTTGACAATAATTCACCTAATGGTTACTGTTCATGGTCTATAAAAGATTTTGTCCTTCTACAACAAACAGAAGTTCACACTTTTGTCTAGGAGAAATGATAATGGAGAGCCATCGTTTCTTCACCTTCTATGCTTTGATCTCTTTCTCATCCCTCTTGCATTTCTCAGTTGCATATGATTCCATAACACCAACACAATCCATACGTGATGGCCAGACTTTAGTTTCCCCAGACCAAACCTTTGAACTAGGCTTCTTTTCTGCTGGCAACTCCAAGAAGAGGTACTTGGGAATATGGTACAAGAAGACCCCAGACACAGTTGTGTGGGTTGCAAACAGAAACGACCCACTTACAGATTCATATGGAGATTTAAACATCAGCAACCATGGAATTGTTCTTCTCAACCAAACGAGGAGCATTATCTGGTCGTCAAATTTATCAAGGGAAGCAGAAAGTCCAGTCGCTCAGCTGTTGGATTCTGGAAACCTGGTAATAAGGGAGAGTATTAGCACGAGTTCTGAAAATTATCTGTGGCAGAGCTTTAATTACCCATCCAACACCCGATTACCTGGCATGAAGATAGGATGGAACATGGACACTGGTAGAGATCAGTATTTGACATCCTGGAAAAGCGTCGATGACCCATCTCCTGGAGACTTCACTTTTGGAATTGAGAACCATGGGTTGCCTCAACTGGTCATTCGCATGGGATCCATGAAAAAACACCGCAGTGGACCGTGGGATGGAATTCGATTCACTGGTGTTCCTGTGTTTACCAATCAGACTTTTCATCCAATTGTGGTTTTCAACGAGCAAAAGCAGGTCTATATGTATGAGCCTATCGGCAACCCGGTTAGGATGAGACTAATGTTGAATCAGTCGGGCTTGCTCCAACGCTACATGCTGCATGAAGGGAGTTCAGAATGGACTCTTATGTTCACAACACCAAACGATCTGTGTGACATTTATGGGCAGTGTGGTGCTAATGGTATTTGCAGAATCAACAAATTACCAATCTGCGAGTGTTTGGAAGGGTTCACTCCCAAATCACAAGCAGAATGGGAAGTGTTTGATTGGTCCAGTGGATGCGTGAGGAGCATGCCGTTGGATTGTCAGAGTGGAGACGGGTTTATAAAGCTTAAGGGCGTCAAATTGCCTGACTTTTTGGAGTTTTGGTTAAACGATACCATGAGCCTCAAGGAATGTGAGGCGGAGTGCTTGAGGAATTGTTCTTGTATGGCTTATGCTAATTCATATATAAGTGGGGGAGCCAGTGGTTGTTTGATCTGGTTTGGGAATCTGATTGATGTCAGAGAGTACGCTGAAGGTGGTGATGATCAAGATCTCTATATACGGTTGCCAGCTTCGGAACTAGGCAAGTGTGATTTGCACTATATAATGCTATTTCTTTTCACTTCTAAACCTTTTGTGTTCAGTTTTGCCACTAGTTGATTAACTTATGGTTACTACTCATATATTCTACATCAGAAGGCTAAAAATTCAATGGTTAAGATCCATGTAAAAAGTTTTAACTCTTGTTGTGATGCGCCATAGAACAGGAAATTTTTTAACAAAATGCTTAAAATTTCTTCATGTGGTGTGTTCTAGAATCAACCGGTGACTCAAATAAGAAGAAAAGACTGGTGACAATCCTAGTGGCATCAATCATTTCTGGAATTTTTCCCTTGGGTTTGGCATTCTGTTATATAATTTGGAGGGAGAGAACAAAGAAAAGAGGTAAGCATACTTTATATTCTAATTTTTATCGAAGAAAAGTTATATTACTGATCGCAGAAATTGTATATTCCATTTGGATAGTATTTTCAAGCAGTTCATAATTAATTTAGATCCCATTTAATAGGCCTGGAAAGCAAGAACGAAGACATAGATTTACCTTTATTTGATTTGGCTACGATTGCCGCTGCCACGGATAAGTTTTCTCATACAAATGTGATTGGAGCGGGTGGGTTTGGTCCTGTTTACAAGGTAAAATGGGTTATTTTTAGATGTACATTTAACAAATTAAAGATTATATCGTATTACAGTGCACCTAGTGTGTGACAATATGCAGGGCAATCTATCGAGTGGACAAGAAATCGCGGTGAAAAGGCTGTCAAAAGATTCCAGACAAGGTCTTCAAGAGTTTAAGAATGAAGTTGTCTTAATTGCCAAACTTCAACACAGGAATCTTGTTAAGCTTTTGGGTTACTGCATTCAGGAAGAAGAAACATTGCTAATCTATGAGTACATGCCCAACAAGAGTTTGGATCATTTTATTTTTGGTTAGAGCCTCTTAAGCCCATCTCTTCAGATTAGTTTAATACCTATATATTGCTTTTTATTTTTCATTTTTTATTTTTATTTTGGTGCGCCCCCGGTGGGGTGGGTGGAGTGATGTGACAGAAAAACTTCATTGCATAGACTTGAAGAGAAAACCCCTACTAACCTCACTACACTGAGGAAGCTCATTGGTCAAACTTTTCTTACTTGACTTTCATGCAATCCATGCATGTAGATAGTCTTCTAGTTTACCTTAATTAGGCATATTAAATAATATTTTTTAATAAAGAAGACGGATCTAATCTTGAGATTTACTAGCTAGGAGTGGAAATATTATGCAGATCAAAATAAAAGTGCAGTGTTGACTTGGCAAAAGCGCTTTGAAATCGCTATAGGGATTGCCCGAGGACTTCTTTATCTCCACCAAGACTCCAGATTAAGAATTATTCACAGAGATCTTAAAGCAAGCAATATTTTGCTAGACAGTGACCTAAACCCAAAGATCTCAGACTTTGGCTTGGCAAGAATTTTTGGAGGGGATCAAATTGAAGCAAAAACAAAGAGAGTTATTGGCACATAGTAAGTTCTATATATTCGAAGAATATCTAGTCTTCATTTTTAAGAAGAACTAATATGTGATAATTTTATGCAGTGGCTACATGTCTCCAGAGTACACAATTGATGGAAAATTTTCTACGAAATCTGATGTCTTTAGTTTGGGTGTGCTTCTGCTAGAGATAGTAAGTGGCAAAAGAAACAGAGGGTTTCATCATCCTGCTCACCACCATAATCTTTTGGGACATGTATGTACAAAGAATTTAGTGCTATTCTCCCTCCCTCCCTGTGTGTGTGTGTGTGTGTGCATCTATAGCTTTTCTAGTGAATAACTAAGCATATGGATTGCAATTGTCCCAGGCATGGTTGCTTTGGAGAGAAGACAATGCATTGGAATTGATGGATGCATGTTTGAAGGGTTCCCGTGTTGAATCCCAAGTTCTAAGATGTATTCAAGTGGGCCTATTGTGTGTGCAAAAACTCCCACAAGATAGACCAGCAATGTCATTTGTAGTTTTCATGTTGGGCAATGAGGAAGCAATGTTGCCTCAACCTAAACAGCCTGGCTTCTTCATAGAAAGAAATTCCACCGACACAGATGCAGCACCAAGTAGGGATGAATTACAATCCGGAGATGCACTTACTATAACAATTTTGGAAGCTAGGTAAGGGTCTTTATTCTGCAGTAATAAACCTGAAGAGTTGATGAATTAAGGAATTGCACAGAAGTATAGGATTTCAGTTAGGCCTAATCCAGGCCCAGGGATCAGAATTCCTGCACAAACACCTTATCTTCTGGAATTGAGACTCGTTAAAATATCCCGCAGATTATGTAGATAAAGTATATTTGTACCGGATGCTAATAAACATAGACTAAAGTGTGTTCTTCAGTTGAGGCTCAGTCCTGCAATTTACAGCCTAAAGCAAGCAACCAATTTATTCTGCTTCTGCCAAGGTTTCAATTGCGAAGGTCATGCATGAAGTCAGCCGAAAGATTTGCATTGGGAACCTTGAAATTCCGATTATACTAAACCTACAATACCTAGAAAGGGGGGGGGGGGGTTAAATACGAGTAGGTATTATGGCTAATCTTATCCAATTTTAATTATTAACATAATTAATCTCTATTACCACAATCAAAACAATCACATAGTAGATATAAAAGCAAGTAAAAGATTACATAAGAAATTTTTACGTGGAAAACCCCAGATAGGAAAAACCACAGGACCTAGTCCAGTTGAAGCAAATCCATTATAAATTCAATGAGTACAAGACAAATTTACAGACCACAAAAACTCATGTAAATGTCTTCACTTCCACAATCACACAAGATCGATTTCCGTCTTTACAGCTTTGGTCACAACCAACCTCTTCACAATGACTCATGTAGTTGTTTATATATATATATATATATATATTGGATGAAATAAACTTACATTGCTGAAAAAGAACATCAAGCCCACAAACTCTAAATTGTGAACTGTAAATCATACTTTTGACTTCTGAGCGAAAGCACCAAGTCTTTAAAACTTTGTTGATAAGTAGGTTCTTGTAGGAGAGTGAAAAGTGAACAATTCGAATTAGTGATGTATGAGTAGATGAAATAGGACGAGGGTGTCGTAGAGGCGAGAGCAAGGCAACCGGGGGATCCTTGAGGTGCGGCAGGAGGAGAGGAGGATCCAAACAGTGGGAATGCTCTTGGTTGTTGTAATCCAAAGTGGTGAATCCTTGTAAATGAGGAATGGCCTCTATATAGGGATATGGGGTCCCATGAGGCAAAATTCTATTGGTTGTATTCTCTAACTAATGGGAGCCCTTCCCACTCATGGTGCCTACGGGTTTTTACAACTGCAAGTGCACGAGCCCATTTACCAAGTCCATATTGTGTGTGGCCTGTGTGCAATAGACAACATGGATCTCATCTCCCAAACGGGCTATGCTGACTTGTACCGAGAGTAAATTGCCCCCAGTTCTTGCCGTTGACTCGGGAGCTTGTGAGCGTTGCAGTGCAAAGAAAGAGTAAGGGACAGCTCTCTAAGTTGTCGAATTACCATAGACCCTTGTTGCCCAAATACTTAATCAGCTCCTATTATAGGAGAGCTTTAGGCCCATATAATCTCCTCTTGAAGGGGAGGGGCCTTACGCCTGGATAAGTTTTTATTGAAGGAGATTGGCTAGTTGACTTTAGATGCCATGTGTTGGGTCCTTAAAAGAATAATTATGCCATGTGAACAAACTTTCAAGAGAGGTGGAAACTACAGTATCTATTCTATTAGGCCTCGAAGATAATAGGGGGAAGAAAATCATTAGTGTAGAAACCAGATACTAACTCAGAAAGGGAAAGAAATGTAATTATTCAGCAATATGAATGATGAGGTAGAGGTGATATATCCATTTCAATGATCGTTTTTCAGTTTTGGGTAATAATTTTATTGATCACTTGAAGATACTTGAGCTGAGGATCGGAACTGTGCGCTACCAAGATTTTGTTCACATTCCTAGAAGTAACCACAAATGGGCAGTCCGTATGGAATGAGGGGAAAAACTGATGTCCTACACATTGTCTAGCAGATAAAAATTCTTCTGTTATTGCAAGTTTGCAACTGGATCAAATCAAATCCTGCTTTCACATAATTATAGCCTTATAGGAATCTCAGGAGGACTTCTTTGGCTCTACTAAGAAGATAAATTAAAAATGATGCAATCTAAAAACAGTCTTAGTAAACAGCGTCTGAACTCTAAAATTCTGAACTTCGGCTTAGCAAAGATTTTTAGAGAGGATCAAATGAAAGGAAAAACAAAGAGAGGTATTGAACAGGGTCAAAATCCGATTAGAAGTATGTGTTCATCATTAAAATATTTATGACAGGATTTTAATTTCTCGAATAATTCAACTCTCACGATCCATGGGAGATACAAATCCCATCTAGCAAAGAAGGAATTTGTAACATTTTGCGTTCATGGGGAGTAGAAATGTGGATGTATACATCCAAAGGAATTCTTAACCACTAGACCACTTAGTGATTATGAAAAAAACTTTATAACACATATTATTGAAAGTCTAAATATATACATTTTATTTTTTGATATTATTTTAATTATATGACCGGTCTAACTAATGATCCGACGGTTGAACTAGTGATCCGATGACGTTGACCTCCAGACCGAGTCAATGATCGGTCCAGGTTTAATAACTATGGTACTGTTAGCACGCTTTTTTGGTTTTAATTTCCTTCCTCACAAAAAACATAAAAATGTTCACAATCCACTTTCATTCAACTCTCTCTCTCTCTCTCTTTCTCTATATATATATATATATATATATGAGAATTTTCATCCATGGCTAGATCTAAGGATACCCACCTCGTGAAATACTCGTCCAGCATAAGCCACCGAAAAGGAGAAGTTGCCAAAGGTTTTGAAAATAAAGGGCCAAATATTGCCGTACGTCCTCGTTTATGTTCCCATCTCTGACAACCATTATGATGAGAATTAGGAACGGATGAAGATGACAATTAAACACCATGTCAGAGAACGTGTGTCTATGAAGAGAGAGAAAGGGCGTAAATGGAAACAAATGAGGTGCATTCGAAAAATGAAATTTTAAGTCTCATAACTTAAATTCACGTGAGTTCGATTTCTCAAGAGTTTAAAATTCATGAGAGTTAAAACT
Organism: Liquidambar formosana; assembly: GCA_039720395.1. NCBI lineage: Eukaryota > Viridiplantae > Streptophyta > Magnoliopsida > Saxifragales > Altingiaceae > Liquidambar > Liquidambar formosana. The sequence goes on along the minus strand of CM077834.1, from coordinate 10,112,413 downwards.
CTCGGCAAACCAACAGACCCTAACACTACTCATCACTCCCAACTCAAAAAACCATTAAAACCCAACATATAGTTGAGGCCAGCTAATCCTTTTACTTACCCCATTCAAATAATTGTTTTGTAGGGTAATTAAACGAACCAAACTACTCGCAGAACTATGTGGCTCGACTTGTTACGACATTAGTTGGGCTTGTTTGCGGATTAAACAAACTAAGTTCAAGATCAAGCTCAAGTTTAAATCTCGATTACTAAAGAGGCCAAGCTTGAGCAACTGTAGGCTCAACTTGATGAACACCTGAGATATTTTTAGAAAAATGACCCCATACGAAACCCACCTAGAAATCATTTCTATAGAGAACAAACAGCTGATACAGAGTAAATCACAAGTGAGATCTAATGAAGAATTGAGTAAGCAGTTGAACAGCCTGGTTTAAGAAATTTCTAAAACTTTAGACTTATTTTTAAATTTTTTTAGACTTATTTTTAAAAGTAAATTGCACTTTAAGGTCAAAAGTCTAAATTACGTCAATTCAATATCCGAATTATTAGTTGAGTTGCAATTTGGGCTTACTGTCAAAATTTTCAGTTTATTCCTACTTTGCCCCTTTTATGAGTTTGAAAATCTTATTTTACCCCTATTAACATTTAATAAACTTTTATATTATAACTAGATCTGAATCACTCTTGTCTTTTTTCTCTTTTTATATTACCCCTATCAACATCCAACAAGCCTTTATATTTTCTAATTTCAAAACTACAAATTTAACGGTAGAATTATTCAAATCTTGTCAAAACATAAAAATTTATTAAATGTTGATAGGGGTAAAATAAGATTTTCAAACTCATTAAAAAAAAAAAAAAAAAGCAAAGTAAAGATAATACAAAAAATTCTAATGATAAACCCCAAATTGTAACTCAATTAATAATTCAATTACTAAATTGATACAATTTAAAGTTTAAACTATAAACTGAAACTTGACTCAAATTTTAAACCTTAAAACGCAATTTACCCAATTATTAAATAGCTATTGCTAATAGCACTTTTAGACTACGTCGTTTTCTTTTTTTTTTTTTTTTTTAACACCTTGTAGGATAGTGTGTATTCAACATTTTGAACCTGTCTCACTAACGGGAGTTGGTTTAATTAATAAGAATCAAAATTTGCACTCGTAAGGTTTAGATACGACTTTCACTATCAACAATCCTCCTTAGTAGGTGATTTATAAGGTCAATGTAAATCATCTCTGAACCAGCTTGCCTGGATTGAGGTAGCACTTGAATTTTTAGTTTACCCCAAAAAAAAAAAAAAAAAAAAAAAAGGGCTCACATAATCACACTCACGCCTCGAAACACAGCGAACTTCACTCTAGGGTTCTTGCCCTCTCTCATCATCTCTCCTTCGCGGCCTCGCTCGACGGCCGTAGTTGCCGATTCTGTCGATGAGTCCGACGACCCTATTTCTGCCCACAAACTCTAATCACTGGGATTGTCGTCGGAGGTACAATTCCTTTCTCCAAGATTCCAGCTTTCCTCAACTCTTTCTCGCATTCTCTTTCTTCCTCTTGCTAATCCTTATCTCTGTATTCTATTCCTGTAGATTACGAGTGTTTCAGTGTTTGGGTGTAAAGGTTTTGCCGTTTTGGAGAATGGGTTTTGGGTAGGGGAACCTACAAGAATCCCACTTTTAGGAATTTCATCAAAGAATGCAAACTTGGTTTAATCGCACATACCTATCAATTAAACATATTTTTGGTTGAAATTTTATAAGTAGGATGGCCTCGATGGTGATGAATTTGATGACGCAGTGTGTCTTGAATTACATGTCCTAAGTAGATAGAAAAAAATGAAAATAGGAGAGGTCATGGGAAGCAGGAGGAGGGCATCCTCTTAGCAGCCTTACTCTTTATTGTTATATAGTATTATTTTTCAGTCTAAAAGTTAACTAAATGTTCTGATGGAACAAAAGACCAACTTGAGTTGGAAAAGTCATAGCCGAGGTAAACATCATACCCCAAAGAGTAGGTAGATGCAAGGAAAATTCCACAATGAAGCTGGTCAATAGAAGTAAAAGACTTCTATGTTTAAGTCATTATATATGAATTGCTTCAGATCATTATGGACTGCAGGTGCTCCAAATCACTGATGTCTAACATGAAGCTCATTTACTGTTTGATCTCTTTCCCAATCTTCATCGAATTCTGCAGTGCAGCTGCGACCATGAGTTCAACCCAATCAATCAGTGATGGCAACACTTTAGTTTCCTCAGGCCAAACCTTTGAACTAGGCTTCTTTTCTCCGGGCAATTCCAAGAACAGGTACTTGGGAATATGGTACAAGAATACCCCAGGTACAGTTGTGTGGGTCGCTAACAGAAACGACCCAATTACAGATTCATTTGGAGTCTTAACCATCAGCAAAAACAGAGAACTTGTTCTTCTCAACAGAACTAAGGGTGTCGTTTGGTCTTCCAATTTATCAGCAGTAGCAGAAAGCCCAGTTACACAGCTCTTGGAGAGTGGAAACCTCGTTGTCAGAGACAATACTAGCATGAGTTCTGAAAGCTATCTATGGGAAAGCTTTGACTACCCATGCGATACAATGTTACCAGGGATGAAGATTGGTTGCAATTTAAACACTGGTGTAGACCGATATTTAACATCATGGAAAAGCACCGATGACCCAAGCCCTGGAGACTTCACTTACAGAGTTGATATTCTCGGGATGCCTCAACTATTCGTCACCATGGGATCAATCAAGAAGGTCCGTATAGGGGGGCCATGGAATGGAGTTCAATTTAGTGGTCTTTATTATTTGCCCAACTCGGTTTTCAAAATCATATTTATATCTAATGAGAAGGAGTTCTTTTACATGAGTGAACTTAAAAACAATGCAGTATTAACAAGATTCACATTGAATCAGTCAGGTTTGCTCCAGCGTCTTATTTTGAATGAAAGGAGCACTGTGTGGTCAATTATGTACACACGTCCGAGGGACCCTTGTGACAGTTATGGGCAATGTGGTGCAAATGCTGTGTGCAGAATTAACACCAGTCCAATGTGCGAGTGTTTGAAGGGGTTCACACCTAAATCACAAGAAGAATGGGCAAGGCTTAATTGGTCCAGTGGATGCAGAAGAACAACGCTACTGGATTGCCAAAGTGAAGAGGGGTTTATGAGGCTTGTGGGGTTGAATTTGCCTGACTTGCTAGAGTTTTCATTGAACGAGAGTATGAGCTTAAAGGAATGCAAGGCGGAGTGCTTGAAGAACTGTTCTTGTACAGCTTATGCTAATTTAAATATTAGTGGAGGCGGCAGTGGTTGTTTGATGTGGTTTGGGGACCTGATTGATATCCACGAGTTCATTGTAGAAGATAGTGAGGAGGATATCTATATACGGTTGCCAGCTTGGGAACTAGGTAAGTGTATTTTGCACTTTATGATGCTATCCCTTCTGATTTTTTTGCTAGTTTAGTGTTCATCAGATGGCATGATAAATCAATTGTTACAGAGTACTCTAATTTCTCTAGTAGGACAGAGATTTGGCATTGCTACATTTACCATAAAAACAGGAAATCATTAGCGGCAAAATGATTAAAACTTTTCAGTATTGTCTATTCTAGAATCAATCCATCATTCAGATATGAAGAAAAGACTGGTGATCATCCTAGTGGTATTGACCATTTTGGGAATGCTTATCTTTGGCTTCATATTCTGGTGTGTAGTTCGGAGAAAAAGATCAAAGAGAAGAGGTAACCAACTAAAAATACTCATTGCCTTTTTCCTTTTTTCTTTTTTGCTGATTTTCTTTGAAGAAAAGGCCATCCGTGGCTCGAGCAGTTAAATTAATAATTATTCCTTTTAACAGGACGGGAAAGCAAGAAGGAAGACTTAGAGTTACCTTCATTTGATTTGGCTACCATTGCTATGGCTACTGACAACTTCTCTCATGCAAATATGATTGGAGCAGGTGGCTTTGGCCCTGTTTACAAGGTAACTTGGGACATGGGCAATTTTTTCTTGTATGACGAACAGAAAGTACATATGATATTATAATGCATCCTGCAAACCAGAAAATGATAAAGAAATTGCATCTTGTAAATGACAATTGTGCAGGGTGATCTTTCTACCGGACAAGAAATAGCGGTGAAGAGGCTGTCAAAAAATTCAGGACAAGGTTTTAACGAATTTATTAACGAAGTTGTATTGATAGCCAAACTTCAACACAGGAATCTGGTCAGGCTTCTGGGTTCCTGCATTCAAGGAGAAGAAAGGATGTTAATATACGAATATATGCCCAACAAAAGCTTGGATTACTTTATTTTTGGTCAGAGCCTCTTAACCTCTTATGAGTTTGGATTAATTTTATCATTTATATTTGCTTACTTCTGTGCTATTAAATTTATGTGCCTTGACAGAGTCCTTTAGTTGATCTTATGAAAAAAAAAGTAGTAAGTATTGAAGTAGATCTAATTATGGAATTACAAGGATCAAAATGATGTGCAGATGAAAATAGAAGTGCATTGTTGGCGTGGCAAAAGCGCTTTGACATTGTTATGGGAATCACACGAGGACTTCTCTACCTGCACCAAGATTCTAGACTTCAAATTATTCACAGGGATCTCAAAATAAGTAATATTTTACTAGACAGCATGCTAAATCCTAAAATTTCAGACTTTGGCTTAGCAAGAATTTTTGAAGGGGATGAAATTGAAGCAAAAACAAAGAGAATTGTTGGAACTTAGTAAGCACTATTATCTCAGGACATATTTTCATCAATCGGAAAAACTAATATGATTATATCTTGTTCTTCCATGCAGTGGCTATATGTCCCCAGAGTATGCGATTGATGGCAACTTTTCCATGAAATCTGATGTCTTTAGCCTAGGTGTGCTTCTGATAGAGATTGTGAGTGGCAAAAAGAACAGAGGGTTCTATCATCCAGATCACCACCATAACCTTCTCGGGCATGTATGTAGAGAGAATGAAAGGCCATTTTCTCTCCCTCTCTCCCTTTCTCTGGATATTTGTATATGTATATATGATGTATATCACAAATTATGTATCTCCAGCTTTTCTGGTGAATGACTAAGCATATCAGTTGCAATTGTTTTAGGCATGGTTGCTGTGGAATGAAGACAGGGCCCTGGAACTATTGGATACTTGTTTGGAGGATTCATGTGTTGAATCTCAAGTAGTAAGATGCATTCAAGTGGGTTTATTATGTGTTCAAAAATTCCCAGAAGACAGACCGGCAATGTCATCTGTTGTTTTCATGCTGGCGAATGAGGGAGCAATATTGCCTCAACCTAAACAGCCTGGTTTCTTCATAGAAAGAAGTTCTCTTGAGACAGCTGGAATACCAAGAAAATATGAATTCCATACCCAAAATTCAGTAACGATATCAATGCTGGAAGGCAGGTAGAGGATCCACCCATGCACCATGTGGTGCAATAATCTACTAGAAGAGTTCAATTGTGCAAAAGTGTCATAATATTCATGTAGGTTTTGGTCTGGGTTTCATTCAAAAAAAAAAAAAAACTCACAGGAATTTGTTGTATAGTGGTTAAGATTATTAGAAGCTCTACATCTCATGTATTGTGTTCAGACTCTCTGAATAAGCCATTCTCATGTTGGTTATATTTAATAAAATTTGGGGTTATTTTGTCTCCATCTGAAGTTCTTGAAATTGCAATTTGCCACTTAGAACATTAATCAATTTGGGGTTGTTTCGCCTCCTGTTTAAGAAATTTCCAAAAACAAACAGTTTAAGAAATTATGTAATGCATAGAAAAGACTGTCCGTGTAAACACATGCTTCAAACGTAAATATGATTGGACAGAAAAGGAAGAAGAACGAGTTAGAGTTACCTTTATTTGATTTGGCTACCATTGCTATGGCTACTAACAACTTCTCGCATGTAAATATGATTGGAGCAGGTGGCTTTGGCCCTGTTTACAAGGTAACATGAGTCATGGGCTACCTTTTCTTGTATGACTAGCAAAAAGATGCATGATATTATAATGCACCTATCAAACCAGAAAAGGATAAAGAAATTGCATCTGTTAATTAACAATTGTGCAGGGCGATCTCTCTACCGGGCAAGAAATAGCGGTGAAGAGGCTGTCAAAAAATTCAGGACAAGGTTTTGATGAATTTATGAACGAAGTAGTTTTGATAGCCAAACTTCAACATAGGAATCTGGTCAAGCTGCTGGGTTGCTGCATTCAAGGAGATGAAAGGATGTTAATACATGAATACATGCCCAACAAAAGCTTGGATTACTTTATTTTTGGTCAGAGCCTCTTAACCCTAATGCGTTTAGATTACTTTTATCACTTATATTTCTTATTTAAGTAAGGTGCCATGAAATTTATGTGTCTAGGTAGAGTTCTCTAATTGATCTTATGGATAAAAGAAACAGAAGTAATATTGGTGTAGATCTAGTTATGGGAATTACGAGGATGAAAATGATGTGCATGCAGATCAAAACAGAAGTGAGTTGTTAGCATGGCAAAAACGCTTTGACATTGTTATGGGCATTGCACGAGGACTTCTCTACCTGCACCAAGATTCTAGACTTCAAATTATTCACAGAGATCTCAAAATAAGTAATATTTTACTGGACAGCAAGCTAAATCCTTAAATTTCAGACTTCGGCTTAGCAGGAATTTTCAAAGGGGATGAAATTGAAGCGAGAACAAAGAGAATTGTTGGAACATAGTAAGCTCTATAATCTTAAATAATATGTTTTCATCACTTGGAAGAACTTATATGATTCTATCTCATACTTCCATGCAGTAGCTATATGTCCCCAGAGTATGCTATTGATGGAAAATTCTCTGTGAAATCTGATGTCTTTAGTCTGGGTGTGCTTTTGTTAGAGACAGTCAGTGGCAAAAAGAACAGAGGGTTCTATCATCCGGATCACCACCACAACCTTCTGGGGTATGTAAGTAGAAAGAATGAAATGTCATCTCTCTCTCTCTCTCTCTCTCTCTCTCTTTCTCCCCTATATATCACAAATATATCACAAATTGTGTATCTCCATCTTTTAGGCATGGTTGCTGTGGAATGAAGACAAGGCCTTGAAACTAATGGATACACGTTTGGGGGATTCATCAGTTGAATCACAAGTATTAAGATGTATTCAAGTGGGTTTATTATGTGTTCAAAAATTTCCAGAAGACAGACCAGCAATGTCATCTGTAGTTCTCATGTTGGCTAATGAGGAAACAACGTTGCCTCAGCCTAAACAGCCTGGTTTCTTCATTGAAAGAAGTTCCATTGATACAGCTGCACTATCAAGAAAAGAAGAAGTCCATACCGAAAATGCAGTAACCATATCAATGCCGGAAGGCAGATAAAGGAATCATTCGCTATGTAACTGCAGTAATCTACCTGAAGAATGTATTTGTGCAAAATTTTCAGAATATTCATGCAGGTTTTGGATGCATCTAGGTTTCAATTCTAAATGTTGTACAAAAGAGCATGATGTGAAACTAGAATTTAGCTTGGCTTAATCCAGGCCAAGGTCAGATTAGTTGCAGTAGCATCTTGTATACCATGCTACAGAGTACAAACTCTGTAAGTGTCTGTTTAGCAGATACATATAACATTGCCAGGTTCACTGAATAAAATTTTCGGTTATGTGTCTCCTTCAGCATATGTTCTGGGAATGCAATTTTCCACTCAGAATTACAATCAATATGGTTTTTTTCTTGGAGTGGATTCAATTGTGAATGTGAGACATGGGTATCTTTTTAATTTAAGGGACTCTGAAAGGTGAAAAAGAAGAGAAGGTTTTATCAACCATCTCACCACAATATCTTTTAAGACATGTGACTCATCTCTCTCTCCCTCTCTCTCTCTCTCACTCTCTCTCTCTCTCACACACACACACACAATAGGTACTATTCTACCTATCGCAATAAAGCCCAACATTTACTTGGGGCTGGCTAATCCTTTTGCAACATTCAACTAATTTCACAATTAAACGATCCAAGCTACTCAAAAACATCTTGGGCTCAAGTCGTTAAGGAGTTGATTCAGACTTGTTTTCTCACTAGAAAACCAAAGCTCAACCTCAAGTTTCAAGCTCAATTGCTAAAGAAGCAAAGCTTGAGTGACCACAAGCTCAACTTTATTAGGGCCGTGAACACATACCTAAGATGTTTGATGTAAAATAACCCTATAAGAAATTTACCCAGAGAACTGTTCTCACATGCGTAACATTCACATGTCACAATGTCAATCTTAGGTAACTGCTCCCACACATGCATAAGGGGTGCCAACTTCTAGTTATTTTATAAACATAGCCTTCAACTTGTGACCCAGATGCAAGTTGGTAACCCAAAAAAATAAAATCCTAAATAAATACCATACTGGGAAATTTTAACAAACAACTGCTGTGCACATGAAACAGAATAGTTTTTCTTAATTAACAGAGCAGTGAGTGGGTTGCAGAAGTGGAAACGAGTGTACATTTTAACAGTTAGAATATATTTATAAAAATAAATAAATAAGGAACACCATAAAACAATATATATATATATATATATATATGTGTGTGTGTGTGTGTGTGAGTCGGAAGTATTCAATGACATGTGAGGCATATAAGATTTCGAGAGAAGAACGGGACGAACCTTGCATTTGTTGCAGATGCTGTGGGTAAACTACTTATCCAGTAAGTGCCTTTTTTAATGCTTTGGTGTGTGTTTCTTTGCGTGTTTAGCATACATAAAAATAATAAATTTTTTTTAAAAAAATGTAGTTGAGAAAAAAAAAAGGGGGGGGAGGGAATTTTCCATTGGTTGGGGTACAGAAAATAGTTACAGTTCAATACAAATTACTATGAACTTCTTAGTAAATGACTACTAATTTAAATAAGAATGACTACTTAGGACTAGTTTGGTTGTCTAATTTGAAATTAAATAATTTTAAAAAATTTACATAGTATTAAAGGCACACTCCATCATCTTGAATTAACAAATTTAAGAAAATAATAATTATCATCACAAATAAGGGTGGCCGTTAAAAAATAATGGTATTTCATCAATTCCTTAAAATTGACTCTACAACATCAACTATGATAATAATTACAACATTTTAAAATATTCTAATTCAAAGTAATAAATTTATGTTTTCAATCCTATGTAAAATTTCTTGAATTATTAAATTTCGAATTTGGATAACCAAACAGGCCATTACTATAATTACTTGTAACCCCACCAATTTGTAAATCCCCCAAAATGGGATTGTGAAAGGTGCAGACTCTAAAACTAAATAAGCATAAAAAAACTACTATGGGTTGCATCCACCCATTTGTCAATTTATAACTTCTGGCGATAGCAAATTATAACTTTGATCATGTGCGAGATATCTCAGATAATCACGTGGACGATATTAGTCTACATATATCATTAACGAATTATTATGATAGTACGAGATAATCTAAGATATCACGCAAAAGAACATTCCAATAACAAATCAATAATAAATAAAAGTTAAATCTTGTTTGTTTCGAATGTACATAATAATGACAAATCAATGGGATGTAATCTCTTTTTGCCCTTCGATCTCATTTTTTTCACCTTTTATGGTTTTGTTTTGTTTTGCTTTTTCTTTTCTTTTTTTTAGTTTGGTTTCCCTTTTTCTCCAACAAAAGGCCCCTCTAATTTGGATTGATGGCACGTCGTCTCCCTCCATCAATCACACATGAGTGAATTTTAAATTCCCCCTTTTTTATTTTTTGGTAGAACGCACGAGTAAACTGTATGAACAAAAAAATCTCACATAATTTTCGTATGACAGATTACGTGTATGGCCTCTCTTCATTAGGATGCCCCTCTTTGAAAGGATTGTCATTTTCCCACAGGCCATGTTTGTTTAATTAGAATGGAATGGATGGGAATAAAATCTTATTCCATACTTAAAGTAATCTAGAATAAAAGAGGATATGAAATGGCTGTTTAAACACACTATTTGATTTCATTCCCATTCAAATTATCTCATCCAAATCTGCTGTTTGAAATGAATTGGAATGAGATTTCATTCTATCCATTTCATTCCAGCTAAACAAACATGTCCATAAATTTATGACAAGTCGATATGTTTCCACTTGTCGTTAATATCAACCAGGCTGTGAAATTGAAAGGATAAAATGTAGTTTTCAAACTATAGGACAAAAAAATAAATAATAAAAGCCGGACTAAACTTTTTAAAAAAAGAAAAAAAAGGGAAAAAGAAAAACCAAGCTAAACTCAAGAATATGCTATGCATCGAAATAGTTGCCCAATTATTGGCTCACTAGTAAGAGGACAACGAAAGAAGGCCCCTTTTGTTTGGCCATAATTTTACGGTGTGGAGTATAGGAGGAAAAGAGAGTTATCTTTCAGATTTTACAGTTTGGTTTGTACTTTTGTTAGTGCTCATTTGAAAGGAGATAAATGGACAAGAATTAAATAAGCAGAAAGGAGAGACGTCACAAACAGCTCCAGCAACCATTAAGCCAATGCCAGTCGTGTGGAGTCCACCACGAGCTTTAAAGGAAGACATTGTGACACTCAACCCCAGGAACAGGTGAACCGTGTTAAAAAACTTGTATAGAAAAATCTGTCCCAGTGCAGACGAAAAGTTTGAGGAAATTATGGAAAGTCATACATTGCTAATTGTTTTAAGAGATTCAATGCATGTGGGCTGCTAGAGTTTGTCCTGTCGCTTCTATATGAGACCAGTTTGAGCTCTTTGAACTTGGAAGGAGGAATTGGGATTCTCCTTCCAGTCAAAAGGATGATTGAGAAAGGTATAGGACTATAGGTAATAATCGATTAGTCTACATGGGCGGTGGCTCCTGTCTAGTGAAACCTTGCCACTGGTTCACCGACAAAATAACCACGTTGGCACCCAATAAGAATAGAGGTCTACTTGACCAGAATTCCCAAAAAACCACTAAAACCAGATGGCTAAAAGCCAGAAGATCTCTTATAATTGATTAGCCAGAAGAATCAAGGGTGGTGGTTAAGATATGGGGTTGGGGTGGGGGCGGCCTATCCGATAGAGAGAAGCGCCCATTGACGCATAGGGCATCCCTGCCCTGCCACATACCTTCTTATAGTTCATATAATTCTACACAATAATGATTTCACCAATCACTCGTGTTTGTGGTTTGACTATAATTCACCTAATGTTCATAGTGTATAAAAGATTTTTTCCTTCTACAACAAATAGAAATTGACACTGTTGTCTAGGAGAAATGATAATGGGGAGCCATCGTTTCTTCACCTACTATGCTTTGATCTCTTTCTCATCCCTCTTGCATTTCTCAGTCGCATATGATTCCATAACACCAACAAAATCCATAGGTGATGGCCAGACTTTAGTTTCCCCAGGCCAAACCTTTGAGCTAGGCTTCTTTTCTGCTGGCAACTCCAAGAAGAGGTATTTGGGAATATGGTACAAGAAGACCCCAGAAACAGTTGTGTGGGTTGCAAACAGAAACGACCCAATTACAGATTCATATGGAGCTTTAACCATCAGCAACCATGGAATTGTTCTTCTCAACCAAACGAAGAGCATTATCTGGTCTTCAAATTTATCAAGGGAAGCAGCAAGTCCAGTTGCTCAGCTGTTGGATTCTGGAAATCTGGTAATAAGAGAGAATATTAGCTCGGGCTCTGAAAATTATCTATGGCAGAGCTTTAATTACCCATCCAACACCCGATTACCTGGCATGAAGATAGGATGGAACATGGACACTGGTCGAGATCAATATTTGACATCATGGAAAAGCATCGATGACCCATCTCCTGGAGACTTCACTTATGGAATTGAGCATCATGGGTTGCCTCAACTGGTCATTGGCATGGGATCCATGAAAAAATACCGCAGTGGACCTTGGGATGGAATTCGATTCACTGGTGTTCCTGTGTTTACCAATCAGAATTTTTATCCGGTTGTGGGTTTCAACGAGCAAAAGCAGATCTATATGTATGAGCCTATCAACTACTTGGTTAGGATGAGACTAGTGTTGAATCAATTGGGCTTGCTCCAACGCTACATACTGAATGAAGGGAGTTCAGAATGGACTCTTATGTTCACAACACCAAATGATCTGTGTGACAATTATGGGCAGTGTGGTGCTAATGGTATTTGCAGAATCAACAAATTACCAATCTGTGAGTGTTTGGAAGGGTTCACTCCCAAATCACAACAAGAATGGGAAGTGTTTGATTGGTCCAGTGGATGCGTGAGGAGCATGCCGTTGGATTGTCAGAGTGGAGACGGGTTTGTAAAGCTTAAGGGCGTCAAATTGCCTGACTTGTTGGAGTTTTGGTTAAACGATACCATGAGCCTCAAGGAATGTGAGGCGGAGTGCTTGAGGAACTGTTCTTGTATGGCTTATGCTAATTCAAATATGAGTGGGGGAGCCAGTGGTTGTTTGATCTGGTTTGGGGATCTGATTGATGTCAGAGAGTTCGCTGCAGGTAGTAGTGAGCAAGATCTCTATATACGGTTGCCAGCTTCGGAACTAGGCAAGTGTGACTTGCACTATATAATGCTATTTTTTTTCACTTCTAAACCTTTTGTGTTCAGTTTTGCCATTAATTGATTAACTTATGGTTACCACTCATATATTCTACATCCGAAGGCTAAACATTCAATGGTTAAGATCCATCCAAAAAATTTTAAATCTTGTTTTATGCTTCGATTGAAGGCACATCCACTGTTGTGATGCGCCATAGTAGTTAACAAAATGCTGAAAATTTCTTCATGTTGTGTGTTCTAGAATCAACTAGTGACTCAAACAAGATGAAAAGACTGGTGACAATCCTAGTGGCATCAATCATATCTGGAATTTTTTTCTTGGGTTTGGCATTCTGGTATATAATTTGGAAGAAGAGAACAAAGAGAAGAGGTAAGCATACTTGTATTCTGATTTTTATCAAAGAAGAGTTATATTATTGAACCCAAATATTGTTTACTACATTTGGATAGTATTTTCAAGCAGTTCCTTGTTAATTTAAATCCCATTTAATAGGCCTGGAAAGCAAGAAGGAAGACTTAGATTTACCTTTATTTGATTTCGTTACAATTGCCGCTGCTACGGATAGGTTTTCTCATACAAATATGATTGGAGCGGGTGGGTTTGGTCCTGTTTACAAGGTAAAATGGGTTATTTTTGGACGTACATTTAACAAAAGATTAAATGGTATTTGAGTGTACCTAATATATGACAATATGCAGGGCAATCTATCAAGTGGACAAGAAATCGCAGTGAAGAGACTGTCAAAAGATTCCAGACAAGGTGTTCAAGAGTTTAAGAATGAAGTTGCTCTAATTGCCAAACTTCAACACAGGAATCTTGTGAGGCTTTTGGGCTGCTGTATTCAGGAAGAAGAAACAATGTTAATCTATGAGTACATGCCCAACAAAAGCTTGGATTATTTTATTTTTGGTTAGAGCCTCTTAAGCCTTCAACTCTTCGGATTAGATTAATTCCTATATATTGCTTTTTCTTTTTCATTTTTTATTTTGTTGGGGGTGGATGTGACAGAAGTACTTCATTACATAGACTTGAAGAGAAAACCTCTGACTCAATCTCACTACACTCAGACCAACTGAGAGGAAGCTAATTGGTTGAACTTTTCTTGACTGTCATGCAATCCATGCATGTAGATAGTCTTCTAGTTTACCTTAGATATATTAAATAATATTTTTTTAAAAGAAGACCTAATCTCGAGATTTACTAGGAGTGGAAATATTATGCAGATCAAAATAAAAGTGCAGTGTTGACTTGGAAAAAGCGCTTTGAAATCGCTATAGGGATTGCTCGGGGACTTCTTTATCTCCACCAAGACTCCAGATTAAGAATTATTCACAGAGATCTTAAAGTGAGCAATATTTTGCTAGACAGTGACCTAAACCCAAAGATCTCAGACTTTGGCTTGGCAAGAATTTTTGGAGGGGATCAAATTGAAGCAAAAACAAAGAGAGTTATTGGCACATAGTAAGTTCTATATACTCAAAGAATATCAAGTCTTCATTTTTAATAAGAACTAATATGTGATAATTTTATGCAGTGGCTACATGTCTCCAGAGTACGCAATTGATGGAAAATTTTCTACGAAATCTGATGTCTTTAGTTTGGGTGTGCTTCTACTAGAGATAGTAAGTGGCAAAAGGAACAGAGGGTTTCATCATCCTGCTCACCACCATAATCTTTTGGGACATGTATGTACAAAGAATTAAGTGCTATTCTCCCTCCCTCCCTGTGTGTGTGTGTGTTTGTGCATCTATAGCTTTTCTAGTGAATAACTAAGCATATGGATTGTAATTGTCCCAGGCATGGTTGCTTTGGAGAGAAGGCAAGGCATTGGAATTGATAGATGCATGTTTGAAGGGTTCTTGTGTTGAATCCCAAGTTCTAAGATGCATTCAAGTGGGCCTATTGTGTGTACAAAAACGGACACAAGATAGACCAGAAATGTCATTTGTAGTTTTCATGTTAAGCAATGAGGAAGCAATGTTGCCTCAACCTAAACAGCCTGGTTTCTTCGTAGAAAGAAGTTCCAATGACACTGATGCAGTACCAAGTAGGGATGAATTACATTCCGGAGATGCACTTACTATAACAAATTTGGAAGCTAGGTAAGGAAACTTTATTCTGCAGTAATAAATCTGATGAGTTGATAAATTAAGGAATTGCAGAGTAGTAGAGGATTTCAGTTAGGCACTTAGGCCCAATTCAGGCCCAGGCATCAGAATTCTGCACAAACACCTTATGTTCTGGAATTGAGACTCGTTAAAAAATCCAGCACACTGAGTAGATGAAGGATAATTGTACCGGATGCTAGTAAACATGGACTTACGTGTGTCCTTCAGTTGAGGCTCAGTCCTGCAATTTACAGTCTAAAGCAAGCAACCAATTTATTCTGCTTCTGCCAAGGTTTCAATTGTGAAGGTGCATAAAGTCGGCCGAAAGATTTGTCCAGGGAACCTGAATCAAATTGAGGACAAACTCAGAGAATGTGAATGTTGTCATCTTGGGAGTTCAATGTCTATCTCGATGCTACTATTGGTCAGAAGCAGGAGGGCATGAAACTGGATTGGAGAGTCACTGCAAAATATGATACTGAGGTGGAAGCTGGCATGACAACACCAAAGGACAGATGATACCTCTTCAAGATGAAATAGTAATGTTGGCTCTTTTTAGCATTTATTTACAATGGGAAATTTTTGTTTTTGTTTTTGTTTTTGTTTTTTTTCAGTTGCAGGGAAGTGGGAAGGGGGTTTTCCAAATTTTTTCATTTCAGTATGTTAATTATTTATCTAATAAATAAAATTTTGTATAATGAGATTCAGGACAATTGGGACAGTTTTTTTTTTGTAAAAATATATATATGGGCAGCCAAAAGCCAGCTCTAGACAAGGCAACTTAGACATGTATGAAATGGGGTAAAAAAATTCTAAAAGACAATTTTTTTGGGATGAAATAAACTTACATTGTTGAAAAAGAACATCAAAGCCCACAGACTATAAATTGTGAACTGTAAATCATAGTTTTGACTTCTGAGTGAAAGCACCAAGTCTTTGGAACTTTGTTGATAAGTAGGTTCTTGTAGGAGAGCGAGAAGTGAAAAATTCAAATTAGTGATGTTCGAGTTGATGAAATAGTAAGAGGGTGTCGCAGAGGACAGAGCAAGGCAACTGGGAGATCCTTGAGGCGTGGCAGAAGGAGAGGAGAATCTAAAGAGTGGGAATGCTCTTGGTCGTTGTGTCCAAAGTTGTGAATCCTTATAAAAAAATGACCCTATGAGAAACCCATCTAGAGAAATCATTTTTAACACAGAATAAACTACTAATACAGAGTAAATCACAAGTGAGATCTAATGAAGAATGGAGTTAAGTATTTGAAGTATCCTATGATCACTCATTTGGATTAGTAAAAGTAGATGCAAGTTAGGAAATAGGTGCAAGTAGCTACATTGTAACAAACAAATCACAAGGAAATTCCTTTACTGCGACATTTTTACAAACAACTTCCGTGCATAGAAAATGTAGGAGTTTCTCTCACTTAACGGAGTAGGAAATGGGTTGCAGAAGCAAAATAGGGTGCACATTCTGGCAGTTTACCAAGCAACATACAACGGTATGCATAAGACAAAGAAGACATTAAACAATATACGTGGGTGCGTGTGTATATACCAATTTGTGCATAATGAATAAATGATCTCTTGAAAAGAATGCGACGAACCTTACATTTTGAGTGAATTTGTTAAGGGCCAGGCTATTGCCACCACATAAAATACTCTAAGCCCCCCATTTAATTTACATTTTTAAGGTTTTATGAAAAATATAAAAAAAATTTATGAAAGCTAATCTCATAGTCTACTAGAAAACATCATTCTAGACAACTTTGTAGAAAAAAGTTTTCCCAAAATCTATCATTTAAGTAGAATATTTGATAATTTTTTATGAAAAAGGAAATAAAGATTGTAAATGGCCAAAAAGTCTATTTAAATGATAGATTTTGGAAAAAATTTATTTTACAAAGTTATTCAGAATGATGTTTTCTAGTGAATAATGCTATTAGTTTTTGTAAAAACCTTTTATATTTTCCTTAAAACCTCAAAAAGTATAAACTAATGGGGGGCTTTGAGTACTTTATGTGGTGGCAATAGCTTCACTCATTTGTTAATTACTCCCTCTTTGCCAGTTGCCAGATGGAGAAGGCTCTTTGATTTGTCCCACATTAGGTCGCACCCACCCTTATATGCTCCTCCTGTCCTCCGCCACTCGTAAGATTAGGTACATTTTTGAGATGTTGGTTAGTGGATTCTTAAAAAAAAGAAATAAATCTGGGAAATTTTAAATTGGCTGGGCTATAGGAAAATAATTACAGCTTAATACAAATTATTACTAATTTTCTTGTAAATGACTATAACCTTAATTAAGATTGACTACTAATGGCAATTATTTACCTGACCAATCTGTAATTCCCCATTAAACGTTTGTCTGTTTTGCGTGATTTAGTGTTAGGTTTGAAAAAAGTTAACATGGAGCTTGTTTTATTTGGTCTTTTGATCCGAACTGTCAATTAATTTTATTGACACTTTGTGTGAAGTCAGCACCTATAGTGTTAGATTTTTTTCAAATCAACACTAAATCCATCCGCCTTGCGTTTGTTGATGTTTTTAGTTGTTTATTATTTATTTTTAAAGGAGTACCATGTAAAATGATGTTTTTAGTTATTTATTATTTATTTTTAAAGGAGCATTGCATTATAAGATAACAATCGGACGTTTTTCTTTGTTTGTTTGTCCCTATTGTTGTATTGTTGACTCTTTTTTTTTTTTCGTTAAAAGGCTTAAGCATCAAATAGAAACCTAACATCCCAATGAGATTGGTACCTTAGATTCTTCTAATCATGTGCTATCAGCCCAAATATTATTAAAAATATATTATTATATTGTTGACTTGTTGTAACGAAACATGCGTGTTTTTTCTTCTTCTTTTTTTTTTTTTTCATATGATTTCGAAAACTAGCAATAATTGTAATTATTGGAAATTAACCAAAAACAATGTTTTTGTTTCCACTTCTTTAAAATACTAAAAATATATATGCAACCAAACGAAATTTCAGTCATTTGTGAAGTCACGTAAATTACCCAAACAAAGAGGAGGATAAATAGAATATGTGGTTGTTTCTATGTTGAAAGCTGAAAATATAGATATAAAATAATTCCGAACTCTTGAATCTCCATTTTGCTAGAGATCATAGTAAAATTGCAGCGATTTTGTAAATGTAGATAGAGTCTTGCCGAATCTCATAAAACTGTATTTCTTTTGCGTTCATACTTTTCTTTTATGTCTTTTTTTCTTACCGTATCTCATAGATTCCGAGTTAAGAAAAATTCCTAAGAAAATGAATTAGAAAGAAATTAAAGATTATACTTTACCCCTACAAGTTTGGCCCATTTTTACTTTTCTCCCTATAATTTTTTTTTTTTTTTATTAAAAAGAAAAGTTCTTATCCACTCCATATGAACATGGGTCAGTGGATTCTACTGTCAGTCAAAGCCTTATATTTAAAGTCTCCATGTCAATATTTTCTTGTTTGTCAAATTCTCAATCCAACATAGTTACAATTTGGAGAAGAGACTTGTGGCTGAGTATCTGTAATATCCGCAGCCCAAAAGAAAATATTTTCAAAGAATGATATGTATCAAGTCTTGAGGTCAAAAGATGTTCCAAAATCCAAACTTCGGGTATTCTATTAGGATCTGTTTGGTTGTCCAATTTGAAATTAAACATTGTGAGAAATTTTATATAGTATTGAAGGCACAACTCATCATTTTGAATAAACAAATTCAAAATATCATTACAAATAAGAGTAAAAATTCAAAATAATGGCATTTATAAATTTTTTAGAATTGATTTTACAACATTAATTATAATGATAACTTTAACATGTTAAAATATTTTAATTCAAGGTGATAGATTGACGCCTTCGATCTTATGAAAAATTTATCGAATTGTTTAATTTCAAATTAAACAACCAAACAGGCCCTTTCAAATTAATTGCGCCTTTGGGAAGGTGCTTTTCACGTTCTATGGTTTCCCTTTTGAAGAACATTCACAAAATGCGAGGGAGATAGAGGGGTATGATGTTAAAGATAGAGATCATTATCAAAACATTTTTTTTTTCCTTAAAAAAAAAAAAAAGGAAAAAAGAAATCACGACTCACCGAACAATGCCACAACAACTCATGACCAAAAAAGGAAGGAAAAAAAAAAATTGTCTTAACACTCAGGAAAGGTGAAAAAAAATTGGTACAATAACTAGTTTCACTTTTCCTTCGAAAGTTAGATTTTTTTTTTTGGACCTTTCTAGAGATTGAATGCAGGTTAATTTTAGGGTTCTTGGATTTTTTTTTTTTTTTTTTTTTTTTACCTTATATGTGGTGTTGTGGGCTTCCTTATGAGTGTAGCTATTGCAACCCCTCAACTTTATTTGGATACCCCCACTTCTTCTCATTTTTCAAGGTTTTTGGAAAACTGTAAAAAAATTTCGTAAAAACTATTCATGTTATCCACTATAAAACACCATTTATAACAATTTTGTAGAAGGAAGTTTTTCTAAAATTTGTCAACTTTTTGCTGTTTACAGTATCTATTTCATTTTTGTAAAAACAAAAATTGTAAATGGCCAAAAATTCAACTTAAACAACAAATTTTGAAAAACTTCTCTTCTACAAAATTGTTCAAAGTGATGTTTTCTAGTGGACATCACATCTAATTTTCATGAAAACTTTTTATACTTTTTTATAAAGCCTTAAAAAGTTTTAAAAAAATGAGGTGCGCAAATAAAGTTAAGGGGTTATAATAAGGGGAAATTACCTATACATTCACCCCTTTGGAGGTATTGTCCAAATGGGATGAGGTTGAAAGTCCTCTTTTGGTAATGACCAATAAGGATTGGTTTGACTTAAGTGGGTTTGTTATTTAATTTGTCTTTCCCATTATACCCTTATACATAAAGAGGATTTCAATCAAAAGAAGTGTGTGATTTCTCTCTCTCCCACTACTAAAAAAAATTTAATAAGGGATTTCAACCAAAAAAAAAAAATATTCGTAGAAGGCTAATTCAAATGATTTTTATTTTTTTTTTTCAATTAATAAAGGGAGAAAAAAACACTAACATCTAAACAAAGTTGACCCTTATGGACATAGAAATATCTCCTTTAGACTCTCTTGCTCCAATCTATATATATATACAGTTATGTTTCCATCAGTAGGTGTGATATAAGTTATATTAACACCATGCATTGGGAGTTATATCCCTTACATTGGTCCAATGTACCTCATATTCCATTAATACATAAGGTACAACTCCCAATGCGGGTGTTGATATAAGTTATATCAATACGTGCTTACCTGATCATCATCATATATATATATATCATTTTTTTTTTTTTTTAGGCGAGCACATCATAAGTTTTTATGCATGGTTTATTTATTTAAAATTTCAAAATGTATGAACACCTACTTTGATTTATAAAACCGTACATTTTATTGAACAAATACGTACATTATCTAAACTCATTCCATACATTACATACCACCAATTAGTACATTAGAATAATAATAATAATTTTTTTAAAGAAAATAATCTAAATTGGAGGCCACTAGGAAAACCCGTGCTATAACTACAACATGAGAGACAACAAGTATTTCATGCAATCTTATAAGGCTTCCAATGATACTATAATAGTTTAATCGTTAATTTTAATCTAGTCTAGTACATTATATTAAACCAATTTGTATATTATTTATACTCATATCGCACATTTTACATCTCTATTTAGTACATTAAAATCTAAATTGAAGAATAGTAGGTAACCTAGTGATATTAGGGCATGAGGTATTTGAAGTGCTTCATGCAAACTTGCTTACTCTATAATAACCATGAAATGTCATTTTTTTTTAAAAATATTTTAAATTTAATAA
Source organism: Liquidambar formosana (assembly GCA_039720395.1). Classification (NCBI taxonomy): domain Eukaryota; kingdom Viridiplantae; phylum Streptophyta; class Magnoliopsida; order Saxifragales; family Altingiaceae; genus Liquidambar; species Liquidambar formosana. The sequence goes on along the minus strand of CM077834.1, from coordinate 10,091,907 downwards.
ATACACGGTAAAATATCACATGCGTTATAAGGTTGGTTTAAGGTTGCATGGAATACTTGTTGTCTCCCATGTTATAGTTATAACACGGGTTTTCCTAGTACCCTCCAATTTAGATTATTTTCCTTTAAAAAATAATTATTTTATTCTAATGTACTAATTAGAGGTATAAAATGTATGGAATGAGTGTAGATAATGTACGTATTTGTTGAATAAAACGTATGGTTTCATAAATCAAAGTAAGCGTTCATACATTTTGAAAAAAAAAATTCAAAATGTATGATATAAATAAATAAATAAGCCGTGTATAAAAACTTATGTGTATATATATATACAGTTATATTCCCATCAGCACGTGTTGATATAAGTTATATCAGCACCATGCATTAGGGTTGTATCTCTTGCATTGGTCTAATGTATCTCATGTCCCACTAATGCATAAGGTACAACTCCCAATGCGAGTGTTGATATAACTTATATCAATATGTGCTTACCTGATCATCATCTTATATATATATATATATATATAAATGAGAGAAAGATTAGAGCAAGAGAGTCCAAAGGAGATATTTCTATATCCATGAGAGTCGACTTTGTTTAGATGTTAGTGTTTTTTTCTCCCTTTATTAATTTAAAAAAAAAAAAAAAAAACCTTTGAATTAACCTTCTACGAACAATTTTTTTTTTTTTTGGTTGAGATCCTTTATTAATTTTTTTTAGTAGTGGGAGAGAGAAAAAATACACACTTCTTTTGGTTGAGATCCTCTTTGCATAAGGATATAATGGGAAAGACAAATTAAACAACAAACCTACTTAAGTCAAACCAATCCTTAGGCTGTGTTTGGTTTGAGGGAATGAAATGAAATGGGAGTGGGAATGGAATAGAATAAGAATGAAATAAGAATAGGCATTCCACCCCGTCTTTGGTAAGGGGTGGGAATGGAATGAAAAAGCATAGGTGGGACTCATTTTTAATGATTTTTACATTTTGAAAGGTGGGAATAATTATTCCTTTTAGTTTGGGAAGGAATGACTATTCCGTCATTGGAGGAAATAGACTCCTACAAGAGAATAACTATTTCATTCTCTTGTGAAACCAAACACTCACTTTAAAAAAAAAAAAAATGGAATCACCGTTTTATTCCCTCTCTCATTCATTCATAACAAACATATCCTATTGGTCATTATTAAAGGAAGACTTTCAACCCCATCCTATTTGGGCAATACTTCCAAAGAGGTGAATTTATAGGCAATTTCCCGATAAAATAACTACTCTCTTTCCTCATTTGTGAACATATCCTATTGGTCATTATTAAAGGAAGACTTTCAATCCCATCCTATTTGGGCAATACTTCCAAAAGGGTGAATCTATAGGCAATTTCCCTATATAATAATTACTCTCTTTCTTCATTTGTGTGTTGTGTGTGTAAGTTACTTACGTGTATATAAACAAAAAAATTAAAATTAAATCATATCCAATAACTCAAGTCACTTGAGTTTTTGTGGACAAAAGCAACCCTCTATTAAGTTAATACGTTTGATAACAAAAATACCCATTTAGTTGAATAATCAATTTCATTTTTCTTTGGGGCGGCTAGGTAGCTAGGACAATGCATCATCCTCATAAGGCAATAATTCTGTTCGTCGATAATTGTCTTTGACCAAATATCACGTGCCGCCCTTTTTTGACCAAATATCATGACTTTAGTTTGGTTCATTTCCAAGGAGAGCTAGCTGCTAGACCCTTTTTCCCATTGAGAAAATGCCAATGGAGAGCTTTCCTTTCGTCTTCTTTTACTCTCTACTTTCATCCTCAATCTTAGCTTTCTCCATTGTAGCTGATGCCATTACTCCAACCCAAGCGATCGTCGATGGTGAGACTTTAGTTTCCTCAGGCCAAAGCTTTGAATTAGGCTTCTTCTCCCTTGGCGATTCGAAGAACCGTTACTTGGGGATATGGTACAAGAATTTTCCACATACTGTTGCGTGGATTGCGAACAGGGAAAACCCAACTACAGATTCATACGGAGTCTTCAGTGTCGCCAAAAATGGAACTCTTGTTGTCCTTGATGGCACAAATAGCACTATCTGGTCATCCAATTCTTCAAGAGTAGCAGAAGATCCGGTTGTAGAGTTATTAGATTCAGGCAACCTTGTTCTTAAAGACAAGAGTGACGAGAATTCAGAGAGCTACATATGGCAAAGCTTCGATTTCCCCTGTGACACACTGTTACCGGGCATGAAGCTGGGACGGGACTTTAACACAGGCCAAAACCGACGTTTGACGTCATGGAAAAATGCTAGTGACCCATCTCCTGGAGACTTTGCATATGGGATTGATATTGTTGGGCTGCCTCAGCTCGTTCTTCGCAAGGGAACAGAGAAGGAGTTCCGCAGCGGACCATGGAATGGACTTCGATTTAGTGGTTATCCTCTAACGCAAAACCGAGTTTTTAAACCCATCTTTGTTTATAACACAGATGAATTGTATTATACATACGAGGCTAATGGCAGCTCAGTCATCACAAGATATACGTTGACTCAGTCGGGGTTGCTCCAACGCTTTGTCTTGAATGAAGGGAGCACTGAATGGGCTCTAATGTATACAGTGCAGAATGACCCCTGTGATGATTATGGACAGTGTGGTGCTAATGGCATTTGCAGAATTAACAAAATGCCAATTTGCGAGTGCTTGAAGGGCTTTACTCCCAAATCACAGAAAGAGTGGGAAGTGCAAAATTGGTCCAGTGGGTGTGTGAGAAGGACGCCACTGGATTGCCAGAAGGGAGAAGGGTTTGTAAAACATGTAGGTGTGAAGTTACCAGACCTGTTGGAGTTTTGGGTGAATAAGATCATGAGCCTTGACGAATGTGAGGCAGAGTGCTTGAAGAACTGTTCTTGTAAGGCTTATGCTAATTCAGATATCATTGGGGATGGCAGTGGCTGTTTGATTTGGTATGGCGATCTGATTGATATCCGAGATTTCATTGGAGAAGGTAGAGAGCAAGATATCTATATCCGAATGCCATCTTCAGAACTAGGTGAGTGCATGTTCTACTTCATCATACCACTTATCTCAGTTTTCGCTTTAAACTCTTATAAAGTTCAGCCCTGAAAACCTCACCATTAATTGTTTGTTATGACGCTAAGTACCTTATTTTCTCAAACAGATGGTAATTCAGTGTTTCCACTAGATCAGTAACCCAGCTAGGACCCTTGTTCTTGTATTGTACTTTGGAAGGCTCAAAATAAAATGGTTTGGTTCCATGAACAGATATATGTTCACATTTTTTAGGCTTTGATTAAAGGCATGTCAAACACATGAAGGATCTCAGCACTAATGATGAACTAATTTGTAAACTGGTAGTACTTTGAGACACTTAGCAAAGAAATCAGTTAAATTTTACATTACATGATATGATTTTGAATGTTCTGTCCTAGAATTGATTGGCAATTCCAGCCAGAAGGAGAAAAGACTAGTGATCATGGTGGTCGTATCAACAGTTACTGGGATGCTCATCTTAGGCTTGGTATGCTGGGGTATAATTTGGAAGAAGAGGAGAAAGGAAAGAGGTAAGCATATCCACCTTGCCAATTATTTTTCCTACGGAGAAATAAAATTTGTATCACTGGCCCAACGGCTAACATATTTTATGACCTCAACAGAATTTCCATGTCCATCCCCTCTCTGTCCAATCCCCAATTCTTAAAAAATCATATCTTATCAGCCAAGATAAAGGCTTTCTATGCATTCAAATGGGTACAATTCGTAGAATATGGGTTAACATGCTGAAAGGATCAACATGAACGTGCATAATTTTTCTTCAATGCCCTTTTTATAGGGTTCCCATTCTTATTTGAATTATGCAAGAGAGCTGATTTGAAGGCTAAAATCATTCCAGGTAATCTAATGATATATCATATTTTATTCGAACTTTACAGGTATGGAAACCCAGAAGGAAGACCTCGAATTACCAATGTTTGATTTAGTAACCATTGCCACTGCCACCAATAACTTCTCATGCCAAAATGTGATTGGAGAGGGGGGTTTTGGTCCTGTTTACAAGGTAACAGGGGTTATTTTTGGTTTAATGGTTGATAGAAGATCAGAATATATTTTAGGAATTTCATATGAAAAATTTTCAGGGTGAGCTATCAATGGGACAAGAAATAGCAGTGAAGAGGCTCTCAAACAATTCAAGACAAGGTGTTGAAGAGTTTAAGAATGAAGTTATATTGATTGCCAAACTTCAACACCGGAATCTTGTTAGGCTAGTGGGCTGTTGCATTGAAAGAGAAGAAAGGATGCTAATCTATGAGTATATGCCCAACAAAAGCTTGGACTATTTTCTTTTTGGTTTGGGACTCTTTAACCCTATATCAGTTTGGACTATTTTTTTGTTTATTTGTGTATAATGCATCATATACAGTGATATAGAGTCCTCTTTATTATTGCAGAAAGAAAAACCGAAATATAATTTGTGGATGTAAATGTTGTGCAGATCAGCATAGAAGAGCACTACTAGCTTGGCAACAGCGCTTTGACATAATTATGGGAATTGCAAGAGGACTTCTCTACCTCCACCAAGATTCCAGATTGAGAATCATTCATAGGGATCTTAAGACCAGCAATATCTTACTGGATGATGAGCTGAACCCCAAAATTTCAGATTTTGGCTTAGCGAGGACTTTTGGAGGAGATCAAACCGAAGCAAAAACAAAGCGAGTAGTTGGGACATAGTAAGCTCTACAAACATGTGTCAGATACGTGTTTTCAGTATTTCCAAGTACTTACATTTGGTTTTCTTGTGCAGTGGTTATATGTCTCCTGAGTATGCAATTGATGGGAAATTTTCAGTGAAATCAGACGTCTTTAGTTTGGGTGTGCTTTTGCTAGAGACAGTGAGTGGCAAAAAGAACAGGGGATTTTATCATCCAGATCACCACCATAGCCTCCTGGGACATGTAAGTGCAATAGGAGAATCTCTCTGTTTCTTTCTCTCTCTCACACACACACACACACACAAAATATGCATCTCTATCTTTTCTTGTACAGGACTAAGCAAGTCATGAATTGCAATTGTCTTAGGCATGGTTGCTGTGGAATGAAAACATGGCCTTGGAACTGTTGGACCCATGTTTGAGTGATTCCTACGCTGAATCACAAGTACTAAGATGCATTCAAGTGGGTCTATTATGTGTTCAAAAGCTCCTGGAAGACAGGCCGGCAGTGTCATCTGTGGTTTTCATGTTGGGTAATGAAGGGGCAACACTGCCTAAACCCAAAGAGCCTGGCTTTTTCATAGAAAGAAGTTCCAATGATATCAATCCATCAACCAAAGAGGAAAGAAAACATACGGAAAATGCAGTCACAATAACAATGCTGGAAGCCAGATAGCAAGATGGATTCACCACTGCAGTAATGCATTCAAGGGACTTCTGATAAGAATCATTTTATGGAAACATGCACAACATCATGTTTCTGTCTTGTTCATGTATTTGTTGATATATATATATATTTGTTGCTATTGAAAATTATTCTCTCATCATGCTTTGATTTCACGACAAGAAATGCTTTTGGAGGGATAACAGTTGAGAATTGAGAGGCACGGGACTGTCTTGTTCACTAGAAAGCCCCTGTTAAACCAATATATACACACATATGCACAAACGATGAAATTTGATTTGGATTAAAAAATTTAGTGACCCAAATAAATTCTAGTCTTGATGATCCAATGTTCACATTCTTCTCTTCATTTTGAATCACATCAAGGGCTACAAAATTAATAATGGGACCAACTTAAGAGGACTTAAACTTGCCAATTTGGAGTGAACTATTCATTGCAGTGGAATGACTTTAAATATATAAATATGGAGTATAAAATAATGAGGGAGCCATTCCGGTAAGCCTCATACTCATATTAGATTCTACAAACCATATGAATCTAGTGAATCCATGGCTTATGAGAATCATGAAATCTCGTTTGGCTAACTCTAAAAGGTTTAGCAAGAGTTAAAATCAGGACATCTGCGTCTTAAAGTATCCTTTCCCAATTGAGCTATCCTTTGGAATTGACTTTAAAAATTTAATGCAAGAAAGGTCCCTGTCTTGCCCCGGCTCTTTCTAGTGGAACTATAGGCGGTAGGAACTGCTTACGAGCTAGCATCCAGCTTGCAAAGCTTCGATTCCCCATGTAACACTGTTACATGTAACACACTGCTTAAGAGGCATGAAGATGGGATGGGACTTTAACACGGGCCAAAACCGACACTTGACGACATGGAAACATGGCAGTGACCCATCTCCTGGAGACTTGACTTATGGAATTGAAATTATTGGGCTGCCTCAGTTTGTTCTTTGCCAGGGAAGGGAACAGATGGAGAAGAAGTATCGCAGCGGACCATGGAATGGACTTCGATTTAGTGGTACTCCCGTAATGCAACATCCTTTTTTTTAAACCATCTTTGTGTATAACACGTACAGATGAGTTGTATTATGCATATGAGGGTACTTACAACTCGGTCATCACAAGAGTTACATTGAATCAGTCAAGGTCGCTCCAACGCCTTGTCTTGAATAAAGGGAGCACTACATGGGCTGTAATGTATACAGTGCAGAATGACCCATGTGATGATTACGGCTTCTGCAGAATTAACAAAATGCCAATTTGTTAGTGCTTAAAAGGGTTCACTCCCAAATCACAGGAAGAGTGGGAAGTGCTTAATTGGTCCAGTGGATGTGGGAGGAGAATGCCACGGGATTGTCAGAAGGGAGAAAGGTTTGAAGGCGTGAAGCTGCCAGACCTGTTGGAGTTTTGGGTGAATAAGAGCATGAACCGTAAGGAATGTGAGGCAGAGTGCTTGAAGAACTGTTCGTGTACTGCTTATGCTAATTCAGATATCACTATATCAATCAGTGGGGACGGCAGTGGTTGTTTGATCTGGTTTGGTGATCTGATTGATATCCGAGAGTTCATTGAAGAAGATAGCGAGCAAGATATCTATATCTGAATGCCATCTTCGGAACTAGGTATGTGTTTGATCCCGTTTTATAATACACTTACATTTACTTTAGACTTATAAAGCTCAGCCCCCAAAAGTCTTACCCAGCACTGGTCAATCATGCTGCAAAGTAGCTATTTTTCCTAATAGGAAAAACTAAAAGAGGTTCAATGTTGCCCCATGATCAAAAACTCAGTTTGGACCCTTTTTCCTATTTTATTTGTCGGAAGGCTCAAAATGAATCAGGTAGTATTCATATTAGTTTGTAGACTCTGCTTGTGCTTGACCAAAGGCATACCTAGATAAAGTGGTTAGGATTCATATGAATGATCTTAGGACAAATGATGAGCTGAATTTTAACTAGGCCAGCCCTATAACAAAGTCATATTTTTGAAATTTTTACCAAATAAATGAGGAAAATGTTAAATTGCATGATTTGCTGTCCAATTTTTTTTTTCCAATCTAGAATTATTGGGAAATTCCAGACAAAAGGAGAAAAGAATAGCGATCATGGTAGCAGTTTCTGAGATTCTTGTCTTGGGTTTGGTATGCTGGTGTAGAACTTGGAAGAAGAGAAAGAAAATGGGTAAGCGTACTTGTCTATCCTTGCCAATATTCTTGAAATAGAAACTATGTCATGACCCAGAGGCTAATTTATTTTATGGCCTTACTGGAATTGGTGTGTCAATGTGAAATGGCCTCTCTGGCTAACCCCAATTCTTGAGAAAATCTATTCAGCCAAGATACCATGCATTCAAATGGAGTATGGGATATGGGCTACCATGTGAAGGGATCACATGATGTCAGGTCATCTTCCGTCGATAAATATTTCATTCCGTTGTTCCCTTTATTATTTGAAATATGCAAGAAAGATGATAGTGTTACAAAATTCAGTTACATTTATCATATATCATATCACGTTCTCATTTTTCAGGCCTTGAAGCCAAGAAGGAAGACTTTGAGTTAACATTATTTGATCTGGTTACCATTGCAACTGCCACTAATAATTTCTCTTTTTCCAATATGGTCAGAGAGGGTGGTTTTGGTCCTAGTTTACAAGGTAGCAAGCACTATTTTTTTGCCTTGTATGCTTAATAAAAGAGTCGGATATATTTATGAGCACATGCCCAACAAAAGCTTGGACTATTTTATTTTCGGTTTGAGACTCTTAACCCTATATAATTTTGGACAATTTTCATTATCTAAATTTTGTCAGCCTATGTATAATACCATAGATACATCTATATAGGGTGGACTTTTCTCTTGCAAAAAGAAACTGAAATAAAATTTATGTGGATGCCCTGTACTACAGATCAGAATAGAAGTACATCACTGGCTTGGCTAAAGCCAAATTTTTGTTTTTTTTTTTTTTTTTTTTTTGGGGGGGGGGGGGGGGGTGTTTCATCATGAATGCTGCCGAAATCTCGTTGTAAATCTTTGGCCTAGCCTTGGCTATAACAATACAGTGGGGTTACCGAAGACTTGGTGAGGGATGGTGGTTTAATAGTTTTTGGTATGTCAAGGGAATCTGGACAAGATTCAATATTGTTTCTCTAGAAAATCAATTAACCATCAGAAATCATACTCTGGACATAGGGCACAGTGATAAATCATGTATAGCATCATCTCAATGTTGAAATTTTGCATTCCTATTGTAATTTTATTTCTTCTTTAGTGCATATTTTAAATTTACTAATAATTATGTAACAAGCTAGATATGATTCTATCTGTATAACAAGAAACCCCCTTGAGCTTTTGATAAGGCTATCCAGTGATAATATGATCTGATTAAAATATGTAGTAACCCAATAAACCACTAATCTGGATGATCCAATGTACCAAATCCATCATTTTCATTGACATTTTCTTCTGCATATCGAGTCATAATCTGGGTCACAAGGTTAATGGTGGAACAATCTAAGAGGTCTTAACCTTGGCCATTTGGAATGAACTTAAACATTTCGTGAGAAAGCAACGCTTCTTCCCATCGATCTTTCTAGTGTAATTATATAGGCAGTTGGAACTGTTTGATATTAAGGTTGCTTATTTCATTCTAGGCATCCAGGTTATAACAAGAGAAGGGTAATGGCATCATGCAGGGACCTTATTATATGAGCTATTGACCTTATTATGTAGAATTCTTTAGATAGGGCCTAAAGATTCAGTACTTTCTGTTAAGGGACTTCTGATAAAAATAAAAATAAAAATATTTTTTATTTTTCCAAATCTAATGGATTAACTAATATGGACATAGGCCATAGGGCAGAAACATGCACAACATCATATCTCTGTGTTGTTCCTTTCTTTGTTGATTTCTTGTATTGCTATTGTAAATTGTTGTTTCTCTCATGCGTGCTTTGATTTTACTTCTAGTACACGCAACAAGAAATGCTTTTACAGGGATGACAATTGAGAATTGAGAGGCACAAGACTACAGTTGTTCCCTACAAACCCCCTGTTAAAGTTGCAGAAATGGGGGAACTCTGTGCTTGAGCCTAGTCTAAGAGCCCATCAAATTGGCACGCCTCTCATACTACTTGTTGGGGAAATAGGGGGAGGACCAAGACAGGAGGTCTAACATACCCACCTAAAAGGTTGAGCCCAAAGGTGGTAAACTACTAAGCTGATTCATTGTGTGTGTGTGTATATATATATATATATATAGAGGACTGATCACGTGGGAAATTCCGGAATATCCCATTTAATTACGGCAGTCCGTGCGTGCCACGCGAGCATTCATGCGCACGTGCGTGTCGCTTATGGACAGCTGTGATCTAACGGGATATCCTGTACTTGATCAAAGCTATATATATATATATATATATTGTATATAAATGTACACACATCAATTAATCCTTAGTCTTGATCCCAGTTAGTAAATACTTGTAATATACCCGTATAATACACGTACGTATGTATTTTTTTTTAAAAACTCCTATTTGCTGTACAAAGTTCAAACATAATTAAAAATACTCCTTTTTTTTGGTAGCAAACATATAGTTTGCGTATTTGACGTATTCCATATTATACATATGTTACAATAATCTTCATTGTAGTTGACAATTTGACTACAATAATGTTGATAATTCGACTCTTACTATAATCATCGACAATATTACTGTCAATATTTAAAATATTTTGATTCTTATCTTTTTTTGTTAAATCAATATTTAATTTATAATTTTTATATTATAATTTCTTATCTCTTGATATAATTTTTTTTTTTTTTTTTTGGGTTTGTTAGAGATTAGATGATGATATCTATTCTTTCGTTATATAAACTACATTTCATATGATTTTAGGACAAAACCTATAAAATAGTTTAGGGGATGGAAATGTGAAAATATATATAGATCAAGACTTATATACTTATTAATTTTTAATCATCTTCTTGGTTAAATTCTTGCTTCTTTCTATGTAAATATATATAAAAAAAAAAGCAAAATAAAATAATAAAATAGATTATTATTTTATATGTGATTGATTTTTTAATAATATTTTATGAATATTTAAATAAAACAATATAAAAATAGTGATTAATAGTGATATACTAAATGAAATAACATAACATACTCGCATATTTTTTATCCCAATTTTTTAATTAAGATTCATATTGTATCCGTATATGCAAGTATCCATATTATTTCCGTTTCCCTTTTTTTATGCTGAATTTTTTATCGTATTTTTGTTAAGAAAAGACGAATTGTACTCCATACGTATACCGTCCCGTATTCTCCTGTATCATATTTTACTAACTATGGTCTTGATGATCCAATGTTCCAAACCCCCATCGTTTTCATTCACATTTACCTCTTCATATCAAATCACATTACGGGATACAAGATTAATAATGGGAGCAACCTAAGAGGACTTAATCTTGCCAATTTGGAGTGAACTCATTGCAGTCGAATGAATTTAAATATTTAATGTAAGAAAGGTCCGTTTCTTCCCATGGTTCTTTCTGGTGAAACTACAGGCAATGGGAACTAGTTGACAGTGTGTCCGTTTTATTCTAGGCATCCAGCTTATGCTTTTTTCTTTTTCCTTTTCATTTTTGGTTTGGTAAGTAGCATCCAGCTTATATCATAAGAAAAGGGTTGTTACATCATGCAGGCATTATATTTTATATAAGCTATTGACCTTTTTCTTGTTTATATATGTAATTTATTTATCATTTTTTGGTCGTAAGATCCCTCCTGGAAATTTTAAGACTTAAAAAAAAAACCCCAAAATAGAAAGGATAGAAAAATCCGTTCTTTCCTAGGCAGCAGGAATCTCTTGCTCTTTTGTCTGGCATGGCCATATTTTCCTACGCGGTTCATTACTACATGGTCCATTGTTAAAATTATGGTATTTCTCCCTTGTCAAGCCATATTTTCATATGCCTTAATCGATACAATCCATGCGACGGACTTGAATTTTGTAGTTTTTGGGTAACGGTCTCTCTCTCTCTCTCTCAGCATATATATAAAAGCATTTTCTTTTATTTTTTAGAGTTAATGGGTTCAAAGTGGATAGTTAATTATATGAGAATAAGAATCTTTAATGGTGCACTTCTGCCTTCTATCTCTTTTTCTATTTATTTAGGCCCATTTGGTCATCTGAATCAGAATTAAGCGATTATAGTATATTATAGTGATTATAGTATATAATACATCGTATTGGAGGCACAAATCCATCATCTTGAGTGGGAGAATTCAAGAGAATGATAGCCATCATGGGGTTGAAAATTCAAAATAGAGGCATTTCATGAATTTCTTAAATTGATCCTATAATATCAGCTATGGTGATGACTAACCTTTTTAAACAATCCCATTCGAGATGACGGATCTCTGCCTCCAATAGTATGTATAATACACTATAATCGTTTAATTTCCATTTAGACAACCAAACGAGGCCTTTGTTATTTAAGTATATATCCTGCTATTAAAAATCAAACAGGTTACACTTCCAAAATATATTCGCCTTCCCTCTACTTAAAACTCTATCAAGATTTTTAGTGGTTTTAGGTAATTTCAGAAAACTTTCACTTGATTGAATCAAGTCCTTTTCAAGTTCTACAGTTTCACTCTACACGCTTCGACGCGTTTTTGTTTCAGAGACGACCAAAACTTCATGCCGGAATGAAATTTAATATGTATGTTGACCACTTCCCCAAAAAAATAACCCATTCAAATGGGGCGTAGTTTTTCACTCAACATGCTTCGGCGCGTTTTTGCTCATTTCATGCAGCCTATCACTACAACAAAAGGTCCCAATTACAATAAATAAAATCCGTCCCCATCACTAATACAAAAAAGTCCCAAAGCCTAAGAAGCACGGACACGGACACGTGACACGGTTACGACACGACACGGACACTTTGACACGGCAATTTCTAAAAATTCAAGACACGACACGGCAGGGATACGGTAATAAATAATATATATATATATATATAATTTAATGAAATGTTTTAAAAAATTATTGGAAGTTTGAACATTTTTGTGCCCACCATAAGAACAATATGGCTCACAGTATAATATCAGTGCTCTTAACCCTTTTTAATAAGCTAACTATAGTTGACTTTACTCAGGATAAAAACACTCATTATAGCTGTACAATTGCACAGGAATCCTTACCTTTTTTTAAGCTTTCAGTCAAAAAGCAATAAAGCACTTCATCTCTTGTATTTCAAATAGAGAAATATGGGGAAGCGAGATGAAGAGGAAGCAGACGAAGTCGGCAACAGCAAGTCGGTAACGGCGAGTCTTCGTCTGCAACAGCAAGTCGGCAACGGCAAGTCGGCAACGGCAACGACAACAGCAACGGAAACGGCAGCGGCAACAGCAGCAGAAGAGTTATTTTTTTTATCTTTAGTGTTTTTTTTTTCAATTTTTTGTGGGTTCAGTTTCCCGACGAACTGTGGTCGTCCTCCGTCGACGGCGAAAGCTGCTCCCTTCTCACGCCGTGTCCCACAAGTGTCGGAACCGTGTCCCATATGTGTCCGAAATTATTTTGCAATTTTTATTTTCTTGACACGTACGGAGCGTGTCCGACACGTGTAGGAGGCGTGTCGGGAGCGTGTCCGTGTCCGACACGTGTCGGACACAGCCACGTCTCCAAAATAGGCGTGTCCGTGCTTCCTAGCCCAAAGCCAATATTCGGACGGATATATCCGTCCCAAGGTCCATCGCAATTATAGTATATTCATTCACTGTCTGCTAAAGAGAAATACCCTTCTTTGAAAACTCATCAACCAGGGCCATCAATGGTCAGTTGCACTAACTGTTATAATAACAGTCTTAATAGTCAAAAGGTGATGTACATATATATTCCAAACACATGACCCTTTTTCTTGAGAAATGCCAATGAAGATCCTCTCTTTCATCTTCGTTTACTCTTTACTTTCATCCCCAATCTTAGATTTCTCCACTGCAGCGGATACCATAATGCCAATGCAATCAATTGCAGATGGTGAGACTTTAATTTCCTCAAGCCAAACCTTCGAATTAGGCTTCTTTTCCCCTGGCGATTCCAAGAACCGGTACTTGGGAATATGGTACAAGAATTTTCCAGATACTGTTGCGTGGATTGCGAACAGGAAATACCCAATTAAAGATTCAAACGGAGTCTTTGGTATCGCCAAAAATGGAAATCTTGTTGTCCTTGATGGCACAAATAGCACTATCTGGTCATCCAATTCTTCTAGAGTAGCAGAAGATCCGGTTGTAGAGTTATTAGATTCAGGCAACCTTGTTCTTAAAGACAAGAGTGACGAGAATTCAGAAAGCTACATATGGCAAAGCTTCGATTTCCTCTGTGACACACTGTTACCGGGCATGAAGATGGGACGGGACTCGAACACAGGCCAAAACCGATGCTTGACGTCATGGAAAAATGCTAGTGACCCATCTCCTGGGGACTTTGCATATGGGATTGATATTGTTGGGCTGCCTCAGCTCGTTCTTCGCAAGGGAACAGAGAAGGAGTCCCGCAGCGGACCATGGAATGGACTTCGATTTAGTGGTTATCCTCTAACGCAAAACCCAGTTTTTAAACCCATCTTTGTGTATACCACAGATGAATTGTATTATACATACGAGGCTAACGCCAGCTCAGTCATCACAAGATTTACGTTGAATCAGTCGGGGTTGCTCCAACGCTTTGTCTTGAATGAAGGGAGCACTGACTGGGCTCTAATGTATACGTTGCAGAATGACCCCTGTGATGATTATGGACAGTGTGGTGCTAATGGCATTTGCAGAATTAACAAAATGCCAATTTGCAAGTGCTTGAAGGGCTTTACTCCCAAATCACAGAAAGAGTGGGAAGTGCTAAATTGGTCCAGTGGGTGTGTGAGGAGGACGCCACTGGATTGCCAGAAGGGAGAAGGTTTTGTAAAACATGTAGGTGTGAAGTTACCAGACCTGTTGGAGTTTTGGGTGAATAAGAGCATGAGCCTTGACGAATGTGAGGCAGAGTGCTTGAAGAACTGTTCTTGTATGGCTTATGCTAATTCAGATATCAGTGGGGATGGCAGTGGCTGTTTGATGTGGTATGGCGATCTGATTGATATCCGAGAGTTCATTGGAGAAGATAGAGAGCAAGATATCTATATCCGAATGCCATCTTCAGAACTAGGTGAGTGTATGTTCTACTTTATCATACCACTTATCTCAGTTTTCGCTTTAAACTCCTATAAAGTTCAGCCCTGAAAACATCACCAATAATTGTTTGTTATGACGCTAAGTACCTTATTTTCACATTTTTTAGGCTTTGATTAAAGGCATGTCAAACAAATGAAGGATCTCAGCACTAATGATGAACTAATTTGTAAACTGGTAGTACTTTGAGACACTTAGCAAAGAAATCAGTTAAATTTTACATTACATGATATGATTTTGAATGTTCTGTCCTAGAATTGATTGGCAATTCCAGCCAGAAGGAGAAAAGACTAGTGATCATGGTGGTCGTATCAACAGTTACCGGGATGCTCATCTTAGGCTTGGTATGCTGGGGTATAATTTGGAAGAAGAGGAGAAAGGAAAAAGGTAAGCATATCCACCTTGCCAATTATTTCTCCTACGGAGAAATAAAATTTGTATCATTGGCCCAAAGGCTAACATATTTTATGACCTCAACAGAATTTCCATGTCCATCCCCTCTCTGTCCAATCACCAATTCTTAAAAAATCATATCTTATCAGCCAAGATAAAGGCTTTCTCTGCATTCAAATGGGTACAATTCGTAGAATATGGGTTAACATGTGAAAGGATCAACATGAATGTGCATAATTTGTCTTCAATGCCCTTTTTATAGGGTTCCCATTCTTATTTGAATTATGCAAGAGAGTTGATTTGAAGGCTAAAATCATTCCAGGTAATCTAATGATATATCATATTTTATTCGAACTTTACAGGTATGGAAACCCAGAAGGAAGACCTCGAATTACCAATGTTTGATTTAGTAACCATTGCCACAGCCACCAATAACTTCTCGTGCCAAAATGTGATTGGAGAGGGGGGTTTTGGTCCTGTTTACAAGGTAACAGGGGTTATTTTTGGTTTAATGGTTGATAGAAGAGCAGAATATATTTTAGGAATTTCATATGAAAAATTTTCAGGGTGAGCTATCAATGGGACAAGAAATAGCAGTAAAGAGGCTCTCAAATAATTCAAGACAAGGTGTTGAAGAGTTTAAGAATGAAGTTATATTGATTGCCAAACTTCAACACCGGAATCTTGTTAGGCTAGTGGGCTGTTGCATTGAAAGAGAAGAAAGGATGCTAATCTATGAGTATATGCCCAACAAAAGCTTGGACTATTTTCTTTTTGGTTTGAGACTCTTTAACCCTATATCAGTTTGGACTATTTTTTTGTTTATTTATGTATAATGCATCATATGCAGCGATACAGAGTCCTCTTTATTATTGCAGAAAGAAAAACCGAAATATAATTTGTGGATGTAAATGTTGTGCAGATCAGCATAGAAGGGCACTACTAGCTTGGCAACAGCGCTTTGACATAATTATGGGAATTGCAAGAGGACTTCTCTACCTCCACCAAGATTCCAGATTGAGAATCATTCATAGGGATCTTAAGACCAGCAATATCTTACTGGATGATGAGCTGAACCCCAAAATTTCAGATTTTGGCATAGCGAGGATTTTTGGAGGAGATCAAACTGAAGCAAAAACAAAGCGAGTAGTTGGGACATAGTAAGCTCTACAAACATGTGTCAGATAAGTGATTTCAGTATTTCCAAGTACTTACATTTGGTTTTCTTGTGCAGTGGTTATATGTCTCCCGAGTATGCAATTGATGGGAATTTTTCAGTGAAATCAGACGTCTATAGTTTGGGTGTGCTTTTGCTAGAGATAGTGAGTGGCAAAAAGAACAGGGGATTTTATCATCCAGATCACCACCATAACCTCCTGGGACATGTAGGTGCAATAGGAGAATCTCTCTCTTTCTCTCTCTCTCTGTCTCACACACACACACACACACAAAATATGCATCTCTATCTTTTCTTGTACAGGACTAAGCAGGTCATGAATTGCAATTGTCTTAGGCCTGGTTGCTGTGGAATGAAAACATGGCCTTGGAACTGTTGGACCCATGTTTGAGTGATTCCTACGCTGAATCACAAGTACTAAGATGCATTCAAGTGGGTCTATTATGTGTTCAAAAGCTCCTGGAAGACAGGCCAGCAATGTCGTCTGTGGTTTTCATGTTGGGTAATGAGGGGGCAACACTGCCTAAACCCAAAGAGCCTGGCTTTTTCATAGAAAGAAGTTCCAATGATATCAATCCATCAACCAAAGAGGAAAGAAAGCATACGGAAAATGCAGTCACAATAACAATGCTGGAAGCCAGATAGAAAGATGGATTCACCACTGCAGTATGCACTCAAGGGACTTCTGATAAGAATCATTTTATGGAAACATGCACAACATCATGTCTCTGTCTTGTTCCTGTATATATATATCTATATATATTTTTGTTGCTATTGTAAATTATTCTCTCATCATGCTTTGATTTTACGACATGAAATGCTTTTAGAGGGATAACAGTTGAGGATTGAGAGGCACAGGACTGTCTTGTTCACTAGAAAGCCCCTGTTAAACCAATATATACACATATATGCAGAGGCAATGAAATTTGATTTGGATTAAAAAATTTAGTGACCCAAATAAATTCTAGTCTTGATGATCCAATGTTCACATTCTCCTCTTCAATTTGAATCACATTAAGGGCTACAAGATTAATAATGGGACCAACTTAAGAGGACTTAAACTTGCAAATTTGGAGTGAAGTATTCATTGCAGTGGAATGACTTTAAATATATAAATACGGAGTATAAAATAATGAGGGAGCCATTCGGGTAAACTTCAAACTCATATAAGATTCTACAACTCATATAAATCTAGTGAATCCATGGCTTATGAGAATCATGAAGTCTTGTCTGACTAACTCTAAAGAGTTTAGCAAAAATTAAAATCAGGACATCTGCTTCTTAAAGTATCCTTTCCCAATTGAGCTATCCTTTGGAATTGACTTTACATATTTAATGCAAGAAAGGTCCCTATCTTGCCCCGGCTCTTTCTAGTGGAACTATAGGCGGTAGGAACTGCTTACGAGCTAGCATCCAGCTTGCAAAGCTTCGATTCCCCATGTAACACTGTTACATGTAACACACTGCTTAAGAGGCATGAAGATGGGATGGGACTTTAACACGGGCCAAAACCGACACTTGACGACATGGAAACATGGCAGTGACCCATCTCCTGGAGAATTGATTTATGGAATTGAAATTGTTGGGCTGCCTCAGTTTGTTCTTTGCCAGGGAACAGATCGAGAAGAAGTATCGCAGCGGACCATGGAATGGACTTCGATTTAGTGGTACTCCTGTAATGCAACATCCTTTTTTTAAAACCATCTGTGTATAACACGTACAGATGAGTTGTATTATGCATACGAGGGTACTTACAACTCGGTCATCACAAGAGTTACATTGAATCAGTCAAGGTCGCTCCAACGCCTTTTCTTGATTAAAGGGAGCACTAAATGGGCTGTAATGTATACAGTGCAGAATGACTCATGTGATGATTATGGACATTGTGGCGCTAACGGCTTCTGCAGAATTAACAAAATGCCAATTTGTTAGTGCTTAAAAGGGTTCACTCCCAAATCACAGGAAGATTAGGAAGTGCTTAATTGGTCCAGTGGATGTGGGAGGGGAACGCCACGGCATTGTCAGAAGGGAGAAAGGTTTGAAGTTGTGAAGCTGCCAGATCTGTTGGAGTTTTGGGTGAATAAGAGCATGAACCTTAAGGAATGTGAGGCAGAGTGCTTGAAGAACTGTTCTTGTACTGCTTATGCTAATTCAGATATCACTATTGTTGGGCCACAAACACTATTATCTAATATATGAATTAATAAATAAAATATTATCTCAAAAACAAAAACTAAGTCTACTGATGAATTAAACCAACACTAGTAATTTAGGAATGCACTAGTAGCAAATTTCCAGCCAAGCAACCAACACCAAACTCAAGAATGTCTATGGAGCAATTTATCAAATACTTAGAGAGCAGGAATAAAAATCACACAACAAAGAACACCCAAAAATTACGTGGTTCGGTGAGAAAAACTCAACCTACATCCACGGGACAAGCTCCGATCAATCCACTATATTAAATAATGAATACAATGGTTTTCTACTCAAGTTTATACCCAATACTTGAGTTAACACAATTAATAATGGAGAAAATACAATGTTACCTCTTGAGGCTTTTCAAACCCTAACCTTCTACCACTTGAATCAACCAAACAACTTGTTGGAGAAGAACCAAATCAAGTGAGACAACAAGCTCCACTTGATATTGCAAACGATGAAGAAGGTAGAAAGCTTCAAAGACCAACCCGTGATTTCCCCCCCTTTACTGCTGCTGCTGTGCTCTCTGATGTAATCTCTCTATGCTTCCTCGGGTAGCAAAAAAGAGAATATATATAAGAAAGCCTTAGGGCAGCTTTCTGCCTTGGGTAATAAGAGAACTAAACTTTTGGGCCTTGGGTCATTCAAAAAAACCCATATGGGCCTGGACAAACCAGCCAGCCCACTAACACAACAATCTCCCCCTCCAGGCCCATGAGAGAGTAAAACCAAAACAATGACCTTCTCTCAGTGAGAGTCCAAACCCGCTAACTCTGAACAAAGCTCAAACTTTTCTCTAGGAATGGTCTTTGTCATCATGTCGGAGGGATTCTTGTCTGTGTGAATCTTCTTAAGCTTCATAAGCTGCTTTTCAATAACATCACGTAGCCAATGATATCTCACATCAATGTGCTTTGTGCGGGAATGGTATGAAGTATTCTTGCTCAGATCCATAGCACTCTGACTGTCACAAAAAACAACAAACTCGTCTTGCCTCAAACCCAGCTCTAGGAGAAATCTCTTCATCCATAACATTTCTTTTGTTGCTTCAGTTGCTGCAATGTATTCTGCCTCAGTTGTAGACAAGGCGACACACTTCTGTAATTTGGACTGCCATGAAATAGCTCCCCCAGCAAAAGTGAACAAATACCCAGAAGTCGACTTTCTACTATCAAGGTCACCTGCCATGTCAGCATCTGTAAAACCTTCTAACACTGGTTTTGAACTCCCAAAACATAAGCACAACTTGGAACTACCCTTCAAATATCTAAAGATCCACTTCACAGCTTCCCAATGCTCCTTTCCTGGATTAGAGAGAAATCTACTCACTACACCAACAGCATAAGCAATGTCTGGCCGTGTACAAACCATGGCATACATAAGACTCCCCACAGCAGAGGAGTAAGGAATAGATGCCATCTTAATATTTTCCTTTTCTTCAGTAGTAGATGGACATGAGCTTCTACTAAGCTTGAAATGACTGGCTAGAGGTGTGCTAACTGACTTAGCATCTTTCATGTTGAACCTTTCAAGTACCCGCTCAACATACTTCTCCTGTGATAACCACAACTTCTTGGCTAACCTGTCACGATGAATCTGCATGCCCAAAATCTGTCGTGCAGGCCCCAAGTCTTTCATGTCAAAGGACTTAAACAATTCCTTTTTCAACTCACCAATCATTTTCTTGTTCTGTCCCACAATTAACATGTCATCCATATATAACAACAGAATAATAAAATTACAATCTGCAAATTTTCTAAAATAAACACAAGGATCTGCATCAGTTCTTTTGTACTCATGACTCACCATGAATGAGTCAAACTTCTTGTACCATTGCCTTGGAGCTTGCTTCAGCCCATAAAGACTCTTCTTCAGCTTGCAAACCAAGTGTTCTTTCCCTTTCACCTCAAACCCTTCAGGCTGAGTCATGTAGATCTCTTCCTTCAAATCACCATGAAGGAATGCTGTCTTCACATCCAACTGTTCTAACTCAAGGTCCATGCTAGCTGCTAAACCCAGAACAACTCTGATAGAAGTCATCTTCACAACTGGAGAGAAAATCTCATCAAAGTCAATTCCTTTCTTTTGCCCAAAGCCTTTAACAACTAATCTTGCTTTGTGTTTTAGTAGCTTCCCAGCACTGTCCTTCTTAAGCTTGAACACCCATTTGTTTTTCAATGATTTCTTACCTTTTGGAAGTTCCACCAACTCATAGGTATCATTCTTTTGTAAAGAATTCATTTCTTCATGCATAGCATTCATCCAATTCTTCTTATCCTCATGAGATTGTGCTTCCTGGAAGCTCTCTGGCTCCCCCTCATCAGTAAGCATAATATACTCAGAACTTGAGTATTTTGTAGATGGTCGGTGCTCTCTGGTGGACCTTCTAACTTGAGGTTCTACAGGCTCTTGCTGATGGGGCTGCTCCCCCTGCTCAACAGTCTCTTCTTCTGGCATCTCAATCTCATTATCTGACTCTGGCACATCATCGGTCATCTGTGGCGTCTCATCTCTATCGGATTCCTCCTGTACCTCTCCCCCATCTCCAGCATGCTCTAGTGGAGGAGGAATGTGTGTGAGATCAACAACATTATCAGCTGTACTCTTGGGTTTCTCAATCCTCTCATTATCTGAAAAAGTCCCGTCTTCATAAAAGACCACATCCCTGCTTCTGACAACCTTCCTCTTCAATGGATCCCATAACCTGTATCCAAACTCCTCATTTCCATAGCCTATAAAAATACAAGGAAACGCTTTATCATCAAGCTTCGATCTCTGTTCCTTTGGTACATGTGCAAAAGCCTTGCACCCAAACACCTTCAAATGGTTATAGGAAATATCCTTCCCTGTCCACACTTTCTCAGGAATATCAAATCCCAATGGAACTGAAGGAGATCGATTAATTAAGTAGCAGGCAGTGAGGACTGCTTCACCCCAAAAACTCTTGGGTAGCTTACCCATTCTCAACATGCATCTAACTTTTTCAACAATAGTGCGGTTCATCCTCTCTGCTACACCATTGTGTTGTGGAGTGCCGGGTACTGTCTTCTCATGCCTAATCCCATTTTTAGAACAGTAGCTCTCAAATGGCTTAGAGGTGTACTCCCCACCATTATCAGTTCGGAGGCACTTTAGAAGCTTCCCTGTCTCTCTTTCGACCATAGCATGAAACTGTTGAAAGATCTCAAACACTTGATCTTTAGTTTTCAGCAAATAAGCCCAGACTCTCCTTGATGCATCATCAATGAAAGTAACAAAATACCTGTTACCACCCAAGGACTCCACCTCAATGGGTCCACAAACATCAGAGTAAACCAATTCCAAAACATTAGTTTTCTTTGTAGAGGATTTAGAAAACGAAACTCTATGATGTTTACCAAATAAACAATGATCACAAGGGTTAAGAACTTTACCTTTAGCAAATGGAATGAGGGATTTCTTTGCTAATATTTGCAACCCTTTTTCACTCATGTGACCCAAACGCTTGTGCCACAAATTTGGAGATGTACCATCTTCAATGGAGTTCAACCCATCTCTACACACCTTTACATTTGTCTTGTAGAGTGCACAACAAGCCTTGCCTCTTGCAACAACAAGAGACCCTTTTATAAGCTTCCAAATACCATTGCCAAAGTAGTTCACATATCCTTCTCGGCCCAAAGCAATACCGGAGATAAGATTAAGTCTCAAATCAGAAACATGTCGTACATCCCTTAAAGTCATCGTGCAACCAACACTAGTGCGTATGCAAACATCACCAATACCAACAATCTTTGAATGACTTGTGTTACCCATCTTCACTGTACCAAAGTCCCCTGCCTTGTACGATGTAAAGAACTCTTTGTTGTAAGTAGCATGGTAGGAAGCACCCGTGTCTACTACCCACTCAATCTCATTGCCAACATGCAAACACTCTTCTTCTCCACAAGATAAGACCACTACTTCATCACCTTCAAAAGTAGCTGTAGTGTTCTTTTCTTCATTCTTCTTTTGATTGTTGCTTTCTTCTTTTTGTTCCCTTTTCCAGGCGTAGCAATTTTTCTTCATGTGCCCCTCTTTGCCACAGTGATAACACTTTCTTTGTTCAGTGGACTTTCCTCTAGATTGTGATCTTCCTTTGGATTTCCCACGTCCCTTGTAACCTCTGCTTTTGCTCCTTCCCCTGTTCTCACTAACAAGAGCTTGAGCATTGTCTGTACCTGCCAGTTTTCTTCTTGTCTCTTCATTGAACAAACTACTACTGACTTGTCCCATGGATAGCTTACCATCGGGAGCAGAGTTACTCACAGTCACCACCAAGGTTTCCCAACTATCCGGCAAAGAGCTCAATAATAGCAAAGCTTGTAACTCATCCTCAATTACCATCTTCATAGTGGCTAATTGATTTACAACACTTTGGTACTCATTCAAGTGATCTGCAATAGGACCTCCTTCCTTGAACTTCATGTTAACAAGCTTTCTAATTAAGAAAGCCTTGTTTGCTGCTGTCTTTTGTTCATATCTAGCCTCTAACTTCTTCCAAAGAACATGTGCATCGGTTTCATTAGACACGTGACTGAATACACTGTCATCTAACCATTGTCTAATGTTCCCAATAGTTTTCCTATGCAACCGCTTCCATTTTTCAGCATCCATATCCTTCGGCTTGGCTTTGTCCCCTTCAATTGGTTCATACAAATCCTTACAGTAAAGGATGTCTTCCATCTTTGGCTTCCAAATCAACCAATTCATGTTGTTAAGTTTAATCATCGTGCTAGGACTTCCTTCCATATTAATTCAAACACTAGATAACCACAATCCCAACCAACCAAGCTCTGATACCACTTGTTGGGCTACAAACACTATTATCTAATATATGAATTAATAAATAAAATATTATCTCAAAAACAAAAACTAAGTCTACTGATGAATTAAACCAACACTAGTAATTTAGGAATGCACTAGTAGCAAATTTTCAGCCAAGCAACCAACACCAAACTCAAGAATGTCTATAGAGCAATTTATCAAATACTTAGAGAGCAGGAATAAAAATCACACAACAAAGAACACCCAAAAATTACGTGGTTCGGTGAGAAAAACTCAACCTACATCCACGGGACAAGCTCCGATCAATCCACTATATTAAATAATGAATACAATGGTTTTCTACTCAAGTTTATACCCAATACTTGAGTTAACACAATTAATAATGGAGAAAATACTGGTATCAAAGCCTCAGTTTGTTTGTTCTTTGCCAGGGAACAGATCGAGAAGAAGTATCGCAGCGGACCATGGAATGGACTTCGATTTAGTGGTACTCCTGTAATGCAACATCCTTTTTTTAAAACCATCTGTGTATAACACGTACAGATGAGTTGTATTATGCATACGAGGGTACTTACAACTCGGTCATCACAAGAGTTACATTGAATCAGTCAAGGTCGCTCCAACGCCTTTTCTTGATTAAAGGGAGCACTAAATGGGCTGTAATGTATACAGTGCAGAATGACTCATGTGATGATTATGGACATTGTGGCGCTAACGGCTTCTGCAGAATTAACAAAATGCCAATTTGTTAGTGCTTAAAAGGGTTCACTCCCAAATCACAGGAAGATTAGGAAGTGCTTAATTGGTCCAGTGGATGTGGGAGGGGAACGCCACGGCATTGTCAGAAGGGAGAAAGGTTTGAAGTTGTGAAGCTGCCAGATCTGTTGGAGTTTTGGGTGAATAAGAGCATGAACCTTAAGGAATGTGAGGCAGAGTGCTTGAAGAACTGTTCTTGTACTGCTTATGCTAATTCAGATATCACTATATCGATCAGTGGGGACGGCAGTGGCTGTTTGATCTGGTTTGGTGATCTGATTGATATCCGAGACTTCATTGAAGAAGATAGCGAGCAGGATATCTTTATCTGAATGCCAGCTTCGGAACTAGGTATGTGTTTGATGCGTTTTATAGTACACTTACATTTACTTTAGAATTATAAAGCTCAGCCCGCCAAATTCTTACCCAGCACTGGTCAATCATGCTGTAAAGTAGCTATTTTTCCTAATAGGAAAGACTAAAAGAGGTTCAGTGTTGTCCCATGATCAAAGACTCAGTTTGGACCCTTTTTCCCATTTTATTTGTCGGAAGGCTCAAAATGAATCGGGTAGTATTCATATTAGTTTGTGGACTCTGCTTGTGCTCTGACCAAAGGCATACCTAGATAAAGTGGTTAGGATTCATATGAATGATCTTAGGACAAATGATGAGCTGAATTTTAACTAGGCCAGCCCATAACGAAGTCATATTTTTGAAATTTTTACCAAATAAATGAGGAAAATGTTGAATTGCATGATTTGCTGTCCAATTTTTTTTTTTTTTTTTTTTTCCAATCTAGAATTATTGGGAAATTCCAGACAAAAGGAGAAAAGAATAGCGATCATGGTAGCAGTTTCTGAGATTCTTGTCTTGGGTTTGGTATGCTGGTGTAGAACTTGGAAGAAGAGAAAGAAAATGGGTAAGCGTACTTTTTTATCCTTGCCAATATTCTTGAAATAGAAACTGTGTTATGACCCAGAGGCTAATACATTTTATGGCCTTACTAGAATTGGTGTGTGTCAATGTGAAATGGCCTCTCTGGCTAACCCCAATTCTTGAGAAAATCTATTCAGCCAAGATACCATGCATTCAAATGGAGTATGGGATATAGGCTACCATGTGAAGGGATCACATGATATCAGGTCATCTTCCGTCGATAAATATTGCATTCCATTGTTCCCTTTATTATTTGAAATATGGAAGAAAGAAGAGAGTATTACAAAATCCAGTTACATTTATCATATATCATATCATGTTCTCATTTTTCAGGCCTTGAAGCCAAGAAGGAAGACTTTGAGTTACCATTATTTGATCTGGTTACCATTGCAACTGCCACTAATAATTTATCTTTTTCAAATTTGGTCAGAGAGGGTGGTTTTGATCCTGTTTACAAGGTAACAGGCACTATTTTTTTGCCTTGTATCCTTAATAAAAGAGTGGGATATATTTATGAGTACATGCCCAACAAAAGCTTGGACAATTTTATTTTCGGTTTGAGACTCTTAACCCTATATAATTTTGGACAATTTTCATTATCTAAATGTTGTCAGCTTATGTATGATACGATAGATACATCTATACAGGGTGGACTTTTCTCTTGCAAAAAGAACTGAAATAAAATTTATGTGGATGCCCTGTACTGTAGATCAGAATAGAAGTACATCACTGGCTTGGCTAAAGCACTTTGACATTGCTATGGGAATTGCATGATGAATTCTTTACCTCCACCAAGATTCCAGACTGAGTATAGTTCACAGGGACCTCAAAACCAGTAATATCTTACTAGACAGTGAGCTGAACCCCAAAATTTCGGAATTCAACCTACCAAGAATCGTAGGAGGAGATCAAATTGAGGCTAAGACAAAGCTGAGTAGTTGGAACATAGTATGTTCTATAAACAGAGGTCAGAAATATGTGCTCACTTTTCCCAATTACTTAAATTTGGTAATTTTGTCCCCTAAGTACGCAATTGATGGGAAATTTTCAGTGAAATCAGATGTCTTAAGTTTGGGTGTGCTTTTGTTGGAGATGGTGGGTGGCAAAAAGAACAGGGGGCTTTATCATCCAGATCACCACCATAAATTTTGGGGCATGTAAGTGCAATAATTAACTCTCTCTCTCTTCTCTCTCTTATACACACACACACTCTATGCGTCTCTAGCTTTTCCTGTGAAAGTGTGAAGGAATAAGCATGTGGAATTGCAATTATTGTAGGCATGGTTTCTGTGGAATAAAGACAAGGCCTTGAAACTAATGGATCAATGTTTGGAGGATTCATACATGGAATCCCAAGTACTAAGATGCATTCAAGTGGGTCTATTATGTGTTCGAAAGCTCCCAAAAGATAGGCCAGCGATATCATCTGTGGTTTCCATGTTGGATACCGAGGAGGCAATATTACCACAACCCAAACAGCCTGGTTTTTTCATAGAAAGAAGTTCCATTGTTATTGATATATCAAAGGAGAGGAAATATACCAAACAAAAAATGCAGTTACTATGGCAATTCCGTAAGCCAAATAGTGGATGCATTCACCACTGTGGCATGGAATTGAGAAAATGTAGAGTTCAAAGAAATTAGAAAATTAGGAAATTTTATTATATGGAGACAGGTTTTTTATTTTTATTTTTTATTTTTTGTGGGGTGGGGGGGTTCATCATGAATGCTGCCGAAATCTCATTGTAAATCTTTGGCCAAGCCTTGGCTATAACAATACAGTGGGGTTACTGAAGACTTGGTGAGGGATGGTGGTTTAATAGTTTTTGTTATGTCAAGGCTGGGAATCTGGACAAGATTCAATATTGTTTCTCTAGAAAATCAATTAACCATCAGAAATCGTACTGTGGACATAGGGCACAGTGATAAATCATGTATAGCATCATCTCTCTGTGTTGAAATTTTGCATTCCTATTGTAAATTTATTTCTTCTTTAGTGCATATTTTAAATTTACTAATAATATGTAACAAGCTAGATATGATTCTATTTGTATAACAAGAAACCCCCTTGAGCTTTTGATAAGGCTATCCAGTGATAATATGATCTGATTAAAATATGTAGTAATCCAATAAACCACTAATCTGGATGATCCAATGTTCCAAATCCATCATTTTCATTGACATTTTCTTCTTCATATCGAATCATAATCTGGGTCATAAGATTAATGGTGGAACAATCTAAGAAGACTTAACCTTGGCCATTTGGAATGAACTTAAACATTTCGTGAGAAAGCAATGCTTCTTCCCATGGATCTTTCTAGTGGAATTATATAGACAGTTGGAACTGTTTGATATTAAGGTTGTTTATTTCATTCTAGGCATCCAGGTTATAACAGGAGAAGGGTAATGGCATCATGCAGGGACCTTATTATATGAGCTATTGACCTTATTATGTAGAATTCTTTAGATAGGGCCTAAAGATTCAGTACTTTCTGTTAAGGGACTTCTGATAAAAATAAAAATAAAAATAATTTTTATTTTTCCAAATCTAATGGATTAACTAATATGGACATAGGCCATGGGGCAGAAACATGCACAACATCATATCTCTGTGTTGTTCCTTTCTTTGTTGATTTCTTGTATTGCTATTGTAAATTTTTGTTTCTTTCATGCGTGCTTTAATTTTATTTCTAGTACACGCAGCAAGAAATGATTTTAGAGGGATGACAATTGAGAATTGACAGGCACAAGACTACAGTTGTTCCCTACAAACCCCCTGTTAAAGTTGCAGAAATAGGGGAACCCTGTGCTTGAGCCCAGTCTAAGAGCCCATCAAATTGGCACGCCTCTCATACTACTTGTTGGGGAGATAGGGGACTCCCTTATCCAAGACAGGAGGTCTAACATACCCACCTAAAAGCTTGAGCCCAAAGGCGGTAAGCTACTAAGCTCATTCATTGTGTGTGTGTGTGTGTGTATATATATATATATATATATTGGACTGAGCTAATTCATTGTGTATCAAGGCATTTTCTTTCTATACAACCCACACTGCATGAACCTCAACATAAATACAATAATACAATCAATATATATATATATATATATATATATATATTGTATATATATGTACACACATCAATTAATTGTTAGTCTTGATGATCCAATGTTCCAAACCCCCATCATTTTCATTCACATTTTCCTCTTCATATCAAATCACATTACGGGATACAAGATTAATAATGGGAGCAACCTAAGAGGACTTGCCAATTTGGAGTGAACTCATTGCAGTCGAATGAATTTAAATCTTTAATGTAGGAAAGGTCCGCTTCTTCCCATGGTTCTTTCTGGTGAAACTACAGGCAATGGGAACTTGTTGACAGTATGTCAGTGTTTTATTCTAGGCATCCAGCTTATGCATTTTTTCTTTTTCGTTTTCATTTTTGGTTTGGTAAGTAGCATCCAGCTTATATCATAAGAAAAGGGTTGTTACATCATGCAGGCATTATATTTATATAAGCTGTTAACCTTTTTCTTGCTTATATATGTAATTTATATATCATTTTTTGGTCGTAAGATCCCTCCTGGAAATTTTAAGACTTAGAAAAAAAAAACCCCAAAATAGAAAGGATTGAAAAATCCGTTCTTTCCTAGGCAACTGGAATCTCTTGCTCTTTTGTCTGGCATGGCCATATTTTCATAGGCAGTTCATTACTACATGGTCCATTGTTAAAATTATGGTATTTGTCTCCATTGTCTAGCCATATTTTCATATGCTTTAATCCATACAATGCATGCGACAGACTTGAATTTTGTAGTTTTTGGGTAGCGGTCTCTCTCTCTCTCTCTCTCTCAGCATATATATAAAAGTATTTTCTTTTATTTTTTAGAGTTAATGGGTTCAAAGTGGATAGTTAACTATCTGAGAATAAGAATCTTTAATGGTGCACATCTGCCTTCTATCTCTTTTTCTATTTATTTAGGCCCATTTGGTCATCTAAATCAGAATTAAGCGATTATAGTATATTATAGTGATTATAGTATATAATACATCGTATTGGAGGCACAAATCCATCATCTTGAGTGGGAGAATTCAAGAGAATGATCGCCATCTTGGGGTTGAAAATTCAAAATAGAGGCATTTCATGAATATCTTAAATTGATCCTATAATATCAGCTATGGTGATGACTAACCTTTTTAAACAATCCCATTCAAGATGACGGATTTCTGCCTCCAATAGTATGTATAAAACACTATAATCGTTTAATTTCCATTTAGACAACCAGACGAGGCCTTTGTTATTTAAGTATATATCCTGCTATTAAAAATCAAGCAGATTACACTTCCAAAATATATTCGCCTTCCCTCTACTTAAAATTCTATCAAGATTTTTAGCGCTTTCAGATAATTTCAGAACACTTTCACTTGATTGAATCAAGTCCTTTTCAAGTTCTGCAGTTTCACTCAACACGCTTCGACGTGTTTTTGTTTCAGAGACAACCAAAACTTCATGCCGGAATGAAATTTAA
Source organism: Liquidambar formosana (assembly GCA_039720395.1). NCBI lineage: Eukaryota > Viridiplantae > Streptophyta > Magnoliopsida > Saxifragales > Altingiaceae > Liquidambar > Liquidambar formosana. The sequence goes on along the minus strand of CM077834.1, from coordinate 10,062,462 downwards.
TATGTATGTTGACCACTTCCCTGAAAAAATAACCCATTCAAATGGGACGCAGTTTCACTCAACATGCTTTGACGCGTTTTGCTCATTTTGTGCAGGGTATTCCTTCACTGTCTGCTAAAGAGAATACCCTTCTTTGAAAACTCATCAATCAGGGCCATTAATGGTCAGTTGCACTAACTGTTATAATAACAGTCTTAATAGTCAAAAGGTGATATGCACATATATATTCCAAACGCATGACCCTTTTTCTTGAGAAATGCCAATGAAGATCCTCTCTTCATCATCTTTTACTCTTTACTTTCATCCCCAATCTTAGATTTCTCCACTGCAGCTGATACCATAATGCCAATGCAATCAATTGCAGATGGTGAAACTTCAGTTTCCTCAAGCCAAACCTTCGAAATTAGGCTTCTTTTCCCTTGGTGATTCCAAGAACCGGTACTTGGGAATATGGTACAAGAATTTTCCACGTGTAATTGTATGGGTTGCAAACAAGGAAAACCCAGTTACAGATTCACATGGAGTCTTAACTATTGCCAACGATGGAAATCTTGTTCTCCTTAATCAGGCAAATACCACTATCTTTGAGGGTAGCAGAAGATCCGGTTGTACAGCTGCTAGAGACAGGCAACCTTGTTCTCAGAGACAAGAGTGATGAGAATCCAGAAAGCTATATATGGCAAAGCTTCAACTTCCCATGTGACACATTGTTATCGCGCATGAAGATGGGATGCAACTTCCGCACAGGCGAAAACAGACGCTTGACAGCATGGAAAAATGCTAGTGACCCATCTCTGGGAGACTTCACTTTTGGAATTGAGATTATTGGGCTTCCTCAGTTTGTTCTTCTTCAGAGAACAGAGAAGAAGTACCGTAGCGGACTATATAATGGACATGGATTTAGTGGTAGTCCTGTGATGAGAAACCCAGTTATGAAATATATCTTTGTTTATAACACAGATGAGTTGTATTATACAGATGATGGTATTGCTAACAGGTCGATTCTTACAAGATATACCTTGAATCAGTCAGGGTTGATCCAACGCCTTGTCTTGGAAGAAGGGAGTGCTGAATGGGAAATTATGTATACAGTTCAGAATGACCCATGTGATGAATATGGGCGGTGTGGAGCTAATGGCTTTTACAGAACTAAGCAAATGGCAAGTTGTGATTGCTTGAAGGGATTCATTCCCAAATCACAGAAAGAGTGGGACGTGCATAAGTGGTCCAGTGGATGCGTGCAGAGGACACCACTGGATTGTCAGAAGGGAGATGGGTTTATACCACATAATGGTGTGAAATTGCCAGATCTTCTGGAGTTTTGGGTGAACAAGAGCATGAATATTAAGGAATGTAAGGCAATGTGCTCGAAGAACTGTTCTTGTACAGCTTTTGCTAATTCAGATATCAATGGGGATAGCAGTGGCTGTGTGATCTGGTTTGGAGATCTAATTGATATCCACGAGTATGTTGAAGTAAATACTGAACAATATATCTATATTCGAATGCCAGCATTGGAACTAGGTAAGTGTAGGCTCCTCTTTATAATATACTTATTTTTACTGTAGACATATAAAGCTCAGCTGTCCAAAGTCCTAGCCAGCACTGGTCAATCATGCTGCAAAGATCAGTAACTCTGTTAGGTCATTGTACTATTTTCTGGAAGGCTCAAAATAAAATGGTTAGGATTCATATAAACATGGAAAGTTTCTCTTGTGCTTTGATTAACGGTGTGCCAAAGTGAAGGATGTGACTAAATGGTGAGCTAAATTTTATCCAGGCTGTAAGGAAATTGTACTATTCAGAAAATTACCAAAGAAATCAGAAAAATGTTAAATTGCATGATTTGAGTTCCAATTGCTTCTGTTCTAGAATTACTGGGAAATTCCGGACAGGGGAAGAAGAGAATAGCAATCCTGGTAGTTGTATCAACAGTTTCTGGGATGCTTTTCTCGGGTGTGGTATGCTGGTGTATAATTCAGAAGAAGAGGAGAAAGAAAAAGGGTAAGCACACTTGTCTATCCTCACCAATATTCTTGATATTAGTAAAATTTATATTGTTGACCCAGAGGCCAATATGTTAAGGCCTTTTTGGAATTGGTGTGTCCATGTCAAATGGCCTCTCTGGCTAACCCTGATTCTTGAGAAAAATTATTCATCCAATATTAGGGTTTTTTATGCATTTCCATGGAGTAACGGATACGAGCTACCATGTGAAGGGGCCACATGATTGCAGGCCATTTTCCCTTAATGAAAATTGCATAGGGTTGTTCCCTTTCTTATTTGAAGTAAGCAAAATAGATGACAGATTTAGAACCAGTTACACTTATCATATATCATATTATGCTCCCATCTTACAGGTCTGGAAACCAAGAAGGAAGACTTTGACTTACCATTGTTTGATCTTGCTACCACTGCAACTGCCACTAGTAACTTCTCTTTCAGAAATGTGGGTGGAGAGGGTGGTTTTGGTCCTGTTTACAAGGTAACAATTTTTTCTTTCTTTCTTCTCCTACTTAATAAAAGTGTGGAACATATTTTAGCATTTTCATTGAAAATTTACAGGGTGAACTATCAATGGGACAAGAAATAGCAGTGAAGAGACTCTTAAAGAATTCACGACAAGGTGTTGAAGAGTTTATAAATGAAGTTAAATTGACTGCCAAACTCCAACACCGGAACCTTGTAAGGCTTTTGGGATGTTGCATTGAAGGAGAAGAAAGGATGCTTATTTATGAGTACATGCCCAACAAAAGCTTGGACTATTTTATTTTTGGTTTGAGACTCTTAAGCCTTTATCAGTTTGGACAATTTTTATGTCCTAAAATTTGTCAATTTATGTATAATGCAAGGCATACATCTATACAAAGTCCACAATTTCTTTTTGCAAAAAGAACTGAAATAAAATTTATGTGGATGCATTGTACTGCAGATGAGAAAGAAGTGCATCATTGGCTTGGCAAAAGCGCTTTGACATTGTTATGGGAATTGCACGAGGACTTCTCTACCTCCACCAGGATTCAAGATTGAGAATAGTTCACAGGGACCTCAAAACCAGCAATATCTTACCAGACAGCGAGCTGAACCCCAAAATTTCAGACTTCAGCCTAGCAAGAATTGTTAGAGGAGATCAAATTGAAGCTAAGACAAAGAGAGTAGTTGGCACATAGTAAGTTCAATAAACATATGTCATAAACGTGTTCTCACTTCTCCCAAGTTCTTAAATTTGGTGATTTTGTGCAGTGGTTATATCTCCCCCGAGTATGCAATTGATGGGAAATTTTCAGTGAAATCTGACATCTTTAGTTTGGGTGTGCTTTTGTTAGAGATGGTGAGTGGCAAAAAGAAAAGGGGGTTTTATCATCTAGATCACCACCATAACCTTTTGGGACATGTAGGTGCAATAATAAAATTTCTCTCTTCTCTCTCTCTCTCTCTCTCTCTCTCTCTCTCACACACACACACACACACACACACACACGCTCGTGCATGTGCACTATGTGCACCTCTAGCTTTTCCTGTGAAGTACTAAGCATTTGGATTTGCAATTGTTGTAGGCATGGATGCTGTGGAATGAAGACCAGGCCTTGGAACTAATGGATCCATGTTTGGAGGATTCATACATCAAATCTCAAGTATTAAGATGCATTCAAGTGGGTCTATTTTGTGTTCAAAAGCTCCCAAAAGATAGGCCAGCAATATCATCTGTGGTTTCCATGTTGGGTACTGAGGGGGCAATACTACCACAACCTAAACAACCTGGTTTTTTCATAGAAGGAAGTTCCATTGGTATTGATGATACAAGAGGAGAAATATTCCATACAGAAAACTCAGTCAGTGTAACAATTCTGGAAGCCAGATAGTGGAAGCAGTTACAACAACAGTTTCAAGTTCAAAGAGCTAGAAACTCAAAAAAATTTACTATATGAGTACTATTTTTCGGGCTTCACCATTGGTACTACAGGAAAATCTCATTTGTAAGCGTAGCCTTTATCCAACAATTGAATTATGTGGGCTTACAGCAGAGACTGGTAAGAAGGATAGTGGTTTAATAGTTTCTGGTAAGATTGGAATTCTGGTGGACATAGGGCACAGTGCTAAATCATTTACAGCATCATCTTTCTATGTTGAATTTTTGTATTGCTATTGCAAATTTGGTACTTCTTTGATGTGTGCTTGAAACTTGGTACTAATTATGTAACAACTAACAAGAACCCCAAGGGGTTGGCCTAGTTGCAAGCCGAGCCTTAATAAGTGCCTTAGAAAGTGTAAGTCAAGTATTCGAAACCCACAAAATTAGCATTGATCTCCTTTGGGACGAGGCTAAAGCCTCATTCACCCTTTTCATCAAAAAGAAAAAAAAAAATGTATCAACTAACGAGAAATGCTTTTAGTATTTAGTAACCCATTCATCTGCTAATCTGGATGATCCAATGTTTCAAACCCATAAATTTCATTTACATTTTCTTCTTCGTACCAAATCACAATCTGGTCTACAAGATAAATAGTGGACTGAGCTAACCGGACTTGATCTTGGCCATATGGAATGCATGAACTCATTGCAGTGGAATGATATCAATTATTTAATGAATGAAGTCACTGCTTCTTCCCATGAATCTTTCTAGTGGAATTATATGGGCAGTGGGAATTGGTTGACATTAAGGTTGCTGCTTTCATTCTAGGCATCCGGCCTACTCCATAAGAAAAGGGTGATCAAATCCTGCAGGGACCATATTATATAAAATATTGGCCTTCTTGCCCACGGCCGGCGGTCAAAGTAATATTTTCTGTTTTCAAATATTTTTAGCAAGGCCCACATTTCATTCTTAATAACAGTAGGACCCCATTTTGAAAATGCAAAAGACGACTTTATAACGTTCTTAGACGAAGATGCCGTCCACTTGAAGTGCCAACATTGAACCGGAATGATTTGTATGCTGTGTTTCTTGTTCGTTTTAAATAATCATTTTTGAGGGGTTCTATGGTCAATTGTGACGGTTCAATGGTCAAACCGGTCTGATTAATGTGTGAACAACATGCACGTATAGATCTCACATCAAATGTCATGTACGCACCAATTAGTTTATTTGCTTAGCCAACCATAGCATGCTCTATTATTTTTTTTTTCTTGTTTGGGTACTAAATACCTAGGAAACACAGACACTCCGAAAATGGTACCATGGTTGTGTTAGACACGTGTCCGACACACTCCATACATGTCAGGAAAATAAAAAAATTAAATTAATTTCGGACACGGCAGGGACACGTGAAGGACACGGAAAGGGACATGATGAGGTAAGGAATATAAATTTAAATTGTTTTAAAAGGGGTAATTTTAGTTGTTTTTAACAATTGAGGGGTGGTTTTGCAAAAGCCCAAAATTTTTTTTTGTTATGTGATTTTTGTTTTAAACTCTATCTTTCAATTGAAAAATAAAACTATAAAACTATAATGCTATATATATATAGTTATTTATTTATTGTTGTATCTCCACCATGTCGTGTCTTGGGTTTTTTAGAAATTACCGTATTAGAATATTCGTATCGTGTCGTAACCGTGTCGCGTGTCTGTGTCTGTGCTTCTTAGTAGTAAGTACTAACCTTGTGCCCTAAGCAAGTATCTTTTTGCCCTTTTTTTTTTTTGGTTAATAGCACATTAGAAAGACTGCCTAGGCAATAAGACCGGTGGTGTTTCCAAGACTTTAAACTCGTTTCCATTTCTCTTTTCCGTTTTCTGCAATTTCAAAAAGCAAAAAACTGTTTTTTAGATTGCAAACCAAACACAGCCTCCTGGCTTATCTAGTCCAGGCTATCTCAATTAACCTTCGCACCACATTCATAGGACCTTGTTCTTCTGTAAATTTAAGCTTCAAAACGACGCCATTTTGAGGTTGGCGAAATTGCAAAATTTGTTCCTCATAGAGTGGATAAAAAAAGGGCATACCAGGAGCAGCTGAACTCGTCAACGTTTTTAGGCAGAATAACTGGCAACGACTGACAGTTCCAAGGTGAAGCAATTCTCAGGTATATTCCGGAATTAATCTTCTTTATTTATTTATTTTTGTTGTTGACATTCTTGTATAATGTGGCTCTATTTTTTGTCACAAAGTCATATTTGAATGATTGGATATGGTGGTTTACTAGTACTTACTTATTAAGATGAGATTAACCTCTGCACTTTAAGATAGGGTCCTATGCATTAATAGAGTAAGGGTTTTAGGGCACACGTTATGATGCATTTAATAACATAATCATTGTGTGAGAAAATGCAGCATTTTTTATGTTTTTCTATGCAATTTGTACCATTCTTTATGCATTTTCACAGTTTGATGCTATTTACATCTTCACCAAAAAATTGTATCATTAAATGCATCTTAATATGTGTTCAAAAGTAAAGTTGTAAAGTGAGCTACATTGTTGAGAGAAGCTGATTTTGTGAGTTGGTTACTACAACCGCTTTCTGTCACCTACTACAGGCACATAGTGGGGTGGGTTGTCTCTATTGCATGGCTTACTTTATGAACCGTTACCTGTTTGGAATCCTATTTCCTAATTCTAGGGGTTTAGGCATATGATAATAATGTTTCAAGTTTATTTATTAATCTATCAACCTTTGCATTTTGAGATAGAGTCCTTTGCAGTAACTGCTATGAACTAGTGGGGCGGATTTCTCTCTATAGCATGGCTTTCACCTTATGGAGCTGTCACCGTAGGGATCCGATCTGCTAGTTCCAGCTCTAACGCATATGAAAATAAAGTTTGAGTTCATTTATTATTTTGGGGTCTTCCATTATTAATATAATTGTCGTTTCAATAAAATTAGAAGAACAGAATGACCTGAAATAAGCCATTTTCCTAGGCTGAAATTGTGAACTGCGCGTGTAAGAATGAAATTAATTTTATATCTTTCTTGTTCCTTATTTTATTTTATTTTTTAAATATGATCTCGATAACCATGATGTAAGCTATTGAGATGACAATAATAACGATAATAATAAAGAGAAGGACAAATTTGAACTGAATGTATTCATGAGTAGATAAAGGTAGCCCCATTTGGATGCAACATGGAACTATGGAAGAGATTAGATAAAGATGGCTTGGCAATGTGTATAATAAACTAGTAATTGAACCAATGAGGAGCAACATTTGTTCAGGTAGTGTAGACAGGGAAAAAGCATTTGAGTCAGTGAAAAGAAAATATGTTGGCGAAAGATTTAACTGAGTGTATGGTCTGGTCTAGAGTGGAATTGGGCAAAAGGCTTCGTTGAGTTGCGTTGAGTAAATTTGAGCTTATACAAAGGCCTGGAAGGATCACCTGATCCAGAATGGTGCAGCTGCAGCTACCATGTTCCTGACATTTGGGCTGAAAGACCTTTGAAATGTCTTCTAGCCAGGTTTGCTTCGCAGAAATGCTTACCCTTCTAGATATATATACCCTTAGACTGGACTCTGGAGGTGAAAAGAACTTCATGAAAGCTGTTATAGACACTGACAATTAAGTTTACAATATCTTTGTCTACGTTAGTTAATAGGTATCCATTGGTCAAACAAGTTTACTATTTCAAAACAAAGAAGGAAATAAAACTATAAAAGCTGCTAGTTTCCTTTTCTTGTTTGAATTGAGAGCATGAGAGTTGTAAATGGAGCTTGTCATGCGGCTCATTTTCTTCTACTCTTTTATCTCACTTTATTCAACACTCTCCATTGCAGCTGATTCTTTAACGCTGAACCAAGCTATCAGTGATGGCCAGACCTTAGTTTCGTCAGGCCAAGTGTTTGAGCTAGGCTTCTTCAGCCCTGGTAATTCCAATCATCGATATGTGGGGATATGGTACAAGAATATCCCACTTACTGTCATATGGGTTGCAAATAGAGAAAACCCACTAACAGATTTATCAGGGTCCTTGAGTATCAGCAATGATGGAAATCTTGTCCTACTCAACAGTAAGGGGAGTATTTTGTGGTCTTCAAATTCTGCTACGGTGGCTAAGAGTTCTGTTGCACAGATATTAGATACAGGGAATCTTGTTCTACGCGATGCTAGTAGTAGTAGTTCAGGAAACTACTTGTGGCAGAGCTTTGATTATCCAACTGACACACTTTTGCCGGGCATGAAGCTGGGATGGGACTTGAAGATTGGTCTGAATAGGAATCTTACTTCATGGAAGATCCTCATATGACCCCTCACCTGGAAATTACTCTTACGGTGTAGACCTTCGTGGAATTCCCCAGATGGTTCTTCGTATGGGATCACAAGTTCTTTACCGAAGTGGACTGTGGTCTGGAAATGAATTCAGTGGCGGTCCTGTTCTAACGGCAAACTCAGTGTTTCAACCGATATTCATTGCTGACACGGTGGAGGTATATTACACATATGAAACTGTAGATCCTGCCATGTTTTCGAGGTTAGTTATGGGTCAGTCTGGTCTTGCTCAACACTTTATATGGCTGGAGAGGCAACTTCAGTGGGTAGGTCTATTCACGGTCCAGACAGGATCATTGTGACAATTATGACCAGTGTGGACCTTTTGGCACTTGTGACATTAACATGTTGCCAAATTGCAAGTGCATGACAGGTTTCACACCAAAGTCACCTCAAAATTGGAAAGTATTTGATACTTTTGAAGGATGTGTTAGAACATCGCCATTGGACTGTGGAAAAGGAGACGGGTTTGTGAAATTTACTATGATGAAATTGCCAGATACATTAAATTTATGGGTGAATGTGAGCGCGACCACTAAAGGATGTGAGGCAGAGTGCTTGAATAACTGTTCTTGCACTGCTTACGCTGAAATGGATAATACTGGGGATGGAAAGGGTTGCTTGACCTGGAGGGGGGATCTGATTGATATTAGGTATTCCAATGCTGGTGATGGGCAAGATCTCTATGTTAGGCTTTCTGCCTTGGAACTAAGTACGTTATTATTTTATCTGTTTTCCTTCTCGAGCTTATTCATTCCATATTATCCACTAATTTTCATCTTAATTAAACGTGTTAAAGTTATTTTCCACCAGACACTAGCACTGTCGAGGAGGGATATTATAAGCCTCAATCACTGCAGAGCTGAGCTGGGCTCAGACTGAGTCATGATTCTGAAACAAACCATTACACTATTCGCTTAACAATTTGTCAAACATATATTTGTGATAAACAAAGATGGTTAACAGTGGCTGTTTTCTTAACTTGGTGGGTGATCAGAGTCAATTGCTGATTTCCGTATGAGGAGAAGACGCCTGAAGGTGATAGTAGCTTTAGCAGTAATTTCTTTGTTGCTTGTCTTGGGTGTGATTATTGGGTATATGATATGGGAGAAGAAAAAGAAGAAGCATGAAGGTAAAATTCCAGCATATACTTATTATTATTATTATTATAAATAATTCTGATACATCATGTTGTTTGACTTACATTATGCTTCTTTTGATCTTATTCCAAGATATGGTCCTTATTCCTAGATAGTGGTACTACTGGTATTTCTCTCAGAACTTTATGATTTATAACAAATCCACTAATTTTAATGGATTTCTGGTTTAGCCCAGCCATCTTACCTTGTCATGAGTCCTATATGGCTGCATTTGGATGTCTCTTGAAAATTGAATTGCTCCATTGTCTTATATGCAGTATCGTTTTCTGAATGATCCATGATCAAGATTGGGGCGGTGCATAAAATGACAGATATCATCTTAATCGATGGCAAATAAAACACTAAATACTAAATACTATTGCATGCCATTTCATGAAACATTAAATACTAAAGCATGCCATTAGCTGTGGTGATGGCTCGGTTTCCCTCTATGAGTCTATGGTCCATTCTTGGTGATGGATTGGTACCTTCAGATATGTAAACACCATGAAAACGGACATCCAAACGATACTGAATTGTTTAATTTTGAGCAGGTTATCCTCACACTTCTCATGTTTTTGTTCTCATAATTTTCCAATTTTGTTAACAAGATTGTAAATCATTATATTCATCAAGGTGAAGTGATCTAGAACCTTATAAATTTCTTCTTTTGGGAACATTAATCAAGAATTGGAGATTACTGTATTGATTCAGTTGACATTATGAAAGCCAATTACCAATATATTTGTTTGCAATTAATTTATAAATCTACATCTGTGGATTTTTATTCGGCAATTGGCAGTTGACATGGTTATCAATAACGCAAATCGTATTACTTGTGAGAGAGGTGGAGAGTCAGAATTACCTTTATTTGAGTTTGCTGCCATTGCAGCTGCCACTAACAACTTCTCTTTTACTAACAAACTTGGAGAGGGAGGTTTTGGTCCTGTTTACAAGGTGGATTTCATTATGCTGAATAATTTCCATTGAGTTCAGAAAATACTATCATCTTTCTGATTTGATATTCCATAAATAGGGGGTACTGCCAACAGGAAAAGAAATAGCTGTGAAGAGGTTGTCACAGAATTCTGGGCAAGGACTCGGAGAGTGGAAGAATGAGGTTTTTTTGATTTCTAAACTGCAGCACCGGAACCTTGTTAGGCTGCTGGGATATTACATTCAAGGAGAAGAAAGGATGCTAATTTATGAGTACATGGAAAACCGAAGTTTGGATGCCTTTATATTTGGTTTGGCACTCTCAACATTTTGTATATTTTCCCAATACTTTCTTTGGTAGCAGAGGAGGAAAACTGAAGAAAATGTGGAGTCTTACAACAACCACATAGACCCCAAATTTTTTAACATTCCAAAATTTCTGATATTTTCCTCCCCTTTTGCCCCTTTTTCAATTCTCTATAACAATTAACTGGTTACCTATTGGCATAGATAAAGCAAAAAGTATTCAGCTCTGATGGAAAATACGCTATGAGATTATAGTAGGGATTGCTAGGGGACTTCTTTATCTTCATCAAGATTCAATATTGAGAATCATCCATAGAGATCTCAAAGCCAGCAACATTTTACTTGACAATAAGATGAACCCCAAAATTTCAGATTTTGGCCTGGCAAGAGCATTAAGCAGTGATCAAACTGAGGAAAACACGAAATTGGTGGTTGGAACATAGTAAGTACCAAAATAAACAATCTTGATGTTTATTTTTTCCAGTCACAATCATTTATATATCATAATGGCATACAGTGGTTACATGTCTCCGGAATATGCTGTCGATGGGAACTTTTCAGTCAAATCAGATGTCTTTAGTTTTGGAGTTCTTGTCCTAGAGATTGTGAGTGGCAAGAAAAATAGAGGGTTTTATCATTCTGAACATGACCTCAATCTTTTAGGACATGTAAGTATATGTTATTTTGTTTGAATCTGCTTATTTCTGAACTTCAGCTTAAATATCTACTATGTGCACTCGGTTTCATAATCTGATGTTGTATTATAATTATATTAGGCATGGAAGCTCTGGGATGAAGGAAAGGAATTGGAACTATTAGATGCATCAATGGGTGATCAATTTCGAGTAGCTGAATCATTAAGATGTATCCATGTTGGTCTTTTATGTGTACAACAACGGCCAGAAGACCGGCCAACAATGGCATCTGTGCTTATAATGTTGGATAGAGAAAGTGCAATGTTGCCAGAACCTAAACAACCAGGATTTTTTATGGCAAGGAGCCTCAATGAGACAGATTCTTCATCACAAAGGAGAAAAACTGGCTACTCAATTGAGGATACCACACTGTTAGAAGGTCGATAAAAAATACCTGCTTGGCGACAAATTTGTTACATAAACTTATGGGGAACAATATGTTTTGGCAAGCCATAGAAAATTTCAAGGTCAGTTGGCTTCTTATTTTGTATGTCATGAGCTTCTTCCCTGATTGTAGTTTTTTCAGCATTGTTTCATCAGTTTTGCAATCATTGAAAAAAATTAATAAAATAACTGTAAAATATATATTGAAAAAAAATATTATTCAGACATTGTCCTCTTTTTTTTCCTGCTGCCGGTGGGGCGGATTGCATCTCTTGGAAGTTTTGAACAGGACAGTAATATGTTGGTAATTTCTTTTTGTTCCTTGGAGGTGATATTACATTTATTTCACAACTAGTAGTCAAACTTTATATATATGTAATTCTGTATGGTATTCTGTCAAATTTATATAATAGAATTTTTTAATAGGTACATTAAAAACAAAGAAAACCATTCTATAGTTCAAGCTCTACGAAGGTCATCTTTATCTTATTTAAAACCATCCAGTAAGGTTAGCTCTACCTTATTTTAAACCTATGCTAAGTGGTCCACCCCGCAAGTGGCTTCATTGAGAAAATATATAAAGCAAAAAAAGAATGGGGGGATTCAATGAAGCTAATAACTAAAATGAATACCATAATGCTTACGACTCCTTAATATTTTTTTCTCTTCAAATTTAGTTAATAAAGAAATGAAGAAAGGAAACTTCTGGTTCATCATTCACTGATGACATACAAAAATAAAGAGATAAAAAATATAAGAGAAGCTTCTATTGGTTGATGAAGTTTTATCCAAGTTAACATATGACAATTGATAAAAGGAAAAGAAATAAGAAGTGTTTTCTAAATTGACATTCTACGAATGATCTCGCAGCGTGGATTGCAATCCTAATGAGTTTGACTTAATCTCTATTATATTTTATAAAATTTGTCTTGGTGGTAGGTCATATCAAAACAAACCAAAAGGTGTTTACTCAGTCATTAAAAGCTCCAAGAATGGGTCTATAGGGTACATATTAAAATACCATATATACTAGATGTGTCTGATCAAGTATAGGTGTACAAGTTTAATTGGGATGTACAAATATGGTACATATGAGTGAGGTGTGAACATATTAGAGAATGATTAGTGAGATAATTTGGTATGGTAAAACATTATGGTGGAGCTTTCATCATTAATAAAGTAGTAGTGGTAGTTGTTGCCTTGTTGGACTGCATTCATAAAATTAACAAGCAAGAGCAGCTGATAGGATGGAATTATATGGAAGACCTTATCGATTTAGGCTGCTGCATGTCCGGGGGAAGATATATTTGTGTATTGCTTATGTTTTGTGAATAATCAATGTATTTTTTGTAAACAGATTTAAGCTCAAAGGGTTCATAGTGGCCAAGATTGGAGCAGCTGTAAGGTTCAGATTGACTTATCCAGAAGAGTGGTAGATGACCTGAAAACAGAAAACTTCCTCTTTTGTTACTAAACCCTGGCAACATTCAGCTTTTGCATCTGTTGCAAGGCCTTGAGATAGTTATCTATGGTGTATGAGCTCCATCTATATCTTCGTTAGGACTGTCATATCAACATTTAGAGATTTAAAAAGGTCACATAGAGACACACACACACACATATATAGAGAGAGAAAGGCATCAACATTTTATAAGAAGTGTACTACTTTGAAGAGCTAATTGTTAAGGCATTAAAGTCTCAACATGAATTGTTGTTTATCGAGGAAGGAACAAGGTAGCACTTATTTCATTGGCTGAGTGTGATTCATTCTTGCTTGATGAATAATCTGTCCCAAGCAGCTTCCTTTCGCTGAAAAAACCAGGCTCTTTAGGCCGAGGCAATGTAATCTCACTACCCAACATTAGAACCACTGATGACATGCTTGGTCTATCTTCCGGACATAGTTGCACACATAATAGACCCACTTGGATTGATCTTAACACTTCAGAGAGCATACATGAGTACTCTACCGATGCATCAATGAGTTCCAAGGATCTCCCTTCTTTATATAGTATCCATGCCTGAACAATTGGAAACCATTTTATAGTACTAGTATTTTTAACATAGATAAATAAGAAAGCAATAGTACATAGCATTAACACTTACATGCCCGAGAAGGTTAAGCTGGTGTTCTGAATGATAGAATCCCCTGTTTCTCCTCCCACTTACTATCTCTAGCACTAAAACTCCAAAGCTAAACACGTCGGATTTTATTGAGAAGAGCCCATCAATTGCATACTCCGGAGACATATAACCACTGCAAGAAATCATTGAACAAAGTGATCATATTTACTATCAATGGAAATGGATTATATATGAAATATTTACAGATTCTTACTATGTTCCAACCACTCTGTTTGTATTTCCTTCAGTTTCATTTCCTCCAAAACTTCTAGCAATGCCGAAGTCTGAAATTTTTGGATTCATCTCAAAATCTAGTAAAACATTGCTAGCTTTTAGATCTCTGTGGATGATTCTTAGCCTGGAATCTTGATGAAGATAAAGAAGCCCACGAGCAATTCCATTGATAATGTGGAAGCGCCTAGGCCAATCCAATAATACGCTTCGTGCTTGATCTACCCAAAATGTTTATCCAAGTTAAACCTTGCTCTTCTAGTAAGATTCATGCAAATAAATGGAAAATAACTTGATAAAGTGGAGATCATGGATTGGTTGTGACAGCAAATTCATGCTGCGGCACTTGCAACAACGAAATCTGATAATCTCAATGCCCATTTTCAAATGACTAATAAGTTCATTTGAAAACTAAATAGATTAGGGAAAAAAATCACAGGTCGCCACTGGACCTTGGGCCTAATGATCTGTGATTCCATCAATTGAGAAATTATTCCAACTTCAAGTAGATTTTGGAGCATGTATAACGAATATAACTCAAGTAAATTAATGAAGCTAAATATATCAAGTAGCTTGTCTAATGAATATGACTTGAGTAAATTTGTTGAGCTAAATATATCAAGATTTGATAGGGCCAAACCAAAAATGAAGGTGTCCAAGCTTTTGTTGGGCATGTATTCATAGATCAACATTTTCTCTTCCACTTGAATGCAACACCCTAGAAGTTTCACAAGGTTTCGGTGCTGAAGTTTGGCAATACATAAAACTTCATTCTTGAACTCATCGATTCCTTGCTTTGAATCCTTCGAAAGCCTCTTCACAGCTATTTCTTGTCTGTCATTCAATATACCCTGAAAAGGAGAATTATCATGTCTAAGAGTTGCAATTTTATCTATGAATGACGGCATTCTTGTTTGAAAACAGAGAAGAGGTACTCTGAATGATTCTGACTGTCCTTTTCGTTAGGTAATCTATAAACGATTATCCCCTTCTTTTGAATAATGACCTTTATTCTCAATGATTTTTTCATTCTCAATGATTTTTTCACTTAAAAGCAGATCTGCTAAATAAAATTTCTAAATATTCAGAATGATGTGTTTCATGTCATAAGTTAGAAAGTTAAAAGACAAACTAGCTAAGATAGAAAACTATATGTACAAATACTGGTCTTGGTGCCTAGAGTTGGTACCATTTTAACTGGCTAGCATCAATACTTTTCCCAAAAGCTTTATAGATAGCAGTGTATCCGTGTCAATACCTTGTAGACAGGTCCGAAACCTCCCTCTCCAAGTTTGTTGTCAACTGAGAAGTTATTGGTAGCATTTACAATTGTAGTGAAGTCAAATACTGGCAGCTCTAAATTTTTCTTCTCGCTTTCATCGTGCTGCCCTCTTTCTGGATTATCAATCATTTCTCCTGGAAAGTAGAATCAACATGCATATAAATGCCACTAGGAATAGATTTGCCTTGGAATAATGAAGTCTAACCTGTACATGGTATTATTCCACAAAATGAACAGTTAAGACTGAGTTACCTGCTCTTGTGAGCTTATTCTTCTTCTTCTTCAAGAAACGCAAGATCAGACATAGGCCTGAGAGAACCATGCCCGTAAAGACAGAAATGAGTATGATCCTCACTCGTTTCTTCCTATCAGAGCTGCTATTTGCCTCTGCAAAGTCAACATGACTCGAGTCTAAATCAGTAAAAAATAACACGACATAAAAGGATAGTCCAATTTATCATCTTGCGATACACATTTTAAGTGGGACAAAATTGGAGAAATTTATACTTGTACATGTATTTAAGTGGCTCTAATACTGCAAAAAAAATTGTGTTCAACACACATTTATGGTTTGGGAATAGATAAACTCATACCTAATTCTGAGGTGGCCATCCTTATGTAAAGATCTTGCCCATTTTCAGTGTACTCTCTAATATCAATCAGGTCACCGAACCAAAGCAAGCATCCACTTCCTCCTCCTTTGATATCCAAATTTGCATAAGCTGTACAAGAGCAGTTCTTTAAGCACACCCTTTCACATTCCTTAAGGTTCATGGTCTTATTAAACCAGGAGTTCCGTGTGTCAGGCAGTTTCACACTCAGATACTTCTGAAACCCATCTCCCTTCGTGCAATCCAATTGAGTCCTCCGAACACATCCATTTGACCAATCTGACATCTCCCAGTCTTGTGGGAATTTTGGCACAAATCCTTTCAAGCACCCACATGCAGGGGAGTTGTCAATGTTACAACTGCCAGTATGAACCACACAATGCATAACGATCACAGTTATCCATCTGTGCAGTTAAGTAGAGGTTCCAACTTTGGGTGCGATCAATCCACGTGAAGCGCTGCAGGATGCCATTCAGATTCAACACCATCATCGATACAACTGAGATATTAATAAGTTCATAAATATAATATATCTCCTCCTGAGTGAAGACAAATTCAAATGTATAAATTGGGTTTGGCTTTAAATTTGGCATCCCACTAAACCGGAGACCATTCCATGGTCCAGATCG
Source organism: Liquidambar formosana (assembly GCA_039720395.1). Lineage (NCBI taxonomy): Eukaryota > Viridiplantae > Streptophyta > Magnoliopsida > Saxifragales > Altingiaceae > Liquidambar > Liquidambar formosana. Next base: position 10,045,923 of record CM077834.1, on the reverse strand, counting down.
GAACTGCACAACCGAGCCCTTTCTTAGAAACATTTGTGGATATCCACCGGGAGCAAGCCTATTTGTAAATTCACCTGGAGAAGGATCATCACTGCTCTTCCACGATGTTAGGTATCTGTCCAGGCCAGTTGCTATATTCTTTCCTAGCTTTCATGCCTGGTAAAAACACGTTGCCTGGATAGTCAAAACTCTGCCACAGGAAATTATCTGGGTTACTATCATTTCTATCTCGCATAACAAAGTTTCCTGTATCCAGAAGTTGGGCTACTGGCTCGCGTGCCAATCTTGATGAGTTGGAAGACCAAATGGTGTTGTTAGTACTATTGAGAAGGAGGAGAATTCCTCTGTTGTCAACCATTAAAACTGCTGATGAATCATTGACCGGAACATCTCTATTCGCAACCCATACTACTGTCACATTTGATATTTTCTTGTACCATATTCCTAAGTACCGATTCATGGACTTACCGGGGCTAAAAAATCCCAGTTCGAATACCCCTCCAGCTGAAACTATAGTCTCACCGTCTCTGATTGATTGATTTGCACTTAAGGAGTCTACTGCAGTGGAGATTGCAAAGATAGATAGTAAAGAGGAGGAGATAAGAAGTATGGTAAAGCCTTCCATTGATATCCTCATGCTTCTCACCATCACACATTTTTATCATTCATAGACTGACCCAATCGATTGTCTGGGAATAGAAAGAAATAAAAAAGTGTAGAACACATTTGTTTCCCAAGTGCTCCATTTTCTTCTCTGAGACATTTTAGTGTAAGAAGTTAGCCAATTTTTATTCTCAGTAGCCAATTATACACTTTACTTGGGAAGTGGACCAAAAGACCTCCAAGTTAGGACAACAGGCGTCAACCATTTCTTTTTGTAAGTATAATGCTTTTTAGAACTAAAAGTAAGGCAATTGATAGAGTGGTTATGGTGTCTTTATTAAACATTAAGTGAAGCTATGAATATATTAGATAATGATCAGTGAGAAAATTTGATATGGTCAAACACTACGTTGGAGGTTTTTGTCATTAAGAAATTAGGCTGTAGTTGTGAGACTACATTTATTAAATGAATGATAAAGAGCAGCTGAAAGAATGGAATTATAAGGCCTACTGGATTTAGGTTGCTGCATGCTTGGGGCAAAGGTGCGTCTGTGTCTCATTTATGTTTTGGGCACAATCAACGTTCTTTAGAATACCAATTTAAACTCATAGGGGTCATAGTGGCCAAGATTGCAGCAGCTGTGAGGTCTAGATGACTAGAAAACATATAATTTCATGGTTATGGGAAACCCAATTACTCGCAAGCCAAACTCAGGTAATAGGGGAATCTGTGAATCAAAATTTAAACATTATGGAGCTCCATTTATGTCCTATGGCTGTTTCGATGCTTTTTAATTTTCCACAACATTCTTAAAAGCACATATTTTGTTTAAAGAAATCGAACAAAATCAAAACGACTACAAATAAACCAATCATGCTAATTTTTGGCATGAATGATCCATTATATGTGGCTTAACAAATGGACTATTTGAAATGCTGGGCACGCCAAATACGCAAACCATGTAGAAAAACATTGGCTGATAGAGACAGCAAGCTTCCTGGCTGCAAGAAAACTGTGCGCTGCTTTAAACTGAATCATAAAATTAATGTTAAATTGTCATGAATTTATAAACTAACAGAATTATTTATGGCAAAAAAGAATTTTGGGAATTCAAAGTGGATCAAATTCAATCAGGGCTTAAAATAAGGTGAAAATGAGCATTCTCAGAACCCTCAATGAGGCATATGATCTTTATAAAGCTTGAGGTGATAATAATCTTTCTTTTATTCATAGAAATAGAAAGTAATCATTGAAAATGCATTACAAAACACACAGACATTTACTTAATGAATAGACACACACACAGATACAGAGAGAAGCATTACAATTTTTATGCGAATTGTATTCTATTGAGGAGCTAAACCTGTGAAAGCATGCAAAATTTCAACATGAAGTGTTATCTATCGAGGAAGTAACCATGTAACAGTTAATATGTTGGGTGTATGTGATACGGGTTTGCTTGATGAAGAATCTGATCCAAGCATTTTCCTTTCAGTGAAAAAGCCAGGCTCTTTAGGCTGAAGCAATGTGATCTCACTACTCAACATTAGAACCACCGATGACATGTTTGGTCTATCTTCTGGATATAGTTGCACGCATAATAGACCTACTTGAATTGATCGTAACACTTTGGAGAGTATACATGACTCCAACAATGATGAATCAACGAGTTCCACAGTTCTCCCTTCTTGATAGAGTCTCCATGCCTGAACAATATGAAACCATTTTATAGTAGTAGTTTCAACATAAGGGAAATAAGAAAGCATTACTAGGCTCAACACTTACGTGACCAAGAAGGTTTAGCTTGTGGTCTGGATGATTGAATCCCCTATTTCTCCTCCCACTTACTATCTCTAGCACCAAAACTCCAAAGCTAAACACATCAGATTTTACTGAGAAGAGCCCATCAATTTGGTACTCCTGGAGACATATAACCACTGCAAGAAATCATTGAACACACTTAATGAATTTACAAGCATTGGAAATGGATCATATATGAAACTTTTTATAGGTTCTTACTATGTTCCAACAATTCTTTTTGTATTTGCTTCAGTTTCATTTCCTCCAAAACTTCTAGCCATGCCAAAGTCTGAAATTTTTGGATTCATCTCGAAATCTACCAAAATGTTGCTAGCTTTTAGATCTCTGTGGATGATTCTTAGTCTGGAATCTTGATGAAGATATAGAAGGCCCCGAGCAACTCCATTGATAATGTGGAAGCGCTTAGGCCAATCTAGTAATACACTTCGTGTTTGATCTGCACAATTTTTACATCCTAGTGAAACCATGCTGCTGCTAATTAAGTTTTCTTAAGATCAAGTTCATGTGGCGGCACTTGCAACAACAGAAACTGACATCTCGATGCCCATTATCAAATGACTAATAAGATCATTTGAAAAATAAAATAAATAAGAAAAAATATGTGTGTCACCACTTGACCTTGGTCCTAATGATCTATGAACTAACCATCGATCAAAAAGGTATTCCGACTAGAAGTAAGTGAACTTTGAAGCTTTTTTTTCCAATGAATATGACTTGAGTAGTCTAGTTAAGCTAAATATATCAAGGTTTCAATAGAGCCAAACCAAAAATGAAGGAGTCCAAGCTTTTGTTGGGCATGTATTCATAGATCAACATCTTCTCTTCCTCTTGAATGCAACATCCTAGAAGCTTCACAAGGTTTCGGTGCTGAAGTTTGGCAATAAATAAAACTTCATTCTTGAACTCATCAATTCCTTGTTTTGATTCCTTCGAAAGCCTCTTCACAGCTATTTCTTGCCCATCATTCAATATACCCTGAAAATTAAAATAATCATGTCTAGAAGTTACAATATTCTCTATGAAAGAAAGTATTCTTGTTTTTCTTTCACAAAAAAACACAGCGTATATTGAACAGTTTAATGTGAACATCCTCTGCAGAAAACAGAGGACATTTACTTTGAATGATGCTAACAACCCTTTTATTAGCTACTCTGTAAAAGATCGCATCCTTTTTTAGATAATAACCATGATGTTTACACATTGTCTCATTCTCAATGGACTATTTCAGACGAAAGTATTAGTGAAAGTTGAAATTTTTTAAAATTCAGAATGATGAGTTTCATGTAATAAGTTAAGAAAGTTTTAAGGAAAACAAGCCGTGATAGAAACAATATGGATCTTGGTGCCTAGAGTTGGTACCATGCAGATTGGGTAGCATCAATAGTTCTCCCAAAAGCTATATAGCAGTGTATCATACCTTGTATACAGATCCAAAACCGCCCTGTCCAAGCTTATTGTTGAATGAAAAGTTATTGGTGGCCTTAGCTATCGTAGTGAAGTCATATACTGGTAGTTCTATATCTCTCTTCTCGCTTTCATTGCAGTGCCCTCTTTCTGGATTATCAATCATTTTTACTGGAAAGTAGGAAATCAAATGCTTATAAATGACAGTAGGAATACAATTGCCTTGGAATAACGAAGTTTAACCAGTTCATGGCGTAATTCCACAAAATGATCATTTAAGACTGTTACCTCCTCTTATGAGCTGTTTCTTCTTCTTCATGCCACGCGAGATCAGACATAGGCCTAAGAGAACCATTCCCGTAAATACTGGAATGACTATGATCCTCACTCGTTTCTTCCGATTGGAGTTGCTATTTGTCTCTGCATGGCCAACATGACTTGTGTCTAAAGCATTTGAAAGTAACACAATAAAATGGAATAGTCCAAAATTATCATCTTGTGATACACATTTTAAGTGACACATTAGAGCCTTTTTGGTTGTCCAATGGAAATTGTATGGCTTCATTACTATTTTACTTTGAATTGAAAAAAAAAAATCCTATGTCTGGAATGTGTTCCTTCAAAAAAGATGGAGCCACTACCATAAATGATGAATAGAATCAAATTTAAGAATTCATGAAATGCTTCAAACTCAATAGTTTACTTTCATTTTTCATGTTTGCTTCCATTCTCTTGAATTGCCCCATTCATAATCATTAATTTTCTCAAAAAAATTATACGCACCACACAATGAAACAATTAAATTTCCATGAAGACATTCAAGCAGGCCCCTATAGTTTATATATTTCTCTCTAAAAGTTTCATGTTAGACACATATTTATGGTCTAAAAATAGATAAAATCATACCTAATTCTGAGGCAGCCATCCTTATGTAAAGATTTTGCCCATTTTCTGTATATTCTCTAATATCAACCAGGTCACCATACCAAAGCAAGCATCCACTTCCTCCTCCTCTGACATCCAAATTCGTATAGGCTGTGCAAGAGCAGTTCTTTAAGCACATGATCTGACATTCCTTAAGGTTCATGGTCCTGTTAAACCAGGAACGCCGTGTGTCTGGCAATTTCACATTGGGATATTTTTTAAACCCATCTCCATTCTGGCAATCCAAATGAGTCCTCCGAGCACACCCATTTGACCAATCTGCCGTCTCCCATTGTTGTGGGAATTTTGGCACAAATCCTTCCAAGCACCCACATGGAGGAGAGTTGTTAATGTTACAAGTGCCATATGCACCACATAATGCATAATGGTCGCAGTTATCCATCTGTGCGGTCAAGTAGAGGTTCCAACCTTGGGTGCGATTGATCCATGTGAACCGCTGCAGGATGCCATTTGTATTCAACACCATTCTTGATGCAACTGAACTATTGATAAGTTCAAAACTATAATATACCTCTTCCCGATTGAAAACAAACTCGAATGTATAAAACGGGTTTGGCTTTAAATTTGGCATCCCACTAAACCGGAGACCATTCCATGGTCCAGATCGAGCCTGCACCTCCGAGCCCTCCCTTATAAATATTTGTGGATATCCAGAGGGATCAAGCCTGTTTGTGAAGTCACCTGGAGAAGGATCATCAGTGCTCTTCCACGACGTCATGTACTTATCCAGGCCAGTTACTAAGTTCTTTCCAAACTTCATGCCTGGTAAAAATGTGTCACCAGGATAATCAAAACTCTGCCAGAGGAAATTATCTGGGTTACTATCACCTCCATCTCGCACAACAAAGTTGCCTGTGTCCAAAAGCTGTGCTACTGGCTTCTGAGCCAATCTTGATGAATTTGAAGACCAAATGGTGCCATTGGTATTATTGAGAAGTACGACAATGCCCTGGTCGTCGATCTTCAAAACTCCTGATCGATCATGGAGCGGTGTATCTCTATTGGCAACCCATACTACTGTCCCAGCTGATATTTTTTTATACCATATTGCTAAATACCGAAATGTGGATGCACGGGGGCTAAAAAATCCCAGCTCGAAGTCCCCGCCAGCTGAAACTAGAGTGTCGCCGTCTCTGATTGATTGAGTTGCAGTAATTGTGTCTACTGCAATGGAGTTTGATAAGATGGAAAGCAAAGAGAAGGAGAGAAAAAGGGTAGTAAAGCCTTCCATTGATGTTGTTCTCATGCTTCTCATCATGGTGGATTTTCGTCATTTAAAGACAGGCCGGGTTGACAAAATGAGAATAGAAAAAATAGAAGTGTTAGACCCCATTACTCAACCAAGTTCCCATTTTCTTTCTCATTGATATTTTAATTAAAATCATACACCCAAATTTTCTACCGCTAGCCACTGATACATTTTAAATGGGAAGTGGGCCAAAACACCTAGAAGGTATGACCATAAGCATCAATCTTTTTCATTTTAAGTCTAAACTGCAGAATATATGATATAGTTTCTCAACTTATTGTGACCATATGATTAGCATGACATAGATGACAAAATTAAAGTCATGTTTCGGATTTCTGCAGAAAATTAGGCCTGTTTCGTCGTGTACTCCGAAAAAGGCATCTTCTCGAAATGCCTCAACTTTCTGAAGACTTATTCCTGACAAAGCCAAACAAGCCCAAGTCTCTAATGACAAGTCGGGATTTAGCGCCAAACGACAGAATAATGTTGTCTTCTAATAAAAATGTATGAACAAATCATAACCTGCTATAGCATAAGGACATATATATTTTTCGGCTAAACTTTAATTTGCTTTGTCTTTTTCCAAATTTGTGGGTGAAAAATTGGAAATGAGAGGAAGAAGGCAGTGATAGTCAGAGATGACTGGCTTTTCTGTGGCTGTGGCTAGTGTGATATTTTGGGCATTAGTGGTCTCTACGTTTGGATGACCAGGAGCCAAAAGGTCCAATTGCCAAACTTGTGGTCTTGTTTTCCCGTCAACTATTATAAGTACCGATTAGTTTTCAACTTTGATTTTCTTGTGGGTATTACGAAGACTACTTTTGCTTTGGGACTCAGATTTTCAAAGTTTTAACAAGTTTACATTCTCTTAACTTGTTGACGGAGTGATCATGGATTCAAACTTATAGAAAAGCATTGATGCCCATTTGTTAATATTGGGGAGTTAGGATAAGGGCAAAATTCTGTAGACAGTAAAAAAAAAAAAAAAAAAGAGGGGTTGACATGCATTAATTCCCCCTATACAGCACAAATTGACGGCTCTAGTTTCCAAAATCCAACATAACAAGCCCAATATAGAAGCCTGAAACTTATACCCACATAAAAGGTTTAAGCGTAGTTGTTCATACTCATTACTTTTATATTAAACCACTTTCTTTCTTCTATTCTTCTGATGTGAGACAAACCCACATGTAAATGTCAACAATCTCCTCTTACACGTGTAAATTACATCGAATTGAACTACCCCTTGAGTCGAAATCCTCTACTCTCCACATTGCGCCTAAATCTTCCAGCTCTTCATGAGTCACCGGCAGCATGAACCTTTGCTTGACAACCCACGCCTTACCAGCTCTCTTGAGGGTCCAATAATCAACCGTTGCACCATTTGAAAAGCCCAATGCGCATGCCACATTATTAGTGAGGTGACCAATCTAGTAGTATTTGTTCGACCACCGCGATATCATGACTCGAATTCAAAAGCCCATTAAACTAATACACCACCATTTGGTGAGTTTCACCCACTATTATCAGCCATTGATTTTGATACTAGTTATTAGTAAAACTTCCTAACAAATCCCCCTAAGTAGGATCCTACCAAGAATTCAGATGGATTACAATCTTTGGTTTTTTCCCTCTTAAATCATCATTTGATGTTTCTAATGCATACGATAATTTTTTATTAATTATTTTGGATACATAATGAAAGGTAAATAAAGGTAAGGACGAGCTCCTCCCCTAGTATAACCAGCCAAATATTGTCCCGTGTCCTAATAGTAACTTCTAAGTAGAATCAAAGCGTTAGGATGGAAGTCTCCGAAGGATTTTTCCAATGAATTTCCTCGTCATAAAATAATAATAATAATAATAATAAAAGAGGGTGGTGGAAGTCCCCAACCCACAAACCTAACCTATCACAATTGTCAAATTTGAGCAAACTTTAATCCCATCGATAGGACAAAAATGTATCAACGTTATGTTACGGCAAAAGGCAGTCAAATATGTCGTCCCGTCCAAATAGTCTGTCTACCAATACAATCCAACCGAACACGGAGACACGACATGGTTATTATACAACACGGACATATCCACACCATAGATCTTCAAAATCTAAGACATGATATGGTGAAAATGTGCTATTAATAAAATACATATTTTACGTATATAATTGAATGATATTATATAACATCACATTTATCATTCAAAATGTATCTTTTGTATTGTTTTGAAGACCTTAGCTGAGTTATTTATTGACAAAATATGACAAAGGAAAATGAAGAAGATTTGAAAAACAAAAATGATGAAAAGAGAAATGTATCGTGCCAGAGATGTGTTGGAAGAGTGTAGTATCCGATACATGTTTGACACGGACATGATAATTCTAAAGAAGTGTTCGTGCTTCTTAGCAGTAACTTCCTATAACCCAACAATATTATTTTTTCTCTTATTGTATTTTTTTTAAAAATAAAATCATTATTTATTCAATGAAATATAATTTACATTCCGAAATTTAATCATGAAAAGCAATTAAAAGATTGGAAGGACTGGGGAGGATATTAAAGTATTAAGCCCTGTTGGATCAACAAACTGATTTTATAATTAATAGAATAAATATATACAATTCTGTATGGTGATATCAGGAACGTACTTACGTGCAAGTAAAGTCAACATGACAGAGACAAATAGTAAATTGCAAGTCGTCTCAGCTACATTGCCATGCAATTCGGCAATTGTTACCATCCTAACCCTAGCATTTCACATTGATTAAATATGGGACATTGAGGGCACTTTTCGAATTTGGGGCATTCAAAGGGAAATTAAATAATTCAGTATCTTTTATATAGTATTAAAGCTACAAATTCATGACATTGAATAAAAAATTCAAGCAAAAATTACGTTTCATGAAGTTTTAAAACTTGATCCTATAATATCAACTATAGTGAGGACACCAACATTTTAAAATCACCTAAATCAAGATAATAGATTTGTGCCTTCAATATTATATAACATATATTAAAATCGTTTTAATTTCTATTAGGACACTCGAACGGCCCCTGATTCAACAGCCCTAATCGAATTAGAAATTGAAGCCACACAAGGCTATAATGTTATGAACTGGATTCAGTATGACCACCATTTAAAAAATAATAATAATAAATAAATCAAATTGCCTGGTTGACCCGAAACCCATATAAGTTAGAGAAATGCAAAGACCAGGACGCACTCTTCAGCAGCCAAGAATCTTCTCTGGCTGAATAATGGGACACGCATCAGGAAATTTAGAACCTTTGTATCCTATATGACTCGATCAACTGATACCTTGTTGCATAGTCCAACAAATCTCCTTTGGCCCCTTACTAAGTACTATTATAAATTCAAACGTACCCAAACCTTTTGATCCTAGAAGTCCCATAAAAGGGTAGTCAATACAAATAATATATATTATTATGCAGAACTGCCTTCAATGAATTTTTGTTTGCCAAAAAAACACAAAAAAAACAAACCCATTCGAATGGCCTTGAATGAAAGTCTGTAAAGTACCCATCAGAATCCTACTAATTTCAAGACAAAAATTTTCGAAGTGGTTTCATCTAGGAGAGTGGAGAAAATGTTTCCGCAACAAAATATTAGTACTGACTCACAGGTTTTGTAGCAGTGCAGCATTATTTTGGAATGTCTTCTATCGACCGGCCAAATATGTAACAGTTATTTCATTCGCTGAACACGTTCATGTTTACTTGACGAGGAATCTGCATCGAGCGGATTCATTTCGTTGAAAAAACCGGGTTGTTTCGATTGAGGGAATGCACTCTCACTACTCAACATTAGAACCACAGATGACATGTTTGGCCTATCTTTAGGGTGTCGTTGTAAACATAAGAGTCCCCCATGTGGATTGATCGTAAAACTTCAGCAAAATTGCATGAGTCCCTTACTGATGCATCAATCAATTCGAAGGACCTGCCTCCTCCATAGAGTCTCCACGCCTGAAAGATTGAGAATGCTTTTTCATTAGTGGAAGATTTTAACATCGAAAAAAGAAAGCCAGTGTTACTTGACTAGATGCTTACATGTCCAAGAAGGTTAAGGTTGTGGTCCGGATGATGAAACCCTCTATTTGTCTTCCCACTTTCTATCTGTAGCACCAACACGCCAAAGCTAAAGACATCAATTTTACTGAGAAGAGACCATTAATAGCATACTCTAGAGACATGTAACCACTGCAAGAAACCGTGAAGAGACCATTAATAGCATATTCTAGAGACATGTTACCATTCCAAGAAACCATGAAAGTATTGAATCAAAAATAATGATAGTAATTTGAGTATCAAAAGTTCAATCCAATATACAACATCTGTAAGATATCTTACTATGTTCCAACCACTCTAGTTGTATTTGCTTCAGTCTCACTTCCTCTAAAACTTCTAGCTAGGCCAAAGTCGGATATTTTTGGGTTCATTTCGTAATCTAGTAAAATATTGCTAACTTTTAGATCTCTGTGGATAATTCTCAGTCTGGAATCTTGATGAAGATAAAGAAGCCCCCGAGCAATCCCACAGATAATGTCAAAGCGCTTCCGCCAATTCAATAGTATGCTTCGTGTTTGATCTATGCAATTCTCATCACAATTAGCCTATGTTGGTGCTAATAAAATTCTTGAATATAAATGGAAATGATTTTATGATAACCAAATAAATAAAAAGGTCAAATGGGGCAGCAAAACACTAGCTAGTATTGTTTCCCATTTTTCTTCATGCAATCATTGCTACTTGATTTGGTCTCGCTGATATATAATGATAGCATTGGTTAAAACATTACTCCAACATCATAGAGAAGGATTATAGAGCTTCTCTATTTATATATATATATATATAGAAACTTAATCTCTAGCGTACTAGTTAAGGTAAGTATATCAAAGGTTTTGAGTATGCCAAACCAAAAATGAAGTCCAAACTTTTGTTCGGCATATATTCATAGATCAACATCTTTTCCTCTTGAATGCAACATCCTACAAGCTTCACAAGGTTTCGGTGCTGAAGTTTGGCAATGCATGAAACTTCATTCATGAACTCATCAAGTCCTTGTTTGGAGTTCTTTGAAAGCCTCTTCACAGCTATATCTTGTCCCTCTTTTAACACACCCTGAAAAATATTATTTTTAAAAGTTACAATGCTATAGAAAGTGGCTACCTTGTCACGCCCACCCAAAAAAAAATTCAGGATGCTACTGTAGATTAAAATTGTTCGAAATTTGTGTGATTAAGACCATCAATTGATATTTTAAGATCTATATATATGACCAAAAAGTGTCTTTTACATAAAAAATTTCTGTTTCAAGTGTCTGGGAAAAATTGAAAAGTTATGTTGTGTAATGTGCACACATGATACATGCACACCTTTAGTAAGGTATATCTGTAAAAGATATCCCACCTTCTGAAAAGTCACCACTATATTTATGCAACAGGTCATTCTTAGTCATTTTTCACTAGAACAATTTCAAAGATTAGATTCTAATTTTTGAAAGTAGATGTGTTGATTTAAAGTTCTAAGCATTCAGAATCATGAGTTGTGTATCTCTTCCGTTCAGAAGTTTTAGACAATGGCACAAACATATATTGATTTTAGTTGGAACATGCAAGTTTTGTACATGGATCAATTAATTTCCAAGAAGCTGTACATTAGTCTATATCTATATTATTACCTTGTAGACAGGTCCAAAACCGCCCTCTCCAAGTTTGTTATTAATTGAGAAGTTATTGGTGGCATTAGCAATTGTCGCAAAGTCAAATAATGGTAACTCTAGCTCTTCAGTGGGGTAACCTCCTTTTGGACCGTGACCAATTTTCCTGCAACATAGGTAATAGATGACATAAATGAATCATTGAATACATTTTCTTTAAAATACAAAGGGAAGTCTGATTCGTGCATGCATGGCAACTTTCACAAATGGGGTTCCTCGTTGACTCCAAAATGATATTGGTTATATAATTTTAAGATTGTTTGGACTGGTGTCTGTGTTTTGAGTTTTGATAAAGTTCCGTTCGTTTAAAGCAAAAACCTTGTGTTTGATGAAGTATGAAAGTGCACAAGTAACTAAATCATAATATGGTTTTAAAAAAAAAAAAAATTTAGCTGAATCATAGTAAATGACTTTTGTTTACCTCGCCTACCTAATTTATTCTTTTTCCAAATGTACAGGGTCAGACCTAGGCCTAGGAGAAGCATTCCCGCTAATAATACCGAGCTGATTATGATTATGACTCGTTTCTTCCCATTGGAGCCAGCTTGACCTAAATGTGAAACAATTAATTGTAAAAAAATAAATAATAAAAATAATAAAAATAATAAAAAAATAAAAAAAATGAAAGCAAGAAAGGAAAACAAAAGAAAAGAGAAATTAGAAAGCAGGAAAAACCAGGAATTTACGCTATTTGTAGTATACTTGCAATGCTAGCTAGCTAGGTGTAAGTGTGCACATCGATGATGTAAAGGGATTTGTTTCAAGTTTTATCTAAAAAATATTGATTCGACTTTCATTATCATTATATGTGTTGCCTGGCAGCCATCATTTTCTGTAAATGCTATATTTGTTCTAATGCTATGTAAAATGCACGAAGCCTTCAATTTTCTTGGAAAATCCAAATGTGCAAGTTTTGTGGGGAGAAAAGAAACATAGAATCAAATGAGAGAGACTTGCAATGAGCCTCAATTAATCAGTTGCAAGCATTGAAGCCATCCCTAATGGAGTGACAACATGTCAGCCTAACGAGAGTACCAAAGGACATGCTTTCAAATGAATAATCAAAACTACTAGCTATTAGTAAAATGAGCATAGCTTTTTCTTTTTTTCTTTTTTCTTTTTTTTTAATGTGATTCCAATTTGCGAACCATTTAATGTATTAAAATTTTGACTTAAAGTGCTTTAAAATTATATATGGCTTGATAAACGAAATATTGTCAATATAATCAAATTTGACCAACAACATAAGTTAAATTTTAGTTTTGTAGCCCAATAGTTCTTTTACTTCAAAGTTCTTTCCAGCTGATTAGATTAGAGGCCGTTTTAATCCTATGTCAAGTCCCATAAGTCTTCTCAATTATGGTTAGGCTGTACTTAGGCATTGTTTAAAGTGCTCCATTTTTTTTTTTTTTTTTTTTTTAAAAAAATATTTCGAACTTGATTTGCTTTATTGTAATGGTTGATTTCTTATCTTTTAATAAAACTTTTGACCATTTCTTATTGAAAAAAAAAAAAAAAAAAAAAAAAAAAAAGCCCTAAGTCTGGTAATTGAAACAAAATTCTAGATATTCTAATGAAATCTTAGCCAGTATCTTTAGAAGGGTAAACATGGGCTAGATTTGAGGTGGGCCAAGGTCGGCCCAGCCTACAATCCAAGTCCACCTAAGGAGAGAAAAGTGATAAGTCTTTTCATTTTCAAGAGGTTGGCCTTGTCAACAAGAACATATATTTTTCACACTAGATCATATATTTTTCATACACTTAGGAGGAGATAAATTCTTACCTACTTCAAAGGAAACCATCCTTATGTACATGTCTTGCCCATTTTCTATCAATTTTCTCATGTCAATCAAGTCGCCAAACCAAAGCAAGCATCCACTTCCTCCTCCTCCTGCACTGATATCCAAATTTGCATAAGCCATACAAGAGCAGTTGTTCAAGCACACCATTTTGCATTCCTCAAGGCTCATGCTCTCATTGAACCAAGAATACCTTGTGTTTGGCAATTTAACACCAAAGTACTTTATAAAACCATCTCCGCTTTGGCAATTCAATGGTGTCCTGCGAACACACCCATTCGAATAATCAGATATATCTCATTGTTTTGGGAATTTTGGCACAAATCCTTTCAAGCATCCGCATTCTGGGGTGTAGCCGGTGTTACAGCTACCATATACACCACACAAAGCATAACCGGAACAAAATTCTGTCTGTGCAGTTCGGAGGGGGTTCCAACCTTGGGTTCGATCAATCCATATGAAGCACTGCATAATCCCATTCAGATTTAACACCACCCTCGTAACAACTGGACTGTTAACATTCTCATATGTACAAAACATCTCCCTCTGATTAAATACAAAATGGTATTTATATATTGAATTTGGTGTTAAATTGGGCGTATCACTAAACCGGACACCATTCCACGATCCAGCTCGATCTTGCACAACCAAACCCTTCCTTATTACTAATTGAGGAAATCCTTTTGGATCAATCAAAGTGGTGAAATCACCTCGAGAAGGATCATCAGTGCTTTTCCATGATGATACGTACCATTCCAGGCCGGTAGCTGGGTTCCTTCCAAGTTTCATGCCTGATAGGAGCATATTGCCAGGGTAATCAAAACTCTGCCACAGGAAGTTTTCGGGGTTCATATCATCGTTTTCTTCTAGCATAACAAGATTCCCAGAATCCAAAAGCTTTGCAACTGGATTGAGTGGCAATCTTGATGAATTGGAAGACCAAATGATGGTGTCGTTGCAATTGAGGACAAGAATTCCTTGGTTGGTGACCTTTAAAACACCCAATGAATCAAACAGGGGAATTTCTCTGTTGGCAACCCATACTACTGTCCCAGGAGATATTTTCTGGTACCAAATTCCCAAGTATCTTCTAGTGGAATTACGTGGGCTAAAAAATCCTAGCTGAAAGCTTCCACCGGCTGAAACTATGGTCTCCCCGTCTGTAATAGATTGAGACATGGTTATGGTATCTATTGTAGTGGCCATTATTATGATGGATAACAAAGAGGAGCAGAAAAGAAATATGGTGTAGCCTTCCATTGATGCCAATACTTTGGGGTACAAATCCTGACTTACTAAAAGATAGGACTGAAAATTATAGTTAAAGACTGGAGACCTCCTCAGTTGCCACAGTAATGAAACCTTCTAGTTCAAGAGTCTATATGAGGTGGTCCCCACTGGCACACTAGTTGGCCTGCCCATAGACTTTTCTATCTGCTAAATATGCATCTGACCCAAATGGGCGTTTTTACACACTGATATCGTAATGGTGTTGTCTGCATTACGTAGATTACGTGCCAAATGAGCTAAAAGCAATTTTTTAGCAATTGGGGAAGCAAAAAAAATGGGTCGGTCATTTCTTGAGTTATATTTTAGCTCAAAAAATGCCTCAGCCATTTGTGCTACCTCCATCTAATCTCTTTCCAAACCACAACCTGTAAAAACGGCAACAACCCAAGAGGAGACAGAACAATCTCAAAACATAAAAAATTTCATCAAAAAAATGCAGCAAAATTTAGGATCAAGTGTTGCTGATAAACAAGTTTACATCAAGAAACCAACATAGGGAAACAATGTATATATACACTGTACACACCGACCTTTATCGATTGCAGAAAATGTATCAATTTCTTCCATTTTCTCAGCAACCAAACACCCCGGGATGGAGCAAATCCTCAGCATAAAATCACGCCAAGGTGAGTGATTTCTCTACGGTCATCCCATTTTCTCAGCAGCCAAACAGCGGGTGGCCGTAAATGGAGCGGAGCCGCCGTCGCTTGTGGAAGAGGAAATTCGACCAGAGAGTACTCGTAGGAGGAGGGACTGGGCATGTGATGACGTATCGGAGGAGAGGAGTATGTGTAGGATAACGGAGATGGATTGGTGGGTGTGCTGAAAGACTTGAAGGATTGAGGAATTGAAGAGTGAGATAGCTTTGAGTGGTGGGATTGGATGAGAAAGGAAGCTTGGTGGGTTTGCAACATCTTCCTGTTCTGCTTGCTCCGTTGCTCGTTTCGTCTGCGTTGGCCTCTTATGACTTCCCTTCGCTCCAATGAAGCTCCGGTCCAGTCTCCACACCCCCAATGGCCTTTCTTAAACTGCACTGTTCCTGAACACTTTGTGAGATTAGAGTAGAACCCCTCATCCACCGCCATGTAAATCACCTAATTATCCGCATAAATACAATATCCAATTTAATGCAAATGCCCATAGAAACAATGTAACCTGGATTGCTTTGCCGTCTCTCACCAGCCTCAAACATTCACAAAGCCCTAGTTTGAGAGAGACGAGAGAAAGAAGAGAAAGAGCGAGAGAGAGACGAGTGTTACCTGTTGACGACTCAGGCAGGCGACGGCGATGGCGAGGGCGAAGGGCGGAGACCCTGATCATGGGAGAGAGAGGGGCTAAGAGGTGAGAAAGTTGGGAACTGGGGGAATGCTTAGTCATGGGAGAGGCCGCCGAGAGGGGGAGAAAATGCCGTATGGAAGAGGGGAACGAAAAAAGGGGGAATTACCGTTCAATTTCATATGACTACTAACTCCAAAGTCAATGACAAGTAAGCTAAATAAGGATGACTACTAACTCAAAAAGCAGCAGCAGCAGTAACACCGCTTTTAGCACTTTTTTTTTTTTGGGGTGGCCATTACACAAGTACACGGCATTAATAAAACAAAATTTAAAAAAAAAAAAAAAAAAAAAAAATGGGCTATTGTACAAAAGCAAAACCATGTTCTATACAAAAGTAAAAAAAAGTATTGTTCAATAGAGAGGAGGGAAAGTGAAGGTATTTGTGTCAAAATTTGAGTATGGATTAGAGAACTCCACATCAAATTTGGGGAATACCTTTTTTTATACTCAAATTTGAGTAAAAAAAAGGGTAAGGGCTAGCGATGGTCTAAGAGCATCTCCAACCATGCTCTCTAAACACACCTTTAGCTAAAATAGCCAGCCAAACAGTGTAAAAATGCGCTCCAACGAGCTCGCTAAAAGCCTCGCTACTTTACCCTTGGCTACAATTGCTCGCCATATCTGGCGAGCCTCTTAACACTCGCTATCCCATTTGGTGCGGGAAAACACTCGACGAAAGGAAGATCTCTTCTGCGTCTCCACCACCTAGCCTCCCTATTGGGCCATCTACATCGATACCAACGCCGAAGAGCAACCCGTTGACGCCGAAGAATAACCTATCAACATTGAAGCTCCATCCTCCGTTGAAAATCAGCCATCTACTGCCGACATCGAAGGTCCACCGTCGATGGGACTCTCTCTCTGTCTATCTCGCTTTCTTGTGGACAAGCTCACCGTATAGCCATCTGTTTGCTGTTATCTTTGAGTTGAAACATTGACAGGTTCACATTTTTTTAGAGGATCCATAATCCACTAGGGAATCACAAACCCAAAACCTAAAATCACCTTCTTTTTCCTCACCAACTTCGATCTCTCCTTCATTCCTTTGTGGGAACGCTTCTTTAATTACAGCCACAATCTCTACAACATCTACATCCACGCCTATCCCTCTATGAAATTAATCCCTCCCGGCACCCGTATTCACCAATAGATTCATCGTCGGGAAGAAGACCGAGCGGGCGTCGCCGACGCTAATCTCTACCGCACGTCGTCTCCTCGCCACCACCCTTCTTGGCAACCCTCTCAACCCCTCAACAGATTTGGGTCTGTTCTGGCTTCTTCTTCTTCTTCTTTCTTTCTTTCTTTCTTTTTTTTTTTTTTTTTTTTACTCTCTCTCTTGCTCTCTCTCTCTGAGTAACTAGTATGCTTTTTCCATTTTGATGTTCGAATTTGTGCCCTATTCTACTCAAATAATGACTTCTTTTTTGTGCCCTTCATAATCTAGCAATTTCGTTAAGGTTTGTTTCCATCTTCTCATGGAGGTTGTCTGATTGAATGTTGTTGGCAGGGTTGGATGGGATCTGTGGGACTGGGGGTTTGGTTAAGTGGTGTTTTGTTTAGTCTCTATTATTATGTTCTTTTTTATTCAATATCTTGTAAATTCTCAATTCATTTTTTAGATTGAAAGTTGGTTAGAAGTTGGTTGGAGTAGTGACAAAATAGCTAGCATGGTTGGAGTACAAACTAGGATAGCTAGCTAGCTATTTTATAGAATGTCCTTTTGCTAGCTAAAATAGCTAAAATTTATTGGAGATGCTCTAATGATGTTAATGGCTTACTTCAAACGGAAAAATATATTGAAAGCGGTGTTAGTAACACCATTTTTAATTTTTAATTTATTTTTATTTTATTTTACATTATTGTTTTAAAAATAATAATTTAATGCAACTTCATATAGAACATATTTCATAACATAAGTGTTATTGTGATAACACATATTTCGCAACCTATACGTTTACAAACTTGTGTTTGGAAAAAAGAAGAAGGGGGAAATTAGCAATTACCCCTAATAGGGGATTGCTTTCCCACCATAAGAATTTTTAACTCTATAACCCCATTTTTTAGAGATTCTTTCAACATAAGAAAAACCTTTTTTTTAGAAATTCCTGTTTCAGCCTTTTCTATTTATCAAATTTTTTTTTTTTTTTGGGTTATTCCTTTCTTACATGGTTCCACTAGCAACAACTCTCACCAACGACGGTTCTTTTTTGACGATGGCTACCACTCTCCCATGGTTCCTACCGACAACATCTCTCTAACGACGACTAAGCGACGCCTCTTCTCCAACTAGCCACCACCATCTCAACTTTCACCACCTATCGTTCTCTTTTTTATCTCTTTTCTTCCTCTTTCACTAGATCTAAAAACTAGATCTGTTCCCAGCCAACTATAGATGTCCTCTGTTTCTTCTTCGTCTTCTTCTTCTTCTTCTTCTCCCTTTGTCCCACCAGATCTAGTCGAAGTTCAACCATGGCTATCTTCTCCCTTTCTTCTTTTTCTTCTTTTTTATTTTTATTTTTATTTTTAGTTTTTGTTCAACCATAGCTATCTGCTGTAGAATTTGTAGTAGCATAAGAAATACTGTTTTTTATAGACAAAATAGTAAACTGTTACTATTTGCTGTTAAAATTTTAGTAGCATAAGAAATGTTGTTTTTTATAGCAAACATAGTAAGCTATTACTATTTGCTATAGAAATTTTAATAGCACGAGAAACACTAGTTTTTTTATAGCTAAAATAGTAAACTGTTACAATTTACTATAGAAATTTTAATAGCACGAAAAATGTTGTTTTTTATAGCCAACATAGTAAATTGTTACTCTTTGTTGTAAAAATTTTAGTAGCATGAGAAATGTTGTTTTTTATAGCCAACATAGTAACTGTTACTATTTGCTATAGAAATTTTAATAGCACAAAATAGTAAAATGTAATGGTTTCTAAATGAATTTTGAAACTTTTTATAAATAACGTTTTATATTATGCCATTTTTTCTCTATTCTAAATAGGAACGAGTTTCAAAGAAAAAGAATAAGAAGAAGAAGAGAAGATGAATGAAGAAGATGGTGATCTAACTAGTGTGATGGGCTAGAGCTTGCTTTTTTGCTGAGATGAAAGCAGAAGAGGGTCATGAATCTCATAGAAGTTGCTAGAGATTTATGGAAAAGGTCAGTGATAGGGTCGTTGGAGGTTGAACAATGGTTGGTAGGTGGTCGGAGTTCGATTGCCGGTGGTAACCATGGAAAAGAAAGAGAACATAACGTGCGAGAAAGAGAAAGAACGTAGGCTGAAAGTGAGGGAGAACAATGGATTACGTGTATATAAAGGGTATTTTGGTCTATTTAGGGTCAAATGGGGTTTTTAAGTTAACAAATTTGTTTTTCGTTCTATTGTAAAAGGTCTCTTATAGTATCTTATAATATGGGGCTATGGCCAAAAATCCCCAAAAAAAAAAAAAAGTTGATAGCACCTCAATTTTAGGGGGGAAAAAAGTTCAAAAAACAAATATGTTAGGAAAAGAAGCCTACCATTTTGTCTCAAGAGAGTTGTTGTGGCAGGTCTAATTCATATTTTATTTTATTTTATTTTTATTTAACTCTCTTAGTGCTATATGAGCTTTATTTTTTATTTTTTAGTTTTTAGATAAAAGAACAAAAAACTAATAACAACATAATTTATTTTTACTCTTAACTCTTAACCTTTCTAATATCAGTCAATGAAGATTAATGTTTTCAATGAACTTAAATCTCATATCACTTACATTGTCATAAGATTTTCATGTCATCAGAATAAGTATATAAAGATAAAGGAATTGATATAAAAGTTGACACAGATTTTTTCGCATATATATATATATATATACTATAGTCAACGATGCATCTTGAAGGTGTGAATGGATGATCAAGCCATTAACTTTTATTCCGTATGTTCCTCTTTTATTCTCCTCCTTTTCTTTTTTGGGATGTTCCAAAATTATTGTCCCATTCAAAAAACTCTGTGATTTTTTAATTGATTTCCTAAAATACCCTTTCTCTACCTTTTCATAGGTTTTGTACACCTGAAGGTAAAATTGGTATGTTAAAATATTTATATTAATGTGAAAGTATTTAAAGGGTTTTCTAAAAAAATGTGTTTTTTCAAAGGTAACAATCAAATAAGAACGGAGGGAGCATTTAAATGCCCAGGTAATTATAGTATGAGAAAAACAAATCATATTTCAACTAAAAGACTTACTAGATGTTTTTATAAAGCTGGAGGCGACAAATAATCTTTTCTTTGTTCTAAAAATTGGAAGTAGTCATTGAAAATGCATCACAAACATACACAGACCTTTTCATATTCAACAGCTCCTTCAAGGCCTGGAGAAACCTTTAATGCCAGATAAGGTCTAGCCATACTTTGGTTAGACACGCATGCAGAGACAGAGAGAAGAATTACAGTTTTTATGTGAATTGTATTCTATTGAGGAGCTAAACCGTGAAGGCATCAAAATTTCAAAATGAAGTGTTATCTATCGAGGAAGTAAGCATGTAACAGTTATTTCATTGGCTGAATGTGATCCTTGCTTGCTTGATGAAGAATCTGATCCAAGCATTTTCCTTTCAGTGAAAAAGCCAGGCTCTTTAGGCTGAGGCAATGCGATCTCACTACTCAACATTAGAACCACCGATGACATGCTTGGTCTATCTTCTGGATATAGTTGCACACATAATAGACCCACTTGAATTGATCGTAATGCTTCAGTGACTATATATGACTCCAACAATGATGAATCAATGAGTTCCAAAGTTCTCCCTTCTTTAAAGAGTCTCCATGCCTGAACAATTTGAAACCATTTTATAGTAGTAGTTTCAACATAGGGAAATAAGAAAGAAAGCATTACTAGGCTCAACACTTACATGACCAAGAAGGTTTAGCTGGTGGTCTGGATGATTGAATCCCCTGTTTCTCCTCCCACTTACTATCTCTAGCACCAAAACTCCAAAGCTAAACACATCGGATTTCATTGAGAAGAGCCCATCAATTTGGTATTCCGGAGACATATAACCGCTGCAAGAAATCATTAAATACAGTTAAGGAATTTACAAGCATTGGAAATGGATTATACATGACATTTTTTTTATAGGATCTTACTATGTTCCAACCACTCTTTTTGTATTTGCTTCGGTTTCATTTCCTTCGAAACTTCTGGCCATGCCAAAGTCTGAAATTTTTGGATTCATCTCGAAATCTAGCAAAATGTTGCTGGCTTTTAGATCTCTGTGGATGATTCTTAGTCTGGAATCTTGATGAAGATATAGAAGGCCCCGAGCAACTCCATTGATAATGTGGAAGCGCCTAGGCCAATCCAGTAATACATTTCGTGTTTGATCTGCACAATTTTTTCATCCAAGCTAAACCATCCTGATGCTAATTAAATTCATGAAATGAATGGAAATGTCGACAACAATGGAAATTGTGCAGTTTTTGTGAGAGCAGCTTCATTTGAAAAATAAAATGACTAATAAGTGCATTGGAAAAATAAAATAAATAAGAAAAGAATAGCTGGGTACAGCTGCTCTTTCTCTTCAGCCATATGTCCTACTTGACCTTGGTCTTTGAAATAACCATCGATCAGAACATTATTCGAACTAGAAGTAAGTGGATTTTGAAGCTTTTTATTTATTTATCTGTTTATATAATGAATATAACTTGAGTAGACTAGTTAAGCTAAATATATCAAGGTTTCAATAGAGCCAAACCAAAAATGAAGGAGTCCAAGCTTTTATTGGGCATGTATTCATAGATCAACATCTTCTCTTCCGCTTGAATGCAACATCCTAGAAGCTTCACAAGATTTCGGTGCTGAAGTTTGGCAATAAATAGAACTTCATTCTTGAACTCATGGAGTCCTTGTTTTGATTCCTTTGAAAGCCTTTTCACAGCTATTTCTTGCCCACCATTCAATATACCCTGAGAATGAAAATGATAATGATCATGTCTAGAAGTTACAATATTCTATACAAAAGAAGTATTCTTGTTTTTCTATTGCAAAAAAAACACAACATTGAACATTTAAGTTAAACATCCCCTGCAGAAACAGAGGATATGTACTTTGAATGATGCTAACAACCCTTCTTATTAGCTACACGTTGTGCCCTTCTCAATGGGTTTTTTCTTTTTTCAGTTGAAAGCATAAGTGACAGTAACTTTTTTGAAATTCAGAATGATGAGTTTCGTGTAGTAAGTTAAGAAAGTTTTAAGGCAAACAAACCGTGATAGAAACTATATGTGCCATACGGATCTTGGTGCCTAGAGTTGGTACCATGCAGATTGGGTTGCATCGATAGTTCTCCAAAGAGATATATAGCAGTGTATCATACCTTGTATACAGATCCAAAACCTCCCTGTCCAAGCTTATTGTTGAATGAAAAGTTATTGGTGGCATTAGCTATCGTAGTGAAGTCAAATACTGGTAGCTCTAAATCTCTCTTCTCACTTTCGTTGCATTGCTCTCTTTCTGGATTATCAATCATTTTTACTGAAAAGTAGGAAATGATAGGCATATAAATGACAGTAGGAATACATTTGCCTTGGAATAACCAAGTCTAACCAGTTCATGGCATAATTCCACAAAATGAGCATTTAAGACTCTGTTACCTTCTCTTGTGAGCTTCTTCTTCTTCTTCAAGCCACGCAAGATCAGATATAGGCCTAAGAGAACCATTCCCAAAAATACTGGAATGACTATGATCCTCACTCGTTTCTTCTGATCAGAGCTGCTATTTGACCCTGCATAGCCAATAGGACTTGAGTCTGAAGCAATTGAAAAATAACACAATAAAATAGAATAGTCCAAATCAGTATCTTGTGATATACAATTTAAGTGAAACACATTAGGGCATTTTGGTTGTCCAATGGAAATTGATTGGCTTCATTGCAATTTAAGATTGAAAATGAAAATAAAAGTCCATCATCTTGAATGGGTTCAATCAAAAAAGAGGGAGCCACATATATCTATGATCTGAAAATAGATAAACTCATACCTAATTCTGAGGCAGCCATCCTTATGTAAAGATCTTGCCCATTTTCAGTGTACTCTCTAATATCAACAAGGTCACCAAACCAAATCAAGCATCCACTTCCTCCTCCTCTGATATCCAAATTTGTATAGGCTGTACAAGAGCAGTTCTTTAAGCACATGATCTCACATTCCTTAAGGTTCATCGTCCTGTTAAACCAGGACTGCCGTGTGTCTGGCAATTTCACACTAGGATATTTTCTAAACCCATCTCCATTCAAGCAATCCAATTGAGTCCTTCGAACACACCCATTTGACCAATCTGCTGTATCCCATTGTTGTGGGTATTTTGGCACAAATCCTTCCAAGCACCCACAAGCAGGAGAGTTGTTAATGTTACAACTGCCATATACACCACACAATGCATAACGGTCGCAGTTATCCATCTGTGCAGTCAAGTAGAGGTTCCAACCTTGGGTGCGATCAATCCATGTGAAGCGCTGCAGGTCGCCATTTGGACTCAGCACCATCCTTGATACAACTGAACTATTAATAAGTTCATAACTATAATATGCCTCCTCCTGATTGAAAACAAATTGGAATGTATAAATGGGGTTCGGCTTTAAATTTGGCATCCCACTAAACCGGAGACCATTCCATGGTCCAGATCGAAACTGCACAACCGAGCCCTTCCTTAGAAAGATTTGCGGATATCCATTAATATCAAGCCTGTTTGTAAAGTCACCTGGAGAAGGGTCATCACTGCTCTTCCACGACATTAGGTATGTATCCAGGCCGGTAACTAAGTTCCTTTCAAACTTCATGCCTGGTAAAAATGTGTCACCTGGATAATGAAAACTCTGCCATAGGAAATTATCTGGGTTACTATCATTTCCATATCGCAAAACAAAGTTGCCTGTGTCCAAAAGTTGTGCTACTGGCTTCTGTGCCGATCTTGATGAATTGGAGGACCAAATGGTGCCATTAGTACCATTGAGAAGTACAAGAATGCCCTGGTCGTCGATCTTTAAAACTCCTGATCGATCATTGAGCGGTGCATCTCTATTGGCAACCCATACTACCGTCCCAGTTGAAATTTTTTTATACCATATTGCTAAATACCGAGATGTGGATGTACTGGGGCTAAAAAATCCGAGTTCGAAGTTCCCTCCAGCTGATACTATAGTGTCGCCGTCTCTGATTGATTGAGTTGCACTAATGGTGTCTATTGCAATGGACATTGATAAGAAAGAGTGCAAAGAGAAGCAGAGAAAAAGCGTAATAAAGCTTTCCATTGATGTTGTTCTCATGCTTCTCATCACGGTGGATTTTTATCATTCAAAGACTGAATGGATTGATAAAATGGGAACAGAAGAAATGAAAAGTGCAGGACCCCATTACTCAACCAAGTTCCCCATTTTCTTTCTCATTGACATTTTAATGTCATATAGCCAAATTTTCTACCACTAGCCAATGATACATTTTAAATGGGAAGTGGGCCAAAAGACCTAGAAGGTTTGACTATAAGCATCAATCCTTTTTGTTTTTTCTTTTTAATAGTCTAAAAGCTAGAATATATGGTCTAGTTTCTCAACTTACTGTAACCATATGATTAACATGATATAGATGACAATTACAAAATTCCAGATTTGGATTTATGCAGAAAATTAAGCCTGTTTCGTCCTCTACTCTGAAAACAGCATGCTCTCAAAATTCCTTAATTTGCTTTCTGAGTTTTTGAAGCCGCATTCCTGACACAGCCAAACAAGTTAAAGTTTATTAAGTGCCAAACGACATAAGATTGGTTGGGCTTCAGGCTAATAATTACAGTTAATAGTCATTCTTAGTTAAGTTAGTAGTCATTTACTAGAAAGCTAGTAGTAATTCTGTAATTATTTACTCGTAACCCAACCAATCTAAAATTCCCCCTAATGTGTATATATATATATATATATATATATATTGTTTTCCAATAGGGATCTTAAGATTTGGGACAAAAGAAAAAATAAAAAAACCAGTCAGTGAGTTCAGATATTTGTAAAACCCAGTGGTACATCTCCCAAAGAAACATTTATCCCTCCAAACGTACACCTTCAAAGCGAGATTGAAATTTCAGATATCTAGGATTTGTGTAGTGAATATCGAGTCTCCTCTCTCTCTTTCTATCTATTATTATTATTTATTTATTTTACTGGGATTGAAGACAAGAGGATTATTTTTCATTGAAGGGGAGATGAGAAAAATTGAAGAGATTTTGTTTAGCACAGTACCTTGGCCGGCGACAAAATGACTTGAGGATACAAAGACGCGAAGGCGAGAATTACCCGTGGGTTTGGCTTGAAGTTAGGGTGGGAGGGTACTTTGGTCTGAAGAAATCTAAGATGGACTGCTGCATAAGTCTTGAGCGTGAACTCACGACTGCACAATTTCAAAGTTCAAGGCCTTGTGGTAAATCATAACTTGCTATAGCATAAGTCCATATTTTTCAGCTAAACTTTAATTTGCTTTGGTGAAGAATTGGAAATGAGAGGAAGAAGGCAATGATGGTCAGAGCTGATTGCCTTTTCTGTGGCTGTGGGCTTGTGGGGTACTTTGGGCAGTAGTGGTCTATACGTTTGGATGACCAGGACTCAAGCCAGAAAAGGTCCAGTTGGCAAACTTGTGGTCTTGTTTTCCCGTCGACCATTTTAAGTGCCGACAACTTTACAACTTTGATTTTCTTGTCGGTAGTACGAAGATTAATTTCGGTTTCAAACTAGAATTTTCATTGAGTTTTACCGATTCCACCTATACTGATCAATACAGTATTAATCTTAAGGTCTAATGGCATATCCCACCCCAATAAAGATGTTAGGTTTGCGCAAGTATTGATTTCGACTCGCATGAATGTATGTAGGTGTGTGTTCTCCTATCGTTAGGTGCTAAAAAAAAAAAAAAAAAAAAGGCGAATTCATTTGACTTTTTTCATATTGAAATTTAATAGGGCTATAAGCATGGTGAAAAGGTGGTTTTTTTTTTTTTTTTTTAATGTAAAAAGTGGGATGAATTCCCAAAAATGTTCCATAACCAACCCTCGATCTGCTTGCTCTACACGCAAGTACTTGGATTTATATGGACCATTTGGCTCTATATTCGAATCTAGTTCAGGAAAGAAACACAATTAAACATGCACAACCCTAAGGGAACGGCTGTTGCAACCCCCCATTTTTATCACCACAACCCCTCATTTTTTAGGTTTTTAAGGTTTTATGCAAAATATAAAAAGTTTTTATGAAAACCGGCTGAGTTGTACACTAGAAAATATAATTTTGAACAATTTTGTAAAAAAAAAGTTTTTCCCAAATCTACTGTTTAAATAGACTTTTTAGTCATTTATAGCATTTATTTCATTTTTTGCCAAAAAGGTCAACCTAAACTATAAATTTTGGAAAAACTTTCCTCTCCAAAGTTATTTAAAATGATGTTTTCTAATGGACTAGGTGACCGGTTTTTGTAAAAACCTTTTATATTTTTATAAAATCTTAAAAACCAAAACAAAAAGAGAGGGTTTGATAAAAAAAATAGGATCGCAATAGCCGTTCCCACAACCCTAAATATAGACAGACGCTAGATCATTTAAGAAAAGCAATGACCCACTTTGTCTAAACCTGACCAATTCGGTAGGCCTTTGTGGGCTTAGGGGCCATTCAGCATGGGATGATGGGCTTGAGTACGCAGGTTTTTTTGTTGGATTCTTAACCTATGCTTGCATGTCCAGCTATGATCCAGCCTACACAATTATTTTTAGGGACTATATCAGAAACGCAAAAAAATTTCCCAGTTGCAAATGAATTTGATTGATTTTGATTTAATTGTTGATTTGGTAATTAATTTTCACTTTTTTGTTAATTTGTACACAAAAATAAGGGCATAAATTTGTATAACTTATTAAAATAAAAAACATATAACATTCTTATCAATATATATAACATTAATACATTGAGGTCAATTTTGAAAATTTCAAAATTTCCAATTAGGCCAATAGGCCATGGCGTTGTATACTTGTATATGAGGAAATGAAATTGGGCTAGCCTTGCTTTTCTCACCAAAAATCCAGCTGTACCGATTCTAGCGGCCTCGGTAGCCATTTTCACATATAACCCCTCTAGGAAATTATTTGAAAAATCAATCCATTGAGGTCACTGAGGAATTTTATATCTTCGTAATTACTCTTCAAGTCTTCATCAGGTTCATACTAGTGGGCTTCGGACTTGAAAATCCTATTCAGCGACCACATTTGATTTTAGTAGCCCAAGTCGATAAGGTTGGGGTGGGCTCAAGAATAATAGCATCAACCCGGCCTGCCCATTTTCCCCATTTTTGTTAATTTAAAATAAATAAATAAATCTTTTGCAACCGACCAGCTAAAATGTTCGAAATCATGAGAAAACGTTTGACCATTTCAGGGTGGTAACTTCCTAGTGCATGTGAGAAGGAGAGACTATGTATGCTGAAGGTTTAGTCGGGGCAAAGCCACTGACGCCCTCGTCAACCTGTGAGTCCCCACCCCACAGCCCAATATCATTCCAATAAAATGAATTGATCAGCTCTATCATAATGGTCAAATTTGAGCAAACTTTAATCCCATCAATAGGACAACAAATGTATGAATGTTATGTACCGCAGATGGCCCTAAAATACATGTCTTTCCGTCCAAATAGTCTAGCATTACAATCCAATAGAAAAAGACATCAAACTTTGATGCCATTGCCTTTTAAAATTAAAACATGTATCCAATCTATTGATATGTAATCATATGTTACATTTTCCATACTTAAATTATCTCATATTAAGTTTGTCTTGCTCGTACAAAATCAATGGAATTATATATATAAAATCCTCTTCTTATAAGATTAACCTAACCTAACTTTACATTTGGTCACCTTCTAAAACTCTATCTCTGATTTTTATTTTTCAAAACCAACCGTTGGATGAGATCTACTTCATGTGAAGGTCATGCATACCAAAAATCGAGTTGATCTGAGATTAAGAACTACTTCATTCATAAATATCCAAAATGAGCGATTATCATTGATTAAAAAAATGTAATTTTTGGATCGAATAACAATCAATCTCGGATTAACTTGATTTTTTGTATGCATCACTTACATGATAAGGTTATCTAATTTAACAGTTGGTTTCATAAAATATGAATCACATATATGGTTTGGAGGGTGACCTAACGCAAAGTTACGTTATGTTAACTTCATAAGAAGGGGACTATATATATATATATATATATAGATATAAGTTTTCTATTATCAAGTGCACCTGACGCAAAATTGTATTAGGTGTACTTCAGCATTCTAACGTGCAACTTGTATTTGACCAAACCAACCCTTAGAATTGTAAAGTTGAAACTCCTAAGAATCTCAGACTCTCAAGAATGCAAAATGCCAAGAATTTAAATTTTCAGGAGTTAATAATTTATTCATGCAAAAAGATCACTTAACAGAGTCTTAAAGTTTAATAATAAATGAATACAAAACACCTTATAACCTTCATGAATTAAAAGACCAAAAGATGGTCTTGTTACAATTGAGATGAGAATTCCCAGGTGACATTTAAAGCACCTCATGAATGGACAAGGGGAATTTCTCTATTGGCAACCTATATTTCAGACAAAGTATATACCCTCCTGTGCCATATTTTCCAAGTTGGCTCTTGGTTCCAGGGCAAAGAGGTCCTAGCCCAAAGCTTCCACCATTTGAAACTAGTCTCGCTGTCGTCTCTTATAGGTTGATAGATACATTCATACATAGACCGTTCTATAAAATCTAGTGGCTGGCTACGGTGACTACAAAATTAAATCAAGAGAAAAATAGGTCCATCTCCATAGCTAGGGATGGCAATTTCGCCCAGATCCATAGGGTCCCGAATCGATCCATACCTGAATGGGCGGGTATTTTTTTTATTTTTCGGGCATCAGGTCGGGTATGTGTATAAATTCTTTAAAAAAATTCGGGTACGGGTTGGGCATGGATCCCAACAAGAAAATACCCGAGACCCGACCCGACCCGATATTTTTACAATAATATATATATATTTTAATGTCCTATGTTTGGAATTTATGTATGGTTTTATGAATATTTGAAACCTATCTTGGTATAGGCTTATGGAGTCCATTAGAAGGCTCATTATATATTTTTATTTTTATTTTAATCCTTATGTTTGTGTATAATATTTGTGTGATCATATTAAGTATGATCTTATTTGAACAAGATCATATTAGGTGCTAAAAACATTTATAAGCTTGGTATATGATTATATGAATAACATGTAATAGGTGTAAGTAGCAAAAAAATGGAATTTGGGGAAAAAAAATCCTCACAATAGGGTGGTCGGGTATGGGCGGGTCAGGCATGGATGGCCCAAGAAGACGGTGGATCGAGGATGGAGTTTAATTCTTCATACCCATCGGGTATCGGATCGGGTATGGGTATAAGAGATTGAAGATCGGGTCGGGTATGGGATAGTGCCGACCCACATCTGACCCGACCCATTGCCATCCCTATCCATAGCTACCCTCCTTGCAGCATCCATTAATCATTGAATTATATATCACATTACTTGGTTTCAAATGCATCTCATTCATTGATTTGAACAGTTTCGATGCTTCCTTCAGATTACCTTTAGCGCATAGCCCATGTACTAAGACACCATAGGTATAAACATCTGC
The DNA here is from genome assembly GCA_039720395.1 of Liquidambar formosana. Classification (NCBI taxonomy): domain Eukaryota; kingdom Viridiplantae; phylum Streptophyta; class Magnoliopsida; order Saxifragales; family Altingiaceae; genus Liquidambar; species Liquidambar formosana. The sequence goes on along the minus strand of CM077834.1, from coordinate 10,016,022 downwards.
CACCAAACCAACTTTCTCCATGGAGGAATATATCTGAAATGCTTTCACCATGTTCTCTGATCGAACAAAGGAATCAATTAGAATTGTATATGTCACTTGAGAAGGAGAAATGCCTCTCTCTTCCATCTCCCTTACTAAATCGACAACTTATGCTGAATTTCCAGCTCTACAAAAACCCGCAATTAGAACATTGTAGGTTACTAATTACTAAAGATGGCAAATGACCATTTGACTTCAGGTGAACAAATAAACTTGTAGCCTAGACCAATTTCCCAACATTACAAAACCCATATATTAGTGTCTTATATGTAACTAAATTTGGACCCAGACCATCCCTTTTCATCCGATCCACCAATTTCTCAGCATCCAATACCTTCTTCTCTCGACACAGCCCACCAATGAATTTGCTATATGTCACAACATTACATGCCACCCCTATTTCATGCATTTCATCAAACAGTTTGAAAGCTCTACTCATTTTGGCATTATTGCAATACTCATTCGTCATGGAATTGTAAGTATACACGTACGTTAGGAAAAACCCCCATTGAACTTCATTTTTTCACCCATCCTCCTTAAGGCCTTCCTTCAAAAACCCATTGATCAAAACTGCATGTGTAGGTATACTGATTAGCAATCAAACCCAGCTCCCCCATCTTACAAAACAACTTCTTCCCCCGCCCGATATTGCCATTCTTACAACACCCATCAAATCAAAGTGGTATATATAGCAACATTTGGAGACCAAACAATCTCCTCCAACTGAAATAAAAGCTGGAAACCTTTATTCAAATGACCAACCTCACAACAACCCTTTAGCATTATACCAAAACTATAAGCATCCAATACAATTATACTCTTCATTTCATTCAAAACCCACCAAGCTTTTTCAAAATTATGTGATTTAAGGAAAGAACTCAAAATATTGTTGACAGTGTTGGATCTGGATACGAGGCCCCTGTTGATCATTTGATTGAAATAAAAGAGGGCTTCTTGTGGCAATTGAGATTGTATATGAGCATTGATGATTGTTTCGTAGGGAATAGTATTGTTTGGCTTTGATTTCAAATGGGGCGGTGTCAGATAATGGAGAAGAGATGAAGGGGTGAAGGATGAAGAGGAGATTCGACCGGAGAGTACTCGTAGGAGGGACTGGGCATGTGATGACGTATTGGAGGAGAGGATTATGTGCAGGATAACGAAGATGGATTGGTGGCTGTGCTGAAAGCCTTGAAGGATTGAGGAATTGAAGAGTGAGAGAGCTTTGAGTGATGGGCTTTTGGATGAGAAAGGAAGCTTGGTGGGTTTGCAACATCTTCCTGTTTTACTAGCTCCATTGCTCGTTTCGTCTGTGTTGGCCTCTTATGACTTCCCTTCGCTCCAATGAAGCTCCCGTCCAGTCTCCCCACCCCCATTGGCCTTTCTTAAACTGCACTGTTCCTGAAAACTTTGTGAGATTAGAGTAGAACCCTTCATCCACCGCCATGTAAATCACCTAATTATCCGCATAAATACAATATCCAATTTAATGGAGATGCCCATAGAAACAATGTAACCTGGATTGCTTTGCCGTCTCTCACCAGCCTCAAACATTCACAAAGCCCTAGATTGAGAGAGACGAGAGAAAGAAGAGAAAGAGCGAGAGAGAGAAGAGTGTTACCTGTTGACGACTCAGGCCCGCGACGGCGAGGGCGAAGGGCGGAGACCGGCGAATCAACGAGCGGACACCCTAATCACGGGAGAGAGAGGGGCTACGAGGTGAGAGAAAGTTGCGAACTGGGGGAATGCTTTGACATGGGAGAGGGGGGAGAAGATGCCGTATGGTAGAGGGGAAAGAAAAAAAAGGGGGAATTACAGTTCAATTTCATATGACTACTAACTTCAAAGTCAATGACAAGTAACTTGAATAAGTATGACTATTAACTGAAAAAGCGGCAGTAGTAACACTGCTTTTAGCGCAATTTTTTTTTTTTTTTTTGGGTGGCTATAACACAAATACACTACATTAATAAAAAAATTTAAGAAAAAAAAAAGTACTGTACAAAAGTAAAACCAAGTTTTTTAAAATTAAAAAAAAAAAAAAAAAAAACTGTACAAATGTAAAACCTTGTTTCATACATGTTTGGTGTAAGAGCTTCTCTAGCCCTTACTCATAACCTATATCAAATTCAAATTTGAGGGAAAAATATCAAAAACCTTCTTCAACCCTATACTCAAATCTATATCAAATTTGGGGATACTAAGATTTTTCCCCAAATTTGGAGGACATCAAAACCATACTTAAATATGAGGAGCAAAATTGTTCAAAAGTTTTAACTATACAGCTATATTTGGCTGAAATCTCATCCGATATATCGTCAGAAACTTGCTAAAGACTCATTTCTCTCTCTTTCTTGGTGTTCTTGAATGGAAAAGGTTCTTTTCTCCTTCTTTTCTCTTTACCTATTTGTCTTCAAGTTGCTGGAGCTTTGTTGGGTTCATTGGCAATAATAGTGCGATTCTAGGATTTGCAAACAAGAAGAGAGGAGAGTGAATGAAAGAGAGATGAGAGAGAATGACGAGGGTGAGTGAGATATGAGATCGGAGAGACGAGTGAGAGAGGATACTATTGGTAGAACTCAACAGTAAAAATGAAGGAGAGAGATGAGAGAAAGAAGATAGTGAATTCTGCTACTGGAATTGGAGAGAAAGACGAGAGAGAAGGGAGAGTGAAGGGATTCAAGTTAAAATTTGAGTATAGGGTTGGAGAGCTCCATATCAAATCTAGGAAATACCCTTTGTTTTACTCAAATATGAGTTAAAAAACAAAAAGAAAAGGGTAAGGGCTAGAGATGCTCTAATGGTGTCAATGGCTTACTTCAAAAGGAAAAATATATTGAAAGCGGTGTTAGTAACACCGCTTTCAATTTTTATTTTATTTTATTTTACATTATTTTTTTTTTAAAAAATAATAATTTAATGCAACTTCAAATAGAACATATTGCGCAACATATGTGATATTGTGATAATCGCATTTCGCAACCTATACGTTTACAAACTTGTGTTTGGAAAAAAGAAGAAGGGGAAATTAGCAATTACCCCTAACAGGGGACTGCTTTTAACAATAACCCCACCATAAAGAATATTTAACTCCATAACCCCATTTTTTAGAAATTCTTTCAACATAAGGAAAACTATTTTTTAGAAATTCATGTTTTAGCCTTTTTCTATTTATCAGATTTGTTTTGGGTTATTCCTTTCTCATATGGTTCTACCAACAACAACTCCCACCAGTGACGGCTCTTCTCCGACAATGGCTACCACTCTCCCATGGTTCCCACTAGCAATATCTCTCCGATGACGGCCAAGCGACGCCTCTTCTCCGATGAGCCACTACCATCTCAACTTTTACTACCTATCGTTTTCTTCTTTCTCTCGCTTCTCCCTCCCTCACCAAATCTGAAAACCAGATCTGTTACTAGCCAACTATGGCTGTCCTTTGTTTCTCCTTCGTCTTCTTTTTTTTTTTTTTTTTTTTTTTTTTTCCCTTTGTCCCACTAGATGTGGCTGAAGTTCAACCATGGTTATCTTCTCCTTCTTCTTCCTTTTTTTTTTTTTTTTTTTTTGAAGCATGGATATCTGCTGTAGAATTTGTAATAGCACGAGAAATGCTATTTTTTATAGCCAAAATAGTAAACTGTTAGTATTCGTTGTAGAAATTTTAGTAGCGCAAAAAGTGTTGTATTTAATAGCCAACACAGTAAACTGTTACTATTTTTTGTAAAAATTTTAATAGCACAAAAAATACTGTTTTTTATAGCCAAAATAGTAAACTGTTACTATTTGCTATAGAAATTTTAGTAGTACAAGAAACACCAATTTTTTATAGCCAAAATAGTAAACTGTTACTATTTATTGTAGAAATTTTAATAGCATGAAAAATGCTGTTTTTTATAGCCAACATAGTAAACTGTTACTATTTGCTATAGAAATTTTAGAAGCATGAGAAATGCTGTTTTTTATAGCTAACATAGTAACTGTTACTATTTGCTGTAGAAATTTTAATAGTATGAAATAGTAAAATATAATGGTTTCTAAATCAATTCTGCAACTTTTTGTAAATAACGTTTTATATTATGCCATTTTTTTTCCATTATAAATAGGAACGAGTTTCAAAGAAGAAGAAAAAGAAGAAGAGAAGATGAATGAAGAAGATGATGATCTAACTAGTGTGATGGGTTAGGGTTTGCCTTTTTGCTGAGATGAAGGCAGAGGAGAGTCATGAATTTCGTAGAGGTTGCTAGAGATGGAGAAGGTTAGTGATAGGGTCGTTGGAGGTCGAAAAATGGTCGGTAGGTGGTCGAAGTTCGATTTTCGGTGGAAGTTGTCATCGCTGGTAACCATGGAAGAAAAAGAAAACACAATGTGCGAGAAGGAGAGAAAGAGACAGAACGTAGGGTGAGAGTGAGGGAGAACGATGGGTTAGGTGTATATAAAGGGTATTTTTGGTTTGTTTAGTGTCAAATAGGGTTTTTAAGTTAACAAATTTGTATTTGGCTCTATTGTAAAAGGTCTTTTATAGTATAGGGCTACGGCCAAAAATCCCAAAAAAAAAAGTTGATAGCGCCTCAATTTAAGGAGGGAAAAAAAGTTTAAAAAGCAAATATGTTAGGAAAAGAAGCCTATCATTTTGTCTCAAGAGAGTTGTTGTGGTAGGTCTAATTCATATTTTATTTTGTTTTTTTCTTTTATTTAACTCTTTGAGTGCTATATGAGCTTTATTTTTTATTTTTTAGTTTTAGATAAAAGAACAAAAAACTAATAACGACATAATTTATTTTTACTCTTAACTCTTAACCTTTCTAATATCAGTCAATGAACATCAATGTTTTCAATGAACTTAAATCTCATATCACTCTTTTAATAATTTTTTATATTTTCATAAGATTTTCATGTCATCGGCATAAGTATATAAAGATAAAGGAATTGATATCAAAGTTGACACAGATTTTTTGTCATATGTATATATATATTATAGTCGATGACACATCTTGAGTGTGTGAATGGCTGATCAAGCCATTAACTTTTATTGAGTCTGTTACTCTTTTATTGTCCTCCTTTTCTTTTTTGGAATATTCCAAAATTATTGTCCCATTAAAAAAATCAGTGATTTTTTTAATTCATTTCCTAAAATACCCTTTCTCTACCAGTGATTTTTTTAATTCATTTCCTAAAATAACCTTTCTCTACCTTTTCATAGGTTTTGTACACTTGAGGGTAAAATTGGTATGTTAAAACATTCATACTAATGTGAAAGCATTTAAAGGGTTTCCTAAAAAAAATATGTTTTTTCAAAGGTAACAAACAAATAAGAACGGAGGGAGCATTTATATGCCCAGGTAATTATAGTATGAGAAAAACAAATCATATTTCAACTAAAAGACTTATTAAATGTTTTTATAAAGCTTGAGGCGACGAATAATCTTTCTTTGTTCTAGAAATTGGAAGTGGTCATTGAAAATGCATCACAAACATACACAGACCTTTTCATATTCTACATCTCCTTCAAGGCCAGGAGAAACCTTTAATGACAGATAAGGTCTATCCATACTTTGGTTAGAACTTTCATTTTAAAATTTATTTAAAATTTACTTGATGAATAGACACGCATGCAGAGACAGAGAGAAGCATTACAGTTTTTATGTGAATTGTATTCCATTGAGCAGCTAAACCGTGAGGGCATCAAAATTTCAAAATGAAGTGTTATCTATCGAGGAAGTAACCTTGTAACAGTTATTTCGTTGGCTGAATGTGACACATGCTTGCTTGATGAAGAATCTGATCCAAGCATTTTCCTTTCAGTGAAAAAGCCAGGCTCCTTAGGCTGAGGCAATGCGATCTCACTACTCAACATTAGAACCACTGATGACATGCTTGGTCTATCTTCTGGACATAGTTGCACACATAATAGACCCACTTGAATTGATCGTAATGCTTCAGAGACTATATATGACTCCAACAATGATGAATCAATGAGGTCCAAAGTTCTCCCTTCTTTAAAGAGTCTCCATGCCTGAACAATTTGAAACCATTTTATAGTAGTAGTTTCAACATAGGGAAATAAGAAAGAAAGCATTACTAGGCTCAACACTTACATGACCAAGAAGGTTTAGCTGGTGGTCTGGATGATTGAATCCCCTGTTTCTCCTCCCACTTACTATCTCTAGCACCAAAACTCCAAAGCTAAACACATCGGATTTCATTGAGAAGAGCCCATCAATTTGGTACTCTGGAGACATATAACCGCTGCAAGAAATCATTGAATACAGGTAAGGAATTTACAAGCATTGGAAATGGATTATACATGACATTTTTATAGGTTCTTACTATGTTCCAACCACTTTGTTTGTATTTGCTTCGGTTTCATTTCCTCCAAAACTTCTGGCCATGCCAAAGTCTGAAATTTTTGGACTCATCTCAAAATCTAGCAAAATGTTGCTAGCTTTTAGATCTCTGTGGATGATTCTAAGTCTGGAATCTTGATGAAGATATAGAAGGCCCCGAGCAACTCCATTGATAATGTGGAAGCGCCTAGGCCAATCCAGTAATACATTTCGTGTTTGATCTGCACAATTTTTTCATCCAAGTTAAACCATCCTGCTGCTAATTAAATTCATGAAATGAATGGAAATGTCGACAACAATGGAAATTGTGCAGTTTTTGTGAGAGCGGCTTCATTTGAAAAATAGAACGACTAATAAGTGCATTGGAAAAATAAAATAAGTAAGAAGAGAATAGCTGGGTACAGCTGCTTTTTGTCTTCAACCATATGTCCCTACTTGACCTTAGTCTTTGAAATAACCATCGATCAGAAAATTATTCGAACTAGAAGTAAGTGGATTTTGAAGCTTTTTATTTATTTATCTATTTATATAATGAATATGACTTGAGTAGACTAGTTAAGCTAAATATATCAAGGTTTCAATAGAGCCAAACCAAAAATGAAGGAGTCCAAGCTTTTATTGGGCATGTATTCATAGATCAATATCTTTTCTTCTGCTTGAATGCAACATCCTAGAAGCTTCACAAGATTTCGGTGCTGAAGTTTGGCAATAAATAGAACTTCATTCTTGAACTCATCGACTCCTTGTTTTGATTCCTTCGAAAGCCTCTTCACAGCTATTTCTTGCCCGTCATTCAATATACCCTAAAAATGAAAATGATCATGTCTAGAAGTTACAATATTCTATACAAAAGAAGGTATTCTTGTTTTTCTATTACAAAAAAACACAACATTGAACATTTAGTCAAACATCCCCTGCAGAAAACAGAGGATATGTACTTTGAATGATGCTCACACCCTTCTTATTAGCTACTCTGCAAAAGATCACATCCATTTAGAAACAATTACCATGATGTTTACGTGTTGTGCCCTTCTCAATGGGTTTTTTTTTCAGTTGAAAGCATAAGTGACAGTTAAACTTTTTTAAAATTCAGAATGATGAGTTTCGTGTACTAAGTTAAGAAAGTTTTGAGGCAAACAAGCTGTGATAGAAACTATATGTGCAATACGGATCTTGGTGCCTAGAGTTGGTACCATGCAGATTGGGTAGCATCGATAGTTCTCCAAAAAGCTATATAGCAGTGTATCATACCTTGTATACAGTTCCAAAACCTCCCTGTCCAAGCTTATTGTTGAATGAAAAGTTATTGGTGGCATTGGCTATCGTAGTGAAGTCAAATACTGGTAGCTCCAAATCTCTCTTCTCGCTTTCATTGCAGTGCTCTCTTTCTGGATTATCAATCATCTTTACTGAAAAGTAGGAAATGATATGCATATAAATGACAGTAGGAATACATTTGCCTTGGAATAATGAAGTCTAACCAGTTCATGGCATAATTCCACAAAATCAGCATTTAAGACTCTGTTACCTTCTCTTGTGAGCTTCTTCTTCTTCTTCAAGCCACGCAAGATCAGACATAGGCCTAAGAGAACCATTCCCAAAAATACTGGAATGACTATGATCCTCACTCGTTTCTTCCGATCAGAGCTGCTATTTGACCCTGCAAGGCCAACATGACTCAGGTCTAAAGCAATTGAAAAAGAACACAATAAAATAGAATGGTCCAAAATCACCACCATCTTGCGATATACAATTTAATTGAGACATATTAGGTCTTTTTGGTTGTCCAATGGAAATTGAATAGCTTCATTGCAATTTAAGATTGAAAATGAAAATACAAATCCATCATCTTGAATGGGTTCAATAAAAAAAGAGGGAGCCATATATATCTAGGATCTGAAAATAGATAAACTCATACCTAATTCTGAGGCAGCCATCCTTATGTAAAGATCTTGCCCGTTTTCGGTGTACTCTCTAATATCAACCAGGTCACCAAACCAAATCAAGCATCCACTTCCTCCTCCTCTGATATCCAAATTCGTGTAGGCTGTACAAGAGCAGTTCTTTAAGCACATGATCTCACATTCCTTAAGGTTCATCGTCCTGTTAAACCAGGACTGCCGTGTGTCTGGCAATTTCACACCGGGATATTTTCTAAACCCATCTCCATTCAAGCAATCCAATGGAGTCCTTCGAACACACCCATTTGACCAATCTGCCGTACCCCATTGTTGTGGAAATTTTGGCACAAATCCTTCCAAGCACCCACATGCAGGAGAGTTGTTAATGTTACAACTGCCATATACACCACACAATGCATAACGGTCGCAGTTATCCATCTGTGCAGTCAAGTAGAGGTTCCAACCTTGGGTGCGATCAATCCATGTGAAGCGCTGCAGGACGCCATTGGGACTCAACACCATCCTCGATAGAACTGAATTATTAATAAGTTCATAACTATAATATACCTCCTTCTGATTGAAAACAAATTGGAATGTATAAATGGGGTTTGGCTTTAAATTTGGCATCCCACTAAACTGGAGACCATTCCATGGTCCAGATCGAAACTGCACAACCAAGCCCTTCCTTAGAAAGATTTGCGGATATCCATTAGGATCAAGCCTGTTTGTAAAGTCACCTGGAGAAGGGTCATCACTGCTCTTCCATGACGTTAGGTATGTATCCAGGCCGGTTACTAAGTTCCTTTCAAACTTCATGCCTGGTAAAAATGTGTCACCAGGATAATGAAAACTCTGCCAGAGGAAATTATCTGGGTTACCATCATTTCCATCTTGCAAAACAAAGTTGCCCGTGTCCAAAAGTTGTGCCACTGGCTTCTGTGCCGATCTGGATGAATTGGAGGACCAAATGGTGCCATTAGTACCATTGAGAAGTACCAGAATGCCCTGATCATTGATCTTTAAAACTCCTGATCGATCATTGAGCGGTGTACCTCTATTGGCAACCCATACTACTGTCCCAGTTGAAATTTTTTTATACCATATTGCTAAATACCGAGATGTGGATGTACTGGGGCTAAAAAATCCCAGTTCGAAGCTCCCGCCAGCTGAAACTATAGTGTCTCCATCTCTGATTGATTGAGTAGCACTAATGGTGTCCACTGCGATGGAGATTGATAAGTAACAGAGCAAAGAGAAGCAGAGAAAAAGGGTAGTAAAGCCTTCCATTGATGTTGTTCTCATGCTTCTCATCATGGTGGATTTTTATCATTCAAAGACTGACTGGATTGATAAAATGGGAATAGAAGAAATAAGAAGTGCAAAACCCAATTACTCAACCAAGTTCCCTATTTTCTTTCTCATTTACATTTTAATGTCAAATAGCCTAATTTTCTACCACCAGCCAAAGATATATTTTGAATGGCAGGTGGGTCAAAAGACCTAGAAGGTGTGACTATAAGCATTAATCTTTTCTCTTTTTAATAGTCTAGATTTTAAAATATGTGGTATATTTTCTCAACTTATTGTAACCATATGATTAGCATGATAAAGATGACAAAATTAAAATCCTGATTTGGATTTATGCAGAAAATTGGGCCTGTTTCGTTGTGTTCTCCTTTAACAGCATGTTCTCAAAACTCCTTATTTTGCTTTCTGAAGGCCTATTCTTGACACAGCCAAACAAGCTCAAGTTTCTATGTAGCGCCAAGTGATGTACTGATAAGCTCTATTTGGCGCCAAGTGATGTATTGGTAAGTCTCTATTTAACGCCAAATGACAAAATGATGTAGTCTTCCAATTAAAATGTATGGACAAATCATAACCTGCTATAGAAGTCCATATTTGTCAGGTAAACTTTGATTTGATTTGGTTTTTTTTTTCCAAATTTGTGGGTGAAGAATTGGAAATGAGACGAAGAAAGCAGTGATAGTCAGGGCTGCTGATTGCCTTTTCTGTGGCTGTGGGCTTGTGGGATATTTTGGGCATTAGCAGTCTCTACGTTTGGATGGCCGACTCAAGCCAGAAAAAGTCCAATTGGCAAACTTGTGGTCTTGTTTTCCCGTCGACTATTGTAAGTGCCGGCTAGTTTTCAACTTTGATTTTCTTGTCGGTATTACGAAGACTAATTTTACTTTCAGACTTCAATTTTCATTGAGTTTCAGCGGTTCCACATGTACTGATGAATATGGTTTTAATATATAATGGCATGTCCCATCGCAATAGGGATGTGGGGTTTATGCAAGTCTTGATTTCGATTCGCGTGGGTGTGTGTGGGTATGTGTTCTATTATCGTTTGGCAGAAAAAAAAAAAAAAACAAATCATTTGAAGTCTTTCATACTGAAATTTAATAAAATTTTATAGGACTATAAGCATCGTGAAAAGGCTTTTTTTTTTATTTTTTATTTTTATAAAATGTGAGAAGTGGGATGAATTCCCAAAAATGTGCCATAACCAACCCTCTGCCTGCTCTACACGAAGTATTTGGATTTATATGGACCATTCGGCTCTATATTCTATTCTAGTTCAGGAAAGAAATACAATTAAACATGCATAGCCCTAAATATAGACGGACGCTAGATCATTTAAGAGAAGCTATGACCCACTTTGTCTAAACCTGACCAACTCCGTAGGCCTTTGTGGCCTTATGGGCCATTCGGGATGGGATGATGGGCTTGAGTACGCAGGTTTTTTGTTAGGGAACAGCTATTGCAACCCCCCATTCTTATAACCCTATCTCTTTCTTTTTGGTTTTTTAGATTTCATGAAAAATATAAAAGGTTTTTGCAAAAACCGGTCATTAGGTCCATTAGAAAACATCATTTTGAACAACTTTGCAGAAGAAAATTTTTCCAAAATCTATCGTTTAGGTAGACTTTTTGGCAAAAAATAAAATAAAGGCTATAAATGGCTAAAATGTATATTTAAACGATAGATTTAGGAAAAACTTTCTTCTACAAAGTTGTTCAAAATGATGTTTTCTAGTGGACATCACGGCCAATTTTTATAAAAACCTTTTATATTTTGCATAAAACCTTAAAAATCTAAAGGATGGGGGGTGGGGTGATAAGAATGGGGGGTTGCAGTAACCATTCCCTTTTTGTTACTCTTGACCTATGCTTGCATGTCCAACTATTATCCAGCCTACACAATTATTTTTAGGGACTATATGAGAAACACAAAAATTTTTGCCAGTTGCAAATGAGTTTGATTTAATTGTTGTTTTGGTAACTAAGTTCCTATTTTTTGTTAATTTGTACACAAAAATAAGGGCATAAATTTGTATTACTTATCGAAATAAAAAAACATATAATATTCTTATTTATTTTTTTATTTTTTATTTTTAAAAAACATATGATATTAATACATTGAGGTCAATTTTCATAATTTTCAAAATTTCAAAATTTCCAGTTAGGCCAATAGGCCATGGGGTTGTAAATGAGGAAATGAAATTGGACTAACCTTACTTTTCTCACCAAAAATCCAGCTGTTCGGATTCTAGTGACCTCGGTAGCCATTTTCACATATAACCCCTCTAGGAAATTATTTGAAAAATTAATCTACTGATGTCACTGAGGAATTTTATATCTTTGTAATTACTCTTCAAGTCTTCATCAAGTTCATGCTTCCTTCATATTACCTTTGCTGGATAGCCCGTGTACCAAGACACCATAGGTGTAAACATCTGCCACCAAACCAACCTTCTCCATGGAGGAATATATCTGAAATGCTTCCTCCATGTTATCTGATTGAACAAAGGAATCAATTAGAATTGTATATGTCACTTGAGAAGGAGAAATGCCTCTCTTCCATCTCCCTTACTAAATCGACAAATTGTGCTGAATTTCAAGCTCTAGAAATACCTGCAATTAGAACATTGTAGTTACTAAAGATGGCAAATGACCATTTGACTTCAAGTGACCAAATATATTTGTAGCCTCGACCGATCTTCCTAGAGTCCCTACATTACAAAATCCATCTATTAGTGTGTTAGATGTAACTAAATTTGAACTCAGATCATCCCCTTTCATCGGATCCACCAATTTCTCAGCATCCAATACCTTCTCTCGACACAGCCCACCAATTAATGTGTTACATGTCACAACATTACATGACACCGCTCTTTCATGCATTTCATCAAACAGTTCAAAAGCTCCCCCCATTTTGCCATTAGTAACCCCCTTGAACTTCATCCTCTCATACAGCTCAAAACTGCGTAGGTATACTGATTAGCAATCAAACCCAGCTCCTCCATCTTACAAAACAACTTATTATTGCCATTCTTACAACACCCATCAATCAAAGTAGTATATATAACAACATTTGGAGATCGACCCATCTCCTCCAAATGAAATAAAAGCTCAAAACCTTTATTCAAATCACCAACCTCACAACAACCCTTTAACATTATACCAAAACTATAAACATCCAATACACTTTTACTCTTCACACCAAGCTTTTTCAAAAGTATGTGATTTAAGGAAAGAACTCAAAATATTGTTGACAGTTTTTGATCGGGGTACGAGGCCCCTGTTGATCATTTGATTGAAATAAAAGAGGGTTTCTTGAGATTGTCTATGAGCATTGATGATTGTTTCGTAGAGAATAGTATTGTTTGGCTTTGATTTCAAATGGGACGGTGTCAGATGATGGAGAAGAGATGAAGGGGTGAAGGATGAAGAGGAGATTCGACGGGAGAGTACTCGTAGGAGGAGGGACTGGGCATGTGATGACGTATTGGAGGAGAGGAGTATGTGTAGGATAACGAAGATGGATTGGTGGGTGTGCTGAAAGCCTTGAAGGATTGAGGAATTGAAGAGTGAGAGAGCTTTGAGTGGTGGGCTTTTGGATGAGAAAGGAAGCTTGGTGGGTTTGCAACATCTTCCTGTTTTACTAGCTCCATTGCTCGTTTCGTCTGCGTTGGCCTCTTATGACTTCCCTACGCTCCAATGAAGCCTGGATTGCTTTGCCGTCTCTCACCAGCCTCAAACATTCACAAAGCCCTAGATTGAGAGAGACGAGAGAAAGAAGAGAAAGAGCGAGAGAGAGACGAGTGTTACCCGTTGACGACTCAGGCCAGCGACGGCGAGGGCGAAGGGTGGAGACCGGTGAATCAACGAGCGGAGACCCTAATCACGGGAGAGAGAGGGGCTAAGAGGTGAGAGAAAGTTGCGAACTGGGGGAATGCTTTGTCATGGGAGAGGGGAGAAAATGCCGTATGGAAAGAGGGGAAAGAAAGAAGGGGGAATTACAGTTCAATTTCATATGACTACTAACTTCATAGTCAATGAAAGTAACTTGCATAAGGATGACTACTAACTGAAAAAGCGGCAGTACTAACACTACTTTTAGAACCTTTTTTTTTTTTTTTTTTGGTGTGTGGCTATAACACAAATACACTACATTTAAAAAAAAAAAAAAAAAAGAAAGTATTGTACGAAAGTAAAACTACGTTAAAAAAAAAAAAAAAAAAAATACTACACAGATGTAAAACCATGTTTCATACATGTTTGGTGTAAGTGCATCTCTAGCCCTTATTGAGAACCCATATCAAATTCAAATTTGAGTAAACAAGGTCAAAAACCTTATCCAACCCTAAACTCATATCTATATGAAATCTGGGGATATTAAGATTTTTCCCCAAATCTGGAGGACATCAAAACCATACTCAAATATGTGGGGCAAATTGGTTAAAAGTTTCAACAACTATATTTGGTTGGAAACTCATCAGATATATTGTCGAAGACTTACCGAAGATTCGTTTCTCTCTCTTTTTTGGTGTTGTTCCTTTCTCCTTCTTTTCTCTTTAACTATTTGTCTTCAAGTTGCTGGAGCTTTAATTTGTTGGGTTCGTCAGTAATAATGGTGCGATTCTAGGGTTTGCAAACAAGAGGAGAGGAGAGTGAATGAGAGAAAGACGAGGGTGAATGCATGAGATATAAGATGAGAGAGACAAGTGAGAAAGGAGACTATTGGTAGAACTCAACGGTAAAAATGGAAGCGGAGAGATGAGAGGGAGAGACGAGAGAGAGAGGATAGTGAACTCTGCTATTGGAATTGGAGGGGAGAGTGAAGGGATTCGAGTCAAAATTTAAGTATAGGCTAGGTTAGAGAGCTCCATATCAAATTTGGGGAATACCCTTTTTTTTTATACTCAAATCTGAGTAAAAAAAAGGGTAAGGGCTGGAGATGCTCTAATGGCGTCAATGGCTTACTTCAAAAGGAAAACTATATTGAAAGGTGGTGTTATTAACACCACTTTCAATTTTTATTTTATTTTATTTTGATTTACTTAAAAAAAAAATGAATGCAACTTCCTATAGAACATACTTCGCAACGTATGTGGTATCGTGATAAAACATTTCTCAACCTATACGTTTACAAACTTGTGTTTGGAAAAAAAAAAAAGGTTGAGAGCACCCTCACCTCAATTTTAGGGGGGAAAAAGTTTAAAAAGCAAATATGTTAGGAAAAGAAGTTTATCATTTTGTCTCGAGAGAGTTGTTGTGGTAGGTCTATTTCATCTTTTATTTTATTTTGTTTTTATTTAACTCTTTTAGTGCTACTAGATATAACACACGTGCGTTGCACATGAATATTTTTAAATAATATTAGTTATACAAAATAATAAATACATAAAGATTTTATATTTTTTCATAAAAGATAAAGTTTAAAATTCAAAAGTACAATGAAAGATTAAACTCTTTAGATATATATTCAGAATTTTTTTCTTCATAAAACGGAATATTTAAAAAGTTTACATTCATATATATCATTATACAGCTTGATAGTTGCTCTAAAAAAAGAATTTGAGTAAAAATCTAACTTTAGTTTGTTAAGAGTTTGAATTAAAACCTAATTTTCATTTGTTACCAAATGATAAGAATGTTTATTATGTGTTTCAATTAAAGGAAGGGTAGATATGTATTTTTTTTTTAAATAGGGGTATATTTGTCGTTCAAAAGTTTTTATGAGATTCAACATTATAGTTTCTGTTTCCTTTGAATTCCTATTTATGTTTTATATATTAAGGTATGTGTTTTAGAATATATTAAGGTATGTGTTTTAGAATTATAGTTTTCTTATTGCTATATTTCCTATAAATGCAAAAGGGTGGGTAGTTGTGTATTTAAAAATTAAAATAAGGGTATATTAGTCAATCAAAAGTTTTTCTTACATTCATCTTTTTATAGGTAGTAATAGTATAGATAATGAGTTTTATTTATTATGTTTTAGTTTTTAGATAAAAGAAGGGTAAATGACGTTTTAATACCATGAACTTTACACCAAATGTCAATTTGGTCCATAAACTCATACATTGCACGATTTTAGGACAATTTTAAAATTTTTGATTCAATGTAGGCCAACCAGTAACGTCCGTCACTTAAAGTTAACGGAATAGCACTGTGACCAACACGTGCGTGCTTAGTTGGCACACACGTGGCAGCAAATGATGCAAACGATGTCGTTTGAAGCCAAAAAAATTAAAACACAAATAAACAAATAAACAAAACAATAGAAAAAAGAAAAGAAAAGAAAAGAAAAAGGGATGTTGTTCATCCTCGCCGGGTATCTCCTTCGCCGAAGAGGATGAAGGCCTTGTCGCTCCTTCGCCGAAAAAAAATGGAAGTAAAGAAGGGTGAAGAAAAATGGATGGGATGAAGAAAAAACGGAAGCAAGTTGTTGCAGCGGCACGACCTTCATCAGTTGGGATGAAGATGGAGAGGCCAACGTGGTGAGGGTTTGGAGAAACAACACCAGATCTGAAAAATGGACGGGTTTGGTAAGGGGCTTTGCCGTTGTAAGGGGCTTTGTCGCCGGTAAGGGGCTTTGCCGTCTCTTTCTTTTCTCTCTGTGTTTTTTTTTTTTTTTTTTTTTTTTTTTTTTTTTTTTTTTTTTTTTCTTCATCTGCTCTGTTTAGAGGCAGCCATGGCCGACGAGCCCTTCATCCTCTTCGGCGAAGGAGATACCCAGCGAGGATATGCGAGATTGACCGGAGAGAGAAGAATCGCATCAGTATATGCGAAACTATTTTCTCCGTCAGATAAATCTCAGTGAGGGACATTGACCGGAGAGAGAAGAATCGCATCCCGGAAACGTTGATTGGTAAAGAGAGATTGCAGAAGTGGAGCTTAAAGACCCTAACTCGGCCATTTCTCAGTACAGAGAGAGGGAAATTGTAGTACGAGATGTTCTCCTCGTTGAAATTGATGAGGTCTCCACCGACGTTGCTGCCGTTGCCGTCAACAAGTTCACCATCGCCGCCGTTGCCGTCGATGTGTTCACCTTCGCCGCCGTTGCCGTCAACTTGTTCACCTTCGCCACCGTTGCCGTCAGCTTGTTCACCTTCACTGCCGTTGCCATCAACATGTCCAGCTTCGCCGCCGTTACCGTTGCCGTCGACGAGTTCTCCTCCACCGTTGCCGTCGACGAGTTCTCCTCCGTCGTAGAACTCGCCGTCGTCGTACAATTGCTTATAATTATAATAATCCAAGACCTTGGAGAAGTCGAGATCGAGGTCGACGACGTTGTGGGTCACGGCGTAGCGAATCCATGAGTCGGCGTGATAGGCGTATCGGTCCTCGGTGTAGTCGAATTGGAGGCGGAATTTGAGGAGTGGAGAATAGGAGCGGAGGATTAGGGTTCGATCGACGAACTCGGCAAAGAATCGGCGGGTTTCGGAGTGGGAATCGAAGCGAGGGAAGAGGGCATGAGAGAAGTTGAGGAAAGGGATTGAGGACCAGAGGTGTCGCCATTTTTGATAGACAAAGCTCGTCTATATCGCGTCTAGGGTGGAGAGGAAATACCCGGCGAGTCCTTCATCCTCTTCGGCGAAGGAGATACCCGGCGAGGATGATGAACAACATCCTTTTTCTTTTTTCTTTTTTTTCTTTTTTCTGTTGTTTTGTTTATTTGTTTATTTGTGTTTTAATTTTTTTGGCTTCAAACGACATCGTTTGCATTATTTGCTGCCACGTGTGTGCCAACTAAGCACGCACGTGTAGGTCACGTGCTATTCCGTTAACCTTAAGTGACGGACATTACTGGTTGGCCTACATTGAATCAAAAATTTTAAAATTGTCTTAAAATCGTGCAATGTATGAGTTTATGGACCAAATTGACATTTGGTGTAAAGTTCATGGTATTAAAACGTCATTTACCCATAGAAGAACAAAAAACTAATAATGACATAATTTATTTTTACTCTGAACTCTTAACCTTTCTAATATCAATCAATGAACAGCAGTAGTTTTCGATGAACTTAAATCTTATATCACTCTTTTAATAATTTTTATATTGTCATAAGTTTTTCATGTCATCAGCATAACTATATAAAGATGAAGGAATTGATATAAAAGTTGACATAGATTTTTCGCATATATATATATAGTATAGTCGACGATGCATCTTGAATGTGTGATCGGATGATCAAGCCATTAAGTTTTATTCCATCTGTTCCTCTTTTATTTTCCTCCTTTTCTTTTTTGGGATAGTCCAAAATTATTGTCTCATTAAAAAAATCAGTGATTTTTTTAATCGATTTCCTAAAATACCCTTTCTCTACCTTTTCATAGGTTTTGTACACTTGAGGGTAAAATTGGTATGTTAAAACATTTATATTAATGTCAAAGCATTTAAAGGGTTTTCTTAAAAAATGAGTTTTTTTCAAAGCTGTGAATCAAATTGGAACGGAGGGTGCATTTAAATGCCCAGGTAATTATAGTATGAGAAAAACAAATCATATTTCAAATAAAAGACTTATATGTTTTTATAAAGTTTGAGGTGACAAATAATCTTCCTTTGTTCCAGGAATTGGAAGTAGTCATCGAAAATGCATCACAAACACACAGAGACCTTTTAAGCTTCTACATCTCCTTCAAGGCCTGGAGAAACCTTTAATTGCAGATAAGGTCTATCCATACTTTGGTTAGAACTTTCATTTAAAACCAAAATAGATAAGGCCTGATCTAGGGCAGTTTGTGTTTAACCTACCAGGCTGCTGTAAAATATAAGCAATCAAAAGTCGAGAGTAAACATGACTGCTAGATTTGTTTTTGTCCCCAACACCCCCATTAGGCCAAGGTGCCTCTCTATTACAATGGATCACAATGAGAACCTTGATTATACAGCACCAAGACCCATAAATTTAGGCTTTTAGGCAATGAGGCCTGTAAGGCTGCACTGTATGAACCTGGATTAAGTATGACACCATTTTTTTCCAAATCAAATTGCCTGCTTGACCCAACACTAAAAAAATTTACATGTACTAAAACTGTATGATGTTACACGATCCATGACAGAGCATATATATATGAACTGTCTTTATTGGCAGTTTACAAGTACCCACTGGCATCCTACTCATTTCAACACCCTAATTTTCTAGGCCGTTCATCTAGAGAGTAGATGATATTTTCACAGCAAAATATTAGCTAGCAATGACTCACAGGTTTTTGAGGTATTACAACATTTACATGAAATCTCTTCTATCGAGCACATAACATTGTCACACTTATTTCATTAGTTGAGCATGTTTCGGGGTTTTTTGAAGAGGAATCTACTTTAAGTGGATTCCTTTCAATGAAAAACCCAGGTTGTTTTGGTTGAGGCAATATACTCTCGCTACCCAACATTAGAACCACAGATGACATGCTTGGCCTATCATCCGGGCATTGTTGCACACATAGTAGACCCACATGGATTAATCGTAATGCCTCCATTAGATTGCACGAGTCCCCTATTGATGCATCAATCAATTGCAAAGACCTGCCATCTCTATAGTGTCTCCATGCCTAAACAATTGAGAACCTTATTTTTCAGTCCATGGTCTATCATAACATTGAGAAAGAAAGAGAAAATTTAAATAGTACTTGACTCAAAGCTTACATGTCCAAGAAGGTTAAGATGGTGGTCTGGATGACAAAATCCTCTGTTTTTCTTTCCACTCACTATCTCTAGCACCAAAACACCAAAGCTAAAGACGTCTGATTTTATTGAGAAAAGTCCATCAACTGCATATTCTGGAGACATGTAACCACTACAAGAAATCGTTGAAAATCAGTAACAATATCAAAATTTCTTTCTAAGTAATGGAAGTTGAGAGTAGAAATATGTATATCAGTTCTTACTATGTTCCAACCACTCTAGTTGTATTTGCTTCAGTTTCATTTCCTCCAAAAATTCTAGCCATGCCAAAGTCTGAAATTTTGGGGTTCATCTCTTGATCTAGTAAAATATTACTAGCTTTGAGATCTCGATGGATAATTCTGAGCCTAGAATCTTGATGAAGGTAAAGAAGCCCCCTTGCAATCCCATTAATAATGTTGAAGCGCTTATGCCAATCTAGTTGTATGCTTCTTATCTGATCTGCACAATTTTCTAATCAAAGTCAGTCCATGTTCCGAAGAATAAGAATTTCGAATATAATTTTTTTTTAAAAAAAAAAAAGAAAAAAGGAAAAATGAAGAATGATTGTGATAACTGAACGAAGGAAAAGTCCAAGTGGGACAACAGAAGGCTGTTGTTGGTACCAATTTCTCTTCATATATACAAAGATTGCCAGCTGATCTAGTTCAATGATATATAATGAAACCATTGGTCAAAACATTACTCCAATAACATGGACGACTACTATGGAGCTTGTATTTTATTCCTCCAGAGTTGTAGCTAAGGTAAATATATCAAAAGTTAATTTTGAGTGAGCCAAACCAAAAATAAAGAAGTCCAAGCTTTTGTTGGGCATGTATTCATATATCAATATCTTTTCTTCTTGAACGCAGCATCCTAGAAGCTTCACGAGGTTTCGGTGCTGAAGCTTGGCTACGCATATGACTTCATTCATGAACTCATGGATCCCTTGTTCAGAGTTCTTTGAAAGTCTCTTCACAGCTATTTCTTGTCCCTCTTCCAACACACCCTGAAAATTTTCATTTGACTGTAATTTACAATGCTATAGAATGACACATGCCTTTTTTTGTTTTGTTTTTTGTTTTTTCATCATAATACTACTGCATCAACTAAGTTCCAAGAAGCTGAATATCAGTGTATCTATATTATTACCTTGTAGACAGGACCGAAACCACCCTCTCCAAGCTTGTTGTTAATTGAGAAGTTATTGGTGGCGTTGGTTACAGTTTCCAAGTCAAATAATGGTAACTCAAGATTTTCATTCTGACTTTCAGATGTGCAAGCTCTATCTGGATTGTGTCCCTTTGTCCCTGTGACATTAGGAGTAGAGATAAACAGATATATGAAACAATGAATTGAAGACATTTTGTATAGAACGTACTGTGGGAAGTCTGATTTGTGCATGGCAATTTCCAAAGTTGGTTTCCTCCTGAATTCGAGAACGGTACTGCTTATAAGATTGAATTGTTCCCCTGTCTCCTTACCCTCTCCCTATATGGCCTCCCATTTTAATTGGGTGGTCAGTTGGATGCTTTCGGTCATGGCTAAAATCAGCTAGCTGAACTAATTTTTTATACCCCCCTGTAGGAAACCCATCACACGGCAGACCAGAGGAAAACGTTGGCCTATTGTAAATGACACATGAGAGGGGAGCAGGAAAGGGATCGAGAGGCAGGGTGAAGATAATTTTTTTTGTGAAAAGGTTAAGCCTCTGTTTGGATCTTGGAAAGTGCAAAAGGAAGGGAAAGGAAAATGAATAAAATGCTTAAGAGAGTAATTCCATTTTTAATGATTTTTTTTAAAAAAATTTCCTCTTCATTTCCATCCTATATATTTTCCAAGATCCAAATGGAACATTAAAGATGATAGCATCAAGAAGGAGCCATGATGCGCTTGTCATGAGTTTTTTTTAATATTGAATGAGGCAAGATTGGTCTAACTTCTATAAAAGAATAAAAATTAGATTTTTTCAGTTGGCAAGATTGGAACATGCTTATGAAGTCTCAACTAACAATACTAGATCACGGACATCGAAAAATGTGCAATAGACGGATTTTGATTTTTGATTAATTCTCAAATTTGAGGGAGAGCATGATATGCATACAATGTGGCTAGTTGTTTTACCTTGCCTACTTAGCCTCCTCTTGTTCCTCTTCCAAATGCACAGGGTCAGACCCAGGCCAAGGAGAAGCATTCCTGCTGACACCAAGCTGGCTATGATCCTTCCTCGTTTCTTCCCACTGGAGCCAACTTGACCCAAATGTGAAGCGCCTAATTGTATGAGAAAAAAAGGTGGGGGAGGAGGGAACAAGAATTATAAGTAGAATATTATCCTAAAGACAACTTTTTATGATAAAATCGCCGTTAAGAGGGTTGAAAAGTCTCACATGATAATATGGTTTACAGCGTCTGGTGATGGTCACACATACTGTCTATCAATCTTTTCCCTATTGGTGCACTCATGGAGGTGAAAAGAGTCATGGTCTGAAACCTCATGGTGGTTCTTTTTTTTTTTTTTTTTGTTTGAAAGTCTAGAGGGGTATCGAGCACTTACTGCCATAGTTCAGGGTGGGTTTGCATATTACCCTAAAAATATTAACAGATCTATATAAAAAGGTCAAACTATCAACAGATCTATATAGTTGGTATAACTTCTTTTTTTATTGGTGCCTGATTAAAAAAGATTAATTAACAGAATGAGTAGGTATGACCACACCATGACGGCAGCTTAATTAGATAACATGCTATCATAAATATTAGAAATTAAAATTTTGGGGGAGTTTCCTACTGTCTTGAAAGTGTGCTTTTAATCTCATGTATTACATGAGATCCTAGATGGTGTGCCCATGTGTCATTATGCGTGGTCCTATGACATTTCTTCTTACTCTCAACACCAAAAAAAATAATATTAAAAAGTAGAAAGAAAGAAAAAGAAATAAAAAACAGAGAGAAGTCGCAGTCCACGTGTAGGCACATGTTCATTCAAATTAGCGACTTTGTCGACGATCCCGTATAGAGACAGGAGGTATAAGACCTCCAGGCCTTATCTCCATATGGGAGGGGTCATCCAACGTTTTCCTTGAAATAATTTGCAGTCGTTTTCAATGGTTGTAGAAAGAAAACTTGGAATCTTGACCCCAAAAGAAAACAAAAGGGAACTTGGAAAGATTCCACCTTTCCATATCTTCTCTAATTTCTAAGATTTCTTGGAAAAAAACGAGAAGATATACTTTTCACACTAGAACCTGCACACTCATTTCCATAGCTCAGGAGACAATTTCATACCTATTTCAGATGAAGCCATCCTTATGTAGATCTCTTGCCCATTTTCTGCAAACTCCCTGATGTCAATCAAGTTGCCAAACCAAAGCAAGCATCCACTTCCTCCTGCGCTTATATCCAAACTTGCATAAGCCATACAAGAGCAATTCTTCAAGCACGCAAACTTGCATTCCTCAAGGGTCATGTTCTCATTGAACCAAGAAGACCGTGTGTCCGGCAATTTAATACCAGAGTACTTTATAAACCCATCTCCGTTTTGGCAATCCAATGGCGTCCTTCGAACACACCCATTTGACCAATCAGCTAAATCCCAATCTTTTTGGAATTTCGGCACAAATCCGTTCAAACACCCACATTTTGGGGAGTTGTCAATGCTGCAGCTACCGTATGCACCACAGAGAGCATAAGAATCACAGCTATCTGTCTGTGCAGTTCGTATGGATTTCCATTCTTGGGTTCGATCAATCCATACGAAGCGTTCGAGAATTCCAGTCTGATCTAACACCAACCTCGTCACAACTGAGCTGTTAACAAGCTCATAAGCATAAAACATCTCCTTCTGATTAAAAACAAAATGGAACGTATATATTGAATTCCGCATTAGATTAGACGTACCACTGAACCGGAGGCCATTCCATGGCCCTGCACGAAATGTCTCAATCGAACCGTTCCTCACGACTAATTGTGGAAATCCACGGGGATCAATCAGAGAAGTAAAATCGCCTTGAGATGGATCATCAGTGCTTTTCCATGATGAAAGGTACCATTCCAGGCCGGTAATCATGTTCCGTCCAAGTTTCATGCCTGGTAAGAGAGTATCGCATAAGTAGTCAAAACTCTGCCACAAGAAGTTATCTGGGTTCTCGTCGTTTGCATCTCTCAAAACAAGATTTCCCGAATCCAAAAGCTGTGCAACAGGATTAAGCACCGATCTTGATGAATTGGTAGACCAAATGATGGTCTCGTTACCATTGCGAAGGAAGAGAAATCCCTGGACGGTGACGTTTAAAACACCTGACAAATCCACGAGTGGGACTGCTCTGTTTGCAACCCAAACAACCGTCCCAGTAGATATTTTCTTGTACCATATTCCCAAGTACCGTTTCGTGGAATTACCTGCAGGGCTGAAAAATCCAAGCTCAAAGCTTCCCCTAGCTGAAACTATGGTCTCGCCGTCTCTTAGGGATTGAGACATAGCTATGGTATCTATTGCAGTGGACATTATCAAGATGGATAGCAAAGAAGAGCAGAAAACGAGTATGGTATAGCCTTCCATTGATGTCTTCATGAGTTTTCAGGGCACTACTATGGTACAAATACTGACTTCTAAGTTAGGACAGAGAAAAAAATGAACTTAGAGACCAGAGACCTCATTGGTCGCCAATATAAACCTATTTGCTCAAGAGTTGACAATACTTTGTGTCATACCTACCAAGAATACATTTCAATAATTGGACCAAAGCGCGTGGAATTAAACGAATATGAGATTCCCAGCCCCTTCGTGGGATCAAGTACACTGTCTTTTAATGTTTTGTATGCATGGTTGTGTTTGTAATATATTTTCTTTCCACCAAACTCCCCCCCCCCCCCCCCCCACAAAAAAAAAAAAAAAAAAAAAAAAAAAAAAAAAAAACGGAAAAGACAAAATTGCACTCAGTACTGGTATTATTGTAATGGTCTGGTCTGCATTAGGTAGGATTGGTGCCAAAATGATGATCGAGATTTATGTGGAAAATAATGTCTTGACAAACCTATTAGGAGAATAATATTCATCCAAATACTATTCTGGCGGCTATGGCACGCAACTTGACTAAGTGCTAAATGCAGAAACAATATTTTCCTTAAATTAAAATGATCTATCTGCAGTTTTAAATACAGCTTTGAAGAGTCTAAGGATGAGGGAAAGATGAGGAACCTGTGATAATCACTGTCAATCTTTTTCCGGTTTCAATTCTATAGTCTTAGGGGCTGGGAAACATGATAGTGAGCGTCTAGCCATCAAGGGTGCCAACAAAGTTGGGATGTTAAACTTCTCTTTGATGCTCAAGCTCTTTTATTTAAAAAAAATAAAGAAAATAAAAAGAAAGTTCTTTATTAATGGAGAAAACTAATACATCACTATATGGTCCATAAAATCGATCTTCTTGGGCTCCTCATTACTGTTAATACTTTGGACAATGCTATATCACCCATCTTTTTCATCCACATTCTCCCACCCATCCATATGTGACAGCTTCTCTTTATTCCATGCTGGTTCTCACATGTTTGCTTTCACCTATATACTTTCAACACATAAGGTGGGTGATAAAGGTGGGTCGCAAAAGATGGGTGATGTAGCATTTTCCTAATACTTTAGTTGTACCTAAATAAAATACAATACTAGTAGTGACTCAAAAGGCATTATAAAATTTACATATAATATCTTCTATCGAGCAGATAACCAGGTGACAGTTATCTCATTAGCTGAACACGATTCAGGTTTGCCTGATGAGGAATATCCTTCTACTGGATTTCTTTCGGTGAAAAAACCAGGTTGTTTCGGTTGTGGTAATGCACTCTCACTACTCAGCATCAAAACTATAGATGACATACTTGGCCTATCTTCCGGGCATCGTTGCACACATAATAGTCCCACATGGATTGATCGTAACACTTCAATTTTATCGCATGAGTCCCCAATTGATGCATCAATTAATTCCAAAGACCTATCTTCCATATGGAGTTTCCATGCCTGAACATTTGAGAATCATTTTTCACCAGAGGAAATTTTAACGTTTCAAAATGAAGCAAATAGTATGCATTTGATTTGATGCTTACGTGTCCAACAAGGTTAAGGTCATGATCTGGATGATGAAACCCCCTATTTTTCTTCCCACTCACTATCTCCAACACCAGAACACCAAAGCTAAAAACGTCAGATTTCACTGAGAAGAGTCCATCAATCGCATACTCAGGAGACATATAACCACTACAAAAAACCCATCGAACAAAATAATATTAATAATATAAATAATTTTTATCAATGGAAGTTGAGTATACAAGATGTACATAGGAATTCTTACTATGTTCCAACCACTCTTTTTGTATTTGCTTCAGTTTCATTTCCTCTAAAACTTCTAGCCATGCCAAAGTCTGAAATTTTTGGATTCATGTCGTAATCCAATAAAATATTGCTAGCTTTGAGATCTCTATGGATAATTCTCAATCTAGAATCTTGATGAAGATAAAGAAGCCCCCGAGCAATCCCATTGATAATGTGGAATCTCTTATGCCAATTCACCAACATGCTTTGTGTTTGATCTACACAAAATTTTCATACAACTCAATCCACATAGCTGCAAATTAAATTCTTTGACATAAATAGAAAATGATTTGTGGCAATAGAACGAGTGAAATTTTCAGATGGGAGAGCTAAATGCTGGTATTGTTTTCCATTTTTCTTACTATAAGCATTGCTACTTGACTTGGTCCCAATGTTTAAGAATAAAATGTGGCCAAAACATATATTACTCCAGAATTGATCATGGAGGAGGATTATCAACTTTGTATTTTATATTTTTAGAGGGTTATTTAATGTAAATATATAAAAGGTTGAGTGAGTCAAACCAAAAATAAAGAAGTCCAAGCTTTTGTTGGGCATGTATTCATATATCAAAATCTTTTCTTCTTCAATGCAACATCCTAGAAGCTTCACGAGGTTTCGATGTTGAAGTTTGGCAATACATAAAACCTCATTTTTGAACTCCTCAAGTCCTTGTTTTGAATTCTTTGAAAGCCTCTTCACAGCTATTTCTTGTCCGTCTTCCAACACACCCTGAAAATTGTCATATTTAAAAGTCACACTTTGTTATAGAAAGAGGTATGCTTTTTCCTCATCGTTTTTAAGACACACAGACACTTCTCACTGGTATACCCCATATGTTAAAATTGTTTGAAATAAGCATGATTAAGAACATCAATTGATATTAAAATATGTATATTACCAAAGAAGTGGCTTTTACAAATTAAAGGGAATTCCATTTCACTTGCCTTGACAAACTAAATTGATAATGGATTTTGAAATATTCACCGGTATATCTTAAAGATCATTCTGAGTCATGTTTTTTCACTAAACAAAAATGGATCAGAAATAAGAATCTCCTTTCAAAATAAGTTATGCTGATTTAATGTTATGAACATTCAAAATGATGATTAATAAATTGAGTTGATAGAACATGATTTGGAGTAGGCCTAATGTGCCAATCTAGTTGGGATATGAGGTTTTCTCTCTAATACTTTAGTTCCTTTCATGAACAAAAAACATAAAAACAAAAACAAAAACAAACAAACAAAAATAAAAAAAATTCAAAATGATGATTTTTTGTGTAGTAAGTTTAGAAGTTTTAGGCAAATAACAATCAACACAAATTAATACTGATCTTTGTACTTGGAGTTGGACCACATAGATTGAGTAGCATCAACTAATTTCCAAGAAGGTGTATACATAGCAGTGTAACTATATTATTACCTTGTAGACAGGTCCGAAACCACCCTCTCCAATCTTATTGTTAATTGAGAAGTTATTGGTGGCATTAGCTATTGTAGCCAGGTCAAATAATGGTAACTCTAGGTCTTCTGTGGTGTAATCTTTTTCTGGATTCTGTCCCTTTTTCCCTACAGGAATAGAGATAACATAAATGAAACATTAATGATATATACACAGATTGATCGAGACAGAGTAAACAAAATGTCTGATACAATGGGTAAATGTAGGTTATCAAGAGGGAGTCTTGATATGCTTGCCATGACCTCTCTTCAGTCTTCACACACCCAATTTTCGAGCCACCCAATTTGTTGTGGAAACTAACTCAGTTTGTTTATACACAAATATTAAAATAGAAGGAGGCAAGAGTAGTAGAAATTAAATGAAATTAAAATTAGATTTTTGGCTGATTCATTCAACCAATTGAAACCTCCAGTTGCTAATTCAAGAATATGGGATGAAAAATGTGCACTGAATGGGTTTAAGGGAGAGTTCAGACCTTATGGCCTTATGCTGCAGAGTAAAAAAGGCACACGAGTAACTTTACCATAATGTGGCTAATTGGTTTACCTTGTCCACTTAACTTCCTCTTCTGCTTCTTCTTCCTTATGTAAAGGGTTAGTCCCAGGCCTAGGAGAAGCATTACGGCAAATACTGAACCAACTATGATCCATACTCGTTTCTTCCCATTGGAGTCGAGTTGTCCTAAATGTGAAGCAAATAATTGCGGAGAAAACCAATAATTAGAAGTCAGAAAAAGCATGCAGGAAAAAAAATAAAAATAAAATAAAAGCCATCTAACCTCGTCTACTTTTGTGCATGCACACAACCAATGCTATGCGTATGTTTATCCTCTGAATATTAGTAAGGCCTAAACCTAGACTTCTTCCATATCGATTAACCTTTAGGATAGATGTAGTTTGTTGCTAGCCCCAAGAGAGAACGAGCTAGGAAATTGAACTAAGACCTTCAACTTCTTGAAGCGGAAGGAACCATCGGTTCACCCATTGAGACTCAACTTGATCAAATGCTTTTAGAGCAAATACATATGGCATGTAAGTGTTCCATCCACTGGGTTCATCCTTTGCTTGCTTGCTTTAATTAAAGCGAATACATAGAGAATGTGGGTGTTTATTAAACTTGTCCATTGTCCCTTTTTCTTACATGGTTTGATATTTAAAATGCCACTCGGCTTTATGCAATGTAGGGGCCGGTGTACATGATCACATGAGCTGGACTTGAGATGGGCTAAGATTGGCCCATTAATTCCAACCATCCTACAGATTACTTGATCCAAAGCCCGCAGGGGTGGTTCGGACCAAATAAATAAAAATAATCATAAAATTAAATTAAAAAAGTGGAAAAAAGTGTCCCTTTCCAAGGGCCTGAGAAGTCTAAAGCCTTTTTTTTTTTTTTTCTTGTAATCAGCCTGAGTAGTCAAGTTTGGTGTCTGTGTAAAGTCGCATGATCATTTGATATGAGTTGAAATCAGGGGCAAGTCTTGTTACTTTATTCAATATGAGTTGCAATAATCCAGGAGTCTTGTCACGTTTTCTATGGTAACAAGGAATTAATGGTGCACAAGTGTGTCAGTATGAAAACTTGGAAAAATTTGCTAATGAGCCCCAGCTCAGGTCGCATTCTGGTGGGGTAGGGTTGGGACTTAGCAAGTTAAACTCCCTTCCCATGTAACCCAACAAAAATCTTAAAAAAATAAAAAAAAAACCTTGAAATATGCCAAGTTTTCACAACTTTAATTTCTAGCTAGCTATGACTTCTCGGCAATCAATTGTGAGGATGGAAGGGAAAATATTTATTTGTCTAAATTTTTTTCTGTCAAAATCCTCTTATTCAAATGTTTGGCAGTTATCACAGCAATCCATTATGAGTAATAACCTTTTTGATAAATTTTTAATTAATTAGCCTAATTGAGTAATTGGTTTGTTATTTGGACAAGATGATTTGGGCTAAAAAAAATTTGACAATATGGCATTACTCACCATGAAGAATCCAACTTTTTGCACAAATCAAGTCACCTAATTGATATGATAACTGCTACATCAGCCTATTATGAAAAATCATTCTTTTAGTGAAATTTTTAATTCGTTAGTCAAATTATCACATCAATAAGTAAGTAAATTTGGACAGATGAGTTGGGTTAGAGCATTCCATCTCCAATGGGCTGTTATATGCGTTGCACGCTTCAATTTGTCAATCTCCAATGGGTTGCTATAATTTGTCAATGCTATATTTTGTGTCATATTTGACACATGATATACTAATGCCAAATGATGTTGTTATCACCCCATCTAGATCTTATAACCAAATGAACCCGACATCATTATTCTAATTTTACGTTGAATTTAGTATTTTGTGTCAAATTTTAGCAATTGCACCATTGAAGCACATCATGTCAAAAAATAACAATGGCAATATTGAAATTACACAAACTAGTGGAGTTGCTCTTGTATAGGCATTGTTCATATTTTTAACACTAGAAATAGTAACGTACTCAACATTTCCCCAAGTTAGGAAAGATAAATTCATACCTACTTCTGATGAAGCCATCCTTATGTAGATCTCTTGCCCATTTTCTGTGAGATCTCTAATGTCAATCAGGTCAACAAACCAAAGCAAGCATCCACTTCCTCCTTTGCTTATATCCAAACTCGCATAAGCCATACAAGAGCAGTTCCTCAAGCACACCATCTTACATTCCTTAAGGTTCATGCTTTCATTGAACCAAGAATACCGCGTGTCTGGCAATTTAACACCAGAGTACTTGATAAACCCATCTCCAGTTCGGCAATCCAACGGTGTCCTCCGAACACACCCGTTGGACCAATCAGATATATCCCAATCCGTCGGAAATTTGGGCACAAATCCTTTCAAACACCCACATTTTGGAGAGTTGTCGATGTTGCAGCTACCGTATGCTCCACAAAGAGCATAGTTGTCACAGCTATCTGTCTGTGAGGTTAGGTAGAGGTTCCAACCTTGGGTCCGTTCAATCCAAATGAAGCGCTGCATGAGGCCATTCGTATTCAACACCATCCTCGTAAGAACTGAGCTGTTAAGAAGCTCAAAAATATAATACATTTCCTTCTGATTGAAAACGAAACGGAAACTATATATTGAATTCCGTTTCAAATTAGGCGACCCAGTAAACCGGAGACCATTCCATGAACCAGCTCGAAATTGCTCAACCGAACCCTTCCTCATGACAATCTGTGGGTATCCGCGAGGATCCAACCCATAAGTAAAATCACCTCGAGAAGGGTCATCATTGCTTTTCCACGACGTTAGGGATCGATCCAGGCCGGTGATTGTATTCCTTCCAAGCTTCATCCCTGGTAGCTGCGTGTCACATGGATAGTCAAAAGTCTGCCACAGGAAGTTTTCTGGGTCATCATCATTCGCATCTTTCATAACAAGATTGCCCGACTCCAAAAGCTTGGCAACTGGATTAGCCACCGATCTTGATGAATTGGAAGACCAAATGATGCTCTCATTACGGTTGAGAAGGACAAGAATCCCCTGGTTGGTGACCTTCAAAACACCCGATGAGTCATTGAAGAGGGGAATTTCTCTGTTGGCAACCCATACCACTGTCGGAACAGGTATTTTCTTGTACCAAATTCCCAAGTATCGTTTTGTGGAATTACCTGGGCTGAAAAATCCTAGCTCAAAGGTGCCACCAGCTGAAACTATGGTCTCGCCGTCTCTAATCGATTGAGTTGCAATTATGGTATCTGCTGCGTTAGAGAACAGTAAGGTAGACAACATAGTGGAGCAGAAAAGGAGTATGGCATAGCCTTCCATTGATGTCTTCATGATTCATTCCTGCACAAATGTGTTATAAATACGGCCGGCCATAAATGGTAAGAGGGACAGGGCCCCAGGGGCAGAAGACTTGAAAGGGCGTGGTGGAATAATTAAATGGGTATATATGAGCTCTTAATCGTTTTTTCTTTGAATATATAATCTAAACTTAATATCGTAAATTTGTAAGAGTACGATTTGCATTATGTAGTCTACGCATAAAATACCAAAATTGATGAACTTGATTATGTAGAAAATGACGTTTTATTTTTCAATTTCGTGATAAGCCCATGAAGAGAGTAATATTCACTCATATAGTTTTATATTTTCATATATATATATATATATATATATATATATACACATATATATACTGCATTTTGCATCAACTTCCTACACCCTAATCACATAACCAATAAAAAAAAAAGGAAAAGAAAAAGATTTCTATACCAACTCATGTGGCAGATGAGATGATGAGGAGTTTCTTTTTTTAAATTAAAAAAAAAAAAAAAAAATCGACTTGCTATACCAATTCACATGTGGGATGATATGAAACTCTTTTTAAAAATAAGAAGAAAAATAGAATTGCTAGGTGAATTGGTGTAGAGAATTTATGAGAATAGTTGATGCAAATGGCATTTTCGTTCTTGATTGGTGACTTTATCAATTAATATGTTCTGCCGTATTAGTTATGGCTACGAGGAATTGAAAGATGAGGGAAATTAAAGATCATATCAGAGAACAGTGATAGCCACCATTGTCAACATTGGTATGCCGTAGTCTCAGGGGATATTTAGAAAACGAATGGCTGGACAAGGCAACCCTGAGAAGCATCTATGGTCTATGTAACTATAGAGGGAAATAATATAAAACCTGCTACGGTTCATTTTTGGTTCAACCACAAGTCCACAAGAAAGAGAAATCCTTCAAACATTGCTTTATTTCCAAGACTCACAGGCACCAAACGTAGATGGCTCCACTGCCCAGACTATGACTGCTTTGCCTCATGTGGCAGATGATGAGGAGTTCCTTTTTTAAAATTTAAAAAAAAAAAAAAATCAACTTGCTACATCAATTCACACGTGGGATGATACGGAACTCGATCTTTTTAAAAATAAGAAGAAAAATAGAATTGCTAGATGAATTGGTGTAGAGAATTGATGGGAATAGTTGGTGCAAATGGCATTTTCGTTCTTGATTGGTGACTTTATCAATTAATATGGTCTGCCGTATTAGTTATGGCTACGAGGAATTGAAAGATGAGGGAAATTAAAGATCAGATCAGAGAACAGTGATAGCCACCGTTGTCAACATTGGTATGCCATAGTCTAAGGGGATATCTAGAAAACGAATGGCTGACAAGGCAACCCTGGGAAGCATCTATGGTCCATGTATCTATAGAGGGAAATAATATAAAACCTGCTACAGTTCATTTTTGGTTCAACCACAAGTCCACAAGAATGACAAATCCTTCAAAAATTGCTTTATCTCCAAGACTTACAGGCACCAAAGGCAGATAGCCTCACTGCCCAGATTATGACTGCTTTGCCTAAAACGACCGCCACCCTCTCCCTCTCTCTCTCTTATAAAAAAGTCATACACTCGTACTCTCTCTTTGACTCTTCGTATTAAGCCCTGCACGTGGAGGGCATCTACGGCAAACCCTTCATTCTTCAATACACCGCCTTCTCGATGCGAAAGGGACGCGTCGACTTTGAGGCTTTGCTCGGGGTCGCCCCTCCCTCTGCTCCAGACGACACCGTTTTATGCATAAAATGATCAATTCTGAGGCGGATTGGTCTCCATTGATTGCCAATATTATCATATGCAACGTGTTGGGACTGTGACAATTGTAGAACATGTCACGTCAACAACTACATCCCACAAGTATAGAATGATAAGCGTTTGACACAAAACTACAAAAGCTAACATTTTCCATGTTTTATTACAACCTAACATCATTTAAGGGCCCAAATCTAGGTGAATTCAAGACTAAAATTTGTTTGTTGCTCATATCTAGCGAGCATCCAATAGGGGAGAGGCAGTGGGCTA
The DNA here is from genome assembly GCA_039720395.1 of Liquidambar formosana. NCBI lineage: Eukaryota > Viridiplantae > Streptophyta > Magnoliopsida > Saxifragales > Altingiaceae > Liquidambar > Liquidambar formosana. The sequence continues at coordinate 9,983,097 of CM077834.1, read as the reverse complement.
CCTCGCCTGGTCAGCATCCTAGAGGATAGGGGTGGATCTAGGATTTTTTTCTCACTGGTTGTACAAAAGTTGTACCGGTTGCTGATATTGTGGAAAAGTCCCACGTCGCACATTGTAAAATTGTAAAAGTATTGAATTTGACATGGTTTCAAAACCGATTACCCCTACAGTATGGGGAGGGGTAGTATTTTGACTCGGTTGATGGAATTGGTGAAAAGTTAAAAATGTCTATATGCTTACATAAACAAAATGCATATTTTTTATTATTAAAAAAAGGATAAATTACACTTTACCCCTTAAACTATGGGTTCATAAATCCATACGAAATATTGGAGAATTCCAATTTTGATTTAATACCAACCTTGTAACGACTAAGCTGTTAACAAGCTCATAAGCATAAAACATCTCATTCTGATCAAAAAAACAAAATGGAAATTATATATTTAGATATATATAATTCGGTTCTAAATTAGGCGCACCACAAAATCGGAGAGCATTCAATGGTCTAGCGCGAAATTGCTCAATCCAACCCACCCTTGCGACTAATTGTGGAAATCCCAGGGGATCAATCAAGGAATTAAAATCACCTCGAGAAGGATCTTCAGTGCTTTTCCACGATGATAGGTACCATTCAAGGCTGGTAAATAGTGTTCCGTCGATCCAAGCTTCAAGCTTCGTAGGAGCATATCGTCTTGATATATGTGGGATATTTTGGGCTGAAAAATCCAATCTCAAAGCTTCCACCAGCTGAAACTATGGTCCCGTCTCGCTGACCTCTCCACCATTCTTTCGCGCACTACTCTGGTACATTTACTGACGTCCATGATAGGGCAGACATTAATAATTCAAGCTTGATTCTTCACCTCTTCAGAGTCGACTCAGAAATTGAAGCTTGAGGCTTTGAGGCCTGTAATCGGTATGAAACGGATTGAGTATGACCCCATTTTCTTCAAAATCAAATTAAGATGTTTTACATGTTTAATGAAGAGTAGTCTATACAAACTGCCTATAGCACACTTGCGTTGCACGTGAATTTTTTGTTTAGGAATTTTTTTTATATTTTTAAATCAACATAAAAATTATTTATTTGTAAAAAGTCATTAGATCTTGTTATATTTTAGTCTTGAATCATTAACTTCAACGCACGAAGAACAAATAAAAATATAAAAATATTTATTATGATCACCCAACAAACCAAACATAAAAAGTGTATGAGTTAAGGGTCAAGATCTATTTACACAAATTTTTAGATAAACTATCTTCAATTCATATTTCTTGAATCCCACCATTAGATTAGATAATCTTTTCACAGAGGTCATACATACAAAAAATTAAGTTGTTCCAAGATTTGTAACCATTCAATCTAAAATCCAACAGTAGGTTTCGAAAAATACTTGTTTTGTAGTACTATCCCTATAAATTTCCAAATTTTATCATTTTTTTAGGTTACATTGAAGGGGATTTAACACTTGGACAGTTTCTCTAATCTTTTTGCTTTGGCTAATTGTAATATTCAAGCATGGCTTAAAACAGAACCTTTTTATGTTTTTTAGAAGAAAAAAAAAATCAGCAGAAGAAATATTTTATTAAAGTGAAGAGACATTACCTTTTTTTTTTTTTTTTTTTTGGATTGGCATAGAGAAATTACACCCTAATTACAATAGACAGTGATGCACCCACACCAAAAGGCTTCAGTTACACCGTAAGCAACCCCAACTAAAGGAAATTATTTTTTTTAAAAAAAAGACCGCACATTGATTTCATACCATACCTCTCTAACATATGATCCAGTTATGTGTTGCTTTCTCTGAGAAGGAATTCCATCAACTTGCCTTGCTCATCTTCAAGAGCTTGGCAACTAAAGATCCCACAATATATCTTTGCTTGGCAAGTCACACACAATGCAAGCGTGTCACGATCTTGGGCCGGGTGTATGTTTTTATTTGTTTTAAGATTCTAATGTGTTTTTATTTGTTTTAGGATTTTATTGTTTAGTTAACAATAAAAATTATTGACACATGTAAATCATCTTTATCTCAAATCCATGCACATGCCATTTTATCTCCCACCAATAATTTTTCAACCCTGCTATATAGGACCAAAGTAGTAAGACCAACACATTAGCCTACTCTCCAGTAATGAAAGAAATCTTCTGTGGTCAAATTGCACGTTAAACAAACATTATCCCACTTGGCTGAACTGACCAAAATACCCCTACCTCATAACTGTTTCAAGTCCTTTGATTAATAATGATTTTCAACGGAGATAGGTGTGGAATATTTTCAAAGTAAATTTAACTTGATTTTTAACATAAATTTAACTTGATTTTCAAATTAAATAGTAAATTTAACTTGATTGTCAAGTTATATTAAACTTAATTTGATTTCTGATTTAACTTCAATTTTTTTTTTAATATAATATTTCCTAGTCAACATGGGTTTTGTTTTGAAGTTCTTGATGAGTACAATCCAAAATTATGATTTTTATTGAAATTGGACTCTTAAAAAAAAAAGTTATTGCATTTTAAGTAAAATGTTAGTATCCCCATGAGAATAGGAAAGTGTTATACATTAATTGTTATATTTACAAAAATGTCATAGTCTTACTCAATGGGCTAACAGCAGTGGTTTTAAGAATCATTTTCCATAATTTTTTAAAAAATATAAATAATTTTATATAAGGATATAATTATCAATTAAAAGTTTTCTGCCTAAGAGAATTTTCTAGGTAGTCTAGACTAATAAACAATATTACAATAAGAACAAAAAAAATTTAAAAACAAATCTTGACAGATTTCTACACCCATCTCATGACGTCCTTGAAAGAAGACACCCCAAAACATACGAATCATAAATTTCTATACAAGATAAAAATATTAAGAATTTAAACCAAAAAATTTCATAGAAGATAAAACATAATATATAATAACAATCATACAAGCTTTGCATTAAAAAATAAAGTATAATAGTACCAATCATATCTACAACAACAAAAATAAAACAATATTAAAATAAAATAAATCATAAACCACAACAATAAATATCAAGAAATCCCCTATAAATGGAAGCCCCAGACTTGTCCTTTGGAGTGGAGGGAATCAAATACCTTTCGAAGTTACAAGCGCACTTAAGTTAAGGTAGAGCTTAACCCTGGTTGACATGAAAAAAGATGCTCACTTAAGGTAGAAAGGTAGGACCGTTTACTAGTCCTTGGCATAGGCAAAAATTGAAAACTTGACTTGATAGCCAGGTTTACACAACTAATTATGGATGACATGTTTGTATGGGACATTGAAGTCGTGAAGCTTGGGAGATAAAGAGGTTCTTAGCAAGAGACTTGGGAGAAGGAAAAGACGGTGGGTAGTGGGGACGAAGGTAGGGTTTAGGGGTTGTGTAAAATACTAAAATTAGTTAGTTTTGTGGAAGGTAATAAATTTGTTTACATTAACTAAAACAAAAGACAATATTGTCTTTATATTATATATTAAGGGTATTTTAGAGAATCAAAAGTTTTTCCAAGATTCACCCTTCTATAAGTAGTATAGATTAGTAATGGCTAGCAGTTTTGAGGTATTACAATCTTAACATGAAGCGACTACTTTTATCGAGCATCTAACAATGTAATACTCATTTCATTGATTGAAGAAGCTTCATGTTTGCTTGATGAGGAGTTTACATTAGGTGGACACCTTTCAGTGAAAAAACCAAGTTGTTTTGGTATTGGCAATGCACTCTCACTACCCAACATTAGCACCACAGACGACATGCTTGGTCTATCTTTTGGGAATTTTTGCACACATAACAGCCCCATATGGATTGATCGTAACACTTCAGTTAAATTGCATGATTCTTTTATCAATGCATCGACCAATTCCAAAGACTTGCCTTCTCTATAGAGTCTCCATGCCTAAACAGTTGGAAAAAATTGTCATAAGTGTTGGAACATTATAACATTGAGTAAGAAAGCAAATAGTATTGTACTTAACACTTACATGTCCAAGAAGGTTGAGATGGTGGTTTGGATGATGAAACCCTCTGCTTTTCTTCTCACTCACTATCTCTAGTACCAAAATGCCAAAACTAAAGACATCAGATTTTACCAAGAAGAGCCCATCAATTGCATACTCTGGTGACATGTAACCACTGTAGGAAATCATTGAACAAAATGATAGTCATCATGATATTTATCACAAATGGAAGTTGGAAGTTAAGTATACAACATGTATAAGGAATCTTATTTTGTCCCAACTACTCTATCTGTATTTGCTTCAGTTTCAGTTCCTCCAAAAATTCTAGCCATGCCAAAGTCTGAAATTTTTTGGTTCATCTCATAATCTAGTAAAATATTGCTAGCTTTGAGATCTCTATGGATAATTCTAAGTCTGGAATCTTGATGAAGGTAAAGAAGTCCCCGAGCAATCCCATTGATAATGTTGAAGCGTTTATGCCAATGCAGAAACATGCTTTGTGTTTGATCTGCACAATTCGTCCATGAAGTCAGTCCATGTCATTATCAATGGAAAACAACAAAAGGCTGGTATTGTTTCCCACTTCTATTCATACCAACATTGCCACTTGATCTAGGTGTCAATGGTATACAATTAATGAAACTGTAGGTCAAAACATTGCCTAGTATCTTTGTATCTTAGAGGTGGATATATTATATGGAGCTTCTATTTTATTTCACCAAACTACTATTATTTAATAAAAATATTTCAAGGGTTTGAGTGAGCCAAACCAAAAATAAAGAAGTCTAAGCTTTTGTTGGGCATGTATTCATAAATCAACATCTTTTCTTCTTGAATGCAACATCCTATAAGCTTCACAAGGTTTTAGTGCAGAAGTTTGGCAATGCATAAAACTTCATTCATGGACTCGTCGAGTCCTTGTTTCGAATTCTTTGAAAGCCTCTTCACAGCTATTTCTTGTCCCTCTTCCAACACCCCCTGAAAATTATCATTTGTAATTACTTTGCTCTAAGAATGTTACAATACTTTGCTCTAAGAAGACACATCCTTGTTACCCTTTTTTTGTCATTTCTCTCAAAATGGTATGTTTAATTTTTTGAAATTCCATTTTAAGGCCATCAAAAGGTATCATAATATGCATATTACCATTTGTTTTTTCTAATCAGCAAGAAAAATCATTTTATTAGGTAAGATTGAAATTACAACTAACAAACCCAATATAGACAGGACAGCCCCTTCTAGAAATATATATAGCCAAGTAGAATCTCTCATGAATGGAAATTCTATTTCATGTGTCATAATAGAATCAAAAACGTATTTTATGCAATGCTACATCTCCCATGCCACTTTTTGAAATAGTCACCATTATACATATGCTAAAGGAAATTATCAATAAATTTTCACGAGAAACTAGTTTAGAGATCAGAATCTCCTTTCAGAGAGTTAGATGTGCTATCAGACCAACATTTGATAAAGAACAATCAGCACAAATACTAGACTATGCAGATTGGGTTTCATCAACTAGTTACCGAGAAGAATAATAGCACTAGCTGTACCTATATTTTATCTTACCTTGTAGACAGGTCCAAAACCGCCCTCGCCAAGCTTATTTTCTGCTGAGAAGTTATTGGTGGCATTAGCTACCGTGGCAAAATCAAATAATGGTAACTCTAGATCTTTCTGTTGAGTTTCAGTGGTGTAATGTCTTTCTGTTTTATGTCCTCTTGTCCCTGCGACAAAGGGGGTAGAAACAACGTACATTAAACAATGAAGTTAGGCATTTTGTCTAGGATTCAGGGAAGTATGATTTATGCATGTATTTCGACTTCCACAAGTCCTTGGTTTTCGGCCAAATGGAACAATTTTAAGATCAAATGGCTCCCCTACCTCCTTTCCTCTCCTTTAAGGCCTCCCATTTAATTGGGTCAAATTAGCCTTAATCTCAAGAGGAACTTACGCATACAAATATTGTCAGTTAAATGATTTTAGTCACTTTAATAAAATACTTGCAAAACAGATCATTAAAATTAAATTAGCCCACTGAACTGACCCTTTACAATCTCTTGAAGGAAACCCATAACGTGGCAGACCTATCACCTTTCTGAGAGCTAAATGTTACCCCATTTAAAATGAGATATGGAAGAGGAAGAGGCTAAGGAGGCATGTTAATGAAATTCTTTTGTGAAATTAAAGATCTAAAGATTGGCAATCAAGTGGTAGCTCTGATATGCTTGTCTTGAGCTCTCCTTAATATTCACATCAAATTCCAGTTTTAACGATCGACTTGCATGTACCCCTATTTTGTATGTTCCAACACCTAACTCAAATGGGCTATATGCATGGAATAAAAGCAAACGAGGCAAGATTGGTGTATACTTTGCTAGAGTATGTGTTGAAAAATGTGTAACAGATAAATTTAAGGGAGAATTCATGGTAAAGCATATGAGCCAAATCCTTTGTAATGTGCTAGACTTGCAGATTGCAATGAAGGAAGATTAGCTGTTGTAGCATTATATATCAAGGCCATTCCCTCAAGTAATGCTGCTAAGCTTGTTTGATATCCTTATGTTGGAGTATGCGAATGCACTTGAGTAACTTTACCATAATAGGGGTAATTGGTTTAGCTTGTTTACTTGGTTTCCACTTCCTCCAAATGTACAGGGCCAGACCTAGGCCTAGGAGAAGCACTCCTGCTAAAACCGAGCTGCCTATGATCCTTACTCGTTTCTTTCCGTTGGAGCCAACTTGACCTAAGTATGAAGCAAATAATTGCAAAGAAAACCAAGAATTAGAAAGCAGAAAAAGCAGGAATACCAACTAATTGTAGAGTAATTGGCTTGGAGGATGGTTGATATCACACTTCCATAAAGGGAAGGCCATCCGATTACATTTAGCTTCATGTGCCTTAAAGCAAATACAAAGGTATGTGGGTGTTTATGAAACCTCTCTGAAGTTCCTAGCCTCTTTCTTGCATGGTTGTACAACTAAAATGCATACATGCAAAAATTTCAATAACAAGATTAAAGAACATTTTACTAATTTAGAACAAACCCAAAATCACTTTCCTCTTACATATACTGTAAGTCTGTAAGGGATCCGTTTTGAGTTTTCACATAAAAATATTGTTTTCAACTTTTAGTGTCATATGTGATGTCAGCAACTATCACCATTTTCTTTAATGGCCTTATTTGCAATATTTTTAAATATGCTAATAAATTTTCTCTATCCATATGTGCAGGTTAACCTTTTTTCATCTTTTGGGGGTGTTGTGTGTTTTTGTAGGGGTGCTCGTAGGTTGGGTCGGATCGGATTTGGGGTTTATCTACAATTCACCTACGGATTATCAAGTGAACACAATTCTCATCCACTTCCGCCTATATGATTGGGCAGTTCAACCCACACATCACTTCGGATTGACGGGTGGATTGTGGGTGGATTAGTGGATTAGGCTTTAGTTGAGTTTTGCTTTCTGTTTTTAAATTTGTCAATACTATTTTGATCTAGTGAGCCTTTCAATCATATATAATTGTAGCATTTCAATTATATATACTGTTTTGGTAAAAGCATGTCACACAAAATAATAATGAACTCAGAAAAAATATAAAATTAAACAAACATAAAATTAGAAACAAAAGGATACAATCCTGAACAATATGCAAAAAATTGATTTAGTATGATTACATCTAATTATATACTTCTAAAGATCTTGACCAATATGATCCTAAAGAGTATTTGTCACACTAATTGTAAGGAAGTAGAAAAAGAAAAGAGAATCAGTGTCTAATTTTATCAAGTATTGAAATACATGCGGGGGCGGGTTAAGGTTAGATTTTTTTTTTTTCCAAAACTGCCAACCACCCACCAAACCACGAAAAAAATAAAATCCTTAACCATTACCCGCCTATCTCATCAGTTGAATCCACCCATACGTCTGTCACACCCCATTTTTGTACCACCTTACTAGGGCTCATCATTTCATGCATGTTTTTATTTTGTTTTTGAGTCTAGTCACTTGCATTAGTTTTCTAGAGTCACAAGGACAATGGATATGAATTTTGGTTCAATTCGGAGTTGATCTTGAGGGATAATAAGAACTTTTGTGACTTGAGGGGCATAATCGTCTTTTAAGTCCCAAACTTTTCATTTGACCTTGAAATGATTTCCAAATTGTCAATTGGAGTTCATATGAATGCATAAGAGGTATTTCTAGTGTCAATTTGATAAGTCAATGGCTCGGGATTAAAATGGCTTGACGTAGTCCAAGTTGGTTAATTGACCCTTCTTTGGGTTAGCTCTAATTGACTCACAATTACCAACCAAATCTTTTCAAATTGACTTTCATTAGTCATCATTTTACCCCCAAAAGTGTTTTATGAAGTTCAATTTTGATATGGAAAGCATTTGGTTTGACCCGTGCATGCCTATGCTTAGTAAAGGTAGAGCATAGCGGTTAACCGCCTTTGTCAAACCTAACCATGCCCTCATGGTTAGTGGTTTTCACCCCAAAATGTTCAAAAACATATTCTTCATCGAAACACAGTCGTTTTGGCTTTTGTTTCATTGAAATCGGAGTTCATTTGGCTCCTAAAACACTCCTAGAAGGTAAAGGAGTCCAAAAAAAGCAAAAAGCTGATGTGGGCTCGGGTGACCACCAAAGCCTGGGCGGCTTGCTGCCTAGGCCCAGGTGGCTAGCCACCCAGCCTTGGGTGGTTACCCAAGGCCACTTTCCTATTTTTACTCTATTTCCTTGCTGAAGCAGACTCTTCCCTATTTTGACGTATTTGGGCTCTTTTGGACGAGTTTCCTTCTAAATTTTGGTAACTTCTGAATTACTTAAACCCCAAGGGGGTCTCTAATAGCCCTTGGATTAATTATTAGGGTTTTAATCCCAGCCATTGGTTAATCCTAATTGAAGTCTATAAATACCCCCCTATGCTTCAGCACAAGGGGAGCCACTTTATGCATTAAAACCTGAGTTTTTGAGAGAGAATAAGAGAGAGAGAATTGAAGGAGAGCTAGAGGACCTGCTATAGCCTTGGAGAACATTGATTGAAGACATCCACAAGAGCAAGAGGGAGTCCATACAGCAGCAAAGAAGGCTTCCTAAAGGTATTCTCTTTCTCTATTCAAGCTTAAACTAGGGTATCATGTAGGATAGCTTTATTGCATGCAATGCTTATAATTTCTACCATGGATTGAGGCTTCTATTAGTTAATACATGTAATAATAATGATGTCCATGATGAGTTTTGCATGCTTTAGAGTTAGTGCATAGGTTTCAATGCATAGGTGTGATTCTTGTGCTTTTGTTGTCCTTGTTCTAGGATAGTGTCATTGCATGTTAGAGTTAGGTTTTTTGTCATGTTCTATTGTTTTAGTTAGATAATATGCATGATTTAGGTTCTGTTTATTTTTATTTTAGCATGTTTAGAGTTGGTTTTGTATGTTTTTAAGCATATTTGTGAGTTTAGGGTTTGAGTGTCCTTGTTTTATGTTAACTTTCATACAACATGTTAGTTTAAGCTTTTTCATTGTTTTTTCCTTCATAGTTGCTGTATATGTTTTTCATATGGAGTAAATATGATATTTTTACATGCATGTTAGTTCATTCTAGGGTTTTTATGCATAATATGGTTCTAGGATTGTGTTAGGACTTATGAAAGTTTGCTGTTTTTGCTGTTAACATGATTAGTGGATGATTTTAGGCCATAATACTATTTTGTCCAGATTTATATATCATTGTGTTTGCATGGTTTTGAGCACGTGTTAGGGTGCAAATAGGTGTGGTATTGGTCCTATGGCAAATAGGGCTGCCAATGCTTGAAATGGCTAATGCTTGGAGCTTTTGCGCTTAGGTAAGCAGGTGTGAAGGTGCCCCAATTCACCTCTCTTCCTTAACTCTTTCCCTTCTCCCTCTCTAGGGTTAGTTTTTAATACAAGTTTATGGTATAATCAAAGGTTTCCTTAAATAATAAATTCTGTTTTTATCAAGGTTTCCATTTTGTGGAATTTTCCTAAAATCAAACTTTGTTTATTCAACTCTTTTTCAAATAAGGAAACCTAGGGTTTTTACCATAGGTTTGTATTACGTCTTAACCCTATTTCTAATTCGAACTACATAGACTTTGATCCATGTATTTTGTTGCATGGTACGTAGGCGCTCTTCATAAGGCTCAAGTCCGTTCTAGGATCCAAGCATCCTAGGTTTATTTCTTTTCTCTTTTCTTTTCTTTATTTTCTGTTTTATTTGCTTATTATGCATGGAGGGATGAATGAAATATATGATATGCATGCAATTCTTGTGATGATATACTTGCTGATTTTTGTGTGGAAAGATCTTGATTTAGCCCAAATGAATTGAGAGACCGAAAGGGTGACATGGGTGCCTATAGGTTTTGCTTAGAACCTTCCCATGTCATAACTTAGCCTCTGAATCCCCGATTTCTTTGGTTTCCAAAAGACTGTTTTTGCCTTTCCTTTTTGAACATGGAGTCATTCAAATTGTTTTCCTAAAACAAACTATTTTTAGGGTTTTCCTTGTTTCCTTTAAAAAATAAGGTGGCGACTCCTTTTCTTTTTTAAACCCCCAATTGCTTTTCTTTTTTCGTTCAACCTTTGTGGGCCCAATTTCCGGGGTTCACAACGTCATTAGATGGGGTTAGATTGGACAGATTTATCGGGTCATGTGGGTCTATGAGCACCCTTATGTTTTTGTGTTTGTATTTTTTTTTTTTTAAATTCTTTTTCCCTTGTTGGCGAAGGGTGGGTGAGGCTTAAAACCCCCAAACCCACCCCCCACCCCCCCTAAAAGGAAAAAAGAGAGGAGTCAAACGGGTGACTTAGATTATACCTCAAAGTTAGTCGGTCCCAATTAGGAGTGCAACTCAGTCCAGCTAGGTTGGTCCGCGCTAGAGGGAAATTTGGACTGGACAAAACTAATTCAATCCTTTAAAAAATGAATCAAAATCGGACCGCAAATAGTATCAAATTGGATAGAACCGAACCGAGAAAAAATGGTTTGGTTCAATCCAATTTTCAGGTTTTTTTTGGGGGGGGGTAAAATGTAAGAACTTTATTGAATAAGTATTATTATTCATTGAATAATACTTATATATGGAGTATAATATATATATATAGATTTCGGTTTTCGGGAATTTGGTCCGGTTTGGTCCTGAAACCACCTAAACCATGGACCAAAATGATCGGTTCTTATAATTTTCAAATCAGAACCGAACTGAATAGTGTTTGGACCAAATCAAAATTGCTCAGATTGATATGGTCCTTGGGTTCACACGAACCAACTTGCACCCCTAGTCCCAACCGTGGATACTAGCCCTGGGCCCTTGGCCCTTTTTGCTTGTTTGGGCGATGAACTTCAGAATTTGGTGGAACAATTTAACCTACATGGGCAACGGGGCTAGACTTGATACGGTCCAAGGTCGGCCTATCCCAGACTTTCTAGGAATTAAAGGATTCAAGCCCGCCAACCCAAGGAGCGAAATTTTTCAATGGGCTGGGAAGTGGGAAGTCTGAATGGTCACATGATAAATTGATAATTTAATCTCAAGTCTGTATAGTCACATGATAAATTGATAATCTAATAATATAATTTAATCTGAAGTCCGTGTAGTCAAATGATAAATTGATAATCTAATCTCAATTGCTGTCATGCAAGAGTTTTATTAGCATTTTTTATGTATCAAGGAATTAATTGTGTGCTTAATTAGGTTAGAGGTTTGTTGCATGTATAGTCATATGATCATTTATTATGTGTTAGTTTGGAGGTGTTGTCACTTTCCCACTAAATATTTAATGGTGTGTTGAAATAAAAACTTGAAGGAGTCCAAGCTTTCATATCTTTTCTAACTTATTTGACTTTTGGGATCTGTGTTTATTTTATTATTATTATTATTATTACTTTTTTTAATCAAAAAGGGTAAAAGGGGGAAAAAACCAATCATGGTGACTTTACTTGAGCGTGATGATAATAGTTTTCTTAACTGTTGAGGAACCAATGATAAGAAGGATCTAGAAAGGTTCATAAAGTAAAAGAATCACAAGTACTCTCTTAAGTCGATTGAGTCATAATTTGACTTCAGTCTTACCAAAGATTAATAAAGTACAATATATGAGTGGGTATTTGAACCTTAACTACCTAATCTCTTATACCTTTACTAATATACTACAACCCTTGGTGGTTGGGATCTGTGTTTAGTTTATCAGAAAAATTACATAAAATTAATATCTCAAAATTAGGTTTTATGTGAAGGCCAGGAAACACTATTTTTAAAAAAAAAAAAAAAAAAAAAAAAAAAACCGTGGGTATTTGAAATTCAAGATTGGGGAGGTTATTTGATACAAATTTAAAAATTAATTAGGAGAGTGAAAACAAAAGGAAAAAGGAAAAAGGAAAAAGGAAAAGGACTTTGGCCAAATATTTAAACCTAACCACCCCAACACCCACCACCAATTAATATGTATAATCACTAACCCCAACAAGTCAACAACCCACCCAAATATCAGCCCGGCCATCATCACCAGTCATCCAACCACTATCCATCACCATCACCATCGATCATTGATTATCACCTTCTCCACCCATTATTACGGCTGACTCGTGGCCTTCACCACCACCACCTCTTGCCATATGCCCATACTACCGTACATCCATTGTGAATTTGCGACCATCCATCCCCGCCGCCACAACCACCATCTGCACCACCTCTCTAATCTATTTGTCATCACCCTTTTCTATATATATATATACAGAGGTGATCCCATCAGCACGTATTGATGTAAGTTACATCAGCACTATACATTGGGGGTTGTACCCCTTACATTGATTCAATGCACCTCACATTTCACTAATGCACAAGGCACAACTCTCAATGTACAACTCTCAATGCAGGTTTTGATATAAGTTATATCAGCACGTGCTTACTTGATCATCATCCTATATATATATATGATGATCACGTAAGCACATTTGGATATATCTTATATCAACATTAACATTGGGAGTTATATTTTGTGCATTAGTGGGTTCTAGAGTACATTAGGCCAATGCAAAGGGTACAATCCCTAATGCATGATATTGATATAATTTATATCAATACGTGCTGATGGAAATATAACCGTATCTATGTATATATATATATGAGATGATGATCAGGTAAGCACATGCTGATATAACTTATATTAACACCTGTATTGACAGTTATATCTTGTACATTAGTAGGATATGAGGTACATTGGACTAATGCAAAGAGTACAACCCTCAATGTATGGTGCTGATATAACTTATATCAACATGTATTGATGGGAACATAATCATATATATAGATATATATATAGGGGAGGTATCCGTTTACATCCAGTGTAAAACTTTTTACTCTTACATCCTTCAATATTTTTTTGTAGGAATAATATTTCGTCAATTTAACCGTTGGATTAGGTTCTCTATTCATACATGAAATGTGTACCGAATTTCAAGCAAATCCGATATCGGAAAGTATTTGATCTATAAACTCATATTTTTGTATATAAATAAAATTATAATTTGAGGCACTTTAATGATGACATAGTTTCCTAATATCCGATTTACTTAAAATTTGGTATGCATAACGCGCATTAATGAAGAACATAATCCAACGGTTGGATTAGCAAAATATTATTCTTATAAAAAGATATTATAGGATGTAAGAGTAAAAAGTTTTACACTGGGTATAAACAGATCCCTCCTCATATATATATATATATATTTTCTTAAGTTGGACAGAAGACAATATCTCAAGATCCTATATATTATAAATCGGAAATTGTCATATGTTGAATAAACTAGTGTTAAAAAAATGTATTTTTAGAAAGGAAAATACAACTTCACCCATTTTTTTACCATTCATCTTTGTCACTCATCTTTATGTGTCAAATATGTATGAGTGAAAACAATCATGTGTGGCATAGCATAGAATAAAGAGAAATAGTTATATATGGATGGATAAAAGAATGCAAGTGTAACATATAAGTGATGTCTCGAATTTGATGTAGAGTATTCTTAGGAATGAGATGCTCGGCCCATTGCTAGCCCTACAAATGCCTACTTAAAAATACGCTTCAAAACACCTGATTTGTCGATGAGGGGGGTTTCTCTGTTGGCAACCCATACTACTGTGGTATATCTACTTTCTTGTACAATATTCCTAAGTAGCGTTTCGTGGAGTTACCTGGGCTGAAAAACCGTAGCTCAAAGTTTCCCCTAGGCTGAAACTATAGTCTCGCCGTCTTTGATTGATTGAGCTGTAGTTATGGTATCTGTTGACTGTTGCACTGGAGATTACAGAGGTGAGGAGCAACATGGTGGAGGAGAAAAGGAGTATGGTACTATTGCCTTCCATTGATGGCTTCATGATTATTTGGTGCGCACTATTGTGGTACGTACGAAAACTGACTTCAAAATGAAAATATATAAAGGGGTAAATTACAATAAGACCCCTTTAGAATCTAACTATTACAAAAACATCCCCTCACGTTTTTAAAATTACACTGACACCCTTTATTTTACAAAACAAACTATAAAGAGATCCCTCATTCTAACTTCCGTCCATTAATTCGTTAAATCATGTTCAAATTTTTTTAAAATACCCTAACTACTCTTAGTAGATGATAACTTCCATGTTAAATGCATATAACTCACCAGTCCAATAATTCATCCAATACTTTTGAATTTTTTTAATTATTATTGATAAACAACTAAAAGATAATATATATATATATAAGAAAAATGCTAAAAAATTTAAATTTTCTGTCCAACTGATGTGGCAGCTGTCAAATTTGCTCCTTAGAAACAATTATTTATTTAATTAAATTTTTAATTGATTTGCAAAATAAAAAAATAAAAAAATTGATTTGCTAAGTTGCCACCTTATTTGAGTAAGTAGATTTGAGTATAAAAAAAAGAAAGAAAAAGAAAACGGACTATGCAGCATTACTCATATGTAGAAATAAATAAAAAGAATTATTACAATGGAGATGCACGTACAGAGGTGGTAAATGAGGTGGCAACTTGGCAAATCAATTTTTTTTTTTTAACACATCAATTAAATAGACAATTGTTTCTAATGAGCAAATCTGACGGTTGCCACATCAGTTGGACAAAAATTTAAGCTTTTTGGCATTTTTCTAATATACTAATATATATATATATATATATATATATAATCTTTTAGTTGTTTATCAATAAATAAATTAATTAATTAAATGTACTGGATGAATGTGTTGGACTGATGAGTTATATGTATTTAACATGGAAGTTGTCATCCAATAAGGGTAATTAGGGGTATTTTGAAAAAAATTGAAAGTGATTTAACGGATTAATGGACGGAGGTTAGAGGGAGGGGTCTTTTATAGTTTATTTTGTAAAATAAGGGGTCTTAATGTAATTTCAGAAACGTGAAGGGGTTTATTTGTAATTGTCAGATTTTAGAGGGGGTCTTAATGTAATTTACCTTATATAAAGTAGAAACAAAACATAAGGTAGGCCCCACCTCATTTGTCTGAGTAGGTACATACCGGTAACAATTAAGGCAGTTACCTAGGCGCTAGCTCCTAGTACCATCCTGGTGCTGCTTTATAAAGAAACTTTGTACAGCACTTCATACAGTATTCAACACACATCAATAAAAGTAAGATTTATTAAATAAATTGAAAACGTTTTGGTCCATACATATAATATCACATAAGGTATTATGTTTTGATATTGCACATAAATTATTGTGCATAGCATTTTCCTAATTCTAACCTTTTACCATGATTTGTATCACTCTTGATCTGCCGATGAGCTAATATAACAAAGTTAGAACAAAAAATATTAAAGACAGAACACCATGTCAATTCCCCCAAGTAAACCTCAAAATTTCTTCAATACCTTTCAATTGTTGGACCAAAATGGTATATAGAATTAAATGTGTACGTATTAATTCACCATCAATGTTTATATTTTGAATTGTCTACACTTGTAAATGGTATTACATGTTGAAATGGAATGGTTTGCATGATGTAAATTTTTAATGCCAAGGAAAAAAAAAAATTGTTGGACCGCTCTTTTAATCTTTAATTTATAGCCGAACAACTATGGCAACTCCTTTAAGCCCGTGTTCGCTTTCAGTGTTGAGTTGAGATTTGTCAGCATCGTGCCGAGGTGCCTTCAGATTGCGACATGTGGCGCAGCACCTCATCTGACCTCATTTAACCGTGGGAGTAACTCCACTTGATAATTAAAACAACTCCAAACCTATGCATTTTGACCCCCAAACGCAAGTTAACGGCATTAGCTCACCATTCACAAAACTCAAGTTTGGAACTTCATCACCGATGCCAGAACTCCATTGTTCCCCATCAAAAACTTCCCACCAGGGGCGGAACCGAGAACATTGAGTTCAGGTGGCCAGCTTAAAGGAAAAAAAAAATTCTCTACTAGAATGAGCTAGAATCCATGAAATAGAAAATTTAATCCGAATGAACCAGAAAACTGTCTTGAATTTTGTTAGTGTTACAAGAATATAATCCTTTTATATAAATAATTTGGAGTAAAAAGTTTATTTTAGAAAATAATTTAAAAAAATCCAAGGACATTATTCAATCCTTAAAATTATACATGAATTAACACATGAAAGTTCGGTTTGCTTTTTGTTTAAAAGTATTTACATAACAAAACCAAGAAAACGAAAAAAGTACTCCATTTATGTATATTCAAATGCAACATATATATGTTAGCCTAAAAATAAATAAAATAAAATAAAAAAGATTGGATGTAGAAATCTTCACAAAACATTGATAAAAAATGGTAATAATTTTTAAAGATCTTAAATTCTGAACTAAGCTTAACCCCTTGTCCTTTCAGCACAGAAGCCCTCTTCGTCCAAATGGTACCCAAAAAGTAAAGTTAGTATACTTCTTTTCATCTTTTTTTTTTCGGACAGAGCAATGTGTCACACCCCATTTTTGCACCACCTTACTAGGGCTCATCATTTCATGCATGTTTTTGTTTTGTTTTTGAGTCTAGTCACTTGCATTAGTTTTCTAGAGTCACAAGGACAATGGATATGAATTTTGGTTCAAATTGGAGTTGATCTTGAGGGATAATAAGAGCTTTTGTGACTTGAGGGGCATAATCAGTCTTTTAAGTCCCAAACTTTTCATTTGACCTTGGAATGATCTCCAAATTGTCAATTGGAGTTCATATGGATGCATAAGAGGTATTTATAGTGTCAATTTGGTAAGTCAATGGCTCGGGATTAAAATGGCTCGATGTAGTTCAAGTTGGTTAATTGACCCTTCCTTGGGTTAGCTCTAATTGACTCACAATTACCAACCAAATCTTTTCAAATTGACTTTCATTAGTCATCATTTTGTACCGGTTGTCATCTTAAGTCCCGTGGCCCTGATGATGAGTTTAGTGTGGTTATTTACGGATTATCCTTGAAGAATTAGTGCGAATCACAGCATGAGATTTTTGGTTAAAATGAAAAGAAAATTATTTTATTAAATTAGCCATTTTTATCATGACACTAACACGTGTACGTATGTGATGAGTGTGTGTACGCACATACGATACATGTGCATGCGTGTTAGCGGTCAGTCTCCCAATTTTTATAAAAGACAATTTCCTTTTCCTATTCAGATTAGAAGTCTTTTATCATTATAAAATACCTTTTGATTATTCTCCAAGGAAACCTAGTCCAGGAAGGAAAGGGAAACTCCAGATTTCAGCTATAAATACTCTCTTAATGTCTTTAAACAGGGGAGAGAGGAGAAGAGGGTTTGGAGGGAGTGAAATTCGTCATAATTCAGCAGCAGATTTTCTGAAAACCAGCAGTCGTATTTTAATCATAACTTTTTCATCCGAAGTTAGAATGTGATGAAATTGGTCTTGTTAGAAAGATAATTCAATTCTCTACAACTTTGTATTTCACAAGCTTTGTCCAAATCCAACGTTTTCATACCCAAAAACGCGATTGAAGTTGCTGCTGCTGCAAAGTGACGAAAATCACTTTTCTTTTCTCTTGTTCTCTTCTTGTTTTCTATTTCTTTTCAAAGTTGAGTGAGTTTTGATCTCTTTGCTGTGATACCACTTTGACAAAGAGGAGGATTCGTGTTGGTTTGATTCACTCTAAAGACCTGAGGAGCCACGAACAATTACAAACACAAGGAAGGCCCTTCCTAAGGTATTCTCCTTCTCTATTCAAGCTTAAACTAGGTTTTCATATGGGTTAGGCCTATTGCATGTTAAAGGTAACTTTTTTATCATGTATTAACACTCTAGCTAGTTAATATACATGGAATATCTATTTTTTATCTACTGCTTAGCATGCTTTAGGGCTGTCCTTTAGGTTTTTAATGCATAGTTATGATTCGTGTGCTCTTATTGTCCTTGTGTTAGGATTAGTGTCATTGCATGTTAGAGTTAGGATTTTCATCATGTTATATTGCTTTAGTTAGTTAATATGCATGATTTAATTTCTGTTTAGTTTGGTTTTAGTATGATTAAAGTATGTTTTGTATGTTTTTAAGCATATTTGTGAGTTTAGGGTTTTAGAGTCATTGTTTCGTGTTTGTTTTCATATAGCATGATAAAGTAGACTTTTTTATTTGGTTTTTCTTCGTGTTTGCTGTATATGTTTTTCATATGGAGTAAACATGATAGTTTTGCATGCATGTTAGTATGTTTTAGGGTTTTTATGCATGATATGGTTCTAGGAATATGTTAGGACTTATTATTGTTCGCTGTTTTTGCTATTGGCATGCTTAGTGGATGATTTTAGGTCATAATACTATTCTGTCCAGATTTGCATGTTAGTGTTTTTGCATGGTTTTGAGCACTTGTAAGGGTGCAAATAGGTGTGGTATTTGTCCCATGGCAAATAGGGCTGCTTATGTCTGAAATGGCTAAATGCTTGGAGCTAATTGCGCTCAGGTAAGTGGGTGTGAAGGTGCCCCAATTCACCTTTCTTCTTAACTCATTCTCTTCTCCCTATTTAGGGTTAATTTTTAATATGATCCTATGGTTTAATTAGAGGTTTCCTTAACCAACAAAATTCTGGTTTTTATTAAAGTTTCCATTTTGTGGATTTCTTTCCTAAAATCAAACTTTCTATCATATTCAACTCTTTTGATCAAATAAGGAAACCTAGGGTTTTTACCATAGGTTTGTATTAGGATTTAACCTTAGTTCTAATCGAACTACGTGGACTTTGATCCATGTATTTCGTTGCATGGTACGTAGGCGCTCTTCGTGAGGCTCAAGTCCGTTCTAGGATCCAAGCATCCTAGGTTTATTTATGTTTTCTTTTCTTCTTTTTATTTTCTGTTTTTATTTGCTTATTATGCATGGATGGATGAATGAAATATATGATATGCATGCAATTCTTGTGATGATATACTTGCTGATTTTTGTATGGAAAGACTTTAATTTAGCCCAAATGAACTGAGAGACCGAAAGGGTGACATGGGTGCCTATAGGCTTTGCCTAGAACCTTCCCATGTCAGAACTTAGCCTCCGAATCCCCGATTTCTTTGGTTTTCAAAAGATTGGTTTTTGCCTTTCCTTTTTTATGGAGTCATTCAAATTGTTTTCCTAAAACAAACTATTTTTAGGGTTTTCCTTGTTTCCTTTAAAAAATAAGGTGGCGACTCCTTTCCTTTTTCTTTTTCAAACCCACTTTCTTTTCAATCCCTCGTGGGCCCAATTTCCGGGGTTCACACAATGTTAGAATATAAAAAGGTGAGTTGTATGATTTGACGAAAATGCCTAATGTGCAAAGTTATGTTTTACAAAAGTTCGGCGTTTTTTTAGTAAAATCTAGACATTAGTTTGATTTAGTGAGGTGCGTTTCACTATTTGGGGTGGCCACCTGTACAAGTTTCTTGAAAAATTAAAGCCTAATAGTCGAAGTGTCAAATTTTTCTAAAATTTTGTAGGGGCCATGACCCCTGGTCTCCACATAGTTTCGCCCCTGCTTCTGCCGGAATTCCTTGTACACAGACCCCAAAATCTAGATCAGCCCAATCAAATCGTACAACCCCCAACCCTCCACCGACAAGATCTCCTGTCGATCACCGTCGAGATCTCCCCACCATCCTCAACCATCACAGACCACCACCCAAAAAAAAAAAAAAAAGGAGGAAGGGAGGAAGAAGTAAAAGAAGAAGAAGAAGAAGAAGAAACCCAAAAAACCAGATTAAGGAATCAAACCCACAACCATAGCCTTCTACCATAATTTTTATCGCTCTCGATCCACCGGTGGGTGAAAGTAACAACTTTGGAACACAAAATATTAAAGACGTACTAAAGACCACGTCAATTCTCCTAAGTAAACCTCAAAATCTCTTCAATATATACCTTTCAATTGTTGCACCAAAATGGTATATAGAATTAACTGTGTATTAATTCGCCATCAATGTTTAACTTTTGAATTGTCTACACTTGTAAATGGTATCATGTTGAAATGGAATGGTTTGCATGATGTAAATTTTTAATGGCAAGGATTGAAAGGAACCAAAAATGAAAAATAAAAAAATTGAAAGAGTCTAATTGCTATCATGCAAGAGTTTTATTAGGTTTTTTGATGTCTCAAGGAATTAATGGAGTTAGTTTTTCTATTGTATCAAGGAATTAATGGTGTACTTAGGCTAGAGTTATTGTTGTTGTATAAGTCAGATGATCATTTAACATGAGTTTACTTACTTCAGAGGTGTTGTGGATTTCACACTAAATGTTCAATGGCGTGTTTGAAATGAAAACTTGAAAGAATCCAAGCCTTCATATCTTTTCTAACTTATATGACTTTTGGGATCTTTGCTTATTTTTCTTTATGATAATCAAAAAGGGTAAAAAAAGGAAACTAATCGTGACGATTTTACTTGGACGTGATGATAATAACTTCCCACTCACTGAGGAACTAATGACAAGAGGGTCCTATATGGCCCATAATGTGGGAGAATCATGAACACTCCCTTAAGTCGATTGAGCCATAACCTGACTTCAGTTCCATCAAAGATCCATAAAGTGAGAGAATCATGAGTACTCCTTCAAGTCGGTTGAGTCATAACTTGACTTCAGTTCCACCCAAGATTAGTGGCTCTAGTGTATGAATAGAATCATCAAAGAACAAATTCACATCACACCGCTGCCCCATGACTTGAACTTTGACTATCTAGTCTCTTACACCTTTACTATTAGATCACCACAACTTTATCCTCTCAAATGCACTTAGTAGGGCAAAATGTAGGGCAAGGTTCCATTTTGATGTAGCACATAAGGTGTTGTAAATAGCATTTTCCTAATTTTAGCCTTCTACCATAATTTGTATCGCTCTTGATCCACCGATGGGCTAAAGTAACAACTTTGGAACAAAAAATATTAAAGACATACTGAAGACCTTGTGACTTCCCCCAAGTAAACCTCAAAATTTCTTCAATACCTTTCAATTGTTGGACCAGAATGGTATATAGAATTAAATGTGTATTAATTCGCCATCAATGTTTGTCTTTTGAATTGTCTACAATCATAAATGGTATTACATGTTGAAATGGAATGGTTTGCAGGATGTAAATTTTTAATGGCAAGGATTCAAAGGAAAAAAAAAAATTTGTTAATTGGACCGCTCTTTAAATCTTTAATTTATATTTGAACAACTATGGCAACTCCTTTAAGCCTTGCAGTACATTTTAGTTATGGCCACAAAGAACTGAAAGATGGGTCAAAGAAAACATGTTGGCAGCTAGGTCTGTACGTTTCATTTAAACTTTGTTAAATTCTCGATAATAGTCATTGTCACCATGCATTTTGTCTACCGTGGTCACAGAAATATTTGTGCAACACTTGAGCTCTTAAGAGGAGTGGATTAAATTATTCAGTATCTCTAGTATTTTTCCTAAGAGAAGAATAAGAATTAAGGAGAAAGATTGGGGGGAAATCCGGAAAAATACAGAAATTAAGGGAAAGATGTTAATAGAGGAGATAGAGAAGAGGAAAATACTGGTTACACCCTTCTGATCCTTTCCTCTTCTTCATTCATCATCTCTGCTTCCACCCCTAACATCATGACGACCACACCATCCACACACTGTCCCCAATTTACAACCATATGATATAGTTGACCTCATATTATCACAATCCAAGATCTTATTAGCAGTTCCATTGGTGCAGTATCCATTTACCAAAATATATTAGAGCATTGCTAGATGACTCGGCTCATGATGATTCCATACCCTATGGATCGAGGGCAGGATGATCCGTCTGCCTGGTTAGTTAGATTTTTCCCAAAAATTATTATTCTTCGATATTTTGGATCCCATGTGTTCCATTTAACGCCTTGAGCATTTAAATTCAATTCAATTGCATAGAACACTCTGGATGGTCGATAGAAAACATGGTTGAGAAAAATGTTGGACCTCTCAGACTGGCTAAATCCATATATATATATATATATAGATATATATTTTGTAATACTAACATGACAAGATTTTAGAGCTCAACAAAAAATATTGAGTATTACTAAGAGTAAGATGAGAAGAAAAAGTCATAGGACTACACAGTTTGAATTCTTTGAAAAAGGTTGGATTTTGTGACAGGTCGGGTCTCCAACCCAAAAGGCTAGCGCATTAGGTGGAGTTGCCCTCCCCACTTATATGCCCAAGATTCCCCCAATGCCTATCCGATGTGGGACGGAGATCCATGACATTTTCCCCCCACCCAGCCCGCATGACGCCCTCGTCGTGGTTGGGCCCACCCTGTCTACCTGTTCGCACCCCGTACCCCTCGCGAGTCACATACGCCCTCGGTACCCCGTGGGCCCAACCACGACGAGGGCGTCGTGCGGGTTGGGTGGGGGAGAATGTCATGGATCTCTGTCCCACATCAGATAGGCATTGGGGGAATCTTGGACATATAAGTGGGGAGGGCAACTCCACCTAATCTGGCAATGCCCTCGTCGCGCCTTCTTCTCTGAAGCGCTGAATGTGATCCTTGAACTGCCACAAGGATTCTTCTGACTCCCAACTGGCTTCAGATTCTGGAAAGCCTTTCCACTTCACAAAGTACTCCTTGTACCTTGGAATTCCTTTCCGTTATACCTCCCTATCTGCTAGTATACAATCAACTTCCTTATCGAATGAGGTAACGACGATTGGCGGGGCTCTCTTTGATTCTCCTCGACTTGGGTCTTCCTTGTCTTCATGATATGGCTTCAAGTTGCTTACATGGAAGACAGGATGAATCTTGAGCTTTGACGGCAACTCCAAGCGATAAGATGCCTTGCCCACTTTGCTTAGTACAGGGAATGGTCCCTCGTATCGCCTCAACAATGCCTTATGATATCCCCGAAACGTCTTATGTTGTGAGGGTAGGAACTTGAGCAAGACAAGGTCTCCTGTTTGGAACTCTACCGCCCTTCGCTTCTTGTCAGCCCACTTCATCATCTTTTTAGCCGCCTTCTCCAGATACGTACGGGCCAACTCTCTTTGTTCTTGCCAGCCCTTGACTTTCTTGTAAGTTGTAGGGCTACTTCCTGTGTAGCCTGTCGTGACTATGCTAGGTGTCAAGGGTTGCTACCCTGTGGCTAGCTCAAAAGGACTATGCCCCGTTGACTCTGAGCGCTGTAGGTTATAAGAGAACTGGGCCACATCCAACAACTTTGCCCAATCCTTTTGGTTGGTACTCACATAATGCGTCAAGTATATCTCTATAAAGGCATTCACCCGTTCTGTCTGGCCATCGGTTTGGGGGTGAAAGCTTGTGGAGAAGTTCAACTCCGATCCCAACATCTTGAAGAGCTCCGTCCAAAACCGCCCTGTGAAGCGCTTGTCTCTGTCGCTCACTATAGACCGTAGAACTCCCCAATACTTAACCACTTATTTGAAGAATAGTCGGGCCGCTTCTTCGGCTGTACAATCTGCCGGGGCCGGTATGAAAGTCGCATACTTGGTGAACCTATCAACCACCACAATAATCGACCCACAGCCTTCTGACTTGGCTAGCGCCACAATGAAGTCTAGTGAGACACTTTCCCAAGGTCTCTCTGGGACGGGAAGCAGCTCCAACAATCCCCCCACCTCCTCAATAGAACTTTCTAGATAAAGACTATTCTAGACCCTATTCTAGAAGTTTCTAGATATATACGAGTCTAGAACTTCCTGGAGAACTCTAGAATGTTCTACCAAGTAGGAGAGTCAGCCACTTCCCCCTATAAATATCCTCCATGGGTCTTTCCCGGCAACGGAACCACTTGTCACGGGTCGAGTCTCTAACCCAAAAGGCTAGCCCATTAGGTGGAGTTGCCCTCCCCACTTATATGCCCAAGATTCCCCCAGTGCCTATCTGATATGGGACAGAGATCCATGACATTCTCCCCCACCCAACCCACACGACGACCTCGTCGTGGTTGGGCCCACCCTGCCTATCTGTCTGCACCCCGTACCCCTCACGAGTCACATACGCCCTCGGTATCCTGTGGGCCCAGGCGATTGGTGTGACATCGGATAAGGGACCTGGGTTGGCTCTGATACCACTTGTCACGGGTCGGGTCTCCAACCCAAAAGGCTAGCCCATTAGGTGGAGTTGCCCTCCCCACTTATATGACCAAGATTCCCCCAGTGCCTATCCGATGTGGGATAGAGATCTATGACATTTTGCATACTTACCCATCTTTGGTAAGGGGATCGAAAAAGGGAGGGAAGGAAAGGAAATGAAGGACATACACATTGCAATCTAACAACGCAGCAGAAAAATAATAGAAAATAAGTAAAGCAAAATACGACTCGATCTCCGGTCCTGTTACATCATTTGTGCCAAACATTCCTTTAAACATTTCAAGTAACTACTTGTCAACAAAATTGGCAACCCAAAATCTAACCGCCTTGAGTCAGTTCTCAAAAGACAACCTTGTTAGATTTCCTTTTGTTCCCTACACCCCCATTGAGAAATTTAAAATAGCAATCTTAAATAATAGAACTGATGCATTGGATATCTGTTCAATAAAATCAGCGGCCAAGAATCCTTGTTGGTTGATCGACACACAGGAAACACAAAGATCTTCAAAATTAACTGGCTTAAATGACATACTTGATACATTTTATTGTTGGATGGTCCATAAAATTTTCTTCAGCTCCTAACTATAGATAATAATTTTAAAACGTGCCTAGAATTTAAGGTGTTTTACATGTTCAATGAGGAGTAATCCACACAAATTGCCTTTAATGGAAGTTTTCAGAATAATCACCGGCACCCCTGCTAATTTCAAAACCACATTTTTGATACGCGGTTTATTTGGAGAATATTAGTAATGGCTAATAGGTTTTGAGGCATTACAATTTTGACATTAAGCGACTTCTTTTATCGAGCATCTAACAATGTAATACTCATTTCATTGATTGAAGAAGCTTCATGTTTGCTTGATGAGGAGTTTACATTAGGCGGACACCGTTCAGTGAAAAAACCAGGTTGTTTTGGTTCTGCCAATGTACTCTCACTACTCAACATCAGCACCACAGATGACATGCTTGGCCTATCTTCTAGGCGTTTTTGCACACATAACAGCCCCATATGGATTGATCGTAACACTTCATTTAAATTGCATGAGTCTTCTATCAATGCATCGATCAATTCCAAAGACTTGCCTTCTCTATAGAGTCTCCATGCCTAAACAATTGAAATAACCTTTTTTCATCAATGTTGGAACAATTTAACATTGACAGAGAAAGCAAATAGTATTGTACTTGATGTGAACCCCGGAAATTGGGCCCACAAGGGATTGAAAGAAAATGGATTTGAAAAAGAAAAAGGAAAGGAGTCGCCACCTTATTTTTTAAAGGAAACAAGGAAAACCCTAAAAATCAGGTTGTTTTAGGAAAACAATTTGAATGACTCCATAAAAAAAGGAAAGGCAAAAACCAATCTTTTGAAAACCAAAGAAATCGGGGATTCGGAGGCTAAGTTATGACATGGGAAGGTTCTAGGCAAAGCCTATAGGCACCCATGTCACCCTTTCGGTCTCTCAGTTCATTTGGGCTAAATTAAGATCTTTCCCATACAAAAATCAGCAAGTATATCATCACAAGAATTGTATGCATATCATATATTTCATTCATCCATCCATGCATAATAAGCACATAAAAACAGAAAATAAAGAACAACAAAACAAAACAAAAAGAAGCCTAGGATGCTTGGATCCTAGAACGGACTTGAGCCTCACGAAGAGCGCCTACGTACCATGCAACGAAATACATGGATCAAAGTCCACGTAGTTCGATTAGAACTAAGGTTAAGACTTAATACAAACCTATGGTTAAAACCCTAAGTTTCCTTATTTGATCAAAAGAGTTGAATTTGATAGAGAGTTTGATTTTAGAAAGAACTCCACAAAATGGAAACTTTAATAAAAACCAGAATTTTATTTATGAAGGAAACCTTTGATTAAACCATAGACTTGTATTAAAAATTAACCTTAAATAGGGAGAAGAGAAGGGATAAGGAAGAAAGGTGAATTGGGGCACCTTCACACCCACTTACCTGAGCGCAATAGCTCCAAGCATTAGCCATTTCAGACATAAGCAGCCCTATTTGCCATAGGACAAATACCACACCTATTTGCACCCTTACAAGTGCTCAAAACCATGCAAAAACACTAACATGCAAATCTGGACAGAATAGTATTATGACCTAAAATCATCCACTAAACATGCCAATAGCAAAAACAGCGAACAATAATAAGTCCTAACATATTCCTAGAACCATATCATGTATAAAAACCCTAAAACATACTAACATGCATGCAAAACTATCATGTTTACTCCATATGAAAAACATATACAGCAAACACGAAGAAAAACCAAATAAAAAAGTCTACTTTATCATGCTATATGAAAACAAACACAAAACAATAACTCTAAAACCCTAAACTCACAAATATGCTTAAAAACATACAAAACATACTTTAATCATGCTAAAACCAAACTAAACAGAAATTAAATCATGCATATTAACTAACTAAAGCAATATAACATGATGAAAATCCTAACTCTAACATGCAATGATACTAATCCTAGCACAAGGACAAACGGGAGCACAAGAATCATAACTATGCATTAAAAACCTAAAGGACAGCCCTAAAGCATGCTAAACAGTAGATAAAAAATAGATATTCCATGTATATTAACTAGCTAGAGTGTTAATACATGATAAAAAAGTTACCTTTAACATGCAATAAGCCTAACCCATATGAAAACCTAGTTTAAGTTTGAATAGAGAAGGAGAATACCTTATTCTCTCTCAAACACTCAAGTATTGATGCATAAAGTGGCTCCCCTTGTGTTTGTAATTGTTCGTGGCTCCTCAGGTCTTTAGAGTGAATCAAACCAACACGAATCCTCCTTTTTGTCAAAGTGGTATCACAGCAAAGTGATCAAAACTCACTCAACTTTGAAAAGAAATAGAAAACAAAAAGAGAACAAGAGAAAAGAAAAGTGATTTTCGTCACTTTGCAGCAGCAGCAACTTCAATCGCGTTTTTGGGTATGAAAACGTTGGATTTGGACAAAGCTTGTGAAATACAAAGTTGTATAGAATTGAATTATCTTTCTAAAAAGACCAATTTCATCAAATTCTGACTTCGGATGAAAAAGTTATGATTAAAATACGACTGCTGGTTTTCAGAAAATCTGCTGCTGAATTATGACGAATTTCACTCCCCCCAAACCCTCTTCTCCTCTCCCTTGTTTAAAGACATTAAGAGAGTATTTATAGCTGAAATCTGGAGTTTCCCTTTCCTTCCTGGACTAGGTTTCCTTGGAGAATAATCAAAAGGTATTTTTAATGATAAAAGACTTCTAATCTGAATAGGAAAAGGAAATTGTCTTTTATAAAAATTGGGAGACTGACCGCTAACACGCATGCACATGTATCGTATGTGCGTACACACACTCATCACATACGTACACGTGTTAGTGTCATGATAAAAATGGCTAATTTAATAAAATAATTTTCTTTTCATTTTAACCAAAAATCTCATGCTGTGATTCGCACTAATTCTTCAAGGATAATCCGTAAATAACCACACTAAACTCATCATCAGGCCATATCAAAATTGAACTTCATGAAACACTTTTGAGGGTAAAATGATGACTAATGAAAGTCAATTTGAAAAGATTTGGTTGGTAATTGTGAGTCAATTAGAGCTAACCCAAGGAAGGGTCAATTAACCAACTTGAACTACATCGAGCCATTTTAATCCCGAGCCATTGACTTACCAAATTGAACCTATAAATACCTCTTATGCATCCATATGAACTCCAATTGACAATTTGGAGATCATTCCAAGGTCAAATGAAAAGTTTGGGACTTAAAAGACGATTATGCCCCTCAAGTCACAAAAGCTCTTATTATCCCTCAAGATCAACTCCAATTTGAACCAAAATTCATATCCATTGTCCTTGTGACTCTAGAAAACTAATGCAAGTGACTAGACTCAAAAACAAAACAAAAACATGCATGAAATGATGAGCCCTAGTAAGGTGGTGCAAAAATGGGGTGTGACACTTGACACTCACATGTCCAAGAAGGTTGAGTTGGTGGTCTGGATGATGAAACCTTCTGTTTTTCTTCCCACTCACTATCTCTAGTACCAAAACGCCATCTGCTTACATAAACAAAATGCATCTTTTTTATTATTGAAGAAATAATGAATTACACTCTACCCCTGAACCATGGGTTCATAAATCCATACGAAAGACTGGAAAATTCCAATTTTGATTTTGTACCAACCTTGTAACAACTGAGCAATTAACAAGCTC
This sequence comes from Liquidambar formosana, assembly GCA_039720395.1. NCBI lineage: Eukaryota > Viridiplantae > Streptophyta > Magnoliopsida > Saxifragales > Altingiaceae > Liquidambar > Liquidambar formosana. Next base: position 9,954,289 of record CM077834.1, on the reverse strand, counting down.
ATAAGGGAAAAACATCTCATTTTGATAATTTTTTTTTTAAAAAAGGACAAAATGGTAATTATATATTTATAAATAATATTCAGTTCTAAATTAGGCGCACCACTGAATCGGAGAGCATTCAATGGTCTAGCGCGAAATTGCTCAATCGAACCCTTCCAAGCGACTATTTATGGAAATCCCAGGGGATCAATCAGGGAAGTATAATCACCTCGAGAAGGATCATCAGTGCTTTTCCATGATGATAGATACCATTCCAGGCTGGTAATAGTGTTCCATCGATCCAAACATCAAGCCTGGTAGGATGGGTCTTGATGTGGGATTTTTTGGGCTGAAAAATCCAATCTCTCAAAGCTTCCACCAGTTGAAAACTATGGTCTCGCTAACCTCTCCACGATTCTTTCAGCGCACAACTGTGGTACAAATACTGACTTCCGTGATAGGACAGACAAATTAAAAAAAAATGTAATTGAAGACTTTAGGTCTCGTCAGATGCTAGAGAAAACATTTTTCATCATGTGTCGGACAGCATTTTGTGTTTTATCTGCTAAGTATGCATTTCATTAATTATTCAAGCTAGAGTAAGATTTCTTGTTGCCCCCTCCTCCCCCATCAAGCTAAAGTGGCTTCATATAAAACACAGAAAAGTGAAATCAGCAGAGAATGTTGACTCATATATATGAGCACCAAGACATTGATTCTTCACCTCTTCAGAGACTCAGAAATTGAAGCTTCAGGCTTTAAGGCCTGTAATTGGTATGAAACGGATTGAAAATCCCCCCGCCCACCCCCCTCCTCCTTTGAGAAATTTAAAATAGTAAATCTTAAATGATAGAAAAACTGATGCATTAATTGCATATCTGGTTCATAAAATCAGCAGCTAAGAATCCTTGTTGGTTGATCGACACAGGGGAAACATGCATAAAGACATTAAAATTATCCAGGTTAAATGACAAACCTGATACAGTGTTGGATGGTCCATAAAATTTTCTTCGGCTCCTCACTACAGATAATAATGTTAAAAACGTGCCCAGAATTTAAGATGTTTTACATGTTTAATGAAGAGAAGTCTATAGATTCTATACAAACTGGCTTTAATGAAAGTTTGCAGAATAACCACCAACACCCTGCTAATTTCAAAACCACATTTTTGACATGGATTATTTGGAGAATACTAGTAATGGCTAACAGGTTTTGAGGCATTACAATTTTGAAATTAAACGACTTCTTTTATCGAGCATCTAACAATGTAATACTCATTTCGTTGATTGAAGAAGCTTCATGTTTGCTTGATGAGGAGTTTACATCAGGCGGACATCTTTCAGTGAAAAAACCAGGTTGTTTTGGTTCTGGCAACGTACTCTCACTACCCAACATCAGCACCACAGATGACATGCTTGGCCTATCTTCTGGGCATTTTTGCACACATAACAGCCCCATATGGATTGATCGTAACACTTCAGTTAAATTGCATGAGTCTTCTATCAATGCATCGATCAATTCCAAAGACTTGCCTTCTTTATAGAGTCTCCATGCCTAAACAATTGAAATCACCTTTTTTCATCAATGTTAGAACATTTTAACATTAACAGAGAAAGCAAATAGTATTGTACTTGACACTTACATGTCCAAGAAGGTTGAGTTGGTGGTCTGGATGATGAAACCCTCTGTTTTTCTTCCCACTCACTATCTCTAGTACCAAAACGCCAAAGCTAAAGATGTCAGATTTTACCGAGAAGAGCCCATCAATTGCATACTCTGGTGACATGTAACCACTGTAGGAAACCATTGAACAAAATGATAATTATCATGATAATTTATGAGAAATAGAAGTTGGGAGTTGAGTATACAACATGTACAAGGAATTCATACTATGTCCCAACTATTCTATTTGTATTTGCTTCAGTTTCATTTCCTCCAAAACTTCTAGCCATGCCAAAGTCTGAAATTTTTGGGTTCATCTCATAATCAAGTAAAATATTGCTAGCTTTGAGATCTCTATGGATAATTCTAAGTCTAGAATCTTGATGAAGGTAAAGAAGTCCCCGAGCAATTCCATTGATAATGTTGAAGCGTTTATGCCAATTTAGTAACATGCTTCGTGTTTGATCTGCACAATTTGTTCATCAAAGTCAGTCCATGTCATTATAAATGGAAAACAACAAAAGGCTGGTATTGTTTCCTACTTCTATTCATACCAGCATTGCCACTTGATCTGGGTGTCAATGTTATAAAATTAATGAAACTGCTGGTCAAAACATTGCTCTAGTATCTTAGAGGTGGATTATATGGAGCTTATATTTTATTTCACCAAACAACTATTATTTAATAAAAATATTTCGATGGTTTGAGTGAGCCAAACCAAAAATAAAGAAGTCTAAGCTTTTGTTAGGCATGTATTCGTAGATCAACATCTTTTCTTCTTGAATGCAACATCCTATAAGCTTCACAAGGTTTCGGTGCTGAAGTTTGGCAATGCATAAAACTTCATTCATGAACTCGTCGAGTCCTTGTTTAGAATTCTTCGAAAGCCTCTTCACAGCTATTTCTTGTCCCTCTTCCAACACCCCCTGAAAATTATCATTTGTAAATACTTTGCTCTAAGAATGCTACAATACTCTACTCTTAGAAGACACATCCTTGTTACCCTTTTTTTGTCATTTCTCTCAAAATGGTACTGTATGCTTAATTTTTTTAAAATGCAAGTATTTAAGGCCATCAAAAGGTTGATATAATATGCATATTTCCAAGTAGTGTCTCTGTTTTTTCTTTTTTTTTAATAATTATTTTTATTATTTTTATAAATCGGCAAGAGAAATCATTTTATTAGATACAATTGAAATTACAACTAACAAACCCAATATAGACAGGACAGCCCCCACCAGCAATATAGCCAAGTAGTGTCTCTGATGAAGGGGAATTCTATTTCACGTGTCATAACAGAATCAAAAGGTTTTTCATGCAATGCTACATACCCCATTTGCAACTTATAGCTACCAAAGATCTCCCATATATGCCATTTTTTGAAATAGTCACCATTATACATATGCTAAAGGAAATTATCAATAATTTCTCACCCGAACTAGTTCAAAGATCAGAATCTCCTTTCGGAGAGTTAGATGTGCTGATTCAGACTAACATTTCATAAAGAACCATCAGCACAAATACTAGACAATGCAGATTGGGTTTCATCAACTAATTACCAAGACGATGAATAGCTATGTATATTTTATCTTACCTTGTAGACAGGTCCAAAACCACCCTCACCAAGCTTATTTTCTGCTGAGAAGTTATTGGTGGCATTAGCTACTGTGGCAAAGTCAAATAATGGTAACTCCAGATCTTCCTTTTGAGTTTCAGTGGTGTAATGTCTTTCCGTTTTGTATCCCCTTTCCCCTGCGACATAGGGGTTAGAAACAACATACATGAAACAATGAAGCTACACGTTTTGTCTAGGATTCAGGGAAGTTTGATTAATGCATATGTCAACTTCCGTAAGTCTCTGGTTTCCAAATGGATCTATTTTTAAGACAGGATGGCTCCCCTGCCTCCTTACCCTCCTCCCCTTCAAGGCCTCCCATTTTAATTGGGTCAAATTGGCCTTGATCTCAAGAGGAACTTACGAGTACAAATATTGTGTCATTTGAGTAACTTTGGAAGTCACTTGAATCAAATCTTTGCAAAACAGATCGCTAAAATTAAATTAGCCTACTGAAGTAAAATTCAATCTCCTGAAGGAAACCCACCACATGGCAGACCCATCACCTTTCTGAGAGGTGAATGGTACCCCATTTAAAATGAGATATGGAAGAGGAGGATGCCAAGGAGGCAGTGTAAACAAAATTCTTTTGTGAAAAGTTCTAAAGACTGGAAATCAAGTGGGAGCTCCGATATAATTGTCATGAACTCTCCTTAATATTCACATCAAATTCCAGTTTTAATGACTGGCACCTACCCCTATTTTGTAGGTTCTTACACCTAACTCAAATGGGCTATATGCACGGAATAAAAGTGGAGGAGGCAGGATTGGTGTATACTTTCCTAAAGTATGAATTCTCCACTAGCTGCTGAAGCTAGCTAGCATGTGTCGAAAAATGTGCAACTGATAAATTTAAGGGAGAGTTCATAGTAAAGCACATGAGCCAAATCCTTTGTAATGTGCTAGACTTGCAATGATGGAAGATTAGCTGTTGTAGCGTTATATATCAAGGTTAGTCCCTCAAGTAATGCAGCTAAGCCTGTTTGATATCCTTATGTTGGAGTATGCAAAAGCACATGAGTAACTTTACCATAATAGGGCTAATTGGTTTACCTTGTTTACTTGGTTTCCACTTCCTCCAAATGTACAGGGCCAGACCCAGGCCTAGGAGAAGCACTCCTGCTAATACCGAACTGCCTATGATCCTTACTCGTTTCTTTCTGTTGGAGCCAACTTGACCTAAGTATGAAGCAAATAATTGCAAAGAAAACCAGGAATTAGAAAGCAGAAAAAGCAGGAATATCAGCTAATTGTAGAGTAATTGGGAGGACGGTTGATATCAGTATATCACACTTCCATGAAAGGAAAGCCATCCGATTACTTCTAGTTTTGTGCATACGCAGAGCACGAAATCATGTGCGTTATGAAACCTCTCTAAAGTTCCTCTTTCTTACATGGTTTTACAATTGAAATGCATACACGCATAAATTTCACTAACAAGATCAAAAAATATTTGACTCATTTAGAACAAACCCAAGATCACTATTCTCTTAGACATACTGTAAGAGATCTGTTTTAAGTTTTCACAAAAAAATATTGTTTTCAAGTTCCAGTATCATTTATGTAGACAGCTACCACCATTTTCTTCAATGGCCTTATCCGCAGATTTTTAGATATGCTAAAAAATTTTGTCCGAAAATCCAAATGTGCGGGTTTTTTTCTCTTATTGAAGTGTTGTGTGTGTTTTTTCCTCCCTTGTTGGGAAGGGATGGGTAGGGCTTCGGAAAAAAAAAAAAAAAAAAAAAAAAAAAAAAAAAAAAAGAAAGGGAAAAAGGGAAGAAAAAATCAAAAAATCAAAAGGGATGACTTACATTGAGCCTCAGAGTTGGTCAGTCCCAACCTGACTGGCACTTTTTGCTTGTTTAGACAATGAACTTAAGAATTTGGTGGAAAAATTTAACCTGCATGGGCTAGACTTGATACGGTCCAAGGTCGGCCGATCCCAGACTTTCTAGGAATTATATGATCCAAGCCCGCCGGCCCAAAGAGTGTAAAGTGGAAGAGTGTCCTTTTCCAATGGGCTGGAAAGTGGGAAGTCTGTATAGTCATTCACGTTTTCTGATGTAGCAAAGAATTAATGGAGTTAGGTTTTCTGCTGTATCAAGGAATTAATGGTCTACTTAGGTTAGAGGTGTTGTGGCTGTATAGTCATATGATCATTTAATATGAGTTCACCTAGTTCGGAGGTGTCAGTGGTTTTCGCACTAAATATTCAACGGTGTTGAAAATGAGAACTTGAAAGGGTCCAAGTCTTCAAATCTTTTCTAATTTCTGACTTTCCGGATCAGTGTTTAGTTCACCGAAACCAAAGGATAAAATGGAAATTTCATAACTACAGTTGGCTCATAATTTTACTTAAAATGATCTTTCAGAATTAGGTCTAAAAAAAATGTGGGTACTTGAAACTCGAGATTCAGGGAGGTTACTTAATACAAATTTAAAAAATTAATTAGGAGAAAAAAAATGGTCTTGGGCCAAATAATTCAACCCACCCCTATAATGTATAATCACTACCCCCAACTACTCACCCATCATCACTATCATCACTTGCCATTTATCATTGAAGATTACCGTATCCATCACCATCACCTTCACCACCCATCATTAACTCTGGGCCCATAGCATCACCACCACCACCTCCTATCATTCACCCATATCACCACACATCCCTCGCCGTCGCCACCTCCATTACACGACCTCTCTAATATATTTGTCATCACCCTAATCTATATTCTAAATTGAAAATTGTCGTATGTTGTATTAACTAATGTTAAATGTATTTTTAGAAAATTGCCTCGAATTTGATGTACAGCATTCCTAGGAACGGGATGCCCGGCCATTTCAAGCTGCCCATTCCTGCAAATATCTACTTAAAATTAAATACGCTTTCTAAGAGCTAGCATACACCTTCAATGGTGTGCTAAAATCTGTGCTAAAAAATAACAATATCACACCCTTATTCTATATTTGGCACACCTTAATACTAAAAATAACACAAAACTAGTTAGAAAAATAAGGTAAATGATGATTGTGTCAAGAAATTACATATTATGTCATTTCCATCGTCGGAGCCCATTATGTCAAATTATATCATTTGACACTATATCATATGTTAAAATAAAAATAACATAAGCAAAATAGCACAAACCACTAGAGATATGCATTAAGGAGTAAGGAGGCTAGGGCCTATTTCCAAACCTTCTGTGAGTAAAAAAGTGTGAACAGAAGTCATAGAGGGTGTGGAAGAAGGGGCTCAAGTAGTATGTTCGTACCTATTTCGGAGGAAGCCACCCTTACATAGATATCTTGTCCTCCTTCTGTGTACGTTCTAATGTCAATCAAGTCACCAAACCAAAGCAAGCAGCCACTTCCTTCTCCTGTGATATCCGAATTCGCACAAGCCATGCAAGAGCAATCCTTCAAGCACGCCCTCTTGCATTCCTCAATGCTCATGCTCTCACTGATCCTTGAGGAATTCCGCGTGTCCGGTAATTTAACACCGTAGTGTTTTAATAATCCGTCTCGGCCGCCGCTTGGGCAATCCAACGGCGTCCTCCGAAAGCATCCCTCTGAATTGTTCATTGATTTGCGCACAAATCCTTGCAAACACTCACATTGGGAGAAGGAGTTGCCAGAGTAACAACTCCCATACGGACCACACACTGCATAACTATCACACTTATCCATACTTACATCAGAACGGTACCAATAAAGATATTGATGAACCCAAATGAACCGATCTAGAGTTCCATTTTGATCCAACACCATCCTTAAGACATATGAGCTGTTAGCAGGCTCATAAATAAAATACATCTCCTTCTCATTCAAAACAAAACTGTAATTAATGAACTGATCGGATTTTAAATCGGGTCTACCACTGAACCGCATACCGTTCCATGGTCCAGAACGAAACAGATCAACTGAACCATTCCTTACAAAAAATTGAGGATACCCATTTGGGTCTAACCGGTACGTGAAAGTACCTGGAGAAGGGTCATCTTTGCTCTTCCAGGATTGTAAGTACCGGTCCAGGCCGGTTTCTGTGTTCCTTCCTAACTTCATGTGAGGTAGAAGCGTATCGCATGGATAGTCGAAACTCTGCCATAGATAATTTTCCCGGTTGCCATAATTCCCATTTTTCACTACCAAATTTCCCTGGTTCAAAAGCTGTGCCACTGGATTCTGCGCAATTGTTGATGACTTCGAAGACCAAATGATGCTCCCATTGCGGTTTTGAAGGATGAGACGGCCTTGACTGGTGAGCTTCAAAACACCTGATTTGTCGATGAGGGGGGTTTCTTTGTTGGCAACCCATACTACTGTGTTATCTTTCAAGTTCTTGTACCATATTCCCAAGTAGCGTTTCGTCGAGTTACCTGGGCTGAAAAACCGTAGCTCAAAGTTTCCACTGGCTGAAACTATGGTCTCGCCGTCTTTGATTGATTGAGCTGCAAGTATGGTATTTGTTGCACTGGAGATTACAGAGATGAGGAGCAACATGGTGGAGGAGAAAAGGAGTATTGTATAGACTTCCATTGATGGCTTCATGATTATTTGGTGCACCATTGTGGTACGTACGAAAACTTCAAAATGAAAATATATAGAGCAGAAACAAAACATGAGGTAGGCCCCACCTCATGCGTCCGAGTAGCTACACACGGATAGCAATTAAGGCAGATGTCCTAAGGCTGCGTTTGGTTTGAAGGAATGGAATGGAATAGGAGTAGAAATAGGATGGAATGGAATGAGAGTATGAATGGGAATAGAATGAGAATGAACATTCCATCCCAATGTTTGGTAAGGGATTGGGAATGGAATGAAAAAACATAGGTGAGATCCATTTTTAATGATTTTTACTCCTTAAAAATATGGGAATAGCCATTTCTTTTGGTTTGGAAAGAAATGGCTATTCTTTCGTTGGAAGGAATAGACCCCCACAAAAGAATAGCTATTCCATTCTCTTGTGCAACCAAACACTCACCTTTTTTTAGAGAATGGAATCACCATTCCATTCCCTCCCTCATTCTTTCATAACAAACATAGCCTAAGCTCTAACTCAAAAGAACATCCCAATTCACTAGAAAGTTCTCCAACAAAATATCTTATTTGAAAATATCTCATTTATTCCATTTGTTGCATGAAGATAAACCAAGTTTGATAAAACACGCAGTTTAAGAAAAATCATTATTTCATTGATTTCTCATTTATTAAACTTCATCTTTCCAAAGATACCCTCTCCTACTTAGTGTTGGACTTTGTATTGAAAGTAATTATTAAAATAACAAAGGGTAATATAGGTAAGTTTAAGAAATTTATATTTTGGCTTTTTAAAATGGACAAACATTTTGGGACTATGAAAAGTTACAAAAATGACCCCATATCTTTGTGGGACAAAGGGAGCATAATTTTAGTGGTGGTGCTATACAAAAAACCCTTTGTAACATCAACAAGAAAGAAATCTATTAAATGAATTGAGGGATTTTGGTCTATATATATATATATATATATAATACCACATAAGGTACTGTATTTTAGTGTTGTACATAAGGTGTACATAGCATTTTCCTAATTTTAGCCTTATACCATAATTTGTATCACCCTTGATCCATCGGTGGGCCAAAGTAACAAATTAAGTTGGAACATAAAATATTAAAGACCGAAGACCATGTCAATTACCCCAAGTAAACCTCAAAATTTCTTCAATACCTTTTAATTGTTGGACCAAAAGGGTACATAGAATTAAATGTGTATTAATTCGCCATCAATGTTTATCTTTTGAATTGTTTACACTCGTAGATGGTATTACAGGTTGAAATGGAATGGTTTGCATGATGTCAAATTTTAATGGCAAGGTTTGCAAGGGAAAAAAAAGAAAATTTGTTGGACCGCCCCTTTAATCTTTAATTTATAATCGAACAACTATGGCAACTCCTTTAAGTCATGCCGTACGTTTTAGTTGTGGGCTTGTGGCTATAAAGAACTGAAAGATGGGTCAAAGACATATAGGCAGCTGGGTATGTACGTTTCATTTAAACCTTGTTATATTCTAGATAATAGTCATTGTCACCATTTTGGCTGCCGTGGTCACAGAAATATCTGTGCACCACATGAGCTCGTAAGAGGAGTGGATTAAATTATTCAGTATCTTTAGTATTTTTTCTAAGAGAAGAACAAGAATAAAGGAAAAAGATCGAGGGGAAAATATACAGAAATTGAGGGAAAGATGTTAGTAGAGGAGATAGAGAGAATTTTGCAGAGAAATAGAGAAGAGGAAAATCCTGGTTACACCCTTCTGACCCTTTTCTCCTCTTCATTCACCATCTCTCCTTCCACCCCAACATCACTACCACACCATCCACGTCTTGTCCCCAATTTACAACCATCTGATATAGCTGATATGATATTGTCACGACCCAAGATCTTGTTAATAATTCCATTGGTGCAGAATCCATTTACCAAAAAATATTAGAGCATTGCTAGATGACTCGGCTCATGATGATTCCATACCCTATGGATTGAGGGTAGGATGACCCTCTGGTCAGTCGGATTTTGGGACCGTTTTTAAGAGTCTATCTCTTAAAAAAACACAATCTTCTTTGTTTCGAGTAAAAAGGGTCATCTTTAGAGGCTTAAATTGCATTGTTGGCCTAATTTGTGAATAGTCGTGAAAATATAGAAATACCCAGTCTCACAAGCCACAACAGACGCCACTTGATCCACTTGACATGATTAAGCTCCCATATTAACATTATGTTGTAGTAGTTAGTAGTTATTTTCATTCTTTAATATGACAATTACTAGCAACTACATCTATTAAATAATATATTGAATATAAACAATAACATCTAACTACTATATAATGATAAAAATATGGTTAAAAGTGAGAATGTGATCCAAATTAATTTCACAACTATTCTATCTCGGGGGAATTTTAGATTGGTCAGGCTATGGGAAAATAATTATAGTTAGTTGTCATTCTTAGTTAAGTTAGTAGTCATTCACTAAGAAGTTAGTATTAATTTGTATTGAATTGTAATTTTTTTTTTTTTTTTTTTTTTTGGTAGATCAACCAATCTAAAATTCCCCCCTTGTATGGCCATTTAACACAACATGGTTGTGTTTTTAGCAAAACTTGGCTAGTCACTTCAGAACATAGTCAATAGAGGTGAGCTACTAATTACACACATTAAATATAAAAATTGAATTTTGAAAATGAAGCACTCTCTTTTTTCTTTTTGTTGTTCTTTCCGTTATCCAATAGAGCCTAAAATTTTCCATCAATCCTTCCAACGTTAATGAAAATCGAATGATTTTAATGGATTGAATCAGTCCTACATGGAACTCCTATCATGGTAGGCCCCAATTTTTTATGGTGATGTGGCATTGACGTTGTAGCGAATTCAACAATGTGGGGTGGGTAAGGGTAATAAAGAGGAGCCTAACCCAAAAAGAATATGGTACATTGTGGGTGCATGTCGGTGAGGAGGGAAAATGGGCCAAAACATTGTGTTTTCGGGAGTGTAAAGGAGCCTCTATTGGCACTCAAAAATTTACTTTTCATTTCGCACTTATTTTACAATTTGAGGTTTTATGATAAATATAGAAAGTTTTCAAAAAAAAAACTGATCGTGTATTTTGTTATTAAAAAAAAAAAAAAAGCATTTTGAACAACTTTTTTAAAAAAATGTTTTGCCAAAATTTATCATTTAAGTAGATTTCTTTACCATTTATAGTCTTTGCTTCCTAAATGACTAAAAAGTTTACTTAAACGATAGATTTTAAAAAAACTTTGTCGCAAAAAGTTGTTCAAAATAATATTTTCTAATAAACAATGCAATCAATTTTTATGAAAACCTTATATATTTTTCATAAAATTTTGATGTGTAAAACAAGTGGGGGATGAAAGCAAGCAAGGGCGGATGTACTAGTATACCTATGGTGGCAAGTGCAATTAACCACTCAACATTTTTTTTTTTTTCCTTTTCACACTAGTGACAATTGCTTTCTCGATTTTCTTAGTGCTAGTTTGTGTGGTTGGTATGAAAATTTATAATAAAACTTTTGTTTTTGTATATAAACTTTTTGAAATGATTACTTTCTTGAATTTTGAAGATCAAGCTAGTGAAAGTTATATAAAGTTAAAATTTAGTTTGTGAATAATTTCTTATGTGCAACCATTGAAAAAATATCCTAAATTCGCCCAAGAAAGCAAGTTGATTTTTGGGTGCCAATAGAAACCTCCGAGTGCAAAACGCTGCATTTGAGATGGTTTGATGAGGCATGAAGTCTGAAAAAATCATCGCATTTTGCTAATTATTATTGAGATGCAGAAATAGTAGATTTGAAGAGAAATGAAAAACCCTTACCTGAAAAAAGGAAAAAAAAAAATATATATATATATAGATATATATATATATATATATATATATATATATATATCCTAGATTCGCCCCGGAAAGCCTAACCGAAATGAATGTTGCCAGGAACTCTACTGCTATTTGCCTATTTATGCTCACCCTCAACATTTTAAACGGAAGACATGTGGGAGGAACTTTATGTCCTCAAGGAGATCCCCCAATTGTTATTTTAATGATATTTCTAGTCCTAAGGAGGGGGGAGAACGAGTCAAACCGATCCAATCTGATCCGATCCGATCGTGAACCTGGAAATAAGCTCGGTGAGTAGGGGTAGATCCAACTGAGACCTAATGGGACGATGGGAGCATAGTAGGGGTGTTAATGGTTTTGGTTAAAACCGAGAACCAAACCGAATCAAACCGAACCGGGCGGTTTGGTTTGGTTTTTTTGTCATTAGGTTCGGTTATGGTTTTAATTTTAGAAAACCGAACTTAATTGGTTTGGTTTGGTTTTCGGTTTTGGTTTTCAGTTTTAAAAAACCTGAACCAAACCGAAAAACCGAAAAAATCGAAAAATATAATATATATATATATATAAACTTAAAGTTTGTAAATTCCCAATTCTAATAAGGGTAAATAGGTAATGGAGTTGTTTTTGTTGATTTTAAGTTTCTTATTAGTTTTCCCTTTTTTAGATTGGCATGTATTAAACTAGCTATTAATGTTGTGTGTATTAATGTTGTGTGTGATATTAACATATTAATATATGTCAATATGTTTCTATTTTAATACAATGTTTTTTTTTAGTTGCTAATGTAATGCTTTTATTAAAAATGTTTTTATTTGGAGTTTGGCACATCATTTTTTTCATATTTAATTATTTGTTGTTACTTGATAGGTTAAAACCGAAACCGAACCGAACCAAACCGAAATATAATGGTTTGGTTTGGTTTGGTTTTTTTATAATATGGTTTGGTTTTGGTTTGAGAGGAACAAAACCGAAGTATAATGGTTTGGTTTGAAATCTCCCCTAAAACCGAACCAAACCGAACCATTAACACCCCTAGAGCATAGGATCCCACTCAAATTATTTTAAATTTTACTTCCTGCACGCCTTTCGGGGGGTCCCTGTTGATAGACAGGGGGGAATCTCAAGCTACACGGGACTGTGATAATTTATGTGGGAATGCCATGTCAGGGAGCCTATCAGAATCGAAGATGGCTTTTATCAGGCCTTGTCTTCTTATTTTTGGAAAAAAAAAAAAAAGAAAAAAAGAGTTTTTCAACTGTAATATTTGGATTTCCATCTGAATGAGAATACTTTGCAAGCGGCCGTCCCAACTTTTTTACATAGATATAATGGAACATTTATAGATTGGGCTCCCACAATTTTTTTTTTTTTTTTTTATTTTTTTATTTTTGGGGAGGGGGGGTGAATTTTAGATTGATCGGCTTACCAGAAGATAATTACAGTTTAGTGCAAAATACTACTAACTTCCTAATAAATGATTACTAACTTAACTAACAATGACTACTAACTGTAATTATTTACCCATAGGCCAATCAATCAAATCTAAAATTCCCCCTTCTTTTTAGCACCCTCATTGATGCCCGACACATCTCTTGTTGCTTTTGCTTTTAAAGAAGCCTAAGACTGTAAATGACGAAAAAAATCTACTTCAACAACAAATTTGAAAAAACTATCTTCCATAAAGTCATTAGAATTGATATTTTTTAGTGAACAATACAACCAATTTTCATAAAAATCTTCTATATTTTTCATAAAACCTTGAAAATTTTAAAATAAGTAGGGATGTAAAGAAAGTTTTGGAGTGGCCATAACTTCCCCCTAATTGAACAAGAGAGAGTTTGAACCCATAAGACATGGGCTGCCAAAGCAAGTGCGAGGTTTGTTAAACAATAGCTGTGTAGTAGAAGATTACATATCATATCAAGTGAGGGAAAAAAAAAAACAGAAGAAAGGATTAATTATACTCCTAATATCAAAGAGCAAAAGTGCTATAGACTATCTTATAACTCGATTTACAAGACTATAAACACATACTTGGATTCCAATGCATGACGATTTGGCATTGTTTGACAACACCGCTTCCATTCCGAGGTAACCGCTCATTCTCACGGAATTAAATGAGGTAAAGTCTAATCAGGCATTCAATAAAATAAACCACCACTGCTCTTATATTTTAGTGTTTGATTTTTTGGGGTGAGAACACTTTTCATAAAACCTTTTATATATTTCTAAAACTTAAAAAAATCAAAATTAGTGGGGTATAAAAACAAAGTTTTGAGCTTACAATAACTGGACCCTATGTAAGCAAATATTAATAATTATATAGGCAAGCAAAATTTGAGTTGAAGCTTAAAAATAAAAATAATAAAATAATAAAATAATAAAAAAAGAAGGGGGCCTCATTTTACGAGTTTGCTTGGGGCCTCCAAAAACTTAGGGCCGGCCCTGCCCAGGGGGGGGGGGGGGGAACCAATCTTAAACCACACATTCCACTTACATATTTTTACCTCTTCATGGTTTTGGTGAAGCAAACATTAAAAGAATTTAGAGCAAACTACATATTAGTGTCACTAACTTTACCCCAAATTTCAATGTGGTGTATAAACTTTTAATTTGTCCAATTTAGTGCACTAACTATACATTAGTGTTTCAATGTGGGTAAATAAGGGACGGTCGTTTAGTTTACTAACGGAACCTCACGTGGCGCTGACGTGGCGATCCACGTGGCGTTGACGTGGCATCCCTGTGGAGTCTCCCAGGAGAAATTACATATTAGTGTCACTAACTTTACCCCAAATTTCAATGTGGTGCATAAACTTTTAATTTGTCCAATTTAATGCACTAACTATACATTAGTGTTTCAATGTGGGTAAACATGGGATGACCATTTACTTCACTAATGGGGACCTCATGTGCCCTCACGTGGTGGCCCATCTTGCACTGATGTGGCATCCCTGGTGGAGTCTCCCCATTTTTTCCCACCATTTGCATCTCACGTGCGCAGCATCTGAGAGATTACTTACATTGATAACCCCTTATGATCTAGGGCTTCTGACCCAAGAATGAGAATGGTGGTGGGAGTGGGGGACGCAAGGAGCTACTTTGCTTCCACATCGACTGCGAACTGATCTGAAGAATGGTAAAGATTATCTTCGGGAATGGTGGTAGGGGTGGGGGACGACGCGCGGGTTTAGGGAGGGAAGAGAATAGAAAAGGATAGAAGGTGGAATTAGGGTTAGGGAGAAGAGGAGAGGGAAAACTCCATTTCTTTGAGGAAGTCGTTAATGTGGTAATAAGGGTGGAGAAGAATAGGGGAAGAGGGAGACTCTCATATCACGTAAGTGGCACCAGTGTGTCTATCTTTCCATGGTGGCAATAGTAGTGGTGATGGCAGTAGTGGAAGACATGGTGAATATCTTCCTACTTTTAATAGTAGCCTTTCTTCTCTTCAGATAGAAGGGATTGTAATTACGTATGTTGAGAAAGGGAAAAGGGAAATGGAAAATGGAAAATGGAAATGGGAAGGAAGGTGGGGTTTCCTATGCTCTATCATTTCTGACTATGAATGGGTTCGTCGAAACAGCTTTGATGGAGACTCCACCAGGGATGCCACATCGATGGCAAATGGGCTACCATGTAAGCGCACATAAGGTCCTCGTTAGTGAATTAAACAGTCGTCCCATGTTTATCCACATTGAAACATTAATGTATAGTTAGTGCATTAAATTGGACAAATTAAAAGTTTATGCACCACATTGAAATTTGGGGTAAAGTTAGTGACACTAATATGTAATTTCTCCTGGGAAGACTCCACCAAGGATGCCACGTCAGCGCCACGTAGATCGCCACGTCAGCGCCACGTGAGGGCTCCGTTAGTAAACTAAACGGCCGTCCCTTATTTACCCACATTGAAACACTAATGTATAGTTAGTGCACTAAATTGGACAAATTAAAAGTTTATACACCACATTGAAATTTGGGATAAAGTTAGTGACACTAATATGTAGTTTGCCCAAGAATTTAAACATAAAAATAAAATCATGAAAAATAAGTAACTAATGATAAATGTGTAATTTAAGGAAATATGAAGGGCTTCGAAGGAGACTGGTATTTACATATATTTGAGGTGGGATGGGATCTTAAACCATATCCCAGCCCAAAACTTACACAAGTTTAGTACTTTCTCCCCAACCTCGCCCCTACTCTATATATTTGCTTCTCGAGCCTGTCCCAATAAGGTTGGGGCGGGGTGAGTTGCTTTCCCAGATTCATTGCCAGGCCTAATTTCGAACCATTATGCTATAAAGGCTTTGGTGACATGTTTCAAGCTCTTCAATAAGCAGTTTTTATTTATTTTATTTTTTATTTTAAGATTACCTTATTAACATAGGTTTTTTATTTGGAGAGTAACACTATATGCACCAATTTCATGACCCAACTTTTACTTCAATTTTCTTACAAGGAGACTAGGCTCACACCTAGCTATGTAGATGACATCATGCACTAAGGGGTGGGCCCAACTTCTTATAAGAACATCTCCAATGGTGAGCTATATAACTTGTTAGCATCATAATTTTGTGGTTGGAACAATGGAGGTTGGAATATGGTAGTTGGTAGTTTATAAAAAATGAAGGGAATAGAGGTTGTGGCAAAAAATAACACACTATGTTATTTGCACCATTGGGCACTTTGTGTCAAATTATAGCTTTTGGCACTGTTACATGTGTTAAAATAGCAATAGCACAAGTAATTTAACTCACATCACTGGAGATGCTCTAAGAGAGTTGGGATAGAAGTTAAAGCTTGGAGTTGGTGCATGTTGCAGTCTCCAAGCCTAGATGGTATCATATCCCACACAACCAATTACTCGATTTTTGCATACACTAAACCCTAGCGTTCCATCCATTACAGGAGGTGTAACAACAATGAGACCGTTTCTCCATAAATTCTTCCCGGCAATATTGTGAAAGGCCGCAGAGGCAAAAACAAACATGTACTATTGTACTAGTGTACAATAGCCAGGTTTTGACACTTACATCCTCACTCTACATAGCGGGCTGGGCTGCATCCCTAGTAGCAAGTTGCCTCACCGTAGCCTTGGGCCGCAGGAACATCATGGTGCTGGGTGGCCGCACCTTCCTTGCTGGTGCTACCATCAATGGTGGGGCTGCCAATGTTGCTATGCTCATCTTGGGCCGGATCTTGCTGGGATTTGGGGTTGGTTTCACTAACCAGGTAAATTGGATGCTCTATATTCTCGTTCCCTGGCTTGGCCAATGGTCGGACCAGTCCAAACTATAAAAATCTTAAACCTAAATCGAATGGCCCACTCAAATATTTGTATGTTAAATAACATCGGCTGCAACTATGCTACTAGGCATGTATCATAGAAAATGATAACCTTTTTGTCCCAACTTTTGTGGTAGCTGGCGTTGCACACCACGTCAGTCTATTTTAAAAACACAAAAATACAAAAAAAACTTTTGTCGAAATTTGAAGTTTTAAATTTGAAAATCCAATATTCAAGGCTATTTTCTTAATGAATTTTTAAATTAATTGATGCAACTTACCACATCAGTGTCAAATGGGTTGAGCAAATAGAATTGGACAAAAAAGTTGGGCTATAAAACATAACTCATCTTATACATATGGGAGCCTCTATTGGCACCCGATGACTTGCTTTTCATCCCCCATTTACTTTACATTTTAAGGTTTTATGAAAAATATAAAAGATTTTCATAAAAACTAATCACTAAATTTACTATAAAACATCATTTTAAACAGTATTGTAGAAAAAGGTTTTTCAAAAATGTGTCGTTTAAATGAACTTTTTAGCCATTTATGAAACAAATACTATAAATGGCCAAAATTTTTATTTAAGTGATAGAATTTGAAAAAGGTTTCTTTGACAAATTTGTTCAAAGTGAGTTTTTCTAATGGGTAGCGTGTTCGGTTTTTATAAAAACCTTTCATAATTTTTATAAAACCTTGAAATGTAAAAAAAGTGGGAGATGAAGAGCAAGTCTTTGGGTGCCAATAGAGCCCCCTGTACATATTGAACTTAGCAAATGTGCTAAAGGACTTTAGGCCGAGGTAGCCATAGGTTAAGCCAGAACAAGCCCAAGCTGACAAGTTCTGCTAGAGCTTAATTTGGGCCTAATATGGACTCATGGTCTGCCCTGCCCAAAGGGAGCGGCTATTGCAACCCCCCAAAATGACAACTTTCCCCCACCTTATTTCTCAACCCCCAAACTTACACACCCACCCCTCTCAAAGACTAAAATACTCCTCATTCTCACCCACCCCTCTCACCCACCCCACACCTCATAGCAGTCCGGTGAGAAGAAGAAAAAGATACGGTGACGGCCCTTCTTCCTCTTCTCTCTTCTTCTCCTCTTTTTTTTTTTTATTTTTATTATTATTATTTTTTTTTTTTAAGCTCTGGTCAGACCTGTGTGTGAGGCAAGGGAGGTGTTTTTTTTTTTCAAAACCTCCATTTTTTCCGGCGATTGACTACTCTCTGTCCTTCTTCCTCTTCTCTCTTCTTCTCCTCTTCTTTCTTTCTTTCTTTCCTTTTTTTTTTTTGCTTTGCGAGTCAGATTTGTGAGTGACAGGCAAGGGAGGTTTTTTTTCTTCAAAACTTCCATTTTTTCCAGTGACGGTGACGGCCTTTCTTTGTTTTTCTTTTTATTTGTTTTTTTTTTGCCTCTGCTGGTCAGAGTTGCTGTCAACGGGAGGGAAGAGGAGAAAAATAAAATAAAATAAATAAATAAATAAATAAATAGAAGAAGAAGAAGAAGAAGAAGAGAAGAAGAGGGAAGAGGAGGAAGGCCAATGAGAGGGAGGGGAGGGAGCTTTGGCGACGAGAGAGGGGTGCGGGAGAGGGGTTCTGGCAAGGAAAGAAAAAAAAATGAAGAAGAGAAGAAGAGGGAAGAGGGGTGCGTGAGAGGGTTGCCGGTGGGGTGGGTGCAGGAGAGAGGTAAGGGATAAGCCCTTTTTGGTAATTTTATATGATAATTTTTTTAATTAAAAAAATGTGGGGGGCAACTTATAGGTTTGAGGGGTTGCAATAGCCGTTCCCTTACCAAAATTAGGAATAGCAAATAACGCATGGATTTCCATATGGGTATTGCTATTTTGCCTCACATTTGCACTTACATCTTGTCTTACTATGTGCATTTGGAAAAATAACGTTGTGAGACCCACTAATACCATTAAACCTTAACAATTGAAACTCTCTCAACTTATCTTACCCCAGCAAGTAATATTGTTAGTGTGACCTATATTCTCCACAACATTGACGTCTCTTCTTATGTATCAATGAAGGCTACCCCAATATATCTCTCGGAGATGGCACCACCAAAATGGCGCGGCGCCTTTAACTCAGGCTTCCAATTCTTCATAGGCATTGGAGTAGTCACAACCAATTGCATAAATTATGGCATTGCTAAGCTCACCTACGGCTGGCGCCTCTCCCTCGGCCTAGCCATAGTTCCCGCTGTTATCATGACACTTGGTGCACTCCTTATCTCGGACACCCCAAGTAGCCTTGTGCCCCGGCCCAATGTCGCCACTATACCACACCATCCAAGACCTCCTTAATAGTTCCACTGGTAGAGTATCCACTAACCAAAAAAATATTAAAGCATTGTTGGATGACTCGGCTCATGAAGATTCCATACCCTATGGAGGGGTATGGACGGCAGGTTGATCCGTCTGCCTCGCCATTAGGATTTTTCCCAAAAATTATTACTCTTCAATATGTTGGGTCCCATGCCAACCATTTGACACCTTGAGCATTTAAATTCAACATAATTGCATAGAACACTTCGGATGGTAGGTAGAAAGCATGGTTGAGAATTATGAATGTTCAAAAAATGTTGGACCCCTCAGATTGGCCAAATCTATATGGAGTAGTTTTTGAAAAAAAAAAAAAAAAAAAATACTAAAATGACAAGATTTTAGAGCTCAATAAAGGATATTGAGTATTAATATGAGTAAGATAACGAGGAAAAGTCAAAAGACCACACATCAGGGTGAACTCTTTAGAAAAAGGCTCCACTGCATCCTTATTGAGTGCAGTGTTACTCTCTAGATCCATTCAAATCGGACCAGAACTTGCCATACCTAACCCCCTACCTGCTGTCTGGCTCTAAACCACTAGTTTTTGGATTTATAGACCATTTGTGCCCTAAATTTATCCCAACCTATCTCAGGGAATCGAAGGAAAAAGGCGAAATCTTTCATTACAATCAAACCCTAAATTTTGACAGGTGTATACTAGACCATTTGAGAGATGCAATGACTCCCTTTGCCTAAGCTTGACCAAGCCACTAGGCCTTTAGGCTATGTTTGGTATATCAGATACGTCGGATTGGATAAACATATCATTTTCATGTAATTTATGCTATTTTCAAATAAGGGAACGGCTATTGCAACCCCCCATTCTTATAAGCCCACCCCCCATCCTTTAGGTTTTTAAGGTTTTATGCAAAATATAAAAAGTTTTTATCAAAACCGGTCATGGTGTCCACTAGAAAACATCATTTTGAACAAGTTTGTAGAAGAAAGTTTTTCCTAAATCTATCGTTTAAATATACTTTTTAGCCATTTATAGCATTTATTTCATTTTTTACCAAAAAGTTTACCTAAACGAAAAATTTTGGAAAAAATTTCTTCTGCAAAGTTGTTCAAAATGATGTTTTCTAGTGGACCAAGCGATCTTCTTTTGCAAAAACCTTTTATATTTTTCATGAAATCTTAAAAACCAAAAGGAAAGGGGTGGGCTTATAAGAATGGGGGGTTGCAATAGCCGTTCCCTTCCATTTAATCATCACAGACCGTAGAGCGACATTTAGGGCTGTACGCAAACAAACGAATCCGGCCCAACTTACTTCCAAAAACCCAGCTGCACCAATTCTATTGGGCCCTTACATCATTTTATAAAGGAGCCTCCATTTGCACCCCCGGACTTGCTTTCCATTCCCAACTTATTTTACACTTTAAATTTTATGAAAAATATAAAAGGTTTTTATAAAAACAATTCATGTTACCCACTAGAAAATATCATTTTGAATAACTTTTTAAATAAAGTTTTTACAAAATCTATCGTTTAGGTGGATTTTTTCTACTATTTACAGCCTCCTTTTCATAAATGGTTAAAAAGTCTATTTGAACAATAGACTTTAGAAAATCTTTCTCTTTAAAGTTGTTCAAAATGATGTTTTTATGAAAACCTTTTATATTTTTAATAAAACTTTAAAAAGTAAAATAAATAGGGGATAAAAAACAAGTCCTGGCATGCCAATAGAGACCCACTTTTATAAATCAACGGTTATACATTAATGTATTACTTAGCATATTATTAAAAAAAATCAATCTAATGAAGTTGCTGTAGGATAAAAAAAAATAAAAAAATTTTATATTAGAGTTGAAAAATAAAAACCAGGGGATTTGGCTATAGGTCCATACTATAGGAAATTATATATCTTCTGAATATTCCAGATTCAGATTTGTATCAACAGGCTTGGGCCACAAAAATCATGTTGAGGCTGGACCACATTTGAGAAATTGAATCACAATTTGATTTGAAAATTTTAAATTAAAAAAAAAAATACAATTTTATCGGGCCCTCTCTTGATATTTTCCACTTTTCAAGCATTGCATGAAGTACTTTTCATCTTGGGCAATGTCATATCTTCTGGATTCATCCCTCAGATCATGTGGCATTTTTTTTTTTTTTTTAATAATTTAAACAAGGGCCATATGTCTCCCATAAATTACCATGTCACCAGATATGCATCAATCAGTATGTGTATGTGAAACCGGCATGTGTAACCGATACACATATCATTTCTCTTTCGGATGATGACATATGGATATGGCATGTGTTGGGGCTTGTCAACAAAATACATTATGTCAAAAGATTGTTGGAATTTCCATTAAAATTAATTCGAAAGCCCTATCAGTTTTAATAATCCAATCCAATAGAAAAAGACCAAACCCAACTTTCGGATATATAGGACAACTTTTTGAAAATTCTATGACATTTAATGCCACTGCTGCTTAAAATAAAGACTTCTTGCTCTTAATCATTTCCTTTGTAATGTGATGTTCCTAGCTAGATTCCCATAATTTGACAAAATTTTGTTTGTTGGCCAGTTTTTTTATTTTTATTTTTAACTGTACATTTTGACTTACCAAATCAAACAAAATTAGGATCGGGCTTTGGGCAGCGTGAGTCGTATGAGGTGGCTAGAGGAAAAACATAAGCTATCAAAACACGACTAGAGGAAAAACGTAACTACACAAGCAATCAAAACACGGGTAATTTTGACTTAGTGGTGCTACAAAAAAGACTACTCAATATATCATATTTTAGATAATGTTTAGAAGTCAATTCTCATCCAATATAGCCTTCTTCCAAAAAAAAAAAAACAAAAAATAAAAAACAAAACAGACTCAATATATTAGATTTTTGTTTTTGGTCGTCTAACCGTGATTACATATAGCATTAAGATGTTGATCCTTCATTTCTCACCAACACAGAAATTGAAGCCTCATTGTGAGGACTGTAATCTAGCTATGAAAACCAAATTGACTATGGCACTTGTTCTCTTCTCCTGAACGAACAAAAAACAAAAAAAAACAAAAAAAAAAAAAAAAAAAGGGGGGGGGGGGGGGAATTTGATTCCTTATGTTCATCAGACATAGAATTCAGTGCAGTCCCCTACCTACCCAAAATAAAAAATTGACTATGGCACCATTCCTTTCCAAATTAAATCAAAATTGCCTGCTTCATCCAACACCGGCCAATAGAAGAATTTAGAATCCTCAAAATCTTAAATGACAGAACTGATACATTGTTGGAATGTCTATAAAATCTTTGTAATTGAATCCTCACTACTATTAATGATTTAAACTAATTAATATTTTATGATTTTACAAGTTCCATTCAAGAGTAGTCTATACAATCTGTCTCTATGCACAACATGTTCAAACTGCCTCAAATGGCAGTTTACAAAATAAGCACCAGCATCCTACTAATTTCAAAACTGCAAATTTCAAGGTGGTTCAACTAAAAGAGTGGAAATCTTTTCACAATAGGATACTAGTAATGACTCCCAGGTTTTGAGGTATCATCGCATTAACATGAAATGCACGCCCTTCTATCGAGCAGCTAACATTGTAAAAGTTATTTCATTGGCTGAACATGATTCATGTTTGAGTGATCAGGTATCTCCATCAAGCATATTCCTTTCAGTGAAAAAACCAGGTTGTTTTGGTTGAGGCAATGCATTCTCACTACCCAGAATCAAAACCGCAGATAACATGCTAGGCCTGTCTTCCGGGTTTCGTTGCACACACAATAGTCCTACATGGATTGATCGTAGAAATTCAACTAAATTGCATGAGTCCCCTGCTGATGGGTTAATCAATTCCAAAGACCTGCCTTCTTTGTGTATTCTCCATGCCTAAACCATTGACAAACTTTTTCAATCAGTAAAGGATGGGATTGAGAAAGAAAGCAATTAGTACTCGAATTGACACTAGCTTACATGTCCAAGAAAGTTAAGGTGGTGGTCTAGATGATGAAAACCTCTATTTTTCTTCCCACTCACTATCTCCAGCACCAAAACGCCAAAGCTAAAGACGTCGGATTTTACTAAGAAGAGTCCATCAATTGCATACTCTGGGGACATGTAACCACTACAGGAAATCATTGAAACAAAGAAAATATTTTATGAGCAATGGAAGTAAGATATACAACATATATAGAAATACTTACTATGTTCCAACCATCATAGTCGTATTTGCTTCAGTTTCATTTCCTCCAAATCTTCTAGCCATGCCAAAGTTTGAAATTTTTGGGTTCATCTCATAATCAAGTAAAATGTTGCTAGCTTTGAAATCTCTATGGATAATTCGTAATCTCGAATCTTGATGAAGATAAAGAAGCCCCCGAGCAATTCCATTGATAATGTGAAAGCGCTTCTGCCAATTCAATAACTTGCTTTGTGTTTCATCTATGCAATTTTTTCATTGAAATAAGGTCATGGCCAACGAATTTCTTGAATATAAATGGAAAATGATTTTAAAAAAAATATTAAAATGATTAAAAAGTTCAAATGCGGTGAAAAAAGGCTTTAATGTTCCCGTTTCTCCTTATAGAATACAAGCATTGCCACTTGAATTGGTAAGTGGCATGCAATGAAACCATTAAATATTACTCCAATATCTCTTTTTTGGGTGGGGGTGTGAGGGGGGGGGGGGGGTGGAGTGGTGGGATTATGAAGCTTGTATTTTATTTCTCTAAGTACTAGTTAAGGTATATATGCCACAGTTTTAAGGGAGCCATACTAAAAATAAAGAAGTCCAAGCTTTTGTTGGGCAAGTATTCATAGATCAACATCTTTTCTTCCTGAATGCAACATCCTAGAAGCTTCACGAGGTTTTGATGTTGGAGCTTGGCAATGCATAAGACTTCATTCATGAACTCGTCGAGTCCTTATTTGGAATTCTTTAAAAGCCTCTTCACTGCTATTTCTTGTCCACCTTCCAACAAACCCTGAAATTTATCATTTTGTAAAAGTTACAATACTCTGCTATAGAAAGAGGTATGCTTGTTCTTTTTCTTCTTTTCCTTTTTTTCCCCCAAGTCTTCTCATTATGTATTGTACGTATGTCAAAATTGTCTGAAATAAGCATGATAATGACCATCAAATGGTTTTGTGCAATGCTACATACCTCTTTGCTAAAATATATAAGCAAAAGATCTCCTACCTTCAAAAGAGTTCACCATATCTTATCTATGTATCAGTCCTTTTTTCACTAGAACTAATTCAGAGACCATAATCAATCTCGATCTTTTCCAAAAGTTAGACGTGCTAATTTATGATAAAGAACCATTAATTGGCACAAATATTGGACTATGCAGATTGCATTGCATCATCTAATTTCCAAGATAATGTATAGAAGTGTACCTATAATATTATTACCTTGTAGACAGGTCCAAAACTGCCCTCTCTAAGCTTATTGTTAAATGAGAAATCATTAGTAGCATTAGCTATTGTGGCGAAGTCAAATAATGGTAACTCTAGATCTTCCTTTTAACTTGCAGTGGTGTAGCTTCTTTCTTGATTGTATTCCCTCATCCCTGCAACAGAGTAGTAGAAACAACATAAACGAAACAATGAAAACATTTTATATGCCTCCCATTTTAATTAAGTGGAACACATCAGCCCCTCAAGAGGAACTTTAAGTGCCCCAAAATCATGTCGATCAGTTGGATGATTTCAGCCATTTAAATCAAATTTCTTAGAAGACTGAAAATATTTTGAAGATGTTTCCAAAAGTGTGAGAAAAAAAAAAAGATTTGTTCCAAAACATAAGTAATTCCATACCCCCTTGCAGGGCATGAAATTAAAGTACGTAAGAAATAATAATGTGGCTAATTGGATTACCTGCTCTGCTTTGCCTCTTCTTCTTCCAAATGTATAAGATCAAACCCAGGACTAGGAGAATCACTCTTGCTGATACTGAGCCAATTATGATCCCTACTCATTTCTTCCCATGGGAGCCAAATTGAGCTAAATGCGAAGCAAACAATTGCAAGATTAAACTAGGAATCAAATAGCCAAAAAAAGAAGAAGAAGCACGAATTCGTGATATTTGTAGAGTACTAGGGAGCCAACCTTTTAGATTATTCCCTTAACAATTGATTTTAAGGGAATCTGTCCTAAGTTTTTTCTTAAAACATTGTTTCAAGTTTCACTTTCAAGACCAGTTTTTCTTTCTTGTTTCTTCTTCCTACTCATTACTTCTATTGTATGTTTTCATTTTTGTTTTTGTTTTTTTTTGTTTTTAATAATATTTCAATTAGTGAGCACATGATTAAAAGATCTAGGATGCCAAGGTCTTTTTGGTGCTTTTATTCTTTTCTTAAAAATAAAATTAAAAAAAAAATGAAAAAAAGTTTCACTATCACATATGATGTTGGCTGGTGCCTGGTGGTGGCCCAATTTGTAATATTTTAAAGGGAATTTATAAATGCACTCACCATTTTCAAATGCTATTAAATTTTCTAGGAACATCCAAATATGCAGGTTTTGTTAGTCAGGCTGGCCCAACTCCAAGCACACATTCTCGAGCCTATATCTTGGATATAGGCCTAGCCTGGCACTTTTTGATGTTTTCGACAACAAGGTACAAAATAGACTCAACTAGGTACTAACTACTAAGCCATGTAGAAGTGTGCATGGGCCAGACTTGACAGGGCCCAAGATTGGCCCATCCCAACTCTCCACCAACTACCTGATCCAAGCCCATTCGAGCAGAAAAAATTGGAAGTCTCCTGTTTTAATGGGCTGAGAAATTTTAGTTGAGTTACGTTCTTAGTCCTTTTATAGTCACAATGTCACATGATCATTTAATCTGAAAAGAAAATCATTTCACTTAATGCCCATTCATTCACATACATGTATTGTTATATTTTCTGATATAATAAGGAATTAATGGTATTCTCACTGTAGAAGTGTTGTGGCTTTTGCACTTAATGCTCAATGGGTATAGAAATGAAAACCTAGGAAATATTTTAAGCCTACATGTCTTTTTTAATTTCTTATCAATGTTTGGAACTCATTTATCGGACACATGTGTTCATGTCTTGGCATCTATAATTACAGTTGTCATGCTAGTCAAGCTCTTTGGAAAATGCTAAATATATTAGATAAATTTTAACAAATTCTTTTACCACAGACTTGGTGATGGTAAATTAGAAACTACAAACAAAAAAAATGAGTATCTTTTCTTTTGAAGTTAAAAAAGGATTGCAAATGCCATGTATGTCAATTTGTGGATGAATTCGGTAAAAATATTTGGTAGACGTAGTAGCATTTAATACTTTTTCACACTACAATAATTTTTTTTTATAAAGGAAATCATTTCTCTAGCATAATTAGGAGATAGATTCATACCTACTTCAGAGGAAGCCATTCGTATGTAGATCTCTTGCCCATTTTCTATGAAAACTCTAATGTCAATCAAGTCTCCAATCCAAAGCAAGCATCCACTTCCTCCTTCACTTACATTTAAATTTGAATAAGCCATACAAAAGCAATTGTTCAAGCACACTATCTAGCATTCCTCAAAGCTCATGCTCTGATTGAACCAAGAATATCGTGTATCTGGCAATTTAACACCAGGGTACTTTATGAACCCATCTCCACTTTGGCAATCCAATGGCATCCTTCGAACACACCCTGTGATGACCTGAATTTTATAAATATATTTATGATATTTATTTTGATTTTATGTGTGCAACTTCACCATAACTTAGGCATGTATAGCATAAAATCATGCACTCAACCACACCATAGCACAAACATGGAGATGAATGTGAACGGGCTACCCATTTTCCTCCCCTATTCTGCAAGCCTAATCCTTCCCGGTCAATTTTCTCCCTACAACTCTGCAACCCATAATAACCCAACCCTGTTTTTATTTCAGCAATTAAGAGGCCATACTTCAGCCGCACCTACACACCTTGACTCCCATCTCTGTTCCCATTTGCATCTGGTTCGAATGAGAGTACATATATACATATATAGGGACCCAAGACAGAGAGTTAGGGAAAGAGTAACAGAGAGAGAGAGAAACTGAGAGAGAACAGAGGAGAAAAAGAGTGGTTTGGTGGAGATTTTTGGTTGAGTTCGTAGAGCTCTCTTAGTGAGGTAAAAACCTCACCTCCCAAGATAGAGAGTTAGGGAAAGAGTAACAGAGAGAGAGAGAACAGAGGAGAAAAAGAGTGGTTTGGTGGAGATTTTTGGCTGAGTTAGTGGAGCTCTCTTAGTGAGGTAAAAACCTCACCTCCTCTATTGTTGACTTCATATATATATATATATGTCACGTACTGTGTATATTTACATATGTATATGCAATTTTATTTTCTTGTGTTATTTTTAAAAAGGATTATCGTATTTTATGTTTTTGGGACCAAGGAACACCATGGTAGTGTCAAATTTCAGAGAAATTGACTGTCGGTTGAAGTTTTAGAAATTTTAGAATTTTGGATCATGAAAACCCGAAAATTTAGGCTTAAAAACGAATATGATTTTATAGAATTTTGAATGAAAAATTTATACGCGCACGTAGTACTCCGTGTGAGCTTCGATTTGACACTTGAATCATTGAAAACGGTTAAGGAAAGAGGGAGATATTAATCGTCGAAGTTGGCCCGTTGAACACACGGTGTAACGGGTTACACAATTCAACCCGCGGGAGGTTGAAGATGACCCCATAGGACTATGATCCTGTGTGGGTGCATCCGTATACCTTACCGTATTCTCACACATTTAAAAGCCATACGATAATCATATAAACCCTAAATTTGACCGTTGGACTCGTCTTGGTGGGCCCTACCATGTGGGACCCTTAGTTGACCATTTTGACCAAGTTTGACTATAGTTTGACTTTTTTGGCCAAATTAATATTTATTAAAAATTCTAGAAAATACTAGAAAATTCCAAAAATTACAGAAAATTACCAAAAGTTATGAAAAATTCCTAGAAATTATAGAGAGTGTTTTAAAAATTGTTTTGAATCATTTTGGGACCATAGTTCACTATTAGAAGGCCAATAGTAATTTTTGAGTACGTTATATTTATTTTGAAATTTACCTAAATATTACGTATGCATAATTATCAGATTTTATCGGTCTTCGGGAGGACCCTAAGGAGCATTAATGCTACATTCGCATTGTCAGTGTCTATCACGTGGTTTTGAGTTGGTATTGCTCGCGATTAAGGTAGGAAATGTGGCTTGTTTACATTTAATATGGTGTTATTT
The DNA here is from genome assembly GCA_039720395.1 of Liquidambar formosana. Taxonomy (NCBI): domain Eukaryota; kingdom Viridiplantae; phylum Streptophyta; class Magnoliopsida; order Saxifragales; family Altingiaceae; genus Liquidambar; species Liquidambar formosana. The sequence continues at coordinate 9,925,801 of CM077834.1, read as the reverse complement.
TATAAATATGATTTTAAATGCTTTAATGATATTGTTGGATTTTCCCACTTATTTATAACCAAATATTTTTGTTATTTGTTCAAAATTTAGGGAATCCTTCAATATAGCATTTGATACTACTGTTTCATAGCGTTACTTATAGATACATGGTTATATACTCGTTTAAATGTTATTGTGAAATATCTATTAATGTATGGAATTTTCATGATACTTGGATTATGGAAAAATGCTTTATAAATGTTGTTTATTTAGAAATGCTTTAGAAATGTTACTGAAATTCAAGAAATTTATCAAATGTGTTTATGGATACTTTTGGACACTCGGATATTTATATGAGTGATGGAAAATGTTTTGGATAAATGGATTGGATTTATGGACCTTAGGTCTTGGTATGCATCAAATGGGTGGGGGCATCACAAGGGTGTGGTGTCCTGCGTTGAGAATACTCCGCGAATAGCAAGCAGGGTAAAGTGCCCTTGGGTGAAAGACCCTAAAGCCCTCAAGGAAGAACGCCGCGCAGGTGTTGGTTATTTTCGTGCTTGGCTGAGCCGGGGGTTAACGTGACGATGTAACCTGTGATCAGCGACGGTTGATGCATGGTTTGATCCCATAGTCTTGGGAATTTGAGAAACTATGAGAATTTTTGGGGAAATTAACTTAAAACCCACACAAAGTACTGATTTGTGACTGATATTTGATTTTGAGTTATTAAATGATTTTAATTTATATACCATGTATTTGCACATATATTAATTGTATAGAATCCACATATATTTCCTATTTGGCTTCGCAGCTCATCCTATTATTCTTTCAAATGATCAGGTGATGAGTGAGGGTTCATCGACGGCGGATGCCTAATTGTATGGGCTGAGGACTTGGATCTAAAAGGTCATGTACTAGCATAGTCATGGATGAGGATAGATGCACGTGCATTGCATAGAGACTATGCTATTTTGTTGCGTAGACATTACTATTATTATTGTTATTACAATTATTACTTACTGAACTTTGAATAGTTTGAATCTAGCCTATGTGCCAGGGATGTTGGAATTATTTTGGGATCATATATTATTATGGGCATGATATGTGAGCATAACATTTCATGCTGATTATTTGGGTGTTATTGATGAGCTGGTACAATTATTATTTTAAAAAAAAAATACACGTGGATTTGACTAAGTCTTCCGCAACTTTTATACTCTGACTTATCCACGTGTACACCTTTCTACTTTGACTTTTATCCACGTGTCGACTCTCCGAGTCGGGGCGTGACACACCCATTCGACCAATCAGATATCTCCCAATCTTTTTGGAATTTCAGCACAAACCCATTTAAACACCCACATATTGGGGAATTGTCGTTGCAGCTGCCATATGCACCACATAAAGCATAAGTATCACAGCTATCTGTCTATGTAGCTCTGTAGAGGTTCTAGTATTTGGTTCGATCAATCTATATGGACCGCTCAACCATGCCGTTTGGATTTAACACTGACTTTGTAACCATTGAGCTGTTTATCATATTATAACTACAATACATCTCCTTCTGATTAAAAACGAAGTAGAACATATAAATCGAATTTGGTCTTAAACTTGCAAACCCACTAAACCGGATACTGTTCCATGGACCAGAATGAAATATCTCATTCGAACCCTTTCTTATGACTAATTGTGGAAATCCATGGGGATCAAGCCAATAAGTGAAATCGCCCCGAGAAGGTTCATCAGCGCTTTTCCATGAAGATACGTACCATTCTTGGCCAGTAATCATGTTCCATCCAAACTTCATGCCTGGTAGATGCGTATCACATGGGTAGTCAAAACTCTGCCACAGGAAGTTTTCAAGGTTTTTCGTTGTTTCCATCTCTTATAACAAGATTTCTTGATTCCAAGAGCTGCGCGATAGGATTAAGTGCCGATCTTGATGAATCGGTGGTAGACCAAGTGATGGTCTCGTTATGATTGAGAAGGACTAGAATTCCCTGGTTGGTGACCTTTAAAACACCCAATGAATCCACGAGGGGGATTTCTTTGTTGGCAACCCATACTATTGTTTGAATAGATATTTTCTTGTACCAGATTCCCAAGTACCATTTTGTGGAATTTCCTGGGTTGAAAAATCCAAGCTCAAAGGTTTCACCAGTTAAAACTGTGCTCTCCCCATCTTTTCTCAACTGAGACATATTTATGGTATCTGTTGCAACGGACAGTATTAAAATGGAAAACAGAGATGTGCAGAAAAGAAGTATGGAATAGCCTTCCATTGATGTTTTCATGATTTTCCAATGCAGTAGAGTGGAACAAAAATTACTTCTGTTGCAGAGGAAGTTTTCCTTTATGAGATCTTGAGATTTTGATTTTCTGAAGGGGAAATTAATGCCGTTGTGGTACCATATCAGTCTGCCTTAATGGTATAATACTATATAGTATATAGTCCACATTGACATCTTGAAAATACTTTCACGCAACAGCTCCCAAAGACTGAAGACCTTACCAGCCGCCAAAGAAAACCAATGGCTTCAAGAGTTAACACAATTTTCTATCAATCTACCTAATAGCATAATAAAATAAGCAGAAAATATTTCACCCATATGTTTTCCAGACCTCTCATATGACCTATTGGGGAATTAGACAGATATTTCTTCAAAATAAATTGTAATCTTGAAAAAATAAATTACACTTTGTCCCCTTCAAGTTTAGGCCATTTTCAATAAACCCCATTATAGTTTAAGAACTACATTTTGCCCCCTTCAATTTGATGGAGAGAAAACGGACCTAACAAAAATATGAAATGACCATAAAACCCATGCTCATACATTAAATATTTAATTAATTAAAAAAATCTATTTGTAAAATACCTAAAATGCCCTTACCCTTTTCATCCCTTTGGTTCTTTTTTCCTTAACCTTTCGTGAAAAACGGAAATGAAGGGCAGAGAAGGGAGCTGACAGAGAGGGGATCAAGCATGTTGCCAACAACACTCGTCGGCGAAGAGAGAGAAAAATAAAGAGAAAGTGGAGAAGATCGGAACTCTAACCCAGATCTCGATCTCAATCTCGTCGGTGAAAAATAAAGAGTCGTTGCTATAAGATTTTTTTTTAGGGTAAAAAACAGCCCTTGATCAGATCTCGATCTGTAGCAGCGGGCTTCGTCTTACCAAGGGAAGAGTTAGAGGGAATGATGGAGGCTGTGATTGGGAGAAATGGGGTTTGGGTTTGGAGTAGAGAAAAAAGGAGAAATGGGGTTTGGGTTTGGAGTAGAGAAAAAAGGTTAGCGGTGGGAAGGAGGAGGACAACGCCATTATAGAGAGAGAAGTGTTGTTGGTTGGATTTATTTCTCCCCACATTTGGGTAGATCTAATCCGAAAAGGGAAGATGCTGCTATAGGATTTTGTTTAGGTTCAAAAAATTGAAGGACGAGAAAGGAAGAACCCAGTTACCAACACCACCACCACGTTTGATTTTCAAACTCAGATTCGCTGTTGTAAGTAGGAGAGAAACGACGGTTGGAAGGAGGAGGATGACGCCATTAATGGGGTTTGGGTTTACTAACACTACTGTTGTATTTGGGTTATGGCCACGAATGGAGCCAAATTCAAGCTTGAGGGTTAGTAGAGAGGGGTTTTGTTTAGCAAATGGCAAACTAGTGGTGGGTCGAAAATATGGCAATAAAAGGGGTTGATTAGATGTCAGCGACTCAATAAGATGTCGTAATGCTAGGAGCAGGAGCAACACCATTGCTGGCAAAGTGAAAGGCCATTGCTATCGATGCTCCTTGCAGTCGGTGCTTTGCCATCATCGATCCCTTCCCTAAGTGCCGACCATGGTCGTCAGTGGAAGTAGAGGTCAGGAAGCAAGCTTGAGGAAGCTTTTCATATGAATTGAGGGGCAAAAACGTCTCTCCAATGAAGGCAAAAAAAAAAAGGGCAAACTACATATTAGTGTCACTAACTTTACCCCAAATTTCAATGTGGTGTATAAACTTTTAATTTGTCCAATTTAGTGCACTAACTATAAATTAGTGTTTCAATGTGAGTAAACAAGGGACGGCCGTTTAGTTTACTAACGAAGACCTCACGTGGCGCTGACGTGGCGATCCACGTGGCGCTGACGTGGCATCCCTGGTGGAGTCTTCCCAGGAGAAATTACATATTAGTGTCACTAACTTTACCCCAAATTTCAATGTGGTGCATAAACTTTTAATTTGTCCAATTTAATGCACTAACTATACATTAGTGTTTCAATGTGGGTAAACATGGGACGACCATTTACTTCACTAATGGGGACCTCATGTGCCCTCACGTGGTGGCCCATCTTGCACTAATGTGGCATCCCTGGTGGAGTTTCCCCATTTTTTCCCCACCATTTGCATCTCACGTGTGTAGCATCTGAGAGATTACTTACATTGATAACCCCTTATGATCTAGGGCTTCTGACCCAAGAGTGAGAATGGTGGTGGGAGTGGGGGACGCAAGGAGCTACTTTGCTTCCACATCGACTGCGAACTGATCTGAAGAATGGTAAAGATTATCTTCGGGAATGGTGGTAGGGGTGGGGGACAACGCGTGGGTTTAGGGAGGGGAGAGAATAGAGAAAGGATAGAAGGTGGAATTAGGGTTAGGGAAAAGAGGAGAGGGAAAACTCCATTTCTTTGAGGAAGTCGTTAATATGGCAATAAGGGTGGAGAAGAATGGGGGAAGAGGGAGACTCTCATATCACATAAGTGGCACCAGTGTGTCTGTCTTTCCATGGTGGCAATAGTGGTGGAGGTGGCAGTAGTGGAAGACATGGTGAATATCTTCCTACTTTCAATAGTAGCCTTTCTTCTCTTCAAATAGAAGGGATTGTAATTACGTATGTTGGGGAAGGGAAAAGGGAAATGGAAAATGGAAAATGGAAATGGGAGGGAAGGTGGGGTTTCCTATGCTCTATCATTTCTGACTATGAATGGGTTTGTCGAAACAACTTTGATGGAGACTCCACCAGGGATGCCACATCGATGGCAAATGGGCTACCACGTAAGCGCACATAAGGTCCTCGTTAGTGAATTAAACAGTCGTCCCATGTTTATCCACATTGAAACATTAATGTATAGTTAGTGCATTAAATTGGACAAATTAAAAGTTTATGCACCACATTGAAATTTGGGGTAAAGTTAGTGACACTAATATGTAATTTCTCCTGGGGAGACTCCACCAGGGATGCCACGTCAGCGCCACGTGGATCGCCACGTCAGCGCCACGTGAGGTCTCCGTTAGTAAACTAAACGGCCGTCCCTTGTTTACCCACATTGAAACACTAATGTATAGTTAGTGCACTAAATTGGACAAATTAAAAGTTTATACACCACATTGAAATTTGGGGTAAAGTTAGTGACACTAATATGTAGTTTGCCCTAAAAAAAAAAAAAAGGGTCACTTGGGCGTTAAAGATGCTGTGATGTGTTACGTGAATTGCACGTGACACTTTTCCATCCACTTATCTAACGTGGCATTAACGGAAGGGGCCATAGTGACATTTCGTTCAAAGTATATGTAGTCATTTGTCCGGTTTTCAACTATAAGAGGGTTTACTGAAAATGGCCTAAATTTGAAGGGGGGCAAAGTGTAATTTACCAAAAAAAAAAAAAAAAAGAAAAAAAAGTGAAGTGCAGATTAGGTTGATCTCTATAAGATGGTTCATGCCAAGTCGCCAATTATAGAGTTTCTCTGATGCAGGGTTGTTCTTTGATGCAGGGCTCACAGCAAGCTAGCATGACTAGCCAATTTTATATTTTCTCGGTCACCTTCTCCTTCATTAAGCTAAGGTCTCTATATATCAAAAATTGATCACCTAACTAGAAGTAGCTGAAAATGTATGCAATTAGAACCATGATACATATAAAATAGGACACCTTCTTCAGTTGCCAAGAATTATCTTTAGCTTATTTATGAGACGCATTCTATCTTAAATGACAGAACTCATATATTGTTGGATGGTCCATAAAATCTTTGTTGGATCCTCTGTTTTTGAAACTTATTTCAAATTTTATACAATCTATTTGTATATAAGCACAATATGCTCAAACTGCCTTAAATAAGAGTTTACAAAATAAGCACCAGCATCCTACTAATTTCAAAACTGTAAATTTCAATGTGGTTCAACTAAAGGGTGGAAATCTTTTCACAATAGGATATTAGTAATGGCTCCCAGGTTCTGAGGTATCACAGCATTGACATGAATGGCCTCTTATCGAACGGCTAATAATGAAAAAGTTATTTCATTAACTGAACACGATTCATGTTTGCTTGATGAGGTATCTCTGTCAAACATATTTCTTTCAATGAAAAAGCCAGGTTGTTTCGGTTGAGATAGTATACTCTCACTACCCAACATCATAACCACAGATGACATGTTGGGCCTATCTTCTGGGCTTCGTTGCACACACAATAATCCCACATGGATTGATCGTAATAGTTCAGCTAAATTGCTAGAGTCCCCAACCAATGGGTCAATCAATTCCAAAGACCTGCCTTCTTTGTGTAGTCTCCATGCCTAAACCATTGAGAAACTCTTTCAATCAATAAAGGATTTTAATATCGAGAAAGAAAGTAAACAGTACTTAAATTGACACTTACATGTCCAAGAAGGTTAAGGTGGTGGTCTGGATGATGAAAACCTCTATTTTTCTTCCCACTTATTATCTCCAGTACCAAAACACCAAAGCTAAAGACATCAGATTTTACTGAGAAGATTCCATCAATCGCATACTCGGGGGACATGTAACCACTATAGGAAATCATTGAACAAAGAAATTATTTTATGAGCAATGGAAGTAGGATATACAACATATATGGAAATACTTACTATGTTCCAACCACTCTAGTCGTATTTGCTTCAGTTTCATTTCCTCCAAAACTTTTTGCCATGCCAAAGTCCGAAATTTTTGGGTTCAACTCATAATCAAGCAAAATGTTACTAACTTTGAGATCTCTATGGATAATTCGAAGTCTCGAATCTTGATGAAGATAAAGAAGCCCCCGAGCAATCCCATTAATAATGTGGAAGCGTTTTTGCCAATTCAGTAACTTGCTTCGTGTTTCATCTGTGCAAATTTTTCATCAAAATCAGTCCATGTCGCAGTTAATAAATTTCTTGAAAATAAATGGAAAATGATATTATATTATTAAAATGAATAAAAAGTTCAAATGGGACGACAAAAGGCTAGTAGTGTTCCCATTTCTCTTTAGAAAATACAAGCATTTCCAGTTGAATTGATCTCAATGGAATGCAATGAAACCATTGGTCAAAACATCACTCCAATATGATGGAAAGGGTTTATGAAGCTTGTATTTACTTCTCCAAAGTGCTACTTAAGGTAAACATGTCAAAGGTTTTGAGTGAGAGCCATACCAAAAATAAAGAAGTCCAAGCTTTTGTTGGGCATGTATTCATAGACCAATATCTTTTCTTCTTGAATGCAACACCCTAGAAGCTTCACGAGATTTCGGTGCTGAAGTTTGGCAACGCATGAGACTTCATTCATGAACTCGTCGAGTCCTTGTTTGGAATTCTTCGAAAGCCTCTTCACAGCTATTTCTTGCCCCCCTTCCAACACACCCTGAAATTTATCATTTCTAAAAGTTACAATACCCTGCTATAGAAAAAGGCATCAAATGGTTTTGTGCAATGCTAAATACCCCTTTTCTAAAATATATATACTAAAGATCTTCTATTTACAAAAAAAATTCATGGTATTGTATCTATATAAAAGGTCATTATCAGTCATTTTTCACTAGAACTAATTCAGAGGTCATAACCGATCTCATTTCCAGAAGTTAGATGTGCAAATTTATGATAAAGATCTATCGGCACAAATATTGGACCATGCAGATTGCATTGCATCGACTAATTTCCAAGATGATGCATAGAAGTGTGCCTATATTCTTACCTTGTAGACAGGTCCAAAACCGCCCTCTCCAAGCTTATTGTCAATTGAGAAATCATTGGTAGCATTGGCTACTGTAGTGAAGTCAAATAATGGTAACTCCAAATCTTCCTTTGGACTTGCAGTGGTGTAACTTCTTTCTTGATTGAATTCCTTTTTCCCTGCAACATATTAGTAGAAGTAATTTTATACTAATTTTATGGTTAAAATCAGCCAACTGAAACTAATTTTATACCACCCTCTTGTAGGGTATGAAATGTGGCTAATTAGATTACCTGGTCTACTTTGCTTCTTCTTCTTCCAAATGTACAAGGCCAGACCCAGGACTAGGAAAAGCATTCCTGCTAATACTGAGCCAACTATGATCCCTACTCGCTTCTTCCCATGGGAGACAAATCGAGCTTAACGTGAAGCAAACAATTACATACAAAATCAGGAATCAGAAAGCAAAAAACATAGGAATTCGTGCTATATTTGACGAGTATTTGGGAGCTAAAGATTTTTACCTTTACAATTGATCTGAAGGCTCTATTTTGTTCGTGGGTTTTATCAAGCAAAAAAAATAAAATATAAGAAATTGTACTTTTTCTTATTTGGTTGTAATGGAAAATTGTTAGAAGAAAAATAATTGAAAAAATTTTGGCTTCAAATGATTCCATCTTTTCCTTTCATTTTTTTTCCTTCACATTTTTTTCCCCTTTCCTTTGTTTCCATGGTAAATTCCACAAACCAAATAGAGGGTAAGAGAATCTATCCTAGGTTTTCTTTTAAAAGCATTTTTCAAGTTTCACTATCACATATGATGTTGGCTAGTCCCTGGTGGCCCAATTTGTAATATTTTCAAGGGAATTTATAAATGCACTCCCAATTTTCAAATGCTATTCAATTTTCTTTAGAACATCAAAATATGCAAGTTTTGTTAGTCAGATAGGCCCAACTCCAAGCATACTTTCTCAGGCTTGTGTCTTGGATACTAGGCCTAGCCTGACACTTTTTGATGTTTAGGACAGCAAGATCCAAGATGTACTCAACCAGGTACAAAGCCATGCAGAGGTATACATGGGCCAGACTTGAGAGGGCCCAATACTGGCCCATCCCAACTCTGTAAAGGGGTTCTTTATTGGCACCCCAAGACTTGCTTTTCATCCCCACTTGTTTTACACTTTAAGATTTTATAAAAAATTAAAAAAGTTTTCATAAAAATCGGTTGCTATGTCTACTAGAAAATATCATTTTGATGAACTTCGTAGAAGAAAGTTTTTCCCAAATCTATCGTTTAAGTAGATTTTTTGTCCATTTACAGTCTATTTCATAAATGGCTAAAAAGTCCACTTAAACAATAAATTTTGAAAAAACCTTTTTCTACAAAATTGTTTAAAATGGTGTTTTCTAGTGCATCACATGACCAGTTATAATGAAAATCTTTTATGTTTTTCATAAAATCTTAACATGTAAAATAAATGAGAGATGAAAAGCAAGTATTGGGTGCCAATAGAGCTCCCCCCCCCCCCTCTCTCTCTCTCTCTCTCTCTCTCAAAACTACTTGATCCAAGCCCATTCAAGGAGAAGAGATAGGAAGTCTGGGCTCGGCTCCCCCACCCCCCCCCCCCCCAAAAAAAATTATCAAACCCCCCCTTAGTTTAGGTTTTAAAAATCTAATGCAAAATATAAAAGGTTTTTACGAAACCCGGCGATGATGTCCATTAGAAAACATCATTTTGAACAACTTTGCAAAATAAAGTTTTTCCAAAATTATCGTTTATGTAGGTTTTTTTGGCAAAAAATGAAATGGAGATTATAAATGGCTAAAAGGTCTACATAAACAATAGATTTTCGAAAACCTTTCTTCTGTAAAGTTGTTCAAAATGATATTTTGTAGTAGAATATGCGGAGTTTTCACAGAAACTTTTTATATTTTGCATAAAACCTTAAAAACCTAAAGCATGAGGGTGTGAAAAAATTTTGGGGAGGGGCGGGGGGGGGAATAGCCATTCCCTTGGAAGTCTCCTTTTTAATGGGCTGAGAACTAGCCATGTAAAGGTGTACATGGGCCAGACTTGAGAGGGGCTAATACTGGCCCATCCCAACTTTCGCGATCCGAGCCCATTCTAGGAGAAAAATTGGAAGTCTCCTTTCTAATGGGCTGAAAAATTTTAGTTCAGTTCTTAGTCCTTTTACAGTCACTATGTCACATGGTCATTTAATGTGAAGGAATTAATGGTATACTCAGTGTAGAAGAATTGCGGTCATTCACATGTCTTGGAGGTATTAATGGTATACTCACCGTAGAAGTGTTGTGGCTTTTGCACTCAATGCTCAATGGGTGTAGAAATGAAAACTTGGAAAAAATTTGAGCCTACTGCCTACATGTCTTTTCTAATTTCTATTACTTTTGGCTATCAATACGGAAATGCCTCCCAAGCTAACATGCATTGATGGACATCGGAACACACATTTATGTGTTCGTAAAGGTGTATGGGACTCATATGCTAAACACGTGTAAGCATGTTTCGATGTCCATCATTACGTTTATCATGCTAGCAAGACTCTTTGGGAAATGCAAAAAATCTATATCTATAGTATATTTAAGAGTTTTCTTGCTGACCTCATTCTTTGCTTATGTGTCTCTTTAATAAACTTTCCTTCCAAAATCCATTCCTCTCCTCATCCTTGGCCCTACAAATGATGTCAGTTACTTTCTCTACTTTTTTTTCCCTCTCCAACCGTACAATCTTCCCACTTCCTCCTCTACTTTTCCCCTATCCCTTCTTCTCTATTTTTTTTTTCTTCAAACACAATGCCAGCACCACATTTTTTTTTTTTTTTTGGTTCTCTTCCCATTCCCCGTACACCTTTCTTCTCCCTCTACTTTTCTCTTATCCCTTCTTTTATTATTTAGTATGAGTTTTCTATTACTTTTTGAAGGAAGATGCTGACTAGATAGGCAATTGTTTAGTATGGGTTTTCTATTGCTAATTTTTTAAATAACCAGTTAGTGACTAGATAAGCAATGAGTAATCATGGGATCCTATAAAGTCATTTTTGTATTAGTTATCAAAATAAGTTCATAGCATTTTTGCTAAGACATGTAAAAGGAGAATCTTGAGTGCCTGGTTTGTTATAGATAAGCAATTATTTTATTTGATAAGTTTTCAAGCATATTTGACAACATATTCAATCAAGAATTAAATATTTTTTCCAATAGTTTCCTAATTGGATTTATACTCTTCTAAATTTCGTTTTCAATTAATCAGGTTGTCCCATTTTTTTTTTCTTCCCTTTTTCGGGAGAGCTATAAAGAAGTTGGGTATAGGCAACAACCCCTAATTGTCCAAAGCAATTAATGAGAAGATGGACACACACTGCTTTATAAATAGGGATGCAAAGAGTTGAACCATACATAAAAACAAGTTGGCATAAGCTTTGGATCACTAAGTTATTTGTTATTTTCATATTCATTTGTGATTCCCGCGCATCGCGCGGGTTCATACTAGTACAATATAAATTTAAAAGATTTTGTTATAACTAAGACGCTAATGTGGTAATGACAAATTCGTAATTAAAAACAATTGAATCTATTTTGTTTTAAATTTAAAGAAACAATGTAAATATAAAGTATGTTAACCTATCAATGAATCCGATAAAAATATCCGGTATAGGTATGCTTATATTTTTTCACACAAGAATATTGTAAATAAATAAATAAATATTCATTTCTATAGCTTAGGAGATGAATTCATACCTACTTCAGAGAAAGCCATCCGTATGTAGATCTCTTGCCCATTTTGTATGAACACCTTAATGTCAATCAAGTCACCAAACCAAAGCAAACATCCACTTCCTCCTGCACTTATATTCAAACTTGCATAAGCCATACAAGAACAATTCCTCAAGCACACCATATTGCATTCCTTAAGGCTCATGCTCTCATTAAACCAAGAATACTTCGTATCCGGCAATTTAACACCAAAGTACTTCACAAACCCATCTCCGCTTTGGCAATCCAACGCCGTCCTCCGAACACACCCATTCGACCAATCAGATATGTCCCATGCCTTTTGGAATTTCGCCACAAACCCATTCAAACACCCACAAATCGGTGAATCGTCGATGTTACAGCTGCCATATGCTCCACACAGAGCATAGGTGTCACAGTTATCTGTCTGTGTAGCTCTGTAGAGGTTCCAATCTTTGGTTCGATCGATCCAAATGGACCGCTCGACGATGCCACTCGGATTTAGCACTGACCTTGTAATAACTGAGCTGTTAATCAGATCATAGCTATAATACATATCCGTCTGATTAAAAACAAAGTAGAAGGTATAAATCGGATTGGGTCCTAAACTTGGGAGCCCACTGAACCGGAGACCGTTCCATGGACCAGATCGAAAAATCTCTTTCGAACCTTCTCTGATGACTAGCTGTGGAAATCCTTGAGGATCAAGCCGATTAGTAAAATTGCCACGAGCAGGATCATCTGGGCTTTTCCATGACGATAAATACCATTCTTTGCCGGTGATTGTGTTCCTTCCAAGCTTCATGCCTGGTAGGTGTGTATCACATGGGTAGTCAAAACTCTGCCACAGGAAGTTTTCGTCGTTTCCATTTCTGATTACAAGATTGCCCGACTCCAGAAGCTGCGCGACAGGATTAATTGCCGATGAATTGGTAGACCAAATGATGGTCTCGTTTCGATTGAGAAGGACGAGAATTCCATCGTTGGTGAATTTTAAAACACCTGATGAATCGAGGAGAGGGGTTTCTCTGTTTGCAACCCAAACTGCTGTCGTAGTCGATACTTCCTTGTACCATATTCCCAAGTATCTTCTAGCGGAATTGCCCGCAGGGCTGAAAAATCCAAGCTCGTAGGTTCCACCAGCTGAAACCAGGCTCTGGCCATCGCTTATTGATTGGGACGCATTTATGGTATCTGTAGCAGCGGACAGGATGAAGGTGGATAACAGAGATGTGCAGTGAAGAAGTATGGAATTGCCTTCCATTGATGTCTTCATAATTCTTCAGTGCGCTAGAGTACGTGGTAACAAAATGACTTGAAATATTAGAAGGAAATATTAGAAGTTTTGCTTGATGGGGATTTTGAGTTTAGGGTGATACCTTGATTTTCAGGGTGTGGAAACTTGTACATAGGGAGAATCACCAGTTTTAGTCTTCCACTATGGCCCCCTTATTTGGTTAGCCCGGCCACCATTAAATCATTGATGATAGTCTTAAAGATTCTTAATTTCATGCACTATTTTGGTAAAGTTAGAAATGATGGGATCTTTACCTATATTACATGCTTGGGGGTGTGATTATGGTAGGTAAACAGTAACTTGCTGAGGTATCAAGTTTGGAATTTTTCTCTTTTTTTTATTATTATTTTTTTTTTCTCTTTTTATTTATTTATTTTGTTCCTCACTGCCTTTTATCTTCTACCAGGGGGTTTCCACCAGTATACATAAAAAGCTTAACACCCCCCCCCCCCCCCAAAAAAAAAAAAAAAAAAAAAAACCAGCCGCCAAAGTAAATCACTAACTATATGAGTCAACAGAATTTGATATCAATCCGCCTAATAGCACAATAGAATATGCAGAAAATGTTTCACCCATATATTTGTGGGACCTCTGTTCTATAAGCGAGGGGCAATGGCGACTCCACTGAGTGGTAAAGGGAAGAAACAAACGTTCTACTATTTTGAAATACGGCAATGAAGCTAGCATAGAACAACTGAGGAACCAATGATAACTGATAACTGATTTGCTACCTCTCCCTCCAAAAATCAATTCCAAGAGGTAACATTTTGTTGCAAGAGGTAGCAAAAGTACATAATTTTTTTTGCTACCTCTTTCTCTCACTTCAAATCTAAAAGAGGAGAAAGAAGCTAGCAAATCAAATATTTGATTAAAAAATTGAAGGGTCTTACCGGAAATAATAATAAAATATTGAGATGCCCTAAAACCATAAATTCATTCATAAATAAGTGTGTTCTTTCAAACATTATTATTTGGATTTTTTTATAATTGTTGTTCACAGGGATAAACTTCACTGGGAGTAAGACTTAAAATAAGTGTGTTTTTTAAATGTTATTGTTTTGATACCTCATAATTATTATTGTTGGGATAAATTTCAATGAAAGTAAGACTTGAAATATCCCTAATCGTTAATCTAAAAAAACATAAAAACAATGGTATCCTCCCTTTGTGCTAAATTGAATCATGATTATCGAAAACTCCTCTTTGATCTTAATTGGATTTTGAAACATCCTGAAATGAGAATCACAAACGTCTTAGCTTAGCAATAAATTTTTTTTTTTCCTATTTTTAAGGGAGGGCATTTAAAACAAGTTATAAGATTTTTTTTTTTCAAATTTATTTATTTATGGGTAAAATGTAAAAAACCCCCCTGAGGTATAGAGGATCAACAAATAACCCTCTTTATGTTTTAATTTTGTCAATGTATCCCCTAGTTCAATTGGAAGACAAAACCAATTGTTGATGGCCACCCAATTGGCCATGACGCTGGCGAAAGTTTTGGTGATTTTGGGTAATACGGGTTCCTTAACGGTATCATATGCGTAATCACATGATTAATTTTCGTCAAATTTCATCAACGGTGAGTAACAGTGGAGCACATTGACAAAAATTAAAGCATAAGGGAGGCACATTAACAAAATTAAAACATAAAGGACCCTAAACCATTTGTTGACCCCCCATACTTCAGAAGGGTTATTTGTAGTTTTTCTTTTATTTATTAAGAACTAAGGGTATCTTAGGTGTTATTCTGAGTCTCTAACAGTAGTTTGAGGTCAAACTAATCATCTTACGATTTATATGAGACGTTCTATACCTACACAAGCAACGATAATTACGATAAATTGAAACGATAATATCTGAGGAACACATTCAGAATAATTATTCAACCAACCCTACGAGGCAAAATCAATGATAAGTTGTTCTACTAGAAAGCACGAGAAGTGGGTTCAATTCTACTTTTACGCCGAGAAATAGACAGCAACAATTCCTACTAGAGAAATACACACGGCATCATTATATTATTATTTTTTTTCCTCTTCACATTAAGAATGTCAAGCAATTCTTCTATTAGCTGCGCTAGCTGTAACATTTGACTTCATTGTTTTTTTTGTTTTTGTTTTTTTGGGTGCAGACTTCTTTATTTGTCCACATGATGACAAAACTGCCAAATTTATGCCAAAATTGTACTACGAAGTAATAGTTTATAATTATATAAATACAAAAATTTATGCCAAATCTATATTTTCTCAAATATGTGAAGGAGAGTTTATAATTATATAAATACAAAAATACATGCAAAAAATTAAATCCCCCAAATTATTTGAGCAAGTGATAGAATTTTCCATACTAGTGTTGAGGCAAGTATTTTGAAATGGTAATTTGGCTTTGAAGTCTCCCTGACTCGGACAGTTGGAGACACCAATATCACAGCTCATATGAGTACTGAAATCTTCCTCCAACGTTTCATTACATATGAAGCTTCCATGCCTGAGCAATTCAAAATCAAACTATATTATCAACAATAGCTAGTTTTAACATAGAAAATTGAGCAAATATTGGTTAAAAAACTTATGTGCCCAATGAGGTTATGATTGTGGCCTGGATGATAAAAACCTCTATTTTTTTTTCCCACTCACTATCTGTAGCAACAAAACACCAAAGTTGAAGACATCAGATTTCGTCGGGTAGAGTCCGTCACTTGCGTACTCGAGGGACATATAACCATTGTATAAAGCCATTGAACAAAGAAACACAATGATAATCAATAAAATTAGATTAAAAACAACATTCTAGAAGTACTTACTATGTTCCAACCACTGTATAAAACCATTGAACAAAGAAACACATTGATAATCAATTCAATTAGATTCAAAATAACATTCTAGAAGTACTTACAATGTTCCAACCACTTTATTTGTGTTTGCCTTTGTTTCATTCCCACCAAAACTTCTAGATAAGCTAAAGTCGGATATTTTTGGGTTCATCTCATTGTCTAATAAAATATTGCCTGCTTTGAGGTCTTTATGGATTATCCTTAGTATTGAATCTCGATGAAGATAAAGGAGCCCCCTGAGCAATTCCACTGATGATGTGGAAGCGCTTAGGCCAATCTAGAAGAATGCTTTTCGTGTGATTTTTTTCCCAATTAATTCCATTTACTAGATGTTTAAATTCTTGAATATAAATATGAAAAAATTCCATGACTCCATAATCAAGGGAATAATAGAAAAGAATTCATGTGGCAATAAATGTATTAGTGAAACTGAAGTTATCCCTTGGCGACACCCGTAAAACTGGATGACAATAGGTGATGGCTAGTATAGATTCCCCTTTACCTTGATTCATGAATCAGTACTCAATCTTGTTACCATAAAGTTACCCTAAGGTCTGGTGAACTCATCACCCTCAAAAATTAAGAAGGTTTTAGAGTTTGTACAATGAAAAATGCAGGACTGCAGGTTAGGGTTTTGTGAGAAAGTTATACCAAAAATAAAGAAATCCAAGCTTTTATTAGGCATGAATTCATAGATCAACATTGTTTCATCAACTTGAATGCAGCACCCTAGAAGCTTCACTAGATTTCAATGCTGAAGTTTGTTGATATGTTTGATTTCATTCTTGAACTCATCGAGTCCTTGTGTAGAATTCTTTGAGAGCTTCTTCATAGCTATTTCTTTACCGTCTTCTAACATACTCTGGAAATTAATTCAGTTTGAGTTATGCCCAAAAATTATGTTTCTTCTACAAAACCCAAAAAGCTCAATACAATTGTAAAATGTCACACCCCTTTTCAAATACCTACAATTACATCTCCAAACGGGTGGATGTCTTTCATAAAAAGAAAAAAGGAAATAACATCCTTACTTTGCTATCTAAGGAAAGGAGTGATAAAAATTCCCAAACATTTACAATGATGAGTTATGCGTCATTTTTTTGAAATTTTGAATAGCAAAGTAGTGATGGAAAACTACTAATACAAAGATTGACTTTGGTACCACAAGCACGGTAAAATTGAAACAGTGAATGGTTGCTGTTTAAAGTTTTTACCTTATAGACAGGTCCAAACCACCCTGTCCTAGCTTATTGTTAATTGAGAAGTTATTGGTAGTGTTAACTATTGTAGCTAAGTCACAAATTGGTAACTCTTGATCTTCAGTGGTGTAACCTTTTTTCAAATTATGCCCATTCTTTCCTGTAACATAGAGAACAAAGAGCACAAATGATACATAGAATGCATTTTCTTTAGAATATTGATTATTAAGGGAATTTTGACTCATACATGGAAACTTCCGCAATTGGGGTTCCTTCATATATTCTCAAATGGTAGGTACTAGTTATAAGATTGATATGATGGCTTCCGTCTTTCAAATTTATTTTTTTACCATCCCCTTTTATGCATCCCATTCCAGTTGAGTTACACGAACCCTTGAAGAGGAACTTAGGGGCTACAAAAATCATATTGATTGGATGATGTTCATCATGTAAATTAAATGTGTAAATTTTCTTGAAGATGTTGCAAAAAATGTAAAATGGTTGCAGAACAGAAAGCTAAAATCTTCCATTTAAACCAAGAAAAGCCGTATCCCAATTACACGGGATTGGCTACATGAATATTTTCTAACAAGCTTATATACATCTTTCTTTCCCTTATCCTAACAAGTTTAGATTCATGTTCTCTCCATCCTTTGGACCTAACTTATAGTATGAATCATCATACGTCTTAAGCTTAACCTCGATTACTGCCTACTCAGCTTTCTTTTTGGCTAACTTATCTTTCGCAACTTTAATCACTCCTACCTTCATGTAGACTTTATTACATGCATGTTTTGACCTAAATATTGTTTGAACCTCCTCATCTAACCACCAAGTTTTCTTAGTTATTAGACCATTTTCCTTGGGTTCTCCATGAACTTTAATCATTCCTACCTTCATATTTTCCTTTTCTTTCTCATCTATTTCCTTCATACATCTAATTAATTTCATTAATCTGTGCAGTGTGCCTAAAATTTCTCTTAGTATTACTTTACAATCCTTACAAGCTCCTGATCTATTTTCTTAGTATGGAAGAATTATTTTAAAATAAGTGCTAGTGCTTATAAGATTACATGTCTTAATCAATTCTAAGATAGTATCTCCTCCTTTACTCCTCCTTCATTCCTTTAATCAAATCCATATTTCTCACAAACCCTCTTATATCCTTCACTATTCTTCCCTAGATGACCATTTAAGTCCCATCACATGGCAAACACATCACTTCCTTGAGAGGTCGATGTTACCCAACTCAAAATAATGCATGGAAGGGTTGGCTAAGGTGTTTGAAAGTGTACGTTTGATGATGGAGTATTAAGAAGTAGTGTCGATACTCTTTCCAAGCATGAGCTATCTTTATCTTCACATCCAATGCCCAATTTTCAGTACTCACAAATGAACTTAATTTGGCCTAATATGTGTCTACAAATGTGCAGTAGATGGATTTAAGCTAATGATATATGAGCCAATTCCTTTGTCTTTATGCTAGCCATGAAATAAAAGGAAAGCTAATGATGAAACCCATGCTGATTTATGAATCCTCGCTACTGTTTTTGATGTAAGAATTTCTTATAAAATTCATACGGGTTAAGATGCACCTTAGTCACGTGATATTACGTGTTTACGAGATATGGATAGGATGTGTAGGGCCTTATAGAAAAGATTCATGATTAAAGAAGCATTAAATGAGGAGGCTTTCAGTTGCAGTACCATAGACTATTGAGGGGTTAACCGCATGGGGTTTTACCCTATGTGATAATGACACACAACCACTCTCCCTCTATTTTCTTTTGTTACCTTGACTCTCCCACTCCTTCTTGTCTCTCCATGTGCTACGTGCCGGTGACTTTCCCTCACCTCTTTAATGCATTCATTCAGCAAAGGTAATGAGTTCATAATGAAAGAACTCATTGATCCTCCTCATCTATATGTATGCCCTTGGTTCCCATCCTCACATAACCTAGCTTAATAAGGTTTAGTCTTATCCCATTGAAAAGACATGAGTGTATGTAGAGGATGGAAGGCCATAGCCTGATAGCCGGGACTACCATGTTAGTAAGCTTCTCAATCTCTGTCAATGGAGATGCAGGTATATGTTCATTTCTGATATGCATGCTTATGAACTTGGCAATACAAATATATATAAGTCTAACTTTTGAAACTTATTTCAAATTTTATACAATTTGTTTGCATATATGCACAACATGTTCAAACTGCCTTAAATGGGAGTTTACAAAATAAGCATCAGTATCCTACTAATTTCAAAACTGTAAATTTCAAGGTGGTTCAACTAAAGGGTGGAAATCTTTTCACAATAGGATATAATTAGTAAAGGCTCTCAGGTTCTGAGGTATAATAGCATTGACATGAAATGCCTTCTATCGAGCGGCTAATAATGTAATAGTTATTTCATTGGCTGAACATGATTCATGTTTGCTTGACGAAGTATCTCCGTCAAGCATATTTCTTTCAGTGAAAAAACCAGGTTGTTTCGGTTGAGATAGTATACTCTCACTACCCAACATCATAACCACAGATGACATGTTGGGCCTATCTTCTGGGCTTCGTTGCACACACAATAATCCCACATGGATTGATCGTAACAGTTCAGCTAAATTACAAGAGTCTCCAACCAATGGGTCAATCAATTCCAAAGACCTGCCTTCTTTGTGTAGTCTCCATGCCTAAACCATTGAGAAACTCTTTCAATCAATAAAGGATTTTAATATTGAGAAAGAAAGCGAATAGTACTTGAATTGACACTTACATGTCCAAGAAGGTTAAGGTGGTGGTCTGGATGATGAAAACCTCTATTTTTCTTCCCACTCACTATCTCCAGCACCAAGACGCCAAAGCTAAAGATGTCGGATTTTACTGAGAAGATTCCATCAATCGCATACTCGGGGGACATGTAACCACTATAGGAAATCATTGAACAACGAAATTATTTTATGAGCAATGGAAGTACGATGTACAACATATATGGAAATACTTACTATGTTCCAACCACTCTAGCCGTATTTGCTTCAGTTTCATTTCCTCCAAAACTTCTTGCCATGCCGAAGTCCGAAATTTTTGGGTTCAACTCATAATCAAGCAAAATGTTACTAACTTTGAGATCTCTATGGATAATTCGAAGTCTCGAATCTTGATGAAGATAAAGAAGGCCCCGAGCAATCCCATTAATAATATGGAAGCGCTTTTGCCAATTCAGCAACTTGCTTCGTGTTTCATCTGTGCAAATTTTTCATCAAAATCAATCCATGTTGCAGCTAATAAATTTCTTGAAAATAAATGGAAAATGATATTATATTATTAAAATGAATAAAGAGTTCAAATGGGATGAAAAAAGGCTAGTAGTGTTCCCATTTCTCTTTAGAAAATACAAGCATTTCTAGTTGAATTGATCTCAATGGAATGCAATGAAACCATTGGTCAAAACATTACTCCAATATGATGGAAGGGGTTTATGAAGCTTGTATTTACTTCTCTAGAGTACTACTTAAGGTAAACATATCAAAGGTTTTGAGTGAGAGCCATACCAAAAATAAAGAAGTCCAAGCTTTTGTTGGGCATGTATTCATAGATCAACATCTTTTCTTCTTGAATGCAACATCCTAGAAGCTTCACGAGATTTCGATGCTGAAGTTTGGCAATGCATAAGACTTCATTCATGAACTCGTCGAGTCCTTGTTTGGAATTCCTCGAAAGCCTCTTCACAGCTATTTCTTGCCCCCCTTCCAACACACCCTGAAATTTATCATTTCTAAAAGTTACATTACCTTGCCATAGAAAAAGGCATCAAATGGTTTTGTACAATGCTAAATATATGCTATATATCTTCTATTTACAAAAAAATTCATCGTATTGTATCTATATAAAAGGTCATTATGAGTCATTTTTCACTAGAACTAATTTAGAGATCGTAATCGATCTCATTTCCACAAGTTAGATGTGCAAATTTATGATAAAGATCTATCGGCACAAATATTGGACCATGCAGATTGCATTGCATCGACTAATTTCCAAGATGATGCATAGAAGTATGCCTATATAATTACCTTGTAGACAGGTCCAAAACCACCCTCTCCAAGCTTATTGTCAATCGAGAAATCATTGGTAGCATTGGCTACTGTAGTGAAGTCAAATAATGGTAACTCCAAATCTTCCTTCGGACTTGCAGTGGTATAACCTCTTTGTTGATTGAATTCCTTTTTCCCTGCAACATATTATTAGAAGTAATTTTATACTAATGTTACAATTAAAATCAGCCAACTGAAACTAATTTAATACTACCCTCTTGCAGGGTATGAAGTGTGGCTAATTGGATTACCTCGTCTAATTTGCTTCTTCTTCTTCCAAATGTACAAGGCTAGACCCAAGACTAGGAGAAGTATTCCTGCTAATACTAAGCCAGCTATTATCCCTACTCGCTTCTTCCCATGGGAGCCAAATCGAGCTTAATGTGAAGCAAACAATTACATATAAAATTAGGAATCAGAAAGCAAAAAAAGCAGGAATTCATGTTGTATTTGACAAGTATTTGGGGGCCAACTTTTTAGATTTTTCCCTTTACAATTGATCTTAAGGGAATCTATCCTAAGTTTTCTCTTAAAAACATTTTTCAAGTTTCACTACCATATGTGATGTTGGCTGGTCCTGGTGGTCCAATTTGTAATATTTTCAAGGGAATTTATAAATGCACTCCCAATTTTCAAATGCTATTCAATTTTCTTTGAAACATCAAAATATGCAGGTTTTGTTAGTCAGATAGGCCCAAGTCTAAGCATTCTTTCTCAAGCCTATATCTTGGATACTAGGCCTTCGATGTTTAGGACAGCACGATCCAAGATGGACTCAACCAGGTACAAAGCCATGCATAGGTGTATATGGGCCAGACTTGAGAGGGCCTAATATTGGCCCATCCCAACTCTCTAAAGGGGGCTCTATTGGTACCCCAAGACTTGCTTTTCATCTCCCACTTGTTTTACATTAGGTTTTATGAAAAATATAAAAGGGTTTCATAAAAATCAGTCGCTATCTCCACTAAAAAATATCATTGTGACCAACTTTGTAGAAGAAACTTTTTCCCAAATCTATCGTTTAGGTGGATTTTTTGTCCATTTACAGTCTCTATTTCATAAATGGCTAAAAAGTCCACTTAAACAATAAATTTTGGAAAAACTTTCTTCTACAAAGTTGTTCAAATGATGTTTTCTAGTGGATTACGTGATCAGTTTTAACCGAAATATTCTATATTTTTCATAAAATCTTAACATGTAAAATAAATGGGAGATGATCAACAAGTATTGGGGTGCCATAGAGCCCCCCCCCCCCCCCCCCCCCCCTCCAAAAAAAAAAAAACTATCTGATCCAAGCCCATTCAAGGAGAAGAGATTGGAAGTTTGGGCCTACTATTCCCCCCCCCCCCCCCCCCCCTTTAGTTTAGGTTTTAAAAATTTTATGCAAAATATAAAAGGTTTTTACAAAAACCGGCCATGATGTCTATTAGAAAACATCATTTTGAACAACTTTGCAAGGAAAAGATTTTTCAAAATCTATCGTTTATGTAGACTTTTTGGCAAAAAATGAAATAGAGAATATAAATAGCTAAAAAGTCTACATAAACGGTAGAGTTTGGAAAAACTTTCTACAGCAAGGTTGTTCAAAATGATGTTTTGTAGTGGATTATACAGCTGGTTTTTATAAAAACCTTTTATATTTTGCAAAAAACCTTAAAAACCTAAAGCATGAGGGGTGTGATAAAAAAATTTTTGGGGGGTGGGGGAGCCCTTTCCTTAGAAGTCTCCTTTTTAATGGGCTGAGAACTAGCCATGTAAAGGTGTACATGGGCCAGACTTGAGAGGGCCCAATACTGGCCCATCCCAACTCTCCTAATCCGAGCCCATTATAGGAGAAAAATTGGAAGTCTCCTTTTTAATGGCCGAGAAATTTTAGATGAGTTCTTACTCCTTTTACAGTCACTATGTCACATGATCATTTAATGTGAAGGAATTAATGGTATACTCACTGTAGAAGAATTGCGGTCTTCACATGTTTTTTTTTTTTTTTTTTTTTTTTTTTTTGATCTAAGGAGGTATTAATGGTATACTCACCGTAGTAGTGTTGCGGCTTTTGCACTCAATGCTCAATGGGTGTAGAAATGAAAACCTGGAAAAAATTTGAGCCTACTGCCTACATGTCTTTTCTAATTTCTATTACTTCTTGGCTATCAATACGAAAATGCCTCCCTAGCTAACATGCATTGATGACATGGGAACAAACATTTATGTGTTCGTAAAAGTGTATGGGAATCATATGCCAGACACGTGTATGTATGTTTCGACATCTATCATTACGTTTATTCTGCTAGCAAGACTTTTTGGGAAATGCGAAAAGTACAATTTAAATTTTACGGATTTTGTTATAACTTAGATGCTAATGTGGTAATGCCAAATTCGTAATTAAAAGCTATTGAATCTATTTTGTTTTGAATTTAAAGAAAGAACGTAAATATGAGGTATGTTAACCTATCAATGAATCTGATAAAAATATCCGTTATAGGTATGCTCATATATTTTTTCACACAAGAATATTGTAAATAAATATTCATTTTTATAGCTTAAGAGATGAATTCATACCTACTTCAGAGGAAGCCATTCGTATGTAGATCTCTTGCCCATTTTGTATGAACACCTTAATGTCAATCAAGTCGTCAAACCAAAGCAAGCATCCACTTCCTCCTGCACTTATATTCAAACTTGTATAAGCCATACAAGAGCAGTTCCTCAAGCACACCATATTGCATTCCTCAAGGTTCATGCTCTCATTGAACCAAGAATACCTCGTATCCGGCAATTTAACACTAGAGTACTTGATAAACCCATCTCCGCTTTGGCAATCCAATGCGGTCCTCCGAACACACCCATTCGACCAATCAGATATGTCCCATGCCTTTTGGAATTTCGCCACAAAGCCATTCAGACACCCACAAATCGGTGAAACGTCGATGTTACAGCTGCCATATGCGCCACACAGAGCATAAGTGTCACAGTTATCTGTCTGTGTAGCTCTGTAGAGGTTCCAACCTTTGGTTCGATCGATCCAAATGGACCGCTCGACGATGCCACTCGGATTTAGCACTGACCTTGTAATAACTGAGCTGTTAATCAGATCATAGCTATAATACATATCCGTCTGATTAAAAACAAAGTAGAAGGTATAAATCGGATTGGGTCTTAAACTTGGAAACCCACTGAACCGGAGACCGTTCCATGGACCAGATCGAAAAATCTCTTTCGAACCTTCTCTGATGACTAGCTGTGGAAATCCTTGAGGATCAAGCCGATAAGTAAAATTACCACGAGCAGGATCATCTGGGCTTTTCCATGACGATAAATACCATTCTTTGCCGGTGATTGTGTTCCTTCCAAGCTTCATGCCTGGTAGGTGTGTATCACATGGGTAGTCAAAACTCTGCCACGGGAAGTTTTCGTCGTTTCCATTTCTGATTACAAGATTGCCCGACTCCAGAAGCTGCGCGACAGGAGTAATTGCCGATGAATTGGTAGACCAAATGATGGTCTCGTTTCGATTGAGAAGGACGAGAATTCCATCGTTGGTGAATTTTAAAACACCTGATGAATCGAGGAGGGGGGTTTCTCTGTTTGCAACCCAAACTGCTGTCGTAGTCGATACTTCCTTGTACCATATTCCCAAGTATCTTCTAGCGGAATTGCCCGCAGGGCTGAAAAATCCAAGCTCGTAGGTTCCACCAGCTGAAACCAAGCTCTGGCCATCACTTATTGATTGGGACGCATTTATGGTATCTGTAGCAGCGGACAGGATGAAGATGGATAACAGAGATGTGCAGAGAAAAAGTATGGAATTGCCTTCCATTGATGTCTTCAGAATTCTTCAGTGCACCAAGAGTACGTGGTGACAATACGACTTGATCGAAATATTAGAAGTTTTGCTTGATGGAGATTTTCGAGTTTGGGGTGATGTTTGATTTTCAGGGGTGTGGAAACTTGCATATAGGGAGAATCATATCACCAGTTTTAGTCTTCCACTATGGCCCCCTTATTTGGGTTGCCCGGCCACCATTAAATCATTGATGATAGTCTTCAAGATTCTTAATTTCACGCACTACTTTTGTATAGTTAGAAATGATGGGATATACATAAAAAACTAAAGACTGAAGATCCCACCCACCCCAATCAACCGCCAAAGTAAACCACTGACTTTAAGAGTCCACAGAATTTGATATCAATCCGCCTACTAGCACAATAGAATATGCAGAAAATGTTTCACCCATATATTTGTGGGACCTCTGTTCTATAAGCTAGGGGCTATGGCGACTCCACTGAGTGGTAAAGGGAGGAAACAAACGTTCTACTATTTTGAAATACGGCAATGAAGGTAGCATAGAACAAATGAGGGACCAATGATAACTGATAAGTCACTGTCATCTTGGTCCTTTGGGTTGCAGTGGACAGTGGTCTGAGGGGATATTTGGGGAACAGGTGGTTGGTCGATATCCATGTGGCTAAGACGAATGGGAAGTATTTGGATAGACATAGGGTCTTGTTTTCCATACTAGTTGACCTTTGAATGCAACAATCAAAAGTGGATAGTGAATTAGTGATCACTTGAATCATCATAACGATCTGAAGTGCATAAAATAGAAAAAAAAATTGACAGAATTATGCTTTTAAAGACTATATTAAGGCTCCTAAGAAAGCAATAATCGCCCATATTTGATTTCAAACCACTCTATCTGCAATAATTTTTTGCAAGCTGTCGAAAATCGAAATCAGTTTTCATGGTCGGTAGTGTGAACAGAATTATACCTTCTTTTTTTTTTCTTTTTTTTTTTTAGTGGAAACAAACATCACCAAAATGTCAGCAACAACAAGCTGGAAATTTTTTCCAAACCCCTTTCTCAAGAAACTTTCCCTTTTTATACTAAAAAAGTTTGTTGGGTTGTGTAACAAAGGACATCATTAATGAGTATTTTTTTTCTCTGTTTTACCAGCGCCAGCTCTAAATATTTGACCTTTTTATTTCTCCTCATTGTGACAAAACTTCCAAATTTATGCAAAATTTTACTAATAATATTAGATTGCCATTAACCAAACCTTTTTTATTTTTATTTTTTATTTTTTTGGCAATCGATAGAATTTACCTATACACCTAATTCCCCATAATACCCAAATTTAACCCAAACAAATATTATATGTTACAAATAACTCAAAAATTGAAGTAAATTATATAGGGGGAATTATAGATAGGTCCGGCTACGGCAAACAACTACAGTTCAATACAAATGATTACTAACTTACTAGTAAATGGCTACTAACTTAACTAAAAATGATTGCTAACTGTAATTGAACTATAATTGTTCGATTAGTACCTATTTGTGGAATTACCTGGTCTAAAAATTCCCGATTCAGAGCTGTCACCGGCTTAAACTAAGGTTCACTGGCTCTAATTGATGAGTACTTGCAGTTTCGGTATGACTAATATAGAGAATACTGAGATGGACATCAAAGGAGCAGAAAAAAAGCATTATGGTATAGCCTTTCTGATCTAGAATGCCCACAAAATGAATGAATGAAAGACGTACCCTATGTTTTCAACTGGTACCCTAACCATCGATATCCCAGTCTGTAACCTATTGATCACACATATTATTAAAAAATGTGATTAAGTTATTACAAAAATGTATGATGTCTCACATTTGTAGTAACTCGCGTATCTTTATTTATTTATTTTTTTCATTTGATAAGAAAGCAAACTAAAAGAGCAAATAAAAGCATTAGATGATAGTCGCTAAACTAGCAGTACTTGGACTGACATATGAAAGTTAATGAACGGCCGATAAAAAGCTAGGCCAACGTGGATAACCCGAGTAGTCATGCCCAAAAGTCAAATAAACGCATGAGACTCCAAAACATTTCACTGGATGACACCCAAAAACAATAAAAAAGTAAAAAGCAAACGCCTAGTGAGGCTTCAAGAATTATCACAAGTTCTCATATTTTAAGACATAGTTGGAATCTCAATACACGAGTCATCATTTCATAAAGATTTATTTATAAATTTTCAATAAAAAATATCATGTAATTTAATCACACATGACAATTAATTAAAGTTTGATATTCGCACTCACACAATAATATTATATTGGAATTGTTTGTTTGTTAGCTTTGATCGGTTGACCAACGTGAACCCTTTTCTTATTCCCTCCGTTTTTAATTAACTGTTCCATTTGAAAAAACACGTTTTTTAAAAGACCTTATTAAATGCTTTCACATCAACTCATATGTTTGAATATTTTAATTTTTACCCTCAAATGTTCACAACATTGGAAAAAGAGAGAGTACCCTTTTAAGGGTAGTTTAGGAAATCAAATAAGAAAAATCATTGACTTTTTTAATGTGATAATAATTTTGGAATATCCTTAAAAAAAAAAAAGATCAATTAAATAAGAACGGAGAGAATAGCATATTGTTGACACATTTGTATCCACTATAGTACAACTCTACAAATAATGAATATAATGATAATGCACATTTGGAATTAGTTGTTCAAAATAAAGCAAGCAAACAATTTATGGTTTCACACGTGCAATGCACGTGTGGGCCAACTAGAACACTTAATATCATGTGGGTGAAACCCTATGTAAGGTGTTCTTTCACTTGGATTTGTTTGAAATTGACAAAAAAAATTTATGTGTCAATTGATGGAGAATTTCACTGTCAATTGAAATTTTCTCATTGGATGAATTGACAAAAAAATTCTCCATCAATTGAAGAATTGACAGAAAACCTCAATTGATGGAGGAATTCTTCGTAAAAATGCTTTTTATTTTTATTTTTTATTTTTATGGTGACCATAGATCTTGGATAAATTCCTTCCCCGATTAAAAACGAAAAGCCACCAAAATAAAAAATAAAAAATGCGCCTGCACTTTTTCCAAAATTCCTTCCTCAATGGCTTGTGAATACAGAAATGCGTCGATCACGGCATCACGGGACCCGAACAGTAAATCATGACTATATTGAATGAGACACATCTACCAATTGCCAGGCATTACCCAAAGGAATTGACTTTTGGCCTTCTAGAGTCCATCCTACGTTGAACTTGAGGACTCGTCGATTATCACAATTGGATTTCTTGTAATTGTTGTTTACAGGGATAAACTTCACCGAAGTAAGATTTAAATAAAATAGGTGTGATCTTCAAAGGTTATTGTTTTGACATCTCATAATTGTTATTGTCGGGATAAATTTCAATGAAAGTAAAACTTAAAATATCCTTAATTGTTAATATAAAAAAACATAAAAACAATGGTATCGTCCTTGTTACTAAATTGAATCATGATTATCGAAAACTCCTCTTTGGTAAGGATACCTATTTCCAATAAGTCCTTGTGCTTCATTAGAATGACAATAGAAAAATAAAATAAAAAACTGTTAATTGGATTTTGAAACATCCTGAAATGAGAATCACAAACGTCTTAACTTAGCAATAAAATTTTTTTTCCTATTTTTAAGGGAGGGTGTTTAAAACAAGTTATAAGTTTTATTTTTATTTTTATTTTTATTTTTGTTTTTTTATTTTTTATGGGTAAAATGCAGAAAACCTCTGAAGTATGAAGGGTCAACAAATAACCCTTCTTATGTTT
Source organism: Liquidambar formosana (assembly GCA_039720395.1). Taxonomy (NCBI): domain Eukaryota; kingdom Viridiplantae; phylum Streptophyta; class Magnoliopsida; order Saxifragales; family Altingiaceae; genus Liquidambar; species Liquidambar formosana. The sequence goes on along the minus strand of CM077834.1, from coordinate 9,897,121 downwards.
TAATTTTGTCAATGTGTCTCCTAATTCAATTAGAAGACAAAACCAATCGTCCCAATTGGTCATGACGCCTGCAAAGGTTCTGGTGATTTTGGGTAACACGGGTCTATTAACGGTATCACGTGCTTAACCACGTGACTAATTTTCGTCAAATTTCATCGGTGAGTAACAGTGGGACACATTAACAAAAATTAAAACATAAGGGAGGCACATTAACAAAATTAAAACATAAAGGACCCCAAACCATCTCCTAACCCCCTATACTTCAGGAGGGTTATCTGCAATTTTTTCTTTATTTATTAACAACTAGGTGTATCCTAGGTGTTACTCTAAGTCTTTAACAAAAATTTGAAGTCAAACTAATCATCTTACGATTTATGTGAGATGTTTCATACCTATACAAATAACAATAATTACGGCAAGTTGAAACAGTAATATCTCGAAGCATATTTAGGGCGAATAGTCAACCAACCCGGCCAACAAAGGCAAAATCAATGATAAGTTACTAGAAAGCACGAGAAGTGGGTTCAATTCTACTTTTACGCCGAGAAATATACAGCTACAATTCCTACTAGAGAAATACACACGGCATCATTATATTATTATTTTTTTTCCTCTTCACATTAAGAATGTCAAGCAATTCTTCTATTAGCTGCGCTAGCTGTAAACATTTGACTTCATTGTTTTTTTTGGGTGCAGACTTCTGTATTTGTCCACATTATGACAAAACTGCCAAAATTGTACTACGAAGTAATAGTTTATAATTATATAAATACAAAAATACTAGTGATGGAATATAAGTGAAGGCAAAGAAAAAGAATTTTCCATACTAGTGTAGAGGCAAGTATTTTGAAATAGTAATTTGGCTTTGAAGTCTCCCTGAGTCGGACAGTTGGAGACACTAATATCACAGCTCATATGAGTACTGAAGTCTTCCTCCAATGTTTCATTACACATCTATATATGACTTGATCTATAATTCTATATTTAAGTAAATGGTTCCAATGCTTGATATATTGGGTATCATATGCGTGGACCCTTCCTCCAACTATCAATTATTCCTTTTGGCCCACGTTGATATATATTAATATATATCTTAGGTATGATATGCGATGAACCTTCCTCCTACTCTCCAACCATTAATTTTTTCCATGATGTATAGCTAAGGGCTGTCTGGGGACTCTCTCATGGACTTAAAAAATTTAAACCTCAATAGTTCCTAAGACCAAACAGTCTGATATTTTGATCCACCCAATCTAAGACTACATCAGCTTTGGATCCATAAATTACTTGTAAGTGATGGTCTATGACTTTATACAGCATCACCCTTGTACTCCTTTGTCATTATTACGAAATTTTATATTGGCCTTGCTCTGATCATTAACCTCTCCCTTGGATATTTTAATGTTTAGCTCATGTGGGTAGAATCCTCCTCTAACTATTGTTATACATTTAAGTTTTGAGGTGTAAGGTTCCATATCGGCTAATCAATATTGACCTTAGGAGTGTATAAAGTTTCATATTTTTTTCAAGAGTTAGGTCCTAGTAGAAGTTAAATAAGAATTAATTTTATGAGCTCTTGGGCCCTTTTGGGCCTTTTTTTTAACCTACTTGATCTTAAGAATGTATGGCTATTTTTGTTATGAGAGAATAAGGGAGGAAGCGGAATGGTGATTCCATTCTTACAAAAAAAAAAAAAAAAAAAAAAAAAAAAATTGTTTGGTTGTACAAGAGAATGAAATGGCTATTTCTTTGTGGGGGTCTATTCCCTCAGATGAGGGAATAGTCATTCCTTACTAAACCAAAATGAATGTCTATTCCCACCTTTCAAAGAGTAAAAATCATTGAAAATGGGTCTCACTTATGCTTTTGCATTCCATTCCCACCCCTTACCAAACATTGAAATGGAATGTCCATTTCCATTCCCATTCTCATTCTATTCTCATTCCCACTTTCATTCTATTTCATTTCTTCAAACCAAATGCAGCCTATAAGGTTTCACATCTTTTTTAAGAACTAAGCCTTTTTAGAGGTTGAGTATGAGTTAACTTTATAGAATTTGGGCTCCTTTTGGACTATGTTGTATAGGTGGGCTTTTTCATTATGCATTTGGGTCCGGTTATTGCTACTCCTCAATTTTATTTGCACCCCCATTTTATGAAAAATATAAAATGTTTTTATAAAATCTGGTAATGAAGTCCATTAGAAAAACATTATTTTGCAACTTTTCATAAGAAATTTTTTCAAAAATCTGTCGTTTAACGAGATTTTTTTTTATCATTTACGATCTTTGTTTCATTTTTATGAAAAAATTTACTTAAATAACAAATTTTGGAAGAAAATTTTCTTGTAAACTTATTCAAAATGATGTTTCCTAATGGAATTTGCGGTGGTTTTCATAAAAACTTTTAATATTTCATAAAAAAACTAAAATAAATGGGAATGTCAAAGTGCAAATAAAATTGAGGAGGGGCAATAACCGGACCCTATGCTTTTTGTGTGTGTCTATGTATGTTAGCCCCCCCCCCCCCCCCCCCCCCCAAAAAAAAAAAGGAAAGTATCACATGGTCTGCAAATTAATTAAAGTAAACAGTTTCCCAACCCAAGATTAGATTACCTTTGGAGTCTTACAAAGTTACAAGTGACGGGCAGGTAATACATTATCCCCCGATTTGTCCGAATCACATAAAATTTGTGTTCACTCTCATATAAATTTTGTAATTACAAATAATGATTTTCCAATAAAAATATTAATCACAATTGTTTTATAAATTTACTTCTCATAATTATATATTTATAAAAAGTAATTTGGACGAAAAGGGGTTAACTTGTCTAAGATTTTCCAAAACCAAATTTTGGATAATGAAGTACAGAACCTAAATCTAACTTTTCCGAAGGAAATCCAAAATACTATGCCAAAAAATTCGGCAAACTTTTTCAAAATTTAAACTTCAATAGTTCCTAAACAAAAGTTTTCCAAAAAAATTACTCCGTTTTAACGTTTTCAAAATTTCTGAAAATGGAACTTTATCATCTAAGAAAACCCAAACAGCACTAAAATGGTTTTGATTTCGTCCACGGGCCTGATTCAATTGTATTCTCACTACTTTATCCTTATTTATTCATCTGAAAGTAGGATTGAAACCCCGTCCCATGCTTTTAGTACAGTAACTTATCCTTAGAATTAGACAACCCCCTTCAAGAAAAATGGAAAAAAAAAAAATTTATCACTAGGCTAGGACGACTGTGGTTTTCATTTCAGGTTGTTTTAAAATCTAAATAATTTTTATTTATTTATTTAAATTTTATTTTTAGGGTTGTACCAATGCAAGGGGTTTATTGGAAGTACACTTTTTGGGCAAATTACCTTTACGTCTAATGGCATTTCTCATCCTAATAAAAATATTATGGAAGTTTTAGTTTTAACTCTGCGTGGATGCATGTTTGAGTGTGTATTTTCTTATTATTTGGTAAAATAAAAAAATAGAAAGAAAAAAAAAAAAAGCAGAGTTTTTGGCAATTATGATTCAATTTAGTAACAAGGGTGGTTTTTCTGAAGACAAAATAGTGACAATTGACAACTCGTTAAGTTGAACATAGGATGGATTCAAGAAGGCCAAATAAAATTTAAAAAAAAAAAAAAAAAGAAGGGGGTGGAGGGGGCAAAATCAACACCTATGGAGTAAATTGGCCTCTTGGCAATTGATAGATGTGGCTCAATCAATGTAGTCCCGAGTCACGGTGAAGGTCCAGTGATGGACCCAGGTTCGGCGTTCACCTAGCCAAGCTGTCTGTTTGTTTGTTTTTGCATTTTGTATTTTAGTTAATTTTGAATATGCAATCCAAGAGGCGCCTCCTCATTAGAATCATTATGTTCAAGAGTGGTTTAAGCATTAGGCAACTTAGGCAATTATTTTAAGATCCCAAAAAAATATAAGCACTCTAATTCATTTTCAAATTTATTTTAAAAAGCCACATCATCAAAGAAAAAATATAAATATATTTGTAAAAAAAACTGGATTTTTTTTTTTTTTTTTTGGGGTAATGTTACAAAAATTGACTTAAAAGAGAGGATTTACCCAAAAAAAAAAAAAAAGGGAACAAACAAAGCCTAAAGATTAAAAATCTCATGTCCCTAAAGTAAACCTTTATCGATCTTGAATAAAAGCTGATGGAAGTTTCCATTTATCTGGCAAATATGTCCACTGAGAGACCAATCAAAGGGGCTAGAATTGAATGAGTATGAACTATATCAATCGTTTTCTTTTGAATTTGGGCTATGAAGAAATTGAAAGATCAGACCAGGGACCAATGCTAGTCAGTGTCGCCTTATTAATCTGTTGCCGTGGGTTTATTGATATCTTCAAAAAAAAGAAAAAGAAAAGAAAGAGTGGCTGATTATGTGGAAGAGAGCAAGGTAACGCTGACATGTAAATGTGATAAACTCATAAACATTTGGTCTTATTATTTATAATTGTTTATAATTTTGTATTCGATCATACCACTAGTCAGTGTCGCCTTATTAATCTGTTGCCGTGGGTTTATTGATATCTTCAAAAAAGAAAATATGTCCACTGAGGATTATTGAATTTTGGTTCGGAACTTTTTGATTTGCAGGGCTAAGCTGAGTACGTTGAGCTCAGTCCAAAGTAAATTAATAAATCAAGGTCACGCGCAGACCAAGCCCAAGCTCAACCCAAGCATTTTTCTTTTCATTTTAACCACAGATAAGGTGATTGACGTCGCCCAATTTAAAATGTGGCATGCATAGGAGCGTAGCAGGGTAAGGAGGCGGAGTAAACATAATCCTTTGTTGAAAAGGTTCAAGAGGGGGAGCCAATTGAACATGTGTATGGCGTTTTGATAATGGATCACAAGTATAGCCTCAGAAACTCCTTATGTGGCAAAAAAAATGTGCAATAATTTGAAATCCCTCAATCGTCATTGTTGGTGTCATCATAATTTGGCATTAAAATCCCATCTTAACCCACATCTCTCAACTTTGATTAAAAATACGCAACGTTCAAGAGTGGAATCAAAAATTGATAATTGGGGTGGCCGGATTGAAAAATTATAGATAAATTTTTTCTTTACCACAAAGTCTTATCATATTATTATGGTATAAAATAATATAAAAATGGTTTATTTATAATGGATTAAGATTGGGGGACGTATACAATTTTCAATAACTTATTGCGTGACTTATATTTTTTTATTTGGAGAGGTTTTGGCCGAACCCACTTCGGCCTCCCTCTAGTCTTGTTTTTCACCTTGTGATTACAGATCAAACAGTGAAACCAGGTCCAGCCCCTCATTGCAGTGTTCATGGTCCAGTTTTAGACCCACACAGCACATAATTGGTAGTTTCTTGGTATGGCAACCTAGTTAACTAGAATGCTAAGAAGCTACATGATGCTTAAGGCTTTTTTCTTTTCTAGTGTAATAAAAATATTATAAAAAATCTATCATACCCAAAAATTAAAAAAAAAAAAAAAAAATAGAGGAGATCATGTTGAAGGTAGCATGTGTGATGGAGGTCCACAAGGGAGGCTTCCTACAATCAATTCTCTATGTAATACGTAGGATTTTTTTAATTTTTTTTTTCCCGGGACACTTGAGGATTATTGGGAATTAAATGAGCTATCAATCATTTCCTTTCAAATGTTATACACTTCAAATTGTATAATCGTAAGGAAAATGTTGTAGTGTCAAAATTTCTTACTCAAATTTGGACTAGAGGATTTTGGCAACATCTTCAACTAATTTGGACAAGGGTTTTGGAAAAATCTTTGGACAATATAGCATTGCTTCCTGCACTCACCATTAAAATCCCAATCAATTTCATTCTAATTCCCCCGATTTCGGCCAAAGAAACGAGTCAATATAATGGTCTAGTTTGCATTATGTAGCCTATTAGGAGAATAATATTGTTCCACCACATAATTTTTCTGACTGGTCTTCTGAAATCCGGTGCCTAAGGCAACTCCGTCCGTTAAGTGGTAAATGAAGAAAAAACAATATTATCTTTGAATTAATAAGATCTGCAGTTAAATTACGGTTTAGTGATTGAAAGACGAAGAAAATATGGGGAACCAGTTAGCGTCACTGTCCCCTCAATCCATTGCTGTGTGCTCAAGGATATCGAAAACAAGAGTGACTGGTCATGTGGATGAGAGCAAGACAACCCTAAATATCCCACTGAGTTAAATACAAAAGCGATGGTATATGCACGTGGCAAAAAAATGTGCAATAATTTGAAATCTCTCTACCGTCGCTTTTGCTGTCACCATAATTTGGAATTGAAATCTTATTTTAACTCGGATCCCTCAACTTTGATTAAAAATAGGCAATGTTAATATAAAGTTTACATATGGGCTCAATATCACATTGATGTCACTTAGTACATTGAGGGTGAAAAAGACAATTTCGTCACATGTGATTAATAAGATCCAAAAATTTTGATCAAGAACAGGAGGCGTAAATTAATGAATCAAGCCGAGTTGGGGAGGGGAAAAAAAATGGAATTAGACAGCAGAAGGAATTCCTGAATTTTGTGGCGTACTTAATTGTATGAAAGTAAAATTCTGATTTTTTATTGCACTTGCATGAAGGAAATTTTTTATTTTTTATTGCACTTGCATACAGGTGAATGCAGATGGCATGCGTGAGCAGGACCGAATCTACTCCTTTAATCGCATGCTTTCAAGGATATATACACAACAAATGTAAATGCATCAATGAACTTCGAAAACAAGATTAAGAAAGAATTATAACTCTCACTCAACTTAAAACAAACCAAAAATCACTTTGTTCTTGAACATACTTTCAGGGCGTGCTTGCATGTCCAATTCAAAATTTAAAACTGACCAAATTTTACATAGTATTAAAGGCACAAATCTATCATTTTCAATTGATAAATTCAAGAAAATGATGGTCATCATCACAAATAAGAGAGGAAATGCAATAATGTGGTGTTTCCCGAGCTTTTAAGAATTTGATAACATCAACTAAAGTGATGACACTAACTTTTTTACATAATCTAATTCAAGGTATGTGATAGATTTATTCTTTTAATACAATGTAAATTTGTGGAATTGTTTAATTTCAAATTTACGTACCCAAACGGGCCCTAACAATTGGCTGGTGGCCACCATTTTCTATAGGGAATGGCTATTGCAACCCCCCATTTTTATCACCCCACCCCCAATCCTTTAGGTTTTTAAGGTTTTATATAAAATGAAAAAGGTTTTTATGAAAACCGGCAGCGCATTCCACTAGAAAACATCATTTTGAATAACTTTGTAGGAGAAAGTTTTTTCCAAATCTATCGTTTAAGTAGACTTTTTAGTCATTTATAGAATTTATTACATTTTTTACCAAAAAGTCTACTTAAATGATAGATTTTGGAAAAACTTTATTATACAAATTTTTTCAAAATGATGTTTTATTAGTGGACTTCGCAATCAGTTTTCATAAATTTTTTTATATTTTTCATAAAATCTTAAAAACCAAAACAAAAGGGGGGATTTGATAAAAAAGTGGGGTTGCAATAGCCGTTCCCTTTTCTATAACAATTGGCTGGGGTGCACAAAGGCTAGAATAGAGATGGGCCAAGGTTAGCCCGGCCCATCCTTTCTATAAATTAGTTGATCGAAGCCCACCCAACAAGCGATAGATTTATTCTTAATTTGACGCACTACTTTGGAACAGTTAGAAAAGATGGGATATACATAAAAAGGCAAAAGATTTAAAACCCCCCACCACCCACCAATCAGCCGCCAAAGTAAATCACTAACTTTAAGAGTCAAACAGATTTTATATCGATCTGCCTAATAGCACAATAGAATATGCAGAAAATGTTTCACCCATGTAATTTTGGGACGTCTCTTCTATAAGCTAGGGGCTATGGCGACTCCATTGAGTGGTAAAGGGAAGAAACAAACATTCTATCTTGAAATACAGCAATGAAACTAGCATAGAACAAATGAGGAACCAGTGATAAGTGAAAACTGATAAGTCACTGTCACATTTGTCCTTTGGATAATGCCTCGTCCTTTAGGTTGCCGTGGTCTGAGGGATATTTGGGAACAGGTGGTTGGCCGATATTCATGTGACAAAGAGGAATGACTGGGTAAGTATTTGGATAGATATACGGTCTTGTTTTCCATACTAGTTGACCTTTGAATGTAACAATCTTGTCAAAAAAAAAAAAAACAAATTTAAGTTCGAACCCGAGTGGTTAGCCACAGGACTAAAATGGATAGAGTGAGAGGAGAAAAGCAACAAGAGCTCATGAAATCTTTCTAAGTTTGCCCAATCTTCTGTTACATCATTCATTTAACAAACATTTTCCTTTTACGATTCACACCAATGGTGCAACCTAATTGAGGTTACTATTAACCTAGAATGGACCCACCTTAATTCGGTTAGTTTTCATATTCTAAAGCCTGTTTGGAAATTTTTAAAAATGGATTAAACTAGGTTTACTCTATAACTATTATCTAATTTTTAAATGAATCTTATAATTGATTTGGAAAAAACAGTATTTATACCTTGTTTCAGAAAAAGGCTGAATAGATTAGTAAGAAAAGAAATTTATCAAAATATGTAAAATCTAAACTGCTCAAATTTAAATCGAACTGATTAGGCTGTTAAGTTTACCAAACAATCCCCTAGTTTGACAAAATGGACAAAATACTAAGTGGGTGCGGTATTTAGTGTTGTATGAGTTTAGCCTAGGTGGGTGCGGTAAAAATAATCAATCAAAAGTGGATGGTCAATCAGAATCATCATAACGATCTGAAGTGCATAAAATAGAAAAATTGAAAGCATTATGCTTTTAAAGGCTATATTAAGGCTCCTAAGAAAGCAATAATCGCCCATATTTGATTTCAAACCACTTTATCTAAAATCATTTTTTTTTTTTTTCAAGATTTCAAAAATCGAAATTAGTTTCCATGGTCGGTAGTGTGAACAGAATTATACCGTACCTTCTTTTTCATTTTTCTTTTTCCCTTTTTTTGGTGGAAATTAGCATCACCTTGTACTATTTTGATCCTTATTATAAAAATATTTTATATTAGCCTTATTCATGATATAATATATTTGGCTTTGACCTTTCCTTGTACAATATCTCAGGTCATGTGGCCCGGCGGAATCTTCCTCTATAGTTGTATTACATCCGTCTCATAAAAATAAGTTAATTTGACCAAACATGTAATTTAAGAAAAACCATTATTATCTTACCTTATAATTTATTAAACTTCATTTTTTTCAAAAATATCTTTTCTTACTTGTTATTGGATTTTGTGTTGAGAGTAATTATTGAAATAATAATTAAAGAGTAATATTAGAAAGTTTAAAAAAGAATTATAAATTGACTTTTCAAAATTGACAATTATTTTGGGACGCAAAATGTAATAAAAATGATCTATCTTTGTGATACGGAGAGAGAACATTAAAGTATTACATGGTATATAAATTAATTATGTAAATAGTTCCCCAATCCAAGATTAGATCACCTTCGCATTCATACGCGCGTAGTTGTCTTACTAGTCACAAGGTTATCTAAATCATATTAAAATTTCCTTATTTGTGTCATGTGAGTGAGTTCCTTATGTGTACCTAGGAAGGGAAAAAAAATGATAGACCCTTAGTCTAAAAGCCAAAGGAACTATTGCTGTATATTACTCAGCGTAAAAGTAAAATTGAACCTAGGCCACTTCTCATGTTTTCTAGAAGAACAACTTAGCATTGATTTTGCCCCTATAGGGTTGGTCGAATAGTCGCTCTGGATGTGTTCTCTGGAGATTATTGCATGTTTTGACTTCTTATAGCTATCGTTATTTGTGTGAATATGGGGCGTCTCACATGAGCCATAAGAGGATTAGTATGATCTCAAACCTCTACCGGAGTAACACCTGGAGGTATACTTGGAATGCCCCTAATTGTTAATGAACAAAAGAAAAAAAAAAAAAAAAAAGCCTTATCACTAGGTTTAAACGCCCTTCCTTGAAAATAGGAAAAATTTTATTGCTAAGATAAGAGCTAAGATGATTGTGATTCTCATTTTAGGACGTTTCATAATCCAAATAACAGTTTTTTATTTTATTTTTAAAATTTTAATTTTCTATGGTTAGGCTAATAATGCGTAGGGACTTATTGGAACTAGGTATCCTTACCAAAGAGGAGTTTTAGTAATCGTGATTCAATTTAGTACCAAACTGAGGATGCCATTGTTTTTTATTTTATTTATTTATTTTTCATATATTAAGGATTAGGGGTATTTCAAGTTTTACTCCCACTGAAATTTTTTCTAACAATTATAAGTCTTACCCGTACTAAAAGTTTATCTCTGACGTGACAATTATAAGAAATCGAAATAATAATCTTTAAAAAACATACTTATGACCTAACTGTCCAACTACCTCTATTATTACCGAAGACATTTATGGAAGGATGCGCGGATTTAGTATTCGAAAAGAATATGCTAATAAAAATAAGAAAACTGGTGTGTTAACTTTGAGGAAATTTGCATGTTGTAAGGAAGGCTTTCGAGTCCCAGACAAACGGGATGATCGAACAAACAAACCTAGAGCAGAAACAAGGACTGGTTGTGATGCACATATGGTGATTAAATGGATGAAAGAGAAAGGCAAATTTCAAGTAACCGGCTTTATAGAAGAGCATAATCACCCTCTCCATATAACAGCATGTGCTCACATGATGCCCTCACAACGAAAGATAACTGAAGCTCAAGCTTTTGAGGTAGATTTAGCAGACGATTCTAGAATCAGACTGAAGTCTTCATATGAATATATGGGAAAACAAGTTGGTGGGAGAAATAGCCTTGGCTACACCCAACAAGATCAAAAAAATTATCTTCGATCGAAACGGCAACGTGACTTACAATATGGAGAAGCGGGAAGTTTGTTGAAGTATTTCCAACAACAAACATTAGACAATCCTTCCTTTTACTATGCAATGCAACTAGACATTAATGAGCAAATAACAAATATCTTTTGGGTTGATACAAAAATGATCATTGATTATAGTCAATTTGGCGACGTTATGACCTTTAACACGACTTACAGAACTAACAAAGAGTATCGGCCTTTTGCAGCATTTGTTGGATTTAATCACTATAGGGAAACCTTTTATTTGGGGTTGCACTTTTATATGATGAGCCTGTTGAATCCTTCCAATGGTTATTTGAGACATTTTTTACTGCAATGTTAGGGAAGAAGCATTAGACAATATTCACTGATCAAGATCCAGCAATGGCAAAAGCTATCTTATCCGTAATGCCAGAAACATACCACCGTATTTGTACATGGCATATGATGCAAAATGCCATAAAGCATTTAGGAAATATGTTTAAGGGTGATTGCACATTTAATACAGATTTCAGTGCATGCATCTACGAATATGAGGAAGAGGATGAGTTTTGTAATGCTTGGGAAGAGATGCTTGTTCAATATAATCTTGTTGAGAATAATTGGTTGCACTCTATTTTGAAAATAAAAGAAAAGTGGGCTAAAGCATATGTTAGGAGGACATTTTCTGCTGGGATGAGGAGTACACAGTTGAGTGAAAGTCTTAATTTTGATGAATTACTTAAAGTCAGACTTGGATATAGTGCAATTTTTTAAACATTTTGAAAAGAAGGTGAACAATAAGCGGTACAAGGAGTTGATAGCTGAGTATAATTCGAGACAGAAGTTGCCAAGAGTGAAGATTAAGGTGCCTATGTTGACACAACTAGCTGGTGTTTATACCACTCCAATATTTGAAGAATTTCAAAAAGAATATGAAGAATACCAAGGAGCTTTTATAAAAGATTGCCATGAGAGTTCTCCTAACCAATACATGATTGGAATTTATGGTCAACCAATAGTGCGCATGCGCAAAGTGATATGTAACCCTATATATGGAGCACACTGTTTCATGTAGTTGTAGAAAGTTTGAGACGGAGGGGATTTTGTACAGCCACGCTTTAAAAGTTCTTGATGTGATGAACATAAAGTTGATACCAGAACAGTACATTCTAAAGCGATGGACAAAAGATGAAAGGGATGGAAGTGTGTAAGACCTCAATGGACGGGATGTCCAGGCTAACACTAAATTGCAAGTGACAAGCCGGTACAGGATTTTATGCCCCAATTTGGTTAAGCTAGCTTCTCGGGCAGTTGAATGCAAGGAAGCTTCTAACTTGGTAGCAAAATACACAAATGAAGTGAGTAGAATGGTTGAAGATATTATAAGGAGATAGTCGAATGTGGACGAAGTTAGTAAAGAACCTCATGTATCTTGTTCAACTACAACTAAAGAAAATGAAAAAGAAAACAATTTAGAGAACTCAAATGCTATAAGAGTTAATGGTCTTAAGAGGAAGGAAGGTTCTCACAAGGGTGGTAGTCGAGGAAAAAATTGGGTTGAAAAGCAGCCAAAGAAAAAGAAAAGCAAATCAAAGCTAACTCCATCACCCAACTTTGAGTTATATCCTTTTACTCCAGCAAACGTTAGTAATCCTCATCCCCCACCAGCATGTTTTTAATCTTATTTACATTCACTTTGCATGTTATTTACTTTCCTTTTTATTGAATGGTCTAATTATATATATTAATCTAAATTGGCACAGGGTCTGAGGTTCCTTCATAGAGATCAAGTACAACTGTCAATACTACTTATCCTCCACCAACTTCATCTCTGGTATTTTGGCTTACAATAGTTTCGTAATTAATATATCGTTTCCTATTGTTAATTGTACTTATATATATGATAGGGTTTATAGGCATCGCCCTGCACACTATCTATTGGCACCCATACTAGTCATCCTTCACCAGCTTATCATTCTTATAAGGTAAAATTTCAGCTTAAGTGTTATTTATATTTTTATTTAATTTTGTGTTAGTTAACCTTGTCGATATTTTCCCAACAAACCTTATGTGTGTGTGTATATATATATATATAGATATTTTCATCAAGTTAGTTTAGTAATATAATATATCAAATGTAGGGTGTTGAGATACCTTAGTCAGTAGCATGGATGAGTTATAAAGAACCACCCTTCACAAACCATCCTAGCTTTACACAACTATTGAGGGTAAACCCACTTGTGAACTTAGTAAATATATATTTTATTGATGCTGATGTTTATTTATAAGTAGTATCTTACAGTATTGCTAATACATTTCTTTGGCACTGTTCTACAGGGTTCTATAGATTGTAACGCCTTTCAGGCATCATCCCAAGCTTCAAATTGTTCAAAATGTAGCCAGGTAAAAATAATGTCGTAAATGCTTGGGCAAAATATTTGTTTTAGGTTTATTTATTTATTTATTTGTTAATTTAAAGATGATAATTATTAGGCAGAAAATTTCGAAGGCAATCAAGCACCAGGGTCTTTCATTGACACACCAAACATGAATGAGCACTTGATAAGCTTTTTTGGTAAGAGCTGACAGTTTATTGAAAAAAAAATCATAGATTATGGTCACAATAAGCAAGCTAATATAATCCACGCTGTGTGCCATGTCAGGAGTAGAGGAAAGTGTACAAAACCCAACAACTTCGAAGAACCTTGGAGATGCCATTTAACTTCCCTTACTAAGTATGGCTTTGGCCGGTGATCTTCCTTTACTCTATTGGAGATCAAAGTCTATCAAATGGGGAAGAGTTGCAATCAAGTGGGGAAGAGTTTTAAACACCTTAAAGATTTGAATTTCCAAATTCTTGACTTATCGACATGATTTTAATTTAGAGATTGTACTAAACATGTCTTCATTACTACAATATTTTTACGCTATAAAGTTGATCTTTCAATAGACCCTTCAATAGACGATTTATTTTTGGGAAAAGTAGCTTTGTCGTTCTTTCGGAACAGGTATATTTTGCATTTCCTTTTTATTAGATGACATAAATATATAAGATATATAGAGTGTAGTTCCGCATTGTGAAGATCATCATAACCACCATTTCTTAACTATGGAATAGTCTCATGGCCAGTGGACATACAGAGCTATTTGAGGTTTTGTTTTGTGCCTTACTACTTCATAAACAAGAGGAAGTACTCCCGCAGCATGTGTGGCAGGCGCTTACATACATCAATTAGAGATTGATCATCATAATTTTGATCATTTGGCATCTAGTCCCTTGTTTGGGGTTGATTGTTTCCTCTTTTTATTTACTCTATGTATATATAATAAATTCTAACTTTGTATAATATAAGAAGCTTCTCAATTTTATTTTTTTTTTTATGAGAAAAAGAATTTATTAATTATACGGAAAGAATTAATACACACAAGAAGAGAGACCAAACACCCAAACACAACCAAGCACCTTAAAGAAAATAGAGCCAGACACCTAAGCCCACTCCATAGACTATACGACAAATAACTAATGAGCAATACAAGGAAAAAAAAAAAAAAAAAAAGCCAACCCAGCTAAAGCACCCACAAGCTGCCTAGAAACACAAGCACAACACAAAAGGTATTCCTTCCAACACAGCAACAAAAAAACTACACACAAATTAGATTCTACTTTCATCTGCTACCACCATTGCCAGCAAACAAAAAGAGCACCACCGGAATGAGAAATATCAAAGCTGGGATCCCCACCACATCCATCAACCAAAAAACCCCAACCACCTATAAGAAGCCATAAGCTAAAAGCCCTAACAACAGCATCCTTGTCGTTGTCGAAGTGGTCATTGCCAGAGCTAGCGGAGGCACGAATGGGTTGCACATTGGGAAAGGATGGTATACGAGGTGGGATTTGGTGAGGGTTTTTTAGTGGGTAGCCGTGGGTTTCATGGGACAAACCTTTGGGTTGCAGAGAAATAGCAGAGAGAGTCGAGAATTTTTCACTTCTTTTATCAAACCCAAAAAAATATATTTTTGAAGTCTAACGTCTGTTAGACACCATTTACAAAGCTAAATAACATAAAACGAAGCGTTTTGCATTGAGTTTAAGATCCCATAAATCCTGGCAATATATTTACAATTTTATTGATGTGTCGAAATCCTGTTAACACTACTGGATGTCTAGTAGATTCCTTGTAATGGAGAAGAGCTGCACCCCCCCCCCCCCCCCCCCGCGCCACAAATAACCATACAAAGAAGGTAAGAAGCCTATTAGGTTTTTAACTTATTTAAAAAAAGAAAAAAAAATCAATACTTATGAGACATACAAAACATCAATATGAGAAGTTCTTTTATCGAGCCTCTAATAATGTAATAGTGACTTCATTGGCTGAACATGGTTCATGCTTGTGAGATGAACAATCGGCTCCAACCAAATTCCTTTCATTGAAAAAACCAGGTTGTTTAGGCTGAGGCAATTCACTCTCACTACCTAACATTAAAACCACTGATGACATGTTAGTCCGATCTTCTGGACATCGTTGCACACATAATAAACCCACATGGATTGCACGCAACACTTCAGGCAGATTGCTAGAGTCCCCAATCGATGCATCTATTAGTTCCAAAGGCCTACCTTCTATAAAGAGCCTCCATGCCTAAAAAATTTAAAACCATGCTTATTATCAATTAGTAGATAGTAGTTTTAGCATAAGGAAATAATTAGGAAATATTAGTCAAAATGCTTACATGCCCAGTAAGGTTATGGTGACTGTCTGGATGATCAAAACCTCTGTTTCTCTTCCCACTCACTATCTCTAGCAACAAAACACCGAAGCTAAAGACATCGGATTTTACCGAGTAGAGCCCATCAATTGCATACTCAGGAGACATATAACCGCTGTTGCATGAAACCATTAAACAAAGAGATAGATTGACAATCATTGAGATTAAACAAGGATCTAGTTAGATTCATGTGATACTTACTATGTTCCAACCACTTTTTTTGTGTTACCCTCAGTTTCATTCTCATCAAAACTTCTAGCTAAGCCAAAGTCAGATATTTTTGGATTCATATTATTATCTAATAAAATATTGCCTGCTTTAAGATCTCTGTGGATTATCCTTAGTCTTGAATCTCGATGAAGATAAAGAAGCCCCTGAGCAATTCCAATGATGATTTGAAAGCGCTTAGACCAATCTAGTAGAATGCTTCGTGTGTGATCTGTCGAATTATTTCCAATAGCAATTTCAAGTTCTTGAATATAGAATAGAATTCATGTGGCAACATGTGTAACAATGAAATCAAACCGACCCCCCCTCCCCTTCTTTCTTGGCGACACCTATTAAACTAGACACTAATAGTGTAATAGGTAATGATTAGTACATTTGTCCCCTTTCCTTGATTCATGTATCATTGTTACATCTTGTTACCTTAAACTTACTGTAGTGAAGCCACTGGGGATAGTCGGCTTAGGAGTAGAGGAGAAAAGGGTGTAAAAGGTTGGATTAGGATAGGTTTTGGGTTCAATCCCCTCCAATTGTACCCAATATATATAGTAGCAGCTTTGATCAAAGCATCACTTACATAAATTGAGTAGGTTTTGGAGCTTGTCTGATAAAAAACACAACATTATGTGTTTAGACTAGTTAGACTAAATAAGGGTTCTGAGAGAGAGTCATACCAAAAATAAAGAAGTCCAAACTTTTGTTGGGCATGAATTCATAAATCAATATTGTTTCATCTACTTGAATGCAACACCCTAGAAGCTTCACTAGATTTCGGTGTTGGAGTTTGGCAATGTGTATGACTTCATTCTTGAACTCATTGAATCCTTGTCTAGAATCTTTTGAGAGCCTCTTCACAGCTATTTCTTATCCATCTTCCAACACACCCTGAAAATTATATCACTTCATGTTATGCCTCAAGATTATGTTTCTTCGATGAAAGCGCCCCAAAATTTGGCTAAAGTTTCATGATCTATAGAAGGGTCTTTGTCTTTCATGAAAGGTAAAGGAAAAAGAAAAAACGAAGAAAGAAGACATCGTTGTTTTTCTAGCAGCTTGGTATTGACCAAAAAAACATCACTAACTATTGGTACAAATATGTGGGTGCCTAGAGTTGAGCTGCTAGCATGCGACCATGAAAACTTGGTAACATCGAAACATGGGATGACATTTAATCAAAGTATATACCTTGTAGACAAGTCCAAAACCCCCCTTTCCAAGCTTATTGTCGATCGAGAAGTTATTGGTGGCATTAGCTATTGTAGCCAAGTCAAATAATGGTAAATCTAATTCTTCAGTGGTGGAACTTCTTTCTTCATTGTGTCCCTTCTTCCCTGCAACATAAGAAATACTTTTGCTTTAGAAATACGGAGGGAAGGTGCACTGATTTAGTCGTACGTGCATTGAAACTTCCACAAGTTGGGCTTTTCTTAGATTTTCCAAATGGTACTGCTTATATAAGATTAAATGGTTGCTCCTTCTCATTATCCTTGGGTCCGAATATTACAACCCCTTTAAGTGATCTCCTCACCCCCATTAATTTTAATTTTTTAAGATTTTTGAAAAATATAAAAGGTTTTTATAAAAAGTGACCGTTGAGTCTACTATAAAACATCATTTTGAACAATTTTGTAGAAAAAAGTTTTTCCAAAATTTATAGTTTAAGTGGACTTTTTGGCCAAAAATGAAATAGGGATTATAAATGGCTAAAAAGTCTACTTAAATGATAGATTTTGAAAAAACTTTTTTCCGCAAAGTTATTCAAAATGATGTTTTTTGGTAGATTGCATGACAACTTTTCATAACAACCTTTTATATTTTTCTTAAACTTTTAAAAGAATAAAATTAATGGGGGTGGGGAGATCACTTGAAAGAGTTGCAATATCCGGACCCCATTATCTTTCCCTATGCTTCCAATTTTAATTGGGTCACACCAGCCTTTGAAGAGTAATAGAATAAATTTCTCTTGAAGATGTAACCAAAAATTAAAAGTGGTTGCACAACAGAAGACTAATCAGCCAACTGATCGAGCTAAAATTTTTCACTTTCCTGAATGAAACCCATCACATGGCAGACCCATATCCTCTTCGATAGGTTGATGTTGCCCAATTTAATATGATGCAAGGAATGAGAGTAGGCTAAGGGGGAGAGTTTATAGTAAGCATACGGGCCAATTCGTTTGTCCATGTGCTAGCGATTAAACCATCAAGTAATGCAACTGGCCAGGTCGCATGATTTCCTTCACTTTATTTATTTAGTTCTTTATTAATGATAAGAGTACACATGCATGTACGCACAGTATGTAGAGTCAAAACCAAGACCTCCACCCCTCTTAGAATGAGACATGCCACTAGACTGGCACAAGGGTCATTGGCACATGATTTCCTTACTTGGGAGAGTATGTATATGTATAGACAATCCTAAATCATGTGCTATAAGCTCTATATATTAGTAAAACGAAAATAAAGAGAACAATACAATATATGGAGAACAAAACTAAAAGAACTAAATCTGGTCTCGATATTTTACCTTGCTTACTTAGCTGCTTCTTCTTCCAAACATACAGACCCAGAACTAGGAGAAGCATTCCGGCTACTAAAACTGTGCTGACTATGATCCTTACTGGTTTCTTCATATTGGAGCCAACTTAAAAGAGGAAAAAAAGGGAATTAGACAATAGAAAAAGCAGGAATTCCTGCCATTTGTAGTGTACTTGCATGAAAGGAAAATTTTTATTTTTATTTTTATTGCAGTTACATGAAAGGAAAGCCTTCTAATTTTATTTTATATATCTATATATACTATTATATAAAATAGAGTACGCCACGTGGAATACTCAAAACATGCATGTGGCACATCTTTTAAGTCATTAGACTAATTTAACCCAGTAATCTACGAAAGAGAAAAAAAATGATATCAAATAAATAATTATAGCAATTTGACTCTATAATCTTAATGGCAAAAAAAATAATTAATGTAAGAATTAACCAATAAACTCTCAATACATTTTTTCACTCATTTGTTATGGTAAATCCCAAAAATCCTTAGATGTAATTTGGCTAGCATGCTTAATTTTTTGTAACTAATATATTATTATTGGTTATAATCACAAAAATATTACTCCGATCCCTCCATTGCACTTTGTTTTAATTTGTAATAATTTCTATTTTCGGAAGTCTCAAAATGTTTGTTACTCAAGAAAAAAGATTATTTTACTTTCCCAATATGCCATTTTCTATATTTAAAATTACAATTACTCCAATCATAACACAAAATAAAGTAAGAGGGTAAAATTGAAAATTGAAAATAAATAAATCATATGACAATGCATTAAATAACTCACCTTAACATGCGTGCTTAGTCAAAGTGATTCAAACAATTTGGGGTGGAGGGAGTATATATTAATATGTGCATCTTGCACGTGAACAAGATGCTATTATCCGATGTTGGTCCCACTAAAGTGGGGTGAACAAGATAGGGTCTTAACCTTTTTTTTTTTCCTTTACAAAGAAAAAATATATATATAGAAATACAAAGTGGCCAACAAACAGCTCATGGCTACACCTTTGCACTTGGGATAAGGGTTTGAGACTTTTACCATTGTAGTAGCTATAGCTTACAACAAATTTTTATATTAAAAAAGAATTTAGAAATTGGGATAAGAAATTGCGTGAGAAGCAAATCATTAGAACATTGACTGGAAGTACAAACTAAACTTTTCCTGGAAAGACACATTCTAGCAGTTCATATAGTTTACTGCTTTGCAAAAGAAAATATGGGGAAAATGCAAACAGAACTGCCTAAGAGTCACAAAAGTCACGCTCCTATTAAGAAAGATGAAGTTCTTATGATGGGCCATGAAAATATGGATGCCTTGGACTCCGAAGAAGATCAACCAATCTCAAAATTGAAATCCAATTAACGCCTCTCCCTCTACAATATTAAACTTTGATTTCTGAGAAGTGAGAACCTATGGATCATGTTCACGTGGACATCTTAGGATGGGAGAGTATTCTGATTTAAAGTGGGAAAATTTCAAGATATTTCTAAATATTCAAAAGAACAGTCCTATTTAACACATTATTGACCCAAAATAAAATCTTGTAAGAGGGTACCCTTAGAAATTAAAAACATGCAGATTTGATTTAAAACAGTTAGCTTTTACATGTGATTTTATTATGGGTCAATGCACCCAATATATATATATATATATATATAGATACACATATAGTTATGTTCCCATCAGCATGTGTTGATATAAGTTATATCAGCACCATGCATTGAGGATTATACTCCTTGCATTGGTGCAATGCACCTCATATCTCACTAATGCACAATGTACAACTCCCAATGCGGTGTTGATATAAGTTATATCAGCACATGTTTACCTGATCATCATTCTATATATATCTGATATAACTTATATCAGCACGTGTTGATGGGAACACAACCGATATATATATATAGGAAGATGATCAGGTAAGCATGTGTTGATATAACTTATGTCAACACACGGATTGGGAGTTGTACCTTGTGCATTAGTGGGATATAAGGTACATTGGACCAATGAAAAGAGTACAACCCTTAATGCATGGTACTGATATATCTTTTGTCAACACGTGCTGATGGGAACATAACCATATATATCTATAAATAAAGCTTTGATCATGTGCGGGATATCCCGTTACATCACGGCCGTCCGTGAGCGACACGCACCCGCACGTGAATGCGCGCGTGTCGCTCACGGATGGTCGTGATCTAATGGAATACTTAGGGATATCCCGCATATATATATATATATATATATATATATATATATATATAAAGTTTTGATCAGGTAAGCACATGCTGATATAACTTGTATCAACACGTGCTTAGGGAGTTGTACCTTATGCATTAGTAGAATATGAGATACATTAGACCAATGCAAGGAGTACAACCCCAATTAATGCATGGTGCTGATATAACTTATATATCAGCATGTGCTAATTGGAACATAACTGTTTATATATATGAGTGATGTTAAAAGCTATATATATCTGGGGAGGGTTTTATCGACACCCGGTGTAAAACTTTTTACACTTCCACCCATCAATATCTTTCTCTAGAAATCATATTTCACCAATCCAACCGTTGGATTACATATTATCATTATACACATCATACATGCCAAATTTCAAGTTAATTGGAAATTAGGAGCTATGTCAGCCATAAAGTGCTCGAAATTAAAGTTTTATTTATTAAAAGAAATATAAGTTTCTGAATCAAACACTTCCCAATATCCGATTAACTTGAAATTTGGCATGCATGACGTGCATGATAGGAATATGTAATCCAACGGTGGGATTAATGAAATATTATTCCCATAAAAAGATATTGAGAGGTGTAAGAGTAAAAAGTTTTAAATTGGGGGTAAATGGAACCATCCCCTATACATATATAAGGCTGATCATGCGCGGGATATCCAGAATATCCCATTTGATCACGGCCATCCCTAAGCAAGATGCGCACATTCACGCACCTGCGCCTGTCGCTTACGGACGGCCGTGATCGGACGGGATATTTGGGATATCCTGCACATGATCAAAGCTTTATATATATATATATATATAGGGGTTTCCGTCTACACCCGGTTTAAAACTTTTTACTCTTACAACCTTCAATATCTTTTTGTGGGAACAATATTTTGTCAATCCAACCGTTGGATTAGGTTTTCTATTTATGCACGTCATGTGTGTCGAATTACAAGCAAATCCGATATCTGATTTACACCCCTTTGATCTGTAAACTCACTTTTTACTCTTACATGCACCTCTCACTTTATGAATTGAATGACATAGCTCCTAATATCTGATTTACTTGAAATTTAGCAAGCATGACGTGTATGAATAGAAAACCTAATCTAATGGTTGGATTAGCGAAATATTATTCTTATAAAAAGATATTAAGGGGATTAAAAGTAAAAAGTTTTACACCAGATGTAAACGGATCCCTCCCTTACATATGTATACATATATATATATATCGGTCAACCATCATTTTAGTTCCTATTTGGAATTATTCTCGATATGTTTCATCACCAAAGTGAAATTAATATCTTGTCTAGGGAGATAAATTTGTACCTAATTCAGAAGAAGCGACCTTGACGTAGATTTCTTGCCCATTTTGTGCGAGCGCTCTAATGTTGATCAAGTCACCAAACCAAAGCAAGCATCCACTTCCTCCTTTGCTGATATCCAAACTTGTGTAAGCAATACAAGAGCAATTCTTTAAACACACCAACTTGCATTCCTCAAGGGTCATACTATTGTTGAACCACGAATTCCTTGTATCTGGCAGTTTGACACTCGAAAGCTTCATAAACCCATCTTCGCTTGGACAATTTAATGGTGTTCTCCGAACACAACTATTCGACCCATCAGCTACATCTTGTGGCACAAATCCTTTCAAACATTCACATTCTGGGGAGTTGCCAACGTTACAGATACCATATGCACCACAAATGGCATAACTATCACAGTCATCTTTCGGTACAGTTCGGAAGAGGTTCCAAGCTTGGGTTCGGTCAACCCATAGGAAGCGTTGGATAAACCCATTCTGACTTAACACCAACCTCATCAAAACTGAGGTATCAACAAGCTCATTACTATAATACATCTCCTTCTGATTAAGAACAAAATGGATCTTATATACTGGATTTGGACTTTGATAATCAGAAAAACCACTAAGCCGAACACCATTCCATGGTCCAGAGCTGAATTGTTAGCTAAACCGTTTCTTATCACTAATTGTGGATATCCACGGGGATCAAGCCGATAAGTAAAATTACCTTGAGAAGGATTATCAGTGCTTTTCCATGATGATAGATACCACTCCAGGCCAGTAATCATGTTCCTTCCAAGTTTCATGCCTGGTAGGAACGTATCGCCAGGGTAGTCAAAACTCTGCCACAGCAAGTTTTCAGGGTCATTATTGTTTGCATCTCTCATAACAAGATTCCCAGAATCCAAAAGTTGTGCGACAGGATTGAGCGCCGATCTTGATGAATTGGAAGACCAAATGATGGTCTCGTTGCGATTGAGGAGGGCGAGAATACCCTGGTTGGTGACCTTTAAAACACCTGATGAATCCACCAGGGGAATTTCTCTGTTGGCAACCCATACTACCGTCCTAATAGATATTTTCTTGTACCATATTCCCACGTATCGTTTCGTGGAATCTGGGCTGAAAAATCCAAGTTCAAAACTTCCACCAGCTGAGACTATGGTATCACCGTCTGTCAGGGATTGAGACATAGTTATGGAATCAGTCGCAGTATTGGACAGTATTAAAAATGATGACAAGGAGGAGCACAACACAAGTATGGTATAGACTTCCATTGAAGTCTTCATGATTCTTTTGGGCACTAGTAAACCGGTATATATCTTCAAGAGATGGTTTAGACGAAAACAAAAATTAAAGACTAAAGACCAACGAAGCAAACCGTTACGTTCAAGGGTCAACAAAAGCTTTTATAAGTCTTACCAAATGAGTCAATTGAGGGACCAAAGGGCTCGGAATTTCTACTTTAATTAGCTATCAATCAATTCCTTTTGAATGTTCTACACGTCAAATTTGTTAAAAAATAACTAAATAAATGAGGGTAGCAATATTGCCACAGACCCACAGCAACTTTTTTTTGCTTCCACAGCACTAAAAAAATTTATTTATGGGGAGAAAAATTCTCAAAGAGTACTTCAAATCAAACCTAACCAAAAATCTCTTTTATCTTGAACGTATTTTAACAATTGATGTTTAGGCATCTATTTTAAGTTTTCTCTGAAAATGTCCTTTTAACCTTCACTATCATATCGGATGTTGGCAGGTGGCCACCATTTTCTGCCCGATTATTTGCAGCATTTTTCAAGTACTATTTAAAATGTGATGGAGCCATCAACTTTCTCTAAACATTCAAATTTTCAGGTTTTAGACAACCATAAGTTGAATTTTAACTTGAGAATATATGGTGAAACAATTTTACGACACTATATCGCCACGTAGAGGTTTTTGAAGCTGAAGCATATTGTAAGCAGTCCATGTGTGATGGTGGTCCAAGAGGCCTCCTACAATCAAATTCCCCAGGCATATGTATTCCACTTATATATGTGTTAAACATACATAAGGGTGCAATTGAGCCAAGCTTTAGCTTGCATATAAGCTCGAAAGCGACGTGAAAGCAACATGATAAAATGGAAAAGACCATTTTGAACTATTTATAAAATCTAATACCAATCCGGTTGATTGACTTTATAATTTTTATAATATTGAGTTTCTAAAACCACTATTGCATGTTTTAAATATTAAATCTATATATGCATGATTATAGCATGAAAATATTTAACATGTTTTTATATGTTCTCCCGTAGTTTTTATAAATAAATAAATAAAAAGGTGTGCTTAAGTTCCTGTTTTGTTGTGTGTGTTTCTGTTAATGGTATCAGAGCTTTAGGAATTAATAGCTTTAAATTGTAATCTGTTTGAGCCTGTTATTTAGCTAAATTATTCTTGTTTATTTGTTAAGTGGTTTAATTGTTAGTTAGGTTAATTTTATTTATCTGCAAACCCTGAAACAACCTTAAATAGGGAGTACCGAGGCCTTTACTTTGTTGAAAGGTAGCCAGTAGAGCTTTTACCCTTTCGTTTGAGTCGGCAACCTTTTAGAGAAACTTAGACATGGAAGAATTAGGGTGTGTAGGTAAGTTGAATAATCAAACTAATGATTATAAACATTTAGCACATATACAAGATAAAGATGCTAATATAGGCAATATTAGCATAACTTTAAATTATGTAGTTGATAATTTATCTAGTATGTTTGGTAAATTAGTAAATATTGAAAATAATCAAGAAAAAATATATGATAAAGTTAATGTGTTAAGTGAGATACAAAATATAGATTAAAAGGATGAAACAAAAAGTTTAATCCAAAATTTAGAAAGTACTCTAAAAAATAGTTCAGAGGTTATATTTTGGAACAGATAGAAAGTACTAATAGAAAGTACTTGTGAAGAAATTCCGAGGTTATATTTTGGAACAGAAATTGTGATGTTTAAAACAAATAAACATAAAAAAGACTATGAAGCCATCAAAGAAATATTAGAATATTGGAAAAACCGATATATAAAAGAATAAGATTACGATGAACGTAATAAACTTCTTAAGCAAATGCAAGAATTATGTTCAGCTAATGAAGAATTAATAACGGAATATAATTATGACTTAGCTCTTCAACTAGAACAGTCAAGTGATTCAGATAATGAATCCGAGATATCTTTTATGCCAAATAGCGTAAAAGAAGAAAATTCAGATGATGAACAAGAAGGTAGAAGATTTGGTTTATCATCAAGTGAAAACAACTCGGAAGGTACAAATAGTATTTCGGTGGATGAAGAAATAATCATTGATTCTGAAAAAGAGAACAATGACGATAAACGTAATAAAGGATCTAAAAAAGAAAAGAGATTGATACTGATGAGGAAGAAAAATCACTTCCTAGAGGTCGTATGACTGATTGGGAATCACCCAAATATAATGAACCTTTTGATGACCTGATGCAAGTTGAAGATTTAAAACCTTTAAAAGATGAAGGTTCTACATCAGAACCCACACCTTCAACAAGTATAAGAACTGATTTAAACAAAATCAATGTTACTTTAGGAGGAGTTTATCTCGATCTAAAAAATGTCGAATTTAAAAATATGATCAAGCATTAAGAGAATGGGCACAATCAATTTCTATTGTTATAAACACATATAAAAGTAGTTGGTCTAAAGAAAGATTTTTAAACTACATATGTGCAACCCTCCAAGGAGATTGCTTGAACTTCCTAAAAAGATGGGAAGCCTCTCACGATGGTGGGCAAGAAAAAGCTGGCTTACTTAATGAATTTAATACATTTGATAAAATATTAAATGAATTCGCACAAATTCTAAGAAGAGAATTCTGTGGAATTAAATTTGAAGAACAGAAATAAATTCACAATGAATATATGCTAACAAAATGCAGAATATATAACATATGTGAATTTAAATCCTTTGCAAAATTTCATCAGGAATATTACCATAAACTTAACCCACCAAAAACTGAGTTTTGGTTAAGTCAATTTTTCCATAAGTTACCATCACCATGGGATGAACTTTGTAATGATGGATATAAAGAATTTTTGAGTAGTTCTAATGGTAAAAAAGACACATTAGGAGCAAGAATTCAATATGCTAAAAGAAATACTAAACACTGCATAACGCAAAAAGCTGTTAAGTAAGTGAAAAATCAACTTAATGATAAATGTTGTAGCAAAGTCATGCAACAACAATGGGAATTTGGTTGTAAAGAATCAACCCCTTATAAGAAAAAGAGAAAATTTAGAAGATATAAATTTATTAAATGGAAAGGTAAAAAACCTAATCCTAATAAAAAATATGTCAGAAAAAGAAATATAAATATAAATACTACGTTTAGAACAAAATCTAAATGTAAATGTTATATCTGTAATGAAGAAGGTCGCATAGCACCACAATGTCTTTAGAAAGAAAAAAGTGGTAGACAGATGATAAAATTTTTAGAGGAAAACACTTAAAAATTTTAGTTGGAGAAGAAATCTTTGACACAGATTCAATTATATATGAGGTTCAATCAGAATCAGAAGGTGAAAGTGAAGATGAATTAGACATGATATTCATGATGTCTGAAAGGAATGAAAATAAAGATATCTTTGAAGCTATTCCAAACGAGAAACTTCAACTCATAAAATTGGGAGATGTCTTAGGTGAAGAAGCATCTATAGACATATCTAGTTTTGAAAATTTTGATAAAATCAAAGAAGTCAAAAAAGAAGAACTTTATCAAATTTCAAAATTTAATATTTGGCAAGCAAGATTATTTGAGCAATTTAGTGGTAATGCAACTGCTAAAGCTACTGAGGATGAAATGATAAAAATCCTTCTATTTGATAAAAATAAAATTAAAAGGCTTAAACAAAAGCATCCAAAAATTCGATATATACATATCGGAATTATTCAAGTAGAAATTACAGCACTATTTAGAGTAGGATTAGACACTCCTATTCTAGTAGTCGTTTTAGATAAAAGATTTGAAGATCCTATTAAAGCACTAATAGGCCGGAGAAATACAATCAAATCTAGTAT
Source organism: Liquidambar formosana (assembly GCA_039720395.1). NCBI lineage: Eukaryota > Viridiplantae > Streptophyta > Magnoliopsida > Saxifragales > Altingiaceae > Liquidambar > Liquidambar formosana. Next base: position 9,870,072 of record CM077834.1, on the reverse strand, counting down.
ATAGACAAGTTTGGTTTAAAATCAAACCAAATTATTTCATATCAATTAAAGATCCAAATTTTTGTGACACGATAAAAATTCATATCCAAACTAGAAGAATCGATATGAAGAAAAATAGTTATAATTTATCAGTTAAGTGGAAAACAATTCATAAACTAATAAATTTTATAAAAACTTCAATTAAAGAAATTGATAGAAATATGATCGAATTATTCGAACCACAAGCATTCGATACTGAAATCCAACCAAGATTAATAAATTGGAAAGATTTAGAAATACCAAGAAATTGATTAGTAAAAGAATTTATTGAAAACTCTAAGCCAAAATTCTATAAACCAATAGAATTTCAGGCATCAGGAAATAATCTTTATTTCACTAATAATCGTCGAAATAATATAAAATTATTAGACGATAGATAAACATCAACATGACAGAAGGATAGGAACCAGCCAGGCAACATCTAGAATTTCTGCTGAAATGGACGCGTGTCAAAGAAAAGTCCAAGCTTAAACCAAACAAAGGTTATCATGTGGGTATGCATTATTTTAGTCTAACTATCTTTTTCAAAAGAAAACAAGGGACTTTTGATAATGCTGACAAACCATGTCAGATGATTATGTAAATGGCTTCAGCAATCAGCATCCAGCCTCAAATTGTCAAAAAGTAAATAGTGTAATGTTTATAGTGATGTAGATGTGGTAGTTAAGAGTTGGTAGAGAATTGGTAGATAATTAACGCACTTCTGACTTTTCTTTTAGATTTTATTTCAAGTCCGTTCTTTGGGTCTAGAGGATTGTCTATAAATATAAGAATCCTTCATTTGTTTGAGAGAAGCTTTTTAGAGAGTTTCAGAGAGTGAGTGAGTGAATATAAAAAAAGAGTGCTCTGAAGAAGAAGATCGTTTTTGTAAGTATTCTTTTCTTTTATGTAATATTTGTAATTATTAATAAAGTTTGAGGTATTTTTGTAAATACTGGTTTTTATAGACAATCCTCCAGACCCAAAGAATGGACTTAAAATAAAATCTAAAAGAAAAGTCAAAAGTGCGTTAATTATCTACCAACTCTCTACCAACTCTTAACTACCACAGATACATCACTCTAAACATTACACTATTTACTTTTTGACAATTTGAGGCTAGATGCTGATTGCTGAAGCCTTTTACGTAATCATCTGACATGGTTTGTCAGCATTATCAAAAGTCCCTTGTCTTCTTTTGAAAAAGATAGTCAGACTAAAATAATGCATAGCCACATGATAACCTTTGTTTGGTTTAAGCTTGGACTTTTCTTTGACACGCGTCCATTTAAGCAGAAATTCTAGATGTTGCTTAGCTGACTCCTATCCTTCCGTCATGTTCTCAATGTTGTGAAGTGTTTCTTCATCGAGAGAATTCCAAAAGCTGTCTCCATCGTCTTCTTGACTTGGTCTGACAATGTTATCATAATAATCTTCTACGCTCACCAGCTCTTTCGCATCCATTGTGAGTTCAATTGGATCGGTAACTTGGCCATTAAAGATATTGTTGAGAAAATCTTCAACTGATCATAAATTTGTAAAAGCGATAGTTGCGAATATTTTGCGCCTATCTTTTGAGTGCAATATAATTCTGTATATAATAAGAGGATAAATCTAGATTTTCTGCTTTATCCAAAAATTTAAGATCTTCATTTTTTATGAAGTTTGTATTAGTTGCAAGTTCCAGGCTTTAGATCTGATAAGGTTGAAAAAACAGTTCTCTCTGGCACCATCCTGCATGACTGGTTATTTTAAACTTTAAATATCTACTCCATTTATAGTGTTTCACCACATTGTAGATCATTGTTTTGATCATGGCGGGAAAGTCAACAAATATAGTGGATACTAAGGAGTCGAAGATAATTGTTTTGACGGCTCCCCATCCAATTGCTTCCATACTCCAAAGCTCATGATTTATGGAAAAATTTAATTTTAGAATTTCTTTTTCCAAATAAATATTTTCAACAAATTCAATGAGAAGGGGTTTAATCTCATTGTATTCAATACGATCATGAATATCCAAAAATATTTCTTTAGGTAAAGCTGTTTTAGCTTTGTTGAAAAAACATATCCTTAAAGCTTTATTAAGATATGAATTTTGCCTGTTGTTCAGTAAAATTCATTAAATTAATTATAGTTGTAATTTTCTCCTCAGAAAAATCTTCAAGCCAATCCACTTGTTTAACGAATTTGGCAAATTCAGAATGAATAAAAATTTGCTTGTCTTCTTGTGATTTCAAGAATTCAGCAAGTTGGGACATATTTCTTCTAAACTCAGCTTTGAGATTTAAGCAATGAGTTTTCCAAATATTATTTAAAAGATGATAGGTTTTTGGGTTTAAACCGAGATTATAAAAATCTTTTATTTCCTGATTTGTTTCAGGACAATTTTGAAAATTCATTTGATTAAAACTCTGAGACATCTCAGCCATTTGTTTATAGGTGACTAGCATAACATAAACTGGAACATTGGGTTGGTTACCCATGATTTGAGGAAGTCTACGAAAGCTACTCTGATTTGAGCTTCTTTCGCCTTTGTAGAATCGGGATGGTTTCCCATAATTCTTTCCTTGAGAATTTGAGCGCTTTTTCCCTCTGTTCGGATTTTGATTATTCATTGTATCTTTTGGACAGATAATCAGCAAAAAAAATTGTTAGTACCTTTAATATGTATTATATCAAAAGTATATTAACAAATAAAATTATACCATCTAACTCGTCTCGCATTTTCTTCTCCTTTTTTAGATTTAATAAAATCTCTAATTGATTTGTTATCAGTACGAATTAAAAATTTAACAGGTGCCAAATAAATATGAAATCTTTTTATTCTATTTTTTATGGCTAATAACTCTTTTTCATAAGTTATATATTTTATTTCATTATGTTTAAACTTTCTTGAATTATATCCACAGATTTCTTCATGGTTAGAATTTTCTGGAATTGCTTTTATTATTGCTCCCTAAAACTCATCGCTAGCATCGGTTTCTAGAATTAATTGTTTATTTTCTTTTGGAAAATAAACCTTTGGGATATCTTTAAACATATTTTTAATTTCTTGAACTAAATTTGAGTCTTCTTTAGTCTATGCCATTTTTACATCTGAATTTCCATTTTTAGGAATATTCTTAAGTTTTTCAATTAAAGGTTTTTCTTTTTTGGTTAAATTTTTTACAAATTTTCTTCCATAATTTAATAAACCTAAAAAACTTTGCAGTTCTTTGAGAGTTGTTATTTCATTTGGAAAATCTCTTATTTTCACAATAATATGGTTTTGGTGTTGTATTCCTGATTGGTTTAAAATAACTCCTAAATATTCAATTTCTTCTTTTTCTATTTCCATTTTCTTTGGACTTAGAATTACTCCATGTTTTAGCTAGGAATATATTTGAAACAATTTCTAGGTGCTTTTTATGTTCCTCTCTAGTTTAGAGAATACTAGAACATCATCAATATATACTAAACAAAATTTATGAAGATGGTTGAACATGTTGTCCATCCATCTTTGAAATATCTGAGATGCATTACAAATGCCAAATGGCATAACCGCCCATTGGTAATGTCCATATGGTGCACTGAAAGCAATCAATGGTTTTGACTCCTCTGTTAGCTTTACTTGCCAAAAGCCTGATTTGCAATCAAATTTGCTAAACCATTTAGAGTTCATAGTCTGTTTAACTAAAACATCTTTTCCAAGAATAAAATATCTATCAAATTCAAGATTTTGATTTAATCTTTTATAATTAATTACCATTCTAGCTTTTCCTCGTTTTATCTCATTATGATTCATTACTATAAAAGCGGGACTAGAATGTGGACTTCTTGTTTCTTCAATTAATCATTTCTTTAATAATTCTTCGAGCTGAATTTCAAATTCATCTATATCTTTTTTAGTATAGACCATTGGTTTAACTCTAATTATTTTATTAGAATCAATGAGTTTTAATTCACAAAACCTGGGAGATTTTTCCTAAAGTTTTAATGGGTCTTCAGAAAAGTTTGGATGTAATTTTTTATAAATCCAATGTTTTTCTTCTAAAAATTTTATTATTGGTGTCATGTCACCACGCTTCACTGGCGTAAATAGTTTTTTTACAAACATGTTTATGGTGTTGTAAAAGAGGAATTTTAACAGGTTCTTGTTTACAAGTTAGAATAACATGGTCACGATTGACAATAAAAGGCATATAATTTTCAATAAAATTATTTCCTAATATCACATCGCCATGCAGATCTAGGAAACAAAGTAGTTTAGGGATAGAGAATTTTTTATCTCATAACCAAAGCGTAACATTTTTAGCCTTGAGAATAATTAAAGTTTCATTTCCATCAATACCTCTTACAGCTATTAGATTTTTCATTTTTATCCATAGATGCTTAGGTAAAGCATTATACCTAGCAGCACTGGTTGTTGCTCCAGTATCTAATAGAATAGATAAAACATATGGTTTATAGTTTTTGAAATTGAATTTTCCAAGAACATACATATATCTTTTCTTACCTTGTTGGTGACTAAAGATTAGTTGTTCTGAGTATTTACCTTCAATTTTAATTTGTTGAAATACTACAGATTTTTGTTCTTCAAGGTAGGTTGTACCTAGAAGTATAGGTATTTGCACATTTTTTATTGCAATTGCTTTTCCTTTTTCATCATGTTCATCTTTTTTAGATGTTGATGTTGATCTATCATCTAATAATTTTATATTATTTCGACGATTATCAGTGAAATAAAGATTATTTCCTGATGTTTGAAATTCTATTGGTTTATAGAATTTTAGCTTAGAGTTTTCAGTAAATTTTTTTATTAACCAATTTCTCGGTATTTCTAAATCTTTCCAATTTATTAATCTTGGTTGGATTTTAGTATCGAATGCTCGTGGTTCGAATAATTCGATCATATTTCTATCAATTTCTTTAATTGAAGTTTTTGTAAAATTTGTTAGTTCATGAATTGCTTTCCACTGAACTGATAAATTATAACTATTTTTCTTCATATCGATTCTTCTAGTTTGGATACGAATTTTTATCGTGTCACAAATATTTGGATCTTTAATTGATATGAAATAATTTGGTTTGATTTTAAACCAAACTTGTCCAGATACTAGATTCGATTGTATTTCTCCTATTAGTGCTTTAATAGGATTTTCAAATCTTTTATCTAAAACGACTACTAGAATAGGAGTGTCTAATCCTACTCTAAATAGTGCTATAATTTCTACTTGAATAATTCTGATATGTATATATCGAATTTTTGGATGCTTTTGTTTAAGCCTTTTAATTTTATTTTTATCAAATAGAGGGATTTCTATCATTTCATCCTCAGTAGCTTTAGCAATTACATTACCACTAAATTGCTCAAATAATCTTGCTTGTCAAATATTAAATTTTGAAATTTGATAAAGTTCTTCTTTATTAACTTCTTTGATTTTATCAAATTTTTCAAAACTAGATTCGTTTATAGATGCTTCTTCACCTAAGACATCTCTCAATTTTATGAGTTGAAGTTCCTCGTTTGGAATAGCTTCAAAGATATCTTTATTTTCATTCCTTTCAGACATGATGAATATCATGTCTAATTCATTTTTACTTTCACCTTTTGATTCTGATTGAACCTCATATAAAATTGAATCTGTGTCAAAGATTTCTTCTCCAACTAAAATTTTAAAGTGTTTTTCCTCTAGAAATTTTATCATCTGTCTACCACTTTTGCCTTTCTTAGGATATTGTGGTACTATGTGACCTTTTTCATTACAGATATAACATTTACATTTAGATTTTGTTCTAAACGTAGTATTTATATTTTTATTTCTTTTTCTGACATATTTTTTATTAGGATTAGGTTTTTTACCTTTCCATTTAATAAAATTATATCTTCTAAATTTTCTCTTCTTCTTATAAGGGGTTGATTCTTTACAACCAAATTCCCATTGTTGTTGCATGATTTTGCTACAACATTTATCATTAAGTTGATTTTTCACTTGCTTAACAGCTTTTTGCATTATGCAGTGTTTAGTAATAGTTCTTTCAGCATATTGAATTCTTGCTTCTAACGTGTCTTTTCCACCATTAGAACTATTCAAGAATTCTTTATATCCATCATTATAAAGTTCATCCCATGGTGAGGGTAACTTATGGAAAAATTGACTTAACCAAAACTTAGTTTTTGGTGGGTTAAGTTTATGGTAATATTCCTGATGAAATTTTGCAAAGGATTTAAATTCACATATGTTACCTATGTTACACGGGTATAGGTGCGGATGTGTATCTAAGAGTCAGACTCGTCAAATTTTTAAATTTAGGATACGGGGACTCGGCTAAAAAGGATCCAAAAATGGGATACGAGTACGGGGATACGGGAATGTGTATGTATATATATAAATAATATAAGTTAATTATGTTGAGAGGTATATTTGAAAACTTTTTAATTTTATGTGGTATTGTTAGAATAGTTAATTTTAGGAGCTGAAATAATAATATAAGTTTTGGCCATTTAAGAAATTTAAAAAATAAGAGGGCTTATTTGAAAACAAGGAAAATATATATAGGTTTCTTAAAGAGAAATCCACGATCTGCTATAGAAGAGGAGAATAGGTGCCGCCGACAAGGCAGGTGTGCTTCTCGGGCAACGACAGTGACAACGACGACCTCCGGCAACGATGACAACCTCCTCTAACAACAACAACCTCCGGTGACGTCACCAACTCCACTTCAGGCTCATCTCCGACACTATTCCTCTCCCAACACCTCCTCTGACAAGATATGTACCTTCTCTCTCTCTCTCTCTCTCTCTCTCTCTCTCTCTCTTCTTCTTCTTCTTCTTCTTCTGCTTCTTCTTCTGCTTCTTCTTCTTCTCCTCCTCCTCCTCCTCCTCCTCCCAGCCGTGTCTGATTTCTGGTTGCTGAATCTGCCACAGATCCCATACCCGTGCCCGTGTCGTGTCGTGTCGACACGGGTATTCTGGGGTAAACTGCTGAGTCCATGCAACACAGTATGTTACATATTCTGCATTTTGTTAGTATATATTCATTGTGAATTTCTTCATGTTCTTCAAATTTAATTCCACAGAATTCTCTTCTTAGAATTTGTGCGAATTCATTTAATATTTTATCAAATGTATTAAATTCATTAAGTAAGCCAGCTTTTTCTTACTTACCTTCGTCAGAGGCTTCCCATCTTCTTAGGAAGTTTAAGCAATCTCCTTGGAGGGTTGCACATATGTAGTCTAAAAATCTTTCTTTAGACTGACTACTTTTATATGTGTTTATAACAATAGAAATTGATTGTGTCCATTCTCTTAATGCTTGATCATAATTTTTAAATTCGACATTTTTTAGATCAAGATAAACTCCTCCTGAAGTAACATTGATTTTATTTAAATCAGTTCTTATGCTTGTTGAAGGTGCAGGTTCTGATGTAGAACCTTCATCTTATAAAGGTTTTAAATTTTCAACTTGCATCAGATTATCATAAGGCTCATTATATTTGGGTGATTCCCAATCAGTCATACGACCTCTAGGAAGTGGTTTTTCTTCCTCATTAGTATCAATCTCTTTTCTTTTTTAGATCCTTTATTATGTTTATTGTCATTGTTCTCTTTTTCAGAATCAATTATTATTTCTTCATCAATCGAAGTTCTACTTGTACCTTCCGAGTTGTTTTCACTTGATGATAAACCAAATTTTCTACCTTCTTGTTCATCATCTGAATTTTCTTCTTTTACGCTATTTGGCATAAAAGATATCTCGGATTCATTATTTGAGTCACTTGACTCTTCTAGTTGAAGAGCTAAGTCATAATTATATTCCGTTATTAATTCTTCATTAACTTAATATAATTCTTGCATTTACTTAAGAAGTTTATTACGTTTACCGTAATCTTCTTCTTTTATATATCAGTTTTTCCAATATTCTAATATTTCTTTGATGGCTTCATAGTCTTTTTTATGTTTATCTATTTTAAACATCATAATTTTTGTTCCAAAATATAACCTTGGAATTTCTTCACAAGTACTTTCTATTAGTACCAGTGTATTATCTGAACTATTTTTCAGAGTACTTTCTAAATTTTGGATTAAACTTTTTGTTTCATCCTTTAAATCTATATTTTGTATCTCACTTAACATATTAACTCTATCATATATTTTTTCTTTATTATTTTCAATATTTACTAATTTACCAAACATACTAGATAAATTATCAACTACATAATTTAAAGTTCTACTAATATTGCCTATATTAGTGTCTTTATTTTGTACATGTGCTAAATGTTTATAATCATTAGTTTGAATATTCAACTTACCTACACACCCTAATTCTTCCATGTCTAAGTTTCCCTACAAAGTTGCCGGCTCAAATGAAAGGGTAAAAGCTCTACTGACTATCTTTCAACAAAGTTGAGGCCTCGGTACTCCCTATTCAAGGTTGTTTCAAGGTTTGCAGATAAATAAAATTAACCTAACTAACAATTAAACCACTTAACAAATAAACAAGAATAAATTAGCTAAATAACAGGCTCAAACATATTACAATTTAAAGCTACTAATTCGTAAAGCTCTGATACTATTAATAAAAACACACACAACGAAACAGGAACTTAAGCCTCTTTTTTTTTTTTTTTTTTTTTTTTTTTTTTTTTTTAAAACTATGGGAGAACATATAAAAACATGTTAAATATTTTCATGCTATAATCATGCATATATAGATTTAATATTTAAAACATGCAATAGTAGTTTTAGAAACTTAATATTATAAAAATTATAAAGTCAATCAACCGGACTGGTATTAGATTTTATAAATAGTTCAAAATGGTCTTTTCCATTTTATCATGTCGCTTTCACGTCGCTTTCGAGCTTATATGCGAGCTAAAGCTCGGCTCGATTGCACCCCTATCTATTCGTGGAAATAATGTAAAATTAGATATTTGCCATCTCTCTCATTTGAAACAAACAAACAAAAAAAAAAAAAAAAAATCAATTCTCTTTTTTAAAAATTGAAAATTAAGTTTTGCTTCAAAAATGTGATTTTTTTAAATCTTAATTAAAGCATTACTTTTAACTTATATAAATGATTCAAAATAACAATTACAGAGTAATTTTTACTTAATATTGTTATTAATATTTTACTTAATTAATATATATATATATATATATAGCCTTGTACAACAAAACTGGTTTGTATTAAAAAAAAAAAAAGAAATCAAAGATTTAGGTACTCACAATATATTTACAAAAAATGTCTCTTATCGAGCCTCTAATTGTGTAATGGTGACTTCATTCACTGAACATGATTCACGCTTGTTTGATGATGAATTCGCTTCAACCAAATTCCTTTCAGTGAAAAAACCAGGTTGTTTAGGTGAAGGCAATGCCCCATCACTACCTAACATCAAGATTACAGATGACACGCTAGGCCTATCTTCCGGGCATTGTTACACACATAGTAGACCCACGTGGATTGATTGCAAAATCTCAAATGGATTAAACAAGTCCCCTATTGATGCATCTATAAGTTCCAAAGACCTACCCTCTATATGAAGCTTCCATGCCTAGCAATTCAAAATCAAACTACATTATCAACAGTAGCTAGATTTAACATTGAAAATTGAGAAAATATTGGTTAAAAAACTTACATGCCCAATGAGGTTAAGATTGTGGTTTGGATGATCGAAACCTCTATTTTTTTTTCCACTTACTCTCTCTAGCAACAAAACACCAAAGCTGAAGACATCAGATTGTGTCGAGTAGAGCCCATCACTTGCGTACTCAGGGGATATATAACCACTGTATAAAGCCATTGAGCAAAGAAACACAATGATAATCAATAAAATTAGATTAAAAACAACATTCTAGAAGTACTTACTATGTTCCAGCCACTGTATAAAACCATTGAACAGAGAAACACATTGATAATCAATTAAATTAGATTCAAAATAACATTTTAGAAGTACTTACTATGTTCCAACCACTCTATTTGTGTTTGCCTCTGTTTCATTCCCACCAAAACTTCTTGACAAGCTAAAGTCGGATATTTTTTGGTTCATCTCATTGTCTAATAAAATATTGCCTGCTTTGAGATCTCTATAGATTATCCTTAGTCTTGAATCTCGATGAAGATAAAGGAGCCCTTGAGCAATTCCATTGATGATGTGGAAGCACTTAGGCTAATCGGGAAGAATACTTTTCGTGTGATCTGCCCTTTTTTTTTTTTTGCCCAATTAATTCCATTCACTAGATGTTTAAATCTTGAATATAAATATGAAAAAATTCCATGACTCCATAATTAAGAGAATAATAGAAAAGAATTCATGTGGCAATGAATGTATTAATGAAACTGAAAAACTGGATAACAATAGGTAATGGCTAGTATGGATGCCCCCTTTACCTTTATTCATGAATCACTACTCAATCTTGTTACCTTAAATTTACCCTAGGGTCTAGTGAAATCATCACCCTAAAAAATTAAGAAGGTTTTAGAGCTTGTATAATGAAAAATGCAAGATTGCAGGCTAGGGTTTTGAGAGAATGTTATACCAAAAATAAAGAAGTCCAAGCTTTTATTAGGCATGAATTCATAGATAAACATTGTTTCATCAACTTGAATGCAGCACCCTAGAAGCTTCACTAGATTTCGATGCTGAAGTTTGTTGATATGTCTGATTTCATTCTTGAACTCATCGAGTCCTTGTGTGGAATTCTTTGAGAGCTTCTTCACAGCTATTTCTTTATCGTCTTCCAACACCTTGGAAATTAATTCACTCCAAGTTATGCCCAAAAATTTGGTTGAAAGTTCAATACAACTGTAAAATGTCACACCCCTTTTCAAATAGTTGCAATCACATCTCCAAACGGGTGGATGTCTTTCATAAAAAGAGAAAGGAAATAACATCCTTACTTTAGTATCTAAGGAAAGGGGTGGTAAAAAATTCCCAAATTGTTACAATGATGAGTTCTGCGTCATTTTTTTAGAAATTTTGAATAGCAAAGTAGTGATGGGCCAAAAACTACTAATACAAAGATTGACTTTGGTATCACATGCACAGTAAAATTGAAACAATGAATCATTGTTATTTAAAGTGTTTACCTTATAAACAGGTCCAAAACCACCCTGTCCAAGCTAATTGTTAATTGAGAAGTTATTAGTGGCATTAACTACCGTAGCTAAGTCAAATATTGGTAACTCTTTATCTTCAGTGGTGTAACTTTTTTTCATATTATGCCCATTATTTCCTGCAACATAGAGAACAAAGAGCATAAATGATAAATAGAATACATTTTCTTTAGAATATTGATTATTAAGGGAATTCTGACTCATACATGGAAACTTCCGCACTTGGGGTTCCTTCATATATGCTCATATGGTACAAACTAGTTATAAGATTGATATGGTTTCCGTCTCTCAAATTTTTTTTACCATCCCCTTTTATGCATCCCATTCTAGTTGAATTACACAAACCCTTGAAGAGGAACTTAGGGGGTACAAAAATCATATTGATTGGATGATGTTCATCATGTAAAATGTGGAAATTTTTTTGAAGATGTTGTAAAAAATGTAAAATGGTTGTGGAACAAAAGGCTAAAATTTTCCATTTAAACTAAGCAAAGCCATATCCCAATTACATGGGATTGGCTACATGAATATTTTCTAACAAGCTTAAATACATCTTTCTTTCCCTTATCCTAACTAAGGACTTAAATATCGATATCGATGGATAAATCGAGGGTACAAAAACACGGATATATATATATCTCGATAGATATATTGAAAATTTCAATATCAATTCAGAGATGTGATGGATATTGTTAGTAGAATACGTATATTTTCATTGAAACTCTAGGAACAATAATTAGACTCTAATAAACAGTTTAGAATCAAAATATTGCAATTAAAATGTGTATTAGATGAGTATGTATTATATAGGGTGTAAAAATTGTGCCATACTGAGGGATAGAATGAATATTTTAACAAAGTAAATGAAATTAGTTTTTATTTCATAAACTAATTTAAGCCAATAGTATAATTAAAATATTTATATAAATCAATACTAAAATAGTAAGAGGTGATAATTTTGACGCAATAGCAAGAAAATGAATATCGTTGATATCGTTAAGATAGTGGATATATCTATATCGATGATACCATGTGAAAAAAAGAAGATATTATGGATATATCGACATATATCGAGATTTTATCAATAATATCGAAAATATCAACAATAACGTAAAGATATTTTGCGAAAAAGATAGTGTAAGTTAGATATTGCATCGAGGGATACGGATACACAGATATATCATGGATATATCGAAGATATCGTAGATGTTTTACTCTATGATCCTAACAAATTTAATCATTCCTATCTTCATGTAGAATTTATTACATGCTTGTTTTGACCTAAATACTGTTTGAACCTCCTCATCTAACCACCAAGTTTTCTTAGTTATTAGACCATTTTCCTTGGGTTCTCCATGAACTTTAATCATTCCTACCTTCATATTTTCCTATTCTTTCTCATCTATTTCCTTCATACATCTAATTAATTTCATTAATCTGTGCAGTGTGCCTGAACTTTCTCTTAGTTTTACTTTACAATCCTTACAAGCTCCTGATCTATATTCTTAGTATGGAAAAATTATTTTAAACTAATATTATATTAAATCAAAATTTTAAAGGTTATTAAGTGTTTCTCTATCTGTTTAAAATAAGTGCTAGTGATTACAAGATTATGTCTTAATCAATTCTAAGATAGTATCTCCTCCTTCATTCCTTTAATCAAATCCATATTTCTCACAAACCCTCTTATATCCTTCATTATTCTTCCCTAGAGATGACCATTTAAGTCCCATCACATGGAAAACACATCAATTCCTTGAGAGGTCGATGTTACCCAATTCAAAATAATGCATGGAAGGGTAGGCTAAGGTGGTTGAGTTAATAAAATTCTTCTGTGATTGAAAGTGTACGTTTGATGATGGAGTATCAAGAAGTAGCGTCGATACTCTTTCCAAGCATGAACTATCTTTAATCTTCACATTCAATATGCCCAATTTTCAGTACTCACAACTGAACTTAATTTGGCCTACTATGTGTCTACAAATGTGCATTAGATGGATTTAAGCTAATCATATATGAGCCAATTCCTTTGTCCATATGCTAGCCATGAAATAAAAGGAAAGCTACTGTTGTAGTGTTATCAAGGCCAGTACCTCAAGTCATGACGCAAATAACTTTACCATAATGTGACTATTTTGTTTACCTTGGCTACTTAGCTTCTTCTTCTTCTTCCTTCAAATGTACATAGTCAGACCCAAGCCTAAGAGAAGCATTCCTGCCAAAAATACCGAGCCGACCACGATCATCACTCGTTTCTTCCCATTGGAGCCAGCTTGACCTGTAATAAAATTGCAGGGAAAATAAAAATGAAAGAAAAGAGGAATTAAATAGCAGAAAAATTAGGAATTCCTGCTATTTATAGTAAACTTGGGAGGATGTGAGGTTGATATTGCACTTGTATAAAAGGGAAGCCATCTATTCACATTTAATTTTTTAAATGCATACAGGTGAACTCAGAATGCTTGTGTGTGCCACCCAATTATCATTAGTATCCTCTTTCTTACGCAAGCTTATATTTAAAGTGTATCAACGAATGTTGAAAACAAGATAAAAAAATATTTTAATCAATTTAAAACAAGCCAAAAAAAATGTTATGTAAACTGCTAAACTGTGATGGAGCTATCAAATTTCTTACTATTTGTACTGTACTTGGGTGTTTATTAATATATTAATCTTCTCTGTGCAAGCTGATTCCCACGCAGACAGAAATTATTTGGTACACCCAGGCCTAGGATCATTATCCAGCACTTGACGCTGGTGAGGTGCCTACCTGGACACTCTAATGCACAAGTGGATTAGCAAAAGAACATGGTTGCTCAGTAGTTTAGATGATCAGAAGGGTTTGTGAACAGATACATCATTGATATTTAAAATACTTTAATAAACTTTAAAAACATCCTACTCATTTAAAGCAAACCAAAAATCACTTTGGTATAGGACAACTCCAAGATTCAACTTAATAATTTGGTGATTGAAACAATTTGTCCACGCTCTATGCCATCGGGTATACCGTGAACTTAGATTGGAGTTAAGATGGGCTACAGTTGGCCCATTCCATCCATTCTACTAGTTACTAGAACCAAGACTGCCCAAGGACTGAAAATGGGAAAAGTCTCCTTTTTCAAGGGCCTGAAAGGTTAGCCAAGTTTTCAGTTGGTTGTCGTGATGTGGTTTTCAATGTTCAACGGTTGTTGATTTGAGTACTGGAAAGATTGGTAATCCTTTTTTATTTCTATAAATTCAGTTTATAGGAAATTCAGTAGATGCACTCGTGCAGTCTTCTTTCACAGAGGGCGGCCGCATAAGGTGACATGAGGGGCTCAAGTATCAAGGTACGAGGTGAGATAGGAGCAATTTGACGGTGGATCAATAGGAGATCTTCGCAGTAAATTGAAAATCTCATGAGGCATGGGTTTCAGATTCCTCGTATTAAACAAACTTTTTGAGAGGATTAAATGGGTTCTCTTAGAGTGGCAGGTGAGTATGCAGGGCCCAACTCGTAGGGTGCCCTTATCCCTGCAGGCTACAGTCCCATCACATTAGCCATTCCGATGATTGGCTTTTATGTACAAGGTATTTCTTGCATAAGTTGAGTGCTGTAGAGCATGTTGTCTACAACACGCAAATATGTTTCATTGGCACATCGTCCTCGTCCATCCCCTAGATAGCCTAAGGCAATAGGGGCTGCCCCCAAATGGCCCTGGGCCCTCAACCTCAGCAAGCCTCCACTCCTACCGTTGAACCATGACCTCAAGTTTTCCAGTAGGGGAGCAAGTCTTCATTGTAAGTGTGACACAGCCATGTGGTGTCATGAGACAATAGGAGTGAAGTAAAGTAGAATTGTGAGGTCAAAAAATATTCAGATAATCCCACTTTCCTTCACTCCTATTGGCTCGTGACACCACCTTAGCCGTATCATAGTTACATATAAGTTTTTCTCCCAGTCAGTAGGGGCGAAGTCACTGTCTAATGCCTGGTGTTAAGGAACCAAGGTCTATATCGAGCTCCCTAGGTGCTGCTTCTAATTCAAGCAAATGTTAAGCGTCAAGGCACAATGTTCATGGGCAACCCAAGGGGAACCTCATAGAGATTTGTTTGCCTCGGTCACCTTGATGTGGAGAACTCCATCCACAAATGGATTCTCCTTGTCTCAATGCCAAGGAGCTTGCCATATGTCAAGCTATACTAAAAGATTCATACTCCTTTCAAAAGCTTGGCACTTTTGAAGTACACTTGTGGGTTGAAGCCTTATGTACCGCATAATAATGTGTATGTATTTTATTATCTACAAAAAAGAACAACAAAAAAAGGGGGTGGATACAATGATTCCTGGGATTTTTGCCTCAAGAAGCGGAATGTCTTGGGTTTGACTTCTCATCTCTTTTAGGGCCAAGCACCAATAAGATTTATCTTGGGCGTTAACATAGGTAGAGTGGGCTATGGCATTACCTGTGTGTTCGGGAGACTAATCAGGCCAAATGTTAAACTAGTTGGGCCAAGAGTCTCGAAACTCCACCAAAACAAAAAAAAAAAGAACAAAAAATGGTTATAGTCATTCGAATCATCACAATGATATGAGGTGAATAATATAGAAAACAACATCAAAGCATCAAATTAACCTTGTAAGAAAGCAACAATCTGCAACCTATTGTTGCAAGAGGTTGAAAATTGAAATAAATTTCCATTGTCATCAGAATTCTATTTTCAATTTATATATATATATATATATATATATATATATATATATATATATATATATATATATATATATATATATATATATATATATATGCTAATGAAAACAAGAAATCAGCAACAAGAAGCTGGAAGTTCCTTTCAAGTTTTGAAAAATGGGTTGGGTAATCCTCTGTAAGTCCACTACACAGGGCTTCATTAAAATTTCTCTTTGACATTTAAAGGTGCCAAGCTGTTCTTCCAAAACCAGCCCTAGCTTTAAATATATATTTGACTTGTTTATTTGTCATTATTGTGACTAGACTCTCAAATTTATGCCAAAATTTTACAAATACTATGCGACGTTATCATCACACAAAACCCAAATTAATTTAACCCAGATAACTCAGTTGGGAAACTTAATTTCGTCCAATCTAGAAAAGGCTATTGGCCGTCTTGCCTGGCCACTGGCCAGCCTGGTCGTTGTAGACCTGTCCACTTCCTTTTAATTATACCAGTTCAACTTCAACATGGTAATGCTACAATATGTTCAAACATGAAATATAAAGTTGAAGGAAAGTGATAGTTAAGACCCTCTTTGGTCGTCCAAATGAAAATTAAATGTAGGGAAAATTACACTTTGTCCCCTCTATCTTTTGCCGGAAATCACTTTTCACCCCTCATCTACAAAATTCTACAATTAACCCCCCAAAAATACTGGAACAGAGGAATTGGCTGACGGTGTTAACGGAATCAATGGAATGACCAATTTGCCCTTAGTGCTAAAGAAGCGAAATGACGAAGAAGCCCCCCATTAACATTTCCCGCTTTTTGTCTTCCCCGTATAAAAGCTTCCATAGGAAGCTTCAAAACATGATCACATCGGTGGGAAGAAACAGGAAGCCAAATCTTACTTCGATCAGGCCGTTTCTGCCTCTCCGAACGACTGGTACTTTCTCTTCAATCTCTCTACTCTCTCACTTTTTTTAAAAAAAAATTTTATCCTTTCATCCTATGGTTTTCTCGTTTACCAAACAAAGAGTGATGTGGTTATTCGTGGGGATGGATGCAGTACGGTGTTGGGATCGTGCGCACACTTCATGTGGGAAGCAGAGGAAGATGAAGATGAGGCGGAAATGAAGAAGGAAGCTGCCATAGTTAGCGGCGTTTAAAAAAAAAAAAACTGGATCTGTGTGGCATGTGACATTAATCAACTATCCAACACTTTTAAAAAAGGTTGTAATCTACGTAGCGCTAGCCTACTTGTTGACATGAAGAATGCCATTAGAGATGTGTAAAAGAGCACCGCTGGAGATGCTCTGAGAGATACAAAGAGAGAAAGAAAGAAAGAGAACCCGAGAGAGAGAGAGAGAGAGAGAGAGAGAGGTTCATGAGGAGGAGAAGGGAGGAAGGGAGGAGAAAGTGAGATCTTGGGATCTCACAAGATTTACTCTTGAGGTAAGTTTCTTGCCATTTTGTTAATAGAATGTATGTATATGTGCGTGTGTGTGTGTGTGTGTGTGTGTGTTGAGATTCTCATAGTTTCCTAAGTTGTATGGAGTATATGACCTAATCCTAAGTTTTTGGGGTCAAGGAACATACTGGTAGTGTCAGATTTTGGAAGAAATGGCCATAGTATAGTGTTTTAGAAATTTGCAGATTTTTGGGTCATGAAAACCCGAATATCTGAGTCCCAAAACCCCTCTGCTTTTGTGAGTTTTTATGAGAACCATTTATATAATCTTGTAGAGAGCTTGACAAGCTTTCATTTGGCTTTTGAATCATTGAAATTGGTTGAGAAATGAGAGAGAAAAGTTAAAGAGAAGTTAGCCAAAAACTCACACAACCAAATGGTTTCCAGGTGCAACCCGGGGAAGGTTAGAGATGAAGTGGATTGTGATCCAGTGTGGATGCACTCACCCACACATATCGTGTTCCCATGATTTTGAAGACCTTAGGTTGACCTGATGGGCCCCATCTTTAACCATTTGACTCGCTACAGTGGGCCCCACCTTATGGGACCTTTATTGACCAACTTTAACCAAGAGTTGACCAACTTTGATTTTTAGCTGATTTTTCTACTTTTTTTTTTTTTTTTTTCAAATTTTTGGCTGATAATGGAGGGTCGGCAAGTGTGCATGTGAAAGAAGAGAGGAATAGAAGAAGAAGGCTTATTCAAATATGTATGGATGGGTATAAGAAAGAGAAAGTAACTTGTGTCAAGATGAGGAGCAATGGAGCACGTGAGATTGCATTTAAGGGCATTTTGGGTAGAGAAAAGAGTCATGTGCAACGCATATGACTCTTTTCATTAAGCAGATCACGGCAGTTTAACGGTTGGGTGCAATGTGTTATGTTCTAGTATTTTGGGGGGCTAATTGTAGGATTTTGTAGATAAGGGGTGAAAGTGATTTCCGGCAAAAGATAGAGGGGCCAAAGTGTAATTTTCCCTTAAATGTATATTACATAGTATTGAAGGCATAAATATTCATGATCTTGAATGAGAGGCTATTTAAAATGCTAGAATCAATAAGATAGTTGATGTTATAAAACCAATCTTAGAAATTGATGAAATGCTTCTGTTTTGAATTTCCAATCTCATTTTTTAAGACAACCATCATTCTCTTGAATTTTTTTATATTCAATATGATGGATTGATGCCTTCTATACAATGTGATGCCTTCTATACAATGTAAAATATACTATAATCATTTAATTCTCATTTGACTACTAAACAGGCCTAATAAGTAATGATATTGTAATGGGAACGGCTATTGCAACCCCCCATTCCTATAAGCCCACCCCTCATCCTTTATGTTTTTAAGGTTTTATGCAAAATATAAAAGGTTTTTATGAAAACCGGTCATGAAGTCCAATAGAAAACATCATTTTAAATAACTTTGCAGAAGAAAGTTTTTCCAAAATCTATCGTTTAGGTAGACTTTTTGGCAAAAAATGAAATAAAGGCTATAAATGATTAAAAAGTATATTTAAACGATAGATTTAGGAAAAACTTTATCCTACAAAGTTATTCAAAATGATGTTTTCTAGTGGACATCACGGCCGGTTTTCATAAAAACTTTTTATATTTTGCATAAAACCTTAAAAACCTAAAGGATGGGGGGGGTGGGCTTATAGGGATGAGGGGTTGCAATAGCCGTTCCCTATTGTAATTGGGCTATGAAGTCTCCCTCACTTAGACATACTAATGGCCCGTTTGAGCGTCCAAATGAAAATGATAGATTGGATTTGGGACCATCCACGTCGGATTTGGATTTGCTACGGTTTGTGTTTTAACTGCACCATGCCGTAGCCAGGCGATTGGCAACACGTGGCAAGGGTTGCAATAGATGGCCAGGATTTGAGAGCTGCTAATGGTCTCGCCCACTCTCTCCTCTCCTCTCGTCTCTCTCCTAGCCTCTAAGCCCCCCCCCCCTCCACGGCATGTCCAAACCCCCCTTCTCGCCGATGATCTCTCACCTCTGCCTTCTCTATTACTTTCCCCCTCTCTAGATTGGGTTTCATTTGCCCCATCCACGGCATGTCCAAACCCCCTTTTCATTTGCTCCTCTCTAGATTGGGTTTCAATTGGAATGAGAGAAGAAGAGGGTAGATCGGAGGGAAGGGAGGCAAGGGAGAGAGTCTGCAGAGAAAAAGAGAAAAAAAAAAAAAAAAAACATAAAGAAGAGGGAAGAGGAAGAAAAAAGAAGAACAGGCGTCGCCGACGGGAGGGAGTGCGTCGACGGTGAGGAGAAGGAGAGAGTCAGCAGAGAAAAATAAAAAAAGAAGAGAAGAGGGAAGAGGAACAAGGAGGGGAAGGAGTGCGTCGACGGTGGGGGATGGAGAGAGTCAGCAGAGAAAAATAAAAAAAGAAGAGAAGAGGGAAGAGGAACAAGGAGGGGAAGGAGTGCGTCGACGGTGGGGGATGGAGAGAGTCAGCAGAGAAAAAAAAATGAAAGGAAGAGAGAAAGAGAAGAAGAAGGAAGAAGAAGAAGAAAGAATAACAGGGGTGGCCGACGGGAGGGAGTGCACTGACAGTCAGTTGGATCGGAGCAAGGCTCTGTTTACACTCGTTTCAGCCACCATCTGTCCATTTTACCAAATTGGCCACGTGTCGGCAATCGCCCAGTTATTGCATGATGCAGTTAAAATACCAAACTGTAGCAAATCCAAATCCACGTAGACGTCCGCCTGAGAAATAAAATGTCTCAAATTAGGTGGGTGGAATCTTCCTCCAATTGTATTTAATTGGTAAACGTGTCTCAATCAATATAGTCATGATGACGGTAAGTGCAGGTCCCGTGATGTACCCAAAGTCTGTGTTCACCATTCTTTAAGGCTGTATTTGGTTTATCGATTTTATTAAGAAAAAAAAAAAAGAATTATAATAATTTTAGTTTGATATGATTTTATTTTTCTTTTCATTTTCTTTCCTTCTCATTTTTTTTCCCTTCTTTTTTTTTTTCCTTGGTAGAATCCATGAACCAAATAAAGGGTAAGGGAAGAATTTGAGAAAAAACCCCTTTTTTTTTTTTTTTCAGTTAGCTTCTAAGCTTGTAAGAGGTCCTCCCCCATCCCTCTTGCAACAAGCTCTGGAATTTTTAATTTTTTTTTTAATTTAAAAATTCAGTTATTTTGAGCATGCAATTCTTCTCATCAAATTTGTGACATAGAATCCAGTATTAATTCAGAAGAAAAAAATTATCTTAGAATAAGTCTAACACACGTATTAAAACTGATAAAGAATAAGTCATCAAATCCGTTAGGTAGAATCCAGTATTTTGTAGGAAAGTCGACCATTGAATGGTGTTTTCTCCAGTGACCAGTCATAGCCCCAAAGGCGCATCATGTTAAAAAAAACTACTACATTACTAAATATACAAAATATCCGTAGATGAATCTCCCTTCGTGCCCATTATCCCAATAGCCCCAAAAAAAAAAAAAAAAAAAAAAAAAAAAAAAAAAAAAAATGATCAGAGTTCAACAGTTTTAGGTTGAGTGCCGGCCCAATTTGACCGACTTTCGTCCCCACCCAGTGAATTAAAAAAAAAAAGGGGGGGGGGGGGGGGGGGGGGGGTGGGGAGTGAAGGGAAGGGAAGGGAAGGGTATAGGCTGCAATTTAGGCTAGGGTGACACGGATTTTCTAAAATAATCTTTATATTATGTTCAAGTGTATTATTTAAAAAATAATAATAATAATAATTAATAATAATCGATAGAACCTACATTTACTTCTAAAGTCCTTTAATGTCAACAAATGATAATCAATGCTTTTCTAGAAACTTGAAATCTAGATTATTGGTTTAACAATTAAATCAAATAGTATTAGGCTAACAAAGCAATGCCTATTGAGCTGGTTAAGGCCATGTTTGTTTAGTTGGAATGGAATGGATGGAATGGAATCTCATTCCAATTCATTCCAAATAATATGTTTGGATGAGATAATTTAAATGAGAATGGAATCAAACAGTGTGTTTATAAAACCAATTCAAATCCCTTTCTATTTCATACTATTTTAAGTATCAAAATCAGATTCCATTCCCATCTATTCCATTCCAGCTAAACAAACATGGCTTAATATTAATGAGGGTTCCGTTAAAACCTAGTGTAAATACTTTTTACACTTACACCCGTCAATATCTTTTTATAAAAAACATATTTCCCTAATCGAACCATTGGATTGTATATTCCTATCATGCATGTCATTCATGCTAAATTTCAATTTAATTGGATATTAATAAGTATTTGATCTATAAACTTACATTTCTTTTAATAAATAAAACTTTAATTTTGAGCATTTTATGAATGAAATAACTCATAATTTCCGATTAACTTGACATTTGACATACATGACATGTTATGAAAAAAATATGTAATTCAAAAATTGGATTGAGAAAATATAATTTTTAGAGAAAGATATTAACAGATATAAATGTAAAAATATTTACATGAGATGTCAATTAACTTCCCAATACTAATATATTAATAATAATCTTTATGATATGCAATTGAATTTAATTACCTGGTCTTAGAAGAAGAAGGACAGAAAGTGATAAGGTAGTCCGACGAAGCACCACATGTGAATGTATTCGTGTTATTGTCATACGCAAAAATGTACGCGCTCGAACACGCGTTCTTAAATAGCTCGGCGTACAAAGTTAGCTTGCACGTGCTAGCCGAATTATACGCGCCGGTGCAACAATACTGCGGTGCATTAAACATAAGGCACGGGCTGCTACACGCCACACTCTCCGGCCCGTTCGGGACCGTAAGCTTCAGCTCATTAGGGCATGCGCCGTTAAGTTCGGCGTCGCAGCCGGTGGAGTTACACTTGCCACCGGTCCCACCCTGAGGCACGACCATCAGGGGGAGGTTAAACCCGTCGACAAAGCTCACGTCGTAGAAATCTTGCCCGCGGGTGTCATCCAGCGGGAACTCCGCGAGGCTGGCTGGTGGTGCAGCGCCACTACCGGCACACTCCAGTTTGCCGGAGCCGCAATCGCCTGTGACGCATGAGAATTGACCGGTGGAGTTTCGGGCGCAAAGGGTTCTACCCCAGATGCGACCTGTCCATGAGGGGGGTAAGGTTAGGTTCTTGGACTCGCTCTTTTGGAGCGTGAAACCTGTGGTGGACAGTTGTGCTGATCCACCACCGGTTAATATGCCTGACCATACCGTGTAATTGCACTCGTTTGCTATTGTAAAAGTTGTTGAGATTACTCCTGTAAACGAATATGTAATTAAGGTCGTTAAAAATTGGGAGTTAAATGTTAAAACTAGTGTTATGGGGATGTGACAATCACTTAATCAGTACCTGATATGAACAGCTGGGGGATACTAATTGATAAGAGAGTAGCTCATAATAGGAATCGAGCCATCAAAGTTAGTATCAAGGAAAAAGGAAAGAAAATGAAAGAGGTTTCTGTTGTAAAAAACAGTGGAGATGCTACTGTATAAAATGAAATAGCTTGTACAAGAATTGAAAAAATACAAACAGTATTGGTTGAGGCGTGTACAAGGCACTGTCCTTAAGAGTAGTTCCGCCCCTCTGAGTATTTAACTCGGTGTAGTAGGTCACAGCGCTCTACCCCCCAGGATTCAACAACCAGGCTCCCACAAGCGTACACTCGTAAGTATAGGAGTGAAACGAAGAACTCAGAATGCTCCTGACTCTCAAAATAAAATTGCAGAAAGAAAACAGAGAGAATAAAAGAAGAGATGATTTGTCTTTTTTTTTTTTTTTTTGTGTTTCTGCTGAATGAGAGGGCTGGTATATATAGGCTTTAGAAACCAGTAACAGCCCTTAAAATAAATTCACAACAGTCAAAAAATATGAATACGAAAATAAATTTCCAACAGTCAAAAAATATAAATTCCAACAGTCAAAAAATAATTAAATTCCACCAGTCAAAAAATAATTAGATTCAAATAAAATTGAAACTGTCAGCTGATTTAATTAGAATAATCCCGGTATAAAAACGGGTCACTGAACTGGGTCGTGGATAACCTAGTATCCAAAAGTCAAAGTAGCAAAATGCGGGTCAATCCCGCCCGCACACGTGAAGCCAATTTTCGAGATTTGCACCCCCCTACCCGCACGTCGTACGCTCGCAACGCGCCCGACTAAGTCAATTTTCGAACCCCAATCCCGCAAATCACTCGATTGGGTTCCGTCTCATGCGCACATGGGGACTCCCTACATCTCCCCACATGATACCGTATACAATAAGTGGAGTACTATATAAGCCCACTAAAACTCTTTTACTTTTCCAATGTGGGACAAGGTGTCATCACACTCAAGTACAAAACTATTTTATAAAAACCTTTGATTTTTGAAATACTTATTTTATACTTAAAATACAACAATCCCCACATATTTCAAAAATAAAAAACAGAAAGAAAAGAGCGTGAGAACTTAATGCATCGGTTATGGTGCCTTTTGGACTATGAACCAAACCTAGGATATATAAGCAGTGACCCACAGAAACCTGGTGAAATATAAAATTTCTATGAACCAAAATTCCTTAGTGTGAATCAGTCGACTTACAACCCACATACAATTCTCAAAATCTGAGTTCTTCTAATCTGGGTGGCACGAATAGGCCATGCGCCATACCTGGAAATTCATGAGTGCTCTAGAGAATCTGCCCAGACTCTCATAGGAAGCGGCCCCACTTCCACACCCATATAGGTGGATCCATCAAGTGTGCACTACAACTAACACACCACCCAAAGAGGATTATGGAATCCACTAAAAGTTAAACTCAACCTTACTCGTTGTAGTTTGCACTATCTACACCATAGGAAGGGACTCTCAAAATATTATAAAATTGATAGTGCACTCCAAATCAACCAATAACTTATTATTACCTATATGAACCTAATTCCTGGAATCTCCATTCACATAGGTTGGGTTACCATTGCTGTTGACCCTTTGTTATAGGCATTAGTCCCATTCCCCTCGATGTATTACTCACTAGGTTTCTACCCAATGGTTTTGTCAGAGGATCCGCCAAATTCAACTCTGACCTCACAAAGTCAAGGGATATAACCCCATCACTAAGCAATTGCCTCACAATATTATGTCTTCGGCGTATATGCCTACTTTTCCCATTATAAGATTTACTCTTAGCTTTAGCTATAGCAGCTTGGCTATCACAATGTAGAGACACAGATGGAGTTGATCTCACCCAAATGGGAATATCTGCTAAGAGGTTTCTAAGTCACTCAACTTCTGTACCTACCTTCTCTAAGGCAATGAACTCGGACTCCATAGTAGACTGAGCTGTGCATGTTTGCTTAGTAGATTTCCAAGATACTGCACCTCCACCAAGTGTAAACACATAACTGCTAGTAGATTTTGTCTCATCTGAATCAGAAATCCAGTTAACATCACAGTACCCCTCTAATACAGAAGGAAAACCATTATAAAATAAAGCATAATCAATAGTTCCTTTGAAATATCGAAGTACTCTATACAAAGCAGTCTGTGAACCCCGAAAATTGGGCCCACGAGGGATTGAGGAGGAAATAGGTTTGAAAAAGAAAAGGAAAGGAGTCGCCACCTTATTTTTTAAAGGAAACAAGGAAAACCCTAAAAATAGTTTGTTTTAAGAGAACAATTTGAATGACTCCATGTTTAAAAAAGGAAAGGCAAAAACAATCTTTTGGAAACCAAAGAAATCAGGGATTCGGAGGCTAAGTTATGACATGGGAAGGTTATAGGCACCCATGTCACCCTTTCGGTCTCTCGGTTTATTTGGGCTAAATTAAGATCTTTTCTATACAAAAATCAGCAAATATCATCACAAGACAGCATGCATATCATATATTCCATTCATCCATCCATGCATAATAAGCAAATAAAAACAGAAAAGAAAGAAAAGAAAAGAAAGAAAGAAAGAAATCTAGGATACTTGGATCCTAGAACGGACTTGAGTCTCACGAAGAGTGCCTACGTACTATGCAACGAAATACATGGATCAAAGTCCACGTAGTTCGATTAGAAATAGGGTTAAGTCCTAATATAAACCTATGGTAAAAACCCTAGGTTTCCTTATTTGATCAAAAGAGTTGAATAAACAAAGTTTGAATTTAAGAAAACTTCCACAAAATGGAAACCTTGATAAAAACAGAATTTTATTAGAGGAAACCCTTGATTAAAACCATTGATTCATATTAAAAATTAACCCTAGGAGGGAGAAGAGAAAGAGTTAAGGAAGAGAGGTGAATTGGAGCACCTTCATACCCGCTTACCTGAGCGCAATAGCTCTAAGCATTAGCCATTTCAAGCATTGGCAGCCCTATTTGCCATAGGACTAATACCACACCTGTTTGCACACTTATACGTGCTCAAAACCATGCAAAAACACTAACATGCAAATCTAGACAGAATAGTACTAAGGCCTAAAATCATCCACTAAACATGCTAACAGCAAAAACAGCAAACTTTCATAAGCCCTAACACAATCCTAGAACCATATCATGCATAAAAACCCTAGAATGTACTAACATGCATGCAAAAATATCATATTTACTCCATATGTAAAACATATACAATAACTACGAAGAAAAAACAATAAAAAGACCTACTTTAACATACTGTATGAAAACTAACATAAAACAAGGACACTAAAACCCTAAACTCACAAATATGCTTAAAAACACACAAAACAAACCTCAATCATGCTAAAATAAACCTAAACAGAACCTAAATCATGCATATTAACTAACTAAAACAAAAATCCTAACTCTAACATGCAATAACACTATCCTAGCACAAAGACAACAGAAGCACAAGAATCATAATTATGCATTGAAACCTATGAACTAACTCTAAAGCATGCAAAACTTATCATGAACATCATCATTATCACATGTATTAACTAATAGAAACCTCAATCCATGGTAGAAATCATAAGCATTGCATGCAATAAAGCTATTCTACATGATACCCTAGTTTAAGCTTGAATAGAGAAGAAGAATACCTTAGGGAAGCCTTCCTTGCTGCTGTATGGACTCCCTCTTGCTCTTGTAGATTACTTGAATTAATGTTCTCCAAGGCTACAGCAGGTCCTCTAGCTCTCCTTTAAGTCTTTCTCTCTTATTCTCTCTTAAACACTCAAATATTCATGCATCAAGTGGCTCCCCTTGTGCTGAAGCATAGGGGGTATTTATAGAGTTCAATTAGGATTAACCAATAGCTGGGATCAAAACCCTAAGAATTAATCCAAGGGCTATTAGAGACCCCCTTGGGGCTTAAGTAACTCAGAAGTTACCAAAAATTAGAAGGAAACTCATCCAAAAGAGTCCTTGTTCGTCAAAATAGGAAGAATTCCGCTTCAACAAGGAATCATAGGGAAAATAGGAAAGTGGTCTCGGGTGACTTCCCAAGGCTGGGCGGCTAGCCTCCCGGGGCTAGGCGGCTAGCCTCCCGGGCTTGGGTGGTCACCCAAGCCCACTTCAGTTTTTTTACTTTTTTGGACTCTGTTGCCTTCTAGGAGTGTTTTAGGGTCAAATTAACTCCGATTTTGATGAAACGAAAGCCAAAACGATCGTGTTTCGATGAGGAATACATTTTTGAACATTTTAGGGTGAAAACCACTAACCATGGGGGCATGGTTAGGTTTAAAAAAGGTGATTAACCGCTATGCTCTACCTTCGCTAAGCATAGGTATGCACATAGGATCAAACCAAATGCTTTCCAAATCAAAATTAACCTTTTTAAAACACTTTTAGGGATGAAATAACGACTAATAAAAGTCCATTTGAAAAGATTTGGTTGGTAATTGTGAGTCAATTAGAGCTAACCCAAAGGAAGGGTCAATTAACCAACTTGAACTATATCGAGCCATTTTAATCCCGAGCCATTGATTTATCAAATTGAACCTAGAAATACCTCATATGCATCCATATGAACTCCAATTGACAATTTGGAGATCATTCCAAGGTCAAATGAAAAGTTTGGGACTTAAAAGACGATTATGCCCCTCAAGTCACAAAAGCTCTTATTATCCCTCAAGATCAATTCCGAATTGAACCAAAATTCATATCCATTGTCCTTGTGACTCTAGAAAACTAATGCAAGTGACTAGACTCAAAAAAAAAAAAAACAAAAACATGCATGAAATGATGAGCCCTAGTAAGGTGGTACAAAAATGGGGTGTAACATAGTCCAATGATCTCTATTAGGATTATGAGTATATCTACTCAATCTACTAATAGCATATGCAATATCAGGTCGAGTGCAATTCATCAAATACATTAAACTACCAATTATTTGAGCATACTCGGATTGTGAGAC
Source organism: Liquidambar formosana (assembly GCA_039720395.1). Lineage (NCBI taxonomy): Eukaryota > Viridiplantae > Streptophyta > Magnoliopsida > Saxifragales > Altingiaceae > Liquidambar > Liquidambar formosana. The sequence continues at coordinate 9,842,475 of CM077834.1, read as the reverse complement.
ACTATCTTCTTTATTTTTCTTTAAATGAGAATTAGCATCATAAGCTGTAGATACAGATTTGCAATCAAAATGTCCAAACATCTTTAAAAGTTTTTCTACATAATGTTCTTGTGAAAGAAAAATACCCTTAGTAGTTTTAGTTATTTTTATTCCAAGAATAAAATCTGCCTCACCCATATCTTTCATATCAAATTGAGAAGAAAGGAAATTTTTGGTCTCTTTAACAATATCTAGACTAGTTCCCATGATCAACATGTCATCAACGTACAAGCAAATAATAACACAAGAATTATCATCAAATTTGCTATAAATACATTTATCAGAATCATTAATCAAATATCCATTAAATGTTATAGCATTATCAAATTTCTCATGCCACTGTTTTGGTGCTTGTTTAAGACCATATAAAGATTTAACTAGTCTACAAACTTTATGCTCATTACCAGGGACAACACAACCTTTAGGTTGGTCCATATATATTTCCTCTTCTAAGTCTCCATTTAAAAATGCAGTTTTAACATCCATTTGATGAATTATCAATTTATTTATGGAAGCTAATGCAATTAAAATTCTTATAGAGGAAATTCTAGTCACAGGAGCAAATGTATTAAAATAATCTATACCTTTCTTTTGAGTATAACCTTTAACAACCAACCGAGCTTTAAATTTATCAATTGACCCATCAGGTTTTAACTTCTTTTTAAAAATCCATTTGCAACCAATAGTTTTAGAACCCGGAGGTAAATTAACCAATTCCCATGTATGATTAGACATAATTGATTCAATTTCACTATTAATTGCTTCTTTCCAAAAAGTTGAATCAAGAGAAGTTACGGCCTCATTATAAGTTTGTGGGTCATTATCAATAAGAAAAGTATAAAAATCATCCCCAAAATTAGTTTCTTTTCTTACTCTTTTACTCCTTCTTAATTCAATTTCAATATTATCATTAGACTCTTTTTCAATTTCACTTTGAAGGTCACGAATTATTTTTTCATCTCTAGATTTTTTAGAAGGGTATTGTGATGCTAATTGGATTTTAGACTCGAATGAAATAAAATCTACTAGCAATTATGTGTTTACACTTGGTGGAGGTACAATATATTGGAAGTCTACCAGGCAAACATGCACAGCTCGGTCTACTATGGAGTCTGAATTCATTGCCTTAGAGAAGGCAGGTACAGAGGCTGAGTGGCTCAGAAACCTCTTAGCAGATATTCCTATCTAGATGAGACTAGCTCCATTCGTGTCTCTACATTGTGATAGCTAGGCTGCTATAGCCAAAGCTAAGAGTAAGTCTTATAATGGGAAGAGTAGGCATATATGCCTAAGACATAATATTGTGAGGCAATTGCTTAGTGATGGGGTTATATCCCTTGACTTTGTGAGGTCAGAGTTGAATTTGGCCAATCCTCTAAGAAAACCACTGGGTAGAAATCTAGTGAGTAATACATCGAGGGAATGGGACTAATGCCTATAACAAAGGGTCAACAGTGATGGTAACCCAACCTATGTGAATGGAGATCCTAGGAATTAGGTTCATATGGGTAACAACAAGTCACTGGTTGGCTTGGAGTGCACTATCAATTTTATAATATTTTGAGAGTCCCTTCCTATGGTGTAGATAGTGCAAACTGCAATGTGTAAAGGTTGAGTTTTAACTCTTAATGGATTCCATAGTCCTTGTTGGGTGGTGTGTTTAGTTGTAGTGCACACTTGATGGATCCACCTATATGGGTTTGGAAGTAGGGCCGCTTCCTATGAGAACTTGGGCAGGTTCTCTAAAGTATTCATGAATTTTCAGGTATGGCGCATGGCCTATTCGTGCCACCCAGATCAAAAGAACTCAGAATTCGAGAATTGGATGTGGGTTGTAAGTCGATTGATTCACGCCAAGGAATTTTGGTTCATAGAAATTTTATATTTCACCAGTTTTCTGTGGGTCACTGATTACATATCCTAGGTTTGGTTCATAGTCCAAAAGACACCGTAACCGATGCATTAAGTTCTCACGTTCCTTTCTTTCTTTTTGTATTTTTGAAATATGTGGGGATTGTTGTATTTTAAGTATAAAATAAGTATTTCAAAAATCCAAAGTTTTTCTTGAAAGAGTTTTAGTGGGCTTATATAGTATGTCACTTATTATATATGGTGTCATGTGGTGGGATGTAGGGAGTCCCCACGTGCGCATGAGACGGAGCTCAATCGAGTGATTTGTAGGATAGGGGTCCAAAAATTGACTTAGTCGAGCACATCGCGAGCGTACGACGTGCGTGCAGGGGGGTGCAAATCCTGAATATTTGGCTTCGCGTGTGCGGGCAGGTTGACCCGTATTTTGCTACTTTGATTTTTAGATTACTGGGTTATCCATGACCCAGTTCAACAACCCATTTTTAACCAATAAATTTTATGTCCGTTTTCTAACCGTAGGGAATTTATAACCGAATTTATTTTATGATTTTATGATTGTTGGAATTCTTTATTTTATGACCGTTGGGATTTATATCAAAATTTATTTTGTGTTTTATACTAGGATTTAATGTATTTTATTGTGTGACCGTTTTTGAATGTTGGGTTCTTTTTCCTAAAGCTTAATATACAAGCTATTTGGTTTAGCCGAAGATAGAAAATACAAAATCTTTTTCGTTTTCATTCTACAATTTTGTTTTCATAGAAAGGAGTTTTTTGAGTTCTTCAATTTTACTCCTACACTTGCGAGTGCACGCTTGTGGGAGTCCGGTTGTTGAATCCTGGAGGGTAGAGCGCTATGACCTACTGCACTGAGTTGAATACTCAGAGGGGCGGAACTACTCTTAAGGACAGTGCCTTATACACGCCTCAACCGACACTGTTTGTATTTTTACAATTCTTGTACTAGTTTTATTTTATACAATAGCATCTACTCTATTATTTTCCAACAGTTTCTTCCTTCCTCTTCTTCCTTTTACAGGGAATTTGATGAGAGAGATTTTGAAACGGACAGAAGGAGGGGGGTATTTTAATTATTTAATATATATATGTAGGCTATGCGTCAATATTCAACCCTAATAAATTTTTGTACTTGATCCAAGCCCGCACAACAAGTGAAAAGTGGAAAAATCTCCCTTTTCATAATTGTGTTTGAAGTGCACTTTCAGCATTGTTGATGTTTTCATGATTCTTTTTGTGTTGTGGTGGGGGGGGGGGGGGGTACTGGTCCAAAAATTGACTTAAAAGAAAGGATGTATTAAAACCCAACCACCAACCCCCCCCCCCCAAAAAAAAATCCAAAACCGGAACAAACAAAGCCTAAAAGACTACATACCTCATATGTCCCCAAAGTAAAGCTTTATCTCGAATAAAAGTAAATGGAAATTTCTATTTATATGCCAAATTTGTCAATTGAGGGACGACTAAAGGGCTTAGAATTGAATGAGCTAGTATGATCTATGAATCATTTTCTTTTGAATTAGGGCTATGAAGAATTGAAAGATTGGACTAGGAACCAATACTAGTCAATGTCCCCTTAATCGATTCATTGCCGTGGGTTTATTGATATCTTCAAAAAAATAGAAAAAAATAAAAATGAGGGCAAGCCATGTGGAATAGAGCAAGGTAACTTGACATGTATATGTGATAAACATTCGGTCTAATTATTTATAATTGTTTATAGGGCAAACTACATATTAGTGTTATTAACTTTATCCCAAATTTCAATGTAGTGCATAAACTTTTAATTTGTCCAATTTAATGCACTAACTATACATTAGTGTTTCAATGTGGGTAAACATGGGACGGCCGTTTAGTTTACTAACGGAGACCTCACGTGCACTCATTTGGTGGCCCATCTAGCGCCAACATGGCATCCTCGGTGGAGTCTCCTCTAGGACAAACTACATATTAGTGTCATTAACTTTACTCCAAATTTAAATGTGGTGCATAAATTTTAATTTGTCCAATTTAATCCACTGACTATACATTAGTGTTTCAATGTGGGTAAACATGGGACAGACGTTTAGTTTACTAATAGGACCTCACGTGCGCTCACGTGGTGGCTCATCTAACGCCAATGTGGCATCCCTGGTGGAGGTAAGGGCTGTCGAGGAGGTAGTTGTCATTGAAGGTGGTGGTGGGTCGAATTTAGAGTACGGCGACACCAAAGATTTCAAGATCATCTTTGGGAATGGTGGTGGGGGACACAAGGGTTTAGGGAGGGGAGAGAATAGGGGATAGAATAAGGGATGGAAGGTGGAATTAGGGTTAAGGAGGAAGAAAGGGAGGACTCCATTTCTTCGAGGAAGTCGTTGTGGCAGTGAGGGCGGAGGAGAATGTGTGAAGAGGAAAGGAGGAGAATGGAGATGCTCATGTCACAAAAGTGGCACCAGTATGTTTGTCTTTCCATGGTGGTCGTGATGGAAGTGGCGGCGGCAGTGGTGGAAGACATGGTGGATATTTTACTATTTTCAATAGTAACCTTTCTTCTCTTCAGATAGAAAGGATTGTCATTAGGTATGTTGGAAAAGGGAAAGGGGAAATGGAAAATAGGAATGGGAGAGAAGGTGGGGCCTCCTATATTCTGTTGTTTCTAACTATGGATGGGTCCGCTGAAACAGTTTTGATGGAAACTCTACCCGGGATGCCACATCTACGCTAAATGGGCCAACATGAGCGCACGTGAGGTCCCTGTTAGTGAACTAAACAGTTGTCCCATGTTTACCCACATTGAAACACTAATGTATAATTAGTGTATTAAATTGGACAAATTAAAAGTTTATGCACTACATTGAAATTTGGGGTAAAGTTAGTGACATTAATATGTAATTTTCCTTGGAAGAGATACCATTGGGGATGCCACGTCGACACCAGATGGGCCACCACATGAGCGCATGTGAGATCCCTATTAATGAACTAAACGGCCGTCCCATGTTTACCCACATTGAAACACCAATGTATAGTTAGTGCATTAAATTGGACAAATTAAAAATTCATACACCACATTAAAATTTAGGGTAAAGTTAGTGACACTAATATGTAACTTGCCCTTGTTTATAATTTTGTATTCATACCACTAGTTCGACCCAGAGGTCCGTCCCGGAAGTGCACTATCAGTATTGTTGAATTTTGGTTTGGACTTTGGAACTTTAGATTTGCAAGACTATGCAGAGTTAAGCTTAATCTAAAGTAAATAAAGCAAGGTCACACGCAGACCAAGCCCAAGCCCAAGCCCAAACCAAAGCCAAGCATTTTTCCTTTTCATTTTAACTTCGGATAAGGTGACTCCATTGGCTGAACATGATTCATGCTTATAAGATGAAGAATCAGCTCCAACTGTATTCATTTCATTTAAGAAACAAAGTTATTTACAGCATTTTTCAAGTACTATTTAAAATGTGATGGAGCCATCAACTTTCTCTAAACATTCAAATTTTCAGGTTTACAACGCTATATCTATGCCATATAGAGGTTTGAAGCTGAAGCATATTGTAAGCAGTCCATGTGTGATGGTGGTCCAAGAGGCCTCCTACAATCAAATTCTTCGGGCATATGTAAATTCCACTTATCTATGTGTTAAACATATATTCTATTTGTGGAAATAATGTAAAATTAGATATTTTCCATCTCTCTCATTTGGAAAAAAAATCAATTCTCTTTTTTAAAATTGAAAATTAAATTTTGCTTGAAAAATGTGATTTTTTAAATCTTAATTAAAGCATTACTTTTAACTTATATAAATGATTCAAAATATAGCTTTGTGCAACAAAACTGGTTTATATTAAAAATAAAAAAAAATAAAGAAATCAAAGATTTTGGTGCTCACAATATATTTACAAAAAATGTCTCTTATCGAGCCTCTAATTGTGTAATGGTGACTTCATTCGTTGAACATGATTCACGCTTGTTTGATGAAGAATTTGCTTCAACCAAATTCCTTTCAGTCAAAAAACCAGGTTGTTTAGGTGAAGGTAATGCCCCATCACTACCCAACATCAGGACTACAGATGACATGCTAGGCCTGTCTTCCGGGCATTGTTACACACATAGTAGACCCACGTGGATTGATCACAAAATCTCAGATGGATTAAACAAGTCCCCTATTGATGCATCTATAAGTTCTGATGATCTACCCTCCATATGAAGCTTCCATGCCTAAGCAATTCAGAATCAGACTACATTATCAACAATAGCTAGTTTTAACATAGAACATTGAGCAAATATTGGTTAAAAAACTAACGTGCCCAATGAGGTTAAGATTCTAGATGATCGAAACCTCTATTTTTTTTCCCACTCACTATCTCTAGCAACAAAACACCAAAGCTAAAGACATCGGATTTTGTCGAGTAGAGCCCATCACTTGCGTACTCGGGGGACATATAACCACTGTATAAAGCCATTGAACAAAGAAACACAATGATAATCAATAAAATTTGATTAAAAACAACATTCTAGAAGTACTTACTATGTTCCAACCACTATAAAACCATTGAACAAAGAAACACATTGATAATCAATTAAATTAGATTCAAAATAACATTTTAGAAGTACTTACTATGTTTTTTGATCAAGAGAAGCACTTACTATGTTCCAACCATTCTATTTGTATTTGCCCCTGAACAATTCCACTAATGATGTGGAAGCGCTTAGGCCAATCGAGAAGAATACTTTTCGTGTGATCTGCCCAATTGTTTTCCAATTAATTCCATTCCCCAGATGTTTAAATTCTTGAATATAAATATGAAAAAATTCCATGACTCCATAATTAAGAGAATAATAGAAAAGAATTCATGTGGCAATAAATGTATTAATGAAATTGAAAAAGTGGATAACAATTGGTAATGGCTAGTATGGATGCCCCTCTACCTTGATTCATGAATCACTACTCAATCTTGTTACCTTAAATTTACCCTAGGGTCTGGTGAAATCATCACCCTTAAAAATTAAGAAGGTTTCAGAGCTTGTATAATGAAAAATGCAAGATTGCAAATTACGGTTTTGAGATAATGTTATACCAAAAATAAAGAAGTCCAAGCTTTTATTAGGCATGAATTCATAGATTAACATTGTTTCATCAACTTGAATGCAGCACCCTAGAAGCTTCACTAGATTTTGATGCTGAAGTTTGTTGATATGTCTGATTTCATTCTTGAACTCATCGAGTCCTTGTGTAGAATTCTTTGAGAGCTTCTTCACAGCTATTTCTTAACCGTCTTTCAACACACCCTAGAAATTAATTCACTTCAAGTTATGCCCAAAAATTATGTTTCTTCTACAAAGCCCAAAAATTTGGTTGAAAGTTCAATACAATTGTAAAATGTCACACCCCTTTTCAAATACCTGCAATTACATCTCCAAACGGGTGGATGTCTTTCATAAAAAGAAAAAGGAAATAACATCCTTACTTTGCTATTTAAGGAAAGGAGTGATAAAAATTCCCAAACATCTACAATGATGAGTTTTGTGTCATTTTTTTTTTTTTTTTTTTTTTTTTGAAATTTCGAATAGCAAAGTTGTGATGGAAAACTACTAATACAAGGATTGACTTTGGTACCATAGGCACGGTAAAATTGAAACAGTGAATGGTTGTTTTTTAAAGTGTTTACCTTATAGATCAACTGGTCCAAAACCACGCTATCCAAGCTTATTGTTAATTGAGAAGTTATTGGTGGCGTTAACTACTGTAGCTAAGTCAAATATTGGTAACTCTTGATCTTCAGTGGTGTAACCTTTTTTCATATTATGCCCATTCTTTCCTACAACATAGAGAACAAAGAGCATAAATGATACATAGAATACATTTTCTTTAGAATATTGATTATTAAGGGAATTCTGACTTATACATGGAAATTTCCGCAATTAGGGTTCCTTCATATATTCTCAAATGGTACGTACTAGTTATAAGATTTATATGGTTTCCATCTCTCAATTTTTTTTTTACCATCCCTTTTTATGCATCCCATTCCAGTTGAGTTACACGAACCCTTGAAGAGGAACTTAGGGTGTACAAAAATCATATTGATTGGATGATGTTCATCATGTAAAGTGCGTAAATTTTTTTGAAGATGTTGCAAAAAAGGTAAAATTGTTGCAGAACAGAAGGCTGAAATTTTCCATTTAAACTAAGCAAAGCCATATCCCAATTACATGGGATTGGCTATGTGAATATTTTCTAACTTATATACATCTTTCTTTCCCTTATCCTAACAAGTTTTTTTTTAATCAAATAAAGGAGCTTCAAGCATCATAGAACAACCCAGCCTCCCAATTAGGTTGGCACCCTGAACAAGATTTGTGGAGGAGTAAAAATGTGAGATGGAATTAGTGGGTAAGTAGAACATTTAGCCATTCACCAGTGGATCCATCTCCATAGTTGTCTAACAAGTTTAGACACATGTTCTCTCCATCCTTTGGACCTAACTTATAGTATGAATCATGATACGTCTTGAGCTTAACCTCGATTACTGCCTACTCAGCTTTCTTTTTGGCTAACTTATCTTTCACAATTTTAATCATTCCTACCTTCATGTAGAATTTATTACATGCTTGTTTTTACCTAACTATTGTTTGAACCTCCTCATCTAACCATCCAAGTTTTCTTAGTTATTGGAACATTTTCCTTGGGTTCTCCACGAACTTTAATCATTCCTACCTTCATATTTTCCTATTCTTTCTCATCCATTTCCTTCATACATCTAATTAATTTCATTAATCTGTGCAGAGTGCCTAAACTTTCTCTTAGTATTACTTTACAACCCTTACAAGCTCCTGATCTATTTTCTTAGTATGGAAGAATTATTTTAAACTAATATTAAATCAAATTTTTAAAGGTTATTAAGTGTTTATCTATCTGTTTAAAATAAGCGCTAGTGATTACAAGATTATAGGTCTTAATCAATTCTAAGATAGTATATCTCCTCCTTCATTCCTTTAATCAAATCTATATTTCTCACAAACCCTCTTATATCCTTCACTATTCTTCCCTATATGACCATTTAAGTCCCATCACATGGCAAACACATCACTTCCTTGAGAGGTCAATGTTACCCAGTTCAAAATAATACATGGAAGGGTTGGCTAAGGTGGTTGAGTTAATAAAATTCTTCTGTGATTGAAAGTGTACGTTTGATGATGGAGTATCAAGAAGTAGCATCGATACTCTTTCCAAGCATGAGCTATCTTTAATCTTCACATCCAATGCTTACAAAAAATGAAAAATTGTTGCACAGCAAAAAAACCTAAAATTAGCCATCTCAATTCAACAAATCCATAACCCCAACTACATAGGATCGGCTACATGAATCCTCGACATGTAAAATGTAGAACTTTTTTTTTCCCCCGCCATTCAGCTCTATTAAAGGTCATATCCTCTATTATATCCCTAACAAGTGTTCATATCATTTCTTACTACTTCTAACCACATTGTTGTAGGCCTTCAACTTGTCCCTGTTGGGACTAGTCTTCAACTTGACTTGAATCACCTTTTGCATTCCGAGGTGTTTATTGCATATGATCAAATAATCTGACATAAATTTCCTTTATCCTGTCCTTAATTGGTATCACTTCTACCTTCCGACGAATGCATTCATTTGTTTTTTTTTCCACATAGCACTGCTTATCCATCTTAACATCCTCATTTAAGTCACACTTAACATTTTGAACTTGTTCATTTTTAATTGCCCAATTAATATTCAGTACAATAAATTACAGTTGGTCTTATAGTTGCCTTGTAAAATTTTCCTTGGGAGTTATACTGTCATACAATACTCTAAATGCACTTCTCTACTTCATCCATTCTCTAATTGTATGGGCAATGTCTTCCACAATCTATCCATCTTTATGGATAATTGGTCCAAGATATTGAAAACGATCACTTTTGGGTATTTCTTGGCCATCAATATGCACTATCCCCTCATTTTTATTCCTAATTTGCCTAGATTTACATTACATAAAATTTGTTTTAATCCACTTTAACCTAAAACTTTTAGATTCTTAGGCATCTTTCCATGATTATAACCTAGAATTTATCTATAACCTTGTTTCATCCACTAATACTATATTATGAGAAAACAACATACGCGGAACATCTTAAATATGACTGGTCGATTCATCCATAACTAATGTAAAAAAAGATAAGGACTCAATGTCGAATCTTAATGTAAGCCTATTTTGATTATTAATTTTCTAATATTAGTTACAACAACATCATACATGTCTTTAATTATATCAATATATTGAATATATACTTATTTCCTCTCTAATACCCACCACATTCTCCCTTAAGGACCCTGTCGATCATATTCTTTTTCAAAGTCAAACATCATGCGGAGGTCTTTTTCCTTTTCTCTATTCGTACTTTTACATCAATTGCATAATTATGAAATTAGATTCCTTGATTGATCTACTTAGAATGAAACCAATCGAATTAGTTTTTTTTTTATACCATTACTTCAAGTCCCACTCAATCACTCTTGCCTAAAGTTTCATCATATGACTTAGGAGATTATTGTCACAGCAGTTAGTATACCTTTGAATATCATTATTATTTTTATAATGTGGCACCAATTCATTAATCGGACATCCTTTTCGTCTTTAATATCTTGTTAGACAACTTAGTCAGCCAAACTACACTATCATAGTCCTTTCAAAAATAGTGATCTTTCATCATAAGTCCTTAATCACAATTCTAGTAACAGTGATCACAGGAAAGAAAAAGTCTCACCTGCGTGTTTAACATCTATGGCTTCCCCTTTTAAATAATTATCTACGATTATCTCCACTATATTCCTATGTTTGTCCTTTCCTATCTACCAAAAGTTTATATCTCTTACATTCAATTTCTCTACACTTATCTCCTTGCCTATTAGTTTCTTGTAAACAAGCAATATTTAAACCCTATTGAAGGAAACCCATCACATGGCAAATGCATCACTCCTTTGAGAGGTCAATGTTGCCCAATTTATTATAATGTGTGGAAGCATGACCTATCTATAATCTTCACATGCATTCAATGCCCGACCAATTTTCAATACTCACACCTAAATTGGTGGTGGCTTATTTTGTGGGCTGCAATACAACCAAACTTAATTAATTTGGCAATATGTGTAAGTTAAAATTGAATGAGGTAAGATTGGTCTGATTTTCTAAAAGAACGAAAATTGCACTTTTGAGCTACTACATGCAGCCAATTGAGCATGCATATGACGTTTTGATAGTGGATGACTCGTCACTTCCCCTAGTTACTAAAGCTTATTTGTCAAACTGTGTAAGAGATGAATTTTGGAAGAAGTTTGCCGAGCCATGTCACCATGTGGCTGAGCCATGTTGATTCCTTTATTAATTTGTAGATTATGAGAGCACACAAATAACTTTACCATAATGTGACTGTTTTGCTTACCTAGGCTAATTTGCTTCTTTTTCCTCCTCCAAACGTACATAGTCAGACCCAAGCCTAAGAGAAGCATTCCCGCCAATAATACCAAGCTGACTTCGATCATCACTCGTTTCTTCCCATCAGAGCCAGCTTGAACTAAATGTGAAGCAACAAATTGCAGGGAAATAAAAAACAAAGTAAAGAGGATTTAAATAGCAGAAAAATTAGGAATTCGTGCTATTTGAAGTCTACTTGGGAGGATGCATGATTGATATTGCACTTGTATAAAAGGAAAGCCGTCAAATCACATCTAATTTTATGCATGCATACAGGTGAACTTAAGGCCTGCGTGTGATTTATCCAAAAAAAAAGAGGCCTTCGTGGGCCCGACCAACTGCAATCCTTTCCTCACCTGCTTTAAAGTGAATACATGTGTGGCTGTTCACTAAGTTGGCTAATATTCAATTAAAGTGCATCAATATATGAATGTTAAAAAGCAAATAATTATAATTTTTTTTGAATAAGCAAAGAATATTTTGATAAAATAAAAAGAAGGAAAATACACCCAAGAAGGAACCCTACAATCAAAATAAAACATCCAACCTAGCACAAGACAACACAAGAGGGAAAGCGCCCCAAGCCAACAGACCCACCACTAAGACAAAACACCAAACACCTAAAATGCATACGAAAGAATGCCTTACAATGCAATTGACTTGAAAAAACCCAATTCTCCCAAAATTACAGACAACCAAATATAAGACGCCGCCATCAAAACCAGCACTCATAGAGAGATTAGCATATGCAAAAACATCAACTAAACAAAGAGGCAAAGATAACATGCAAGGAACAAAGAGCGAAGCAAGATGATGTGAAGCAAAGACCACTATTTGAAACAAGCCAAATTAAAATTAATAATAATAATAATAATAATAATAGTATTTTACTCGATTTGAGACAAGCCAAATTAAAAATGCAATGCGAACTGTGATGGAGCTATCAATTTTCTTACTATTTGTAGTGTACTCGGGTGTTTATTGATCCTCTCTCTCCCACTCTTTGTAGTGTACTTGGATGTTTATTAATCCTTTCTGTGCAAGGCGATTTCCGCGCATATAGAAATTGTTTTGTACGCTTGGGACTAGGACCGTTATCCAGGACTTGCCACTGATGAGAAGACTACTTGGACACCTTGATGTACAAGTAAAAGAGCACAGCTGCTCTGATCAGATAGCAGGGTTAATTTGTGAACATATCTCTTTCATGAAGGTGAGGTCCTCATCCTTCATAGGGAAGAGCCCCTTTCCTCTTGGGTCCGTTTGTATAAGGTTTTAACTCTTATCTTTTACTTTTAAAAGGGAAGAAATGAAAAATAAATAAATAAATAAATAATTTTTATTATTTTTTTATAATACAAAATTTTGATAATTACTCTTAAAAGTTAAAGTCTTATATAATTCCGGGATGTAATTTTATTTTATTTAGGGTTGTGTATTCCTGAAATGTGATGCATAGAATGATACCACTTTCATGGATTGTAGGAAAATTTTTATGAATAGATTTTTATAACAGGTTTTATGATAGTATATCCTATCTATGAATAGGTGATGTCTGAAAAAGGAGAAAATTTTCAAAATGGTTGAGATTTTGACAAATGTCATCCACGTTTTATCAAAGGATTTATCAAAATAAAACTTATTTTCTTATTATAGATCACGACTTAATTAATTTGGGTCGTGACATAGATACGTCTCGCTATGAGCAAACAACTACAGTTCAATACAAATGATTAGTAACTCACTAGTAAATGACTACTAACTTTACTAAGAATGATTGCTAACTGTAATTGAACTGTAATTGTTCGATTAGTACCTATTTGTGGAATTACCTGGTCTAAAAATTCTCAATTCAGAGCTTTCACCGGCTTAAACTAAGGTCTCATTGGCTCTAATTGATGAGTACTTGCAATTTTGGTATGACTAATATAGAGAATACTGAGATGGACATCAAGAGGAGTAGAAAAAGGTATTATGGTATAGCCTTTCTGATCTAGAATGCCCACAAAATGAATAAATGAAAGACGTACCCTATGTTTGTTTTCAGCTGGTACCCCCTAACCATCGATATCCCAATCTGTAACCTATTGATCACACATATTATCAAAAATGTGATTAAGTTATTACAAAAATGTATGATGTCTCACATTTGTAGTAACTCACATATGGTATTTTTATTATTTTATTTTTGTGATTACAAAGCAAATTAAAGCATTAGATGATAGTCGCTAAATAGCAGTACTTGGACTGACTTATGAAAATGAATGAACGGCTGGGGGAATTACCAATTGAGTTTATCATTTCATGGTATTGCCCCCGAAGGACGGTCTTAGAATTGTGAAATTGGTAATAACCATTTAGGATTACTTCCCATTCTACCCTTCGGCACTATAGCAAGCACAACGCCCATCCTCTCTCTCTCATCCCCTTTACAGCACCCGTCCAATCTCTCTCTCATCCCCCCCTCAGCACCCGTCCAATCTGCCTCTCTCTCTCTCTCATCTCTGTCAGTCTTCATATGCACAGCTCCCCCCCTCTCTCTCTCTCTCTCTCTCTCTCTCTCTCTCTCTCTCTCTCTCTCTCTCTCTCTCTTCCCTTCAAGCTCCTGCTCAAGGAAACTTAACGGACCAACATCTCACGGCGACCTCCCTCATACATCCAAACGACAGCCTCCTCCCTCCAAGGTGGCAAGAATCAGCGGCAAGGAATATGATGACCTGAATTTTATATATATATACATATGTATATATATATATATACAAGGGCGGATGCACCGTGTGCACGTGCAACCACTCAAATTTTTAAATAAAAAAAATGATTAGTAATTTTATTTAAATTTACTTGAATGCTTTAGCTCCCATTGAGAAAAAATGGTTAATTTTGTTAAATTTTGTTTATTTTTGGTTAAATTTATTATTGTAGACCACTTTTGTAAATTATATAAAATTGGGTTTAATTTGTGAATTGGTTCTTATGTGCAACCATTGAGAAAGACCATATCCCACATCAGGTAAGACGTGTTAGGGGTGGTATATAAGTAATATTTTGTGTCTTTAAAACTTGCCTAAGTTTTTGGATTGTGGCATGTTTGTTATTTATTTATGTCAATGTGCGGTCATGTGACTTTTCCTCTTTTTCCATCTTATTAAGACCTTGTCCCACATAAAGTAGATCACGATAAGGGTGTTAGAAGTAGTATATAAGGTTTCGCGTTTTTAAAAGTCACCTACAAATTTTAAAATATAACATGCCTATTATTATGTCATTTCACCACTTTTAGTTAATCATGCCGATATGTGGTCCTATTTTTCTCTTTTTCCTATCTAACTCATAAAAACTGAAAATATATATATATATATATATATATATAATTTAAACAGTGCAACCACTGACAAGTATTTCTGGATCCGCCCCTGTATATATATATATATATATATATATATGTCACGTAATGTATATTTACATATGTATATGCAATTTTATTTTCTTTAATTATTTTTGGAAAGGATGATCTTACCTTATGTTTTTGGGGGCAAGGAACACCATGGTAGTGTCAAAATGACCGTAGGTTGAAGTTTTAGAAATTTCAGAATTTTGGATCATGAAAACCCGAAACTTTAGACTTAAAAACGAATATGATTTTATGAGATTTTGAATGAACAATTTATAAACGCACGTAGTACTCCGCGTGAGCTTCGATTCGACACTTGAATGATTGAAAACGGTTAAGAAACGAAAGAGATATTAATTGTCGAAGTTGGCCCGTTGAACACACGGTGTAACCGGGTTACACAATGCAACCCGCGGGAGGTTGAAGATGACCCATATGACGTGATCCTGTGTGGGTGCATCAGTATATCTTACCGTGCTCTCATGCATTTAAAAGCAATACGATAATCATATGAACCCCAAATTTGACCGTTGGGCTCGTCTTGGCGGACCCTATCATGTGGGAACCTTGGTTGACCATTTTGACTAAATTTGACTATAGTTTGACTTTTTGGCCAATTTAATATTTGTTAAAAATTTTAGAAAATACTAGAAAATTCTAAAAATTACAAAAAATTCTCGAAAATTATGAAAAATTCCCAAAAATTATAAAGAGTGTTTTAAAAATTATTTTGATCATTTTGGGACCATAGTTCACTGTCAAAAGCCCAATAGTAATTTTTTAGTACGTTATATTTATTTTGAAAATTACCTAAATATTACGTATGCATAATTATCAGATTTTATCGGTCCTTGGAAGGACCCTAGGGAGCATTAATGCTGCATTCGCATCGTCAGTATCTATCACGTGGATTTGGGTTGGTATTGCTCGCGATTGAGGTAGGAAATGTGGCTTCTTTACACTTAATATAGTGTTATTTTATAAATATGATTTAAAATACCTTAATTATGTTGTTGGATTTTCCCACTGCAATGAGTCCAATATCATCCACCCATGCTGATTTATTTTTTTTTATTTTAAACTTTAGAGTCTGAAACCCCTTATGGGTAAACCCTGAACCCATGCAAGAATAGTCAACAATCACCAACTACAATTTTAGGGTACTGAAATGATCGTTGGGGTGGTAACATTTACTTGAAAAAATAATAAACAATTTTACAATGTATTAAGGGCATAAACATATTATAATGAATTAGTAATTAATTTGAAAAAAAAAATTACAAATGATAAGATAGAACGCAAGTGTTTTGATTTTAGCGTGTACATTTTAAGTAACCATTGTGTATATGTTTCAAGTTCATTGCGTACATATTATATCCCCATTTAGTACATTTGGGGTTGAGACCACATTTGGGATTTTTTTAAACACATTTTAGGCTACTAAAATGATCTTTAAGGTAGTAAAATTTATTTGAAAGAATAATAAACAATTTTACGATGTGTTAAGGGTATATGCATGTTATAATGAATTAGTAACTTATTTGAAATAAAAAAAAAGAATATACAAATGAAAAAATAGAACACGCGTTTTGACTTTAATGCGTACATTTTAAATAACCAATGCGTACATGTTTCAAATTCATTGCGTACATATTATATCCTTGTTTTGTACACTTGGGGTCAGAACCATGTTTGGGATTTTTTACACATTTTAGGATACTGAAATGATCTTTGGGGGTGTAAAATTTATTTGAAAGAATAATAAACAATGTTACGATGTGTTAAGGCTATAAGCATATTCCAATGAATTTTTACTTTGTTTGGGGAAAAAAAAAAATTATGAATGAAAAGATAAAACGCATGTGTTTTGACTTCAATGTGTACATTTTAAGTAACCAATGCGTACATGTTTCAAGTTCATTGCATACATATTATATCTCCGTTTAGTACACTTGGGGTTGGAACCACATTTGAGATTATTTTTTACACATTTTAGGGTACTAAAATGATCTTAGGGGTAGTAAAATTTATTTGAAAGAATAATAAACAATTTTATGATATGTTAAGGGTATAAGCATATTATAATGAATTAGTAACTTATTTAAAAAAAAACAAAAAAAGAATATACAAAAGAAAAGATAGAACACGTGTTTTGACTTTAGTGCATACATTTTAAGTAACCAATACGTACATGTTTCAAGTTCATTGCGTACATATTATATCCTCGTTCAGTACACTTGGGGTCAGGACCATGTTTGGGATTTTTTACACATTTTAGGGTACTGAAATGATCTTTGGGATAGTAAAATTTATTTGAAAGAATAATAAACAATGTTACGATGTGTTAAGGGTATAAGTATGTTATAATGAATTTGTAATTTATTTGGAAAAAAAAAAATTATGAATGAAAAGATAGAACGCATGTGTTTTGACTTTCGTGTGTACATTTTAAGTAACCAATGCGTACATGTTTCAAGTTTATTGCGTATATATTATATCCCCGTTTAGTACACTTGGGGATGTTTTACACATTTTAGGGTACTAAAATGATCTTTGGGGTAGTAAAATTTATTTAAAAGAATAATAAACAATTTTTCGATGTGTTAAGGGTATAAGCATATTATAGTGAATTAGTAACTTATTTGAAAAAAAAAAAACAAAATATACCAATGAAAAGATAGAATACGTGTTTTGACTTTAGTGTGTACATTTTAAGTAACCAATTCGTAAATGTTTCAAGTTCATTGCGTACATATTATATCATCTTTTAGTACACTTGGGGTCAAGACCACGTTTGAGATTTTTAGACAATTTAGGGTACTGAAATGATCTTTGGGGTAGTAAAATTTATTTGAAAGAATAATAAACAATATTACGATGTGTTAAGGGTATAAGCATGTTATAATGAATTAGTAATTTATCTGGAAAAAAAGAAAAAAAAAAATTCTGAATGAAAAGATAGAACGTATGTGTTTTGACTTCAGTGCATACATTTTAAGTAACTATTGTGTACAGGTTTTAAGTTCATTGCGTACATATTATATCATCGTTTAGTACACTTAGGGTCGAGACTACGTTTGGGATTTTTTACACATTTTAGGATACTAAAATGATCTCTAGGGTAGTAAAATTTATTTGAAATAATAATAAACAATTTTACGATGTGTTAAGCGTATAAGCATGTTATAATGAATCAGTAACTTATTTGAAAAAATATATATATATACAAATGAAATGATAGAACACGTGTTTTGAATTTAGTGCGTACATTTTAAGTAATTAATGCGTACATGTTTCAACTTCATTGCGTACATATTATATCCTTGTTTAGTACACCTGGGTTCAGGACCACGTTTGTGATTTTTTTACACATTTTAGGGTACTGAAATGATCTTTGGGGTAGTAAAATTTATTTCAAAGAATAATAAACAATGTTACGATGTGTTAAGGGTAATAAACAATTTTACGATGTGTTAAGGGTATAAGCATGTTATACCCTTAACACATCGTAACATTGTTTATTATTCTTTCAAATAAATTTTACTACCCCAAAGATCATTTCAATACCCTAAAATGTGTAAAAAAATCATAAACATGGTCCTGACCCGAAGTGTACTAAACGAGAATATAATATGTACGCAATGAACTTAAAACATGTACGCATTGGTTACTTAAAATGTACGCACTGAAGTCAAAAGACGTGTTCTATCTTTTCATTTGTATATTCTTTTTTTTTTTCAAATAAGTTACTAATTCATTATAACATGTTTATACCCTTAACACATCGTAAAATTGTTTATTATTCTTTTAAATAAATTTTACTACCCCAAAGATCATTTCAGTACCCTAAAATGTGTAAAAAATCCCAAACGTGGTCCCAACCCCAAGTATACTAAACGAGGATATAATATGTACGCAATAAATTTGAAACATGTACGCATTGGTTACTTAAAATGTACGCACTAAAGTCAAAACACATGCATTTTCTCTTTTCATTCATAATTTTTTTTTCTCCCAAATAAATTACTAATTCATTATAACATGCTTATACTCTTAACACATCGTAACATTGTTTATTATTCTTTCAAATAAAGTTTACTACCCCAAAGATCATTTCAGTACCCTAAAATGTGTAAAAAATCCCAAACGTGGTCCCGACCTCAAGTGTACTAAACGAGGATATAATATGTACGCAATGAATTTGAAACATGTACGCATTTGTTACTTAAAATGTACACACTAAAGTCAAAACACGTATTTTATCTTTTCATTTGTACATTCTTTTTTTTTTTTTTCAAATAAGTTACTAATTCATTATAACATTCTTATACCCTTAACACATCGTAAAATTGTTTATTATTTTTTCAAATAAATTTTACTTCCCCGAAGATCATTTCAGTATCCTAAAATGTGTAAAAAAATCCCAAACGTGGTTTCGACTCCAAGTGTACTAAACGAGGATATAATATGTACGCAATGAACTTGAAACATATACGCATTGGTTACTTAAAATGTACGTACTAAAATCAAAACACATGCGTTCTATCTTTTCATTCATAATTTTTTTTTTTCCTAAATAAATTACTAATTCATTATAACATTCTTATACCCTTTACACATCCTAAAATTGTTTATTATTCTTTCAAATAAATTTTACTACCCCAAAGACTATTTTAGTACCCTAAAATGTGTAAAAAATAATCCCAAACGTGGTCTCGACCCCAAGTGTACTAAACGGGGATATAATATGTACGCAATGAACTTGAAACATGTACGCATTGATTACTTAAAATGTATACACTGAAGTCAAAACACAGGTGTTTTATTTTTTCATTCATAATTTTCTTTTCCCAAATAAATTACAAATTCATTATAATATGCTTATACCCTTAACACATCGTAACATTGTTTATTATTCTTTCAAATAAATTTTACTATCCCAAAGATCATTTCAGTACCCTAAAATGTGTAAAAAAATCCCAAACATGGTCCTGACCCCAAGTGTATTAAACGAGGATATAATATGTACGCAATGAACTTGAAACATGTACGCATTAGTTATTTAAAATGTACGCACTAAAGTCAAAACACGTGTTCTATCTTTTCATTTGTATATTCTTTTTTTTGTTTTTTCAAACAAGTTACTAATTCATTATAACATGCTTGTACCCTTGACACATCGTAAAATTGTTTATTATTTTTTCAAATAAATTTTACTACCCCAAAGATCATTTTAGTACTCTAAAATGTGTAAAAAAATAATCCCAAACGTGGTCCCGACCCTAAGTGTACTAAACGGGGATATAATACGTACGCAATGAATTTAAAACATGTACGTATTGGTTACTTAAAATGTATACACTAAAGTCAAAATACATGCGTTCTATCTTTTCATTCATAATTTTTTTTTTCTAAATAAATTATAAATTCATTATAACATGTTTTTACCTTTAATACATCGTAACACTGTCTATTATTCTTTCAAATAAATTTTACTACTCCAAAGATCATTTCAGTACCCTAATATGTGTAAAAAATCTCAAACGGGGTCCTGATCCAAGTGTATTAAACTAGAATATAATATGTACGTAATGAACTTGAAACATGTACGCATTGGTTACTTAAAATGTATGCACTAAAGTCAAAACACGTGTTCTATCTTTTCATTTGTATATTCTTTTTTTTTTTTTTTTCCAAATAAGTTACTAGTTCATTATAATATGCTTATACCCTTAACACATCATAAAATACTTTATTATTCTTTCAAATAAATTTTACAACCACAAAGATCATTTTAGTACCCTAAAATGTGTAAAAAATAATCCCAAACGTAGTCCTGACCCCAAATGTACTAAACGGGGATATAATATGTCCGCAATGAACTTGAAACATGTACGCATTGGTTGCTTAAAATGTACAAACTGAAGTCAAAACACATGCGTTTTATCTTTTCATTCATAATATTTTTTTTTCTCCAAATAAATTACAAATTCATTATAATATACTTATACTCTTAACACATCATAATGTGAACCCCGGAAATTGGGCCCACGAGGGATTGAAAAGAAAGTGGGTTTGAAAAAGAAAAAGGAAATGAGTCGCCACCTTATTTTTTAAAGGAAACAAGGAAAACCCTAAAAATAGTTTGTTTTAGGAAAACAATTTGAATGACTCCATAAAAAAGGAAAGGCAAAAACCAATCTTTTGAAAACCAAAGAAATCGGGGATTCGGAGGCTAAGTTATGACATGGGAAGGTTCTAGGCAAAGCCTATAGGCACCCATGTCACCCTTTCGGTCTCTCAGTTCATTTGGGCTAAATTAAAGTCTTTCCATACAAAAATCAGCAAGTATATCATCACAAGAATTGCATGCATATCATATATTTCATTCATCCATCCATGCATAATAAGCAAATAAAAACAAAAAATAAAAAGAAGAAAAGAAAACATAAATAAACCTAGGATGCTTGGATCCTAGAACGGACTTGAGCCTCACGAAGAGCGCCTACGTACCATGCAACGAAATACATGGATCAAAGTCCACGTAGTTCGATTAGAATTAGGGTTAAGACCTAATATAAACCTATGGTTAAAACCCTAGGTTTCCTTATTTGATCAAAAGAGTTGAATTTGATAGAAAGTTTGATTTTAGGAAAGAAATCCACAAAATGGAAACTTTAATAAAAACCAGAATTTTGTTGGTTAAGGAAACCTCTAATTAAACCATAGGACTTGTATTAAAAATTAACCCTAAATAGGGAGAAGAGAATGAGTTAAGAAGAAAGGTGAATTGGGGCACCTTCACACCCACTTACCTGAGCGCAATTAGCTCCAAGCATTTAGCCATTTCAGACATAAGCAGCCCTATTTGCCATAGGACAAATACCACACCTATTTGCACCCTTACAAGTGCTCAAAACCATGCAAAAACACTAACATGCAAATCTGGACAGAATGGTATTATGGCCTAAAAATCATCCACTAAGCATGCTAACAGCAACACAGCGAACAATAATAAGTCCTAACATATTCCTAGAACCATATCATGCATAAAAACCCTAAAACATACTAACATGCATGCAAAACTATCATGTTTACTCCATATGAAAAACATATACAGCAAACACGAAGAAAAACCAAATAAAAAAGTCTACTTTATCGTGCTATATGAAAACAAACACGAAACAATGACTCTAAAACCCTAAACTCACAAATATGCTTAAAAACATACAAAACATACTTTAATCATGCTAAAACCAAACTAAACAGAAATTAAATCATGCATATTAACTAACTAAAGCAATATAACATGATGAAAATCCTAACTCTAACATGCAAGGACACTAATCCTAGCACAAGGACAAACAGGAGCACAAGAACCATAACTATGCATTGAAACATAAAGGACAGCCCTAAAGCATGCTAAACAGTAGATAAACAATAGATATTCCATGTATATTAACTAGCTAGAGTGTTAATACATGATAAAAAAGTCACATTTAACATGCAATAGGCCTAAGCCATATGAGAACCTAGTTTAAGCTTGAATAGAGAAGGAGAATACCTTAGGAAGTGGCTCCCCTTGTGTTTGTAATTGTTCGTGGCTCCTCAGGTCTTTAGAGTGAATCAAACCAACACGAATCCTCCTCTTTGTCAAAGTGGTATCACAGCAAAGAGATCAAAACTCACTCAACTTTGAAAAGAAATAGAAAACAAAAAGAGAACAAGAGAAAAGAAAAAGTGATTCTCGTCACTTTGCAGCAGTAGCAACTTCAATCGCGTTTTTGGGTATGAAAACGTTGGATTTGGACAAAGCTTGTGAAATACAAAGTTGTAGAGAATTGAATTATCTTTCTAACAAGACCAATTGCATCAAATTCTGACTTCGGATGAAAACGTTATGATTAAAATACGACTGCTGGTTTTCAGAAAATCTGCTGCTGAATTATGACGAATTTCACTCCCTCCAAACCCTCTTCTCCCCTCCCTTGTTTAAAGACATTAAGAGAGTATTTATAGCTGAAATCTGGAGTTTCCCTTTCCTTCCTGGACTAGGTTTCCTTGGAGAATAATCAAAAGGTATTTTATAATGATAAAAGACTTCTAATCTGAATAGGAAAAGGAAATTGTCTTTTATAAAAATTGGGAGACTGACCGCTAACACGCATGCACATGTATCGTATGTGCGTACACACACTCATCACATACGTACACGTGTTAGTGTCATGATAAAAATGGCTAATTTAATAAAATAATTTTCTTTTCATTTTAACCAAAAATCTCATGCTGTGATTCGCACTAATTCTTCAAGGATAATCCGTAAATAACCACACTAAACTCATCATCAGGCCATATCGAAATTGAACTTCATGAAACACTTTTGAGGGTAAAATGATGACTAATGAAAGTCAATTTGAAAAGATTTGGTTGGTAATTGTGAGTCAATTAGAGCTAACCCAAGGAAGGGTCAATTAACCAACTTGAACTACATCGAGCCATTTTAATCCCGAGCCATTGACTTACCAAATTGACACTAAAAATACCTCTTATGCATCCATATGAACTCCAATTGACAATTTGGAGATCATTCCAAGGTCAAATGAAAAGTTTGGGACTTAAAAGACGATTATGCCCCTCAAGTCACAAAAGCTCTTATTATCCCTCAAGATCAACTCCAATTTGAACCAAAATTCATATCCATTGTCCTTGTGACTCTAGAAAACTAATGCAAGTGACTAGACTCAAAAACAAAACAAAAACATGCATGAAATGATGAGCCCTAGTAAGGTGGTGCAAAAATGGGGTGTGACAGAAGCCCCTCATTGGCGAACAAGTTACACTTGTGAACCAATGATAAAGAACAACCCATTTTTGGCCAAAAAGCCCGGAGAAATCACACACTGTAACCAAACAATGATGGGAGGTTGAAAACCTGAGACTGAAATAAGGAAGTGTACTCAAGTCATGAGTATACTTAAACCACTGGGGGTTGATGATTGTCAAGAGAAGCATATTCAAGCCACTACGAATGAACATACTTTTGAAATGGAGAAATATATTCTAGTCACGAATATATTTAACCAAGTGATGAGAATGAGATCTGAAAAGTACGTTCAAGTGATGAACATACCTTTGAAATGGAGAAATATATCCAAGCGATGGATATACTTAACCAAGTAAGTGACAAAATATCTGAGAAGTATACTCAAGTGATGAGTATACCATTGAAATGGAGAAATATATTCAGGTCACAAATATATTTAACCAAGTAATGTGAGAATGAAATCTGAGAAGTATACTCAAGTGGTGAGGATACTTAATGATTGAGAAAGACTGAGAAGTACGTTCAAGTGATGAACATACTTTTGAAAAATGAGAAATATATTCAGGTCACGAATATATTTAACTAAGTAAGATAGAGAATGAACTGAGAAGTATACTCAAGTGATGAGTATACCATTGAAATGGAGAAATATATTCAAGTGATGAATATATTTAACCAAGTAAGTGACAAATAATCTGAGAAGTATGTTCAAGTGATGAACATACCATTGAAATGGAGAAATATACCCAAGCGATGGATATACTTAACCAAGTAGGATAAGAATAATCTGAGAGGTGTATTCAAGTGATGAGTGTACTTTTGAAATGGAGAAATATATTCAGGTCACGAACATATTTAACCAAGTGATGAAAAAGATGCTGAGAAATATACTCAAGTGATGAGTATACTTAATGATTGAAAAAGACTGAGAAGTACGTTCAAGTGATGAACACACTTTTGAAATGGAGAAATGTATCCAAGTGATGGATATATTTAACCAAGTAAGCTGAGAAGTACACTCAAGTGATGAGCATACCATTGAAATGGAGAAATATATCCAAACGACGGATATATTTAACCAAGTAAGATAAGAATAATCTGAGAAGTGTACTCAAGTGATGAGTACACCATTGAAATGGAGAAATATATTCTAGTCACGAATATACTTAACCAAGTAAGTGACAAGTATGTTTGAGTGATAAACATACCATTGAAATAGAGAAATATATCCAAGCGATGGATATACTTAACCAAGTAAGTGACAAGTATGTTTAAGTGATAAACATACCATTGAAATAGAGAAATATATCCAAGCGATAGATATACTTAAGCAAGTAAGATAGAGAATAATCTAAGAAGTGTACTCAAGTGATGAGTACACCATTGAAATGGAGAAATATATTCTAGTCATGAATATATTTAACCAAGTAAGTGACAAATAATCTGAGAAGTATGTTCAAGTGATGAACATACTATTGAAATGGAGAAATATACCCAAGCGATGGATATATTTTACCAAGTAAGTGATAATGAGGATCTGAAACTAGGAAGCATATTCAATGGGTGAACATGCTTTTGAAATGGAAGAATATATTCAAGTGATGAATATATTCAACCAAGTATGATAGAGAATGAGAATTTGAAGCTGAGAAGCATATTCAAAGAGTGAATACACTTTTGAAATGGAAGAATATATTCAAGTGATGAGTATATTCAACCAAGTGGGATGGAAAATCAAGAATTTGAAACTGAGGAGTATATTCAAAGGGTGAATACACTTTTGAAATGGAAGAATATATTCAAGTGATGAATACATTCAACCAAGTGAGATGAAAAATCAAGATTTGACATGAGGATATATGATCAATTTATCAAGATTGAACAAGCATGGTGCAAGAGGAAAGTGTCTTAACACATTGTCACTTGAGTTGGCATGGCACAGGGGAAATATATTCAACCCTTTTGAACATAAAATCAATTCAAGGAATTGATTTCAAGATGGAATTTGATGGATTTTAAGCTCAAAAAGTGTTAAATATCTCATTTGGAAGGAGGTTTGATCACGCGTCAAGGCGAGACAAAGCGAGGGAGAAAGCCAAAACAAGGTGGCTTGGGTGACCACCAGGCCTCGGGAGGCTAGCCGCCCAGGCCTGGGTGGTTACCCGAGCTCGAAGCGGAAATCCCACTTTGAATAGGAAACTTCCTATTCTGATGGGTTTTTTCCTATTTGAACTTGGATTTGTGACCTTTTCCCTATAAAAACACATCCAAAAGGTTCCTAAACCTACTTGTATTCATTCATTAGAAATTATGGAGGCTCTAGACAAATTTTTAGGAGGGTTTTTGAGAGTTATGAGTGCTGAAGCAAAATCTGAGTTCAAGTGCTTTGGCTTGGATCCATTGCTCTCCTTGAGGCATGTGAGGCTTGAAACGAACCTCTTGACTGCTGCTACATATTTTTGGGATCCTCAAGTTCATGTGTTCTGCTTCAACTATGAAGAACTGTGCCCAACCATGGAGGAATTCTGTGCATTGTATGGAGTTTCAACGGTAGGTCCTTTCATTCTCCCTACTCCTCGCCCAAGCTTTGTTACTTCTTTCTCCAATCTACTTGGGATTCACTCACAATATGCCTCTACGTTTGTAAAGGACCATATGGTAGACTTGATGAAATTGGCAACCTCTTTTTTAGCTTGTGATAGTAAAGGTATTCTGAATTTTACCTTTCCTATTAAGCATGCACTTGCCTTTTGCCTCATTGGTCGTTTTCTTATTTCCACTGGTACTCCACATGTTCCCATTCAAATCTGTGACTTGATTCCTCTCCTTGCCAAGGGCCATAACTTGATTCCCATGGTGCTAACTGAAACCCTGAATGGTTTGGATAAAGTCCATGAGGACCCAAAGGTTTCCTTAGGAGGTAGCCCCATTATACTGCAGATGTGGTTGCTTGGAAGACTGAATTTCTTGTCACCAGTTGCCATTACACCGTACAAGCCCCAGCATTACTGCCTTCGCCGCATTGAACTGCCTGGGCAATTTTCATTGAGAGATTGGCTAGGTTACTTCCAAACCCTTTCATGGAGGAACATCAAGTGGTTTGTCTTTATATGGGGCTGTAGTGAACAGGTGCTTCTGCGAACTTCTGGATGCGCCATGGTAAGACTCATAGGACTGAGGTCTACTTCCTTCTATTGGCCTTCAAGGGTTCTTCGTCAGATGGGTGCCATGCAAACCATACCCACTTCCTTGAAAGGTGACTATCCTGTGGTGCCCGCGGGTCTTTCTGTAGTGACTTGGGCGAAGGACCGATGGCCTAGCAAGTTGATACTAACCCAAGTTACGAATACTGATGGTCCGTATATGATGAGCCTCGAGTATAAGGAATGGTTGAAAAGCAATTTAGGTGAGAGAGAGACTACTCAAAGAGAAAGGATTTTTGGACTTATCAAGAACAATGAACTTGGACCTTGCAGAGAAGATATTATGGAAGCAGTGACAACAGCTTATGAACATGACTTGAGGAAGAAAAGAAGACATGCAAGAGAGGAGAAGAAAGCTGAAGAGCGAGCTGCAAAGAAGCCCAAGAAAAACTGAAGACTCAATAGAATAGGATATTTATGGCATATTTATAGTTCTTTTACTTAATACCAATGAATTGCTATGTCAATCAATTTTAGTTTTGAATAAATTGCCAATAATAAATCAAATTTGGGATTTTCTTGTTTGATTTAGACCGCACCCAAGGTAACTTTATGGGTTGCCTACGTATCTCCATGGTTTTTTCTTCTTTTTTGTTTTTGTTTTTGTTTTGTTTTTTTTGTTTTGTTTTTTTTTTTTTTTTTTTGTTTTTGAATGGAGAATCAGGTCTTACGTAGTTCTTATGTCTTAACTTTTGCCTAGGCCGCCCTTACGGGTTTTCAACCTAGCAGGCTTCAAACATGATATTTCTTCAATTGATCCAAATTAGTTGGACGAGCAAACTCAATTCCATCTAAATCCATGAGGCGAACAGCCCCTGCTGGCAATATCTCTTTGATAATGTATGGCCCACCCCAACTTGGCTTGAATTTTCCCCGCGGATCGAACACTGGAGCTCTGATTTCTTTCAGCACTACATCCCCTTTCTTTAGACCTCGATCTTTGACATGCTTGTTGAATGCTCTGGCAACTCTCCGTTGATACCCCTGAACATGATACAGCGCCCTTAAACGCCTTTCATCCAGCAAAGCTAACTCATCATAGCGGCTCTTAACCCAGTCCACTTCTGTTATCTGGCTCTCCACGGCAACCCTTAGTGAAGGAACCTCTAATTCAACTGGCAACACGGCCTCCATTCCATAAACTAGAGAATAAAGGGTAGCCCCTGTTGACGACCTTATTGATGTTCTGTAACCCCATAAAGCCAATGGCAACTTCTCATGCCAGTCTGTGTGCGAGTCCGCAGTCTTCTGTAGTATCTTCTTGATGTTCTTGTTAGCTGCTTCCACCGCTCCATTAGTCTGAGGACGGTATGGTGATGACAGATGGTGAACTATGCCGTACTTTTGCAAGAGCTCATGGGTTTCTTTCTGAAAGTGCTGGCCATTGTCTGAGATAACTTCATGCGGTACCCCATATCGATAGATGATGCTGTGCTGTATGAACTGTGCTACCTTCTTGGAATTCAAGGTCTTGAAGGACGCTGCTTCCACCCACTTAGTGAAGTAGTCGATGGCAACCAAGATGTATTCATGCCCATTTGACGCCTTTGGCTTGATCTGTCCGATGATATCTATCCCCCATACCGCGAATGGCCATGGTGACGACATACTTGTTAAAGGCATAGAAGGCAAATGTTGTCCACTGGCGAACAGTTGGCATTTGTGGCACTTCTTGACATGTGCGTGGCAGTCTCTTTCCATGGTAGACCAATAATAGCCTAACCTCATGATTTTCTTAGCTAACATATAGCCATTCATATGCGGAGCCCCTGTCCCTTCATGGATTTCTTTAATCAGATGCTCGGCTTCCTCCTCGGTGACACACAGCAGGTGGATCCCATCGTATGATCTCCGATATAGCTTTCCTCCACAAAGTACATAGTGACTCGCCAACCGCCTTAGGGTTTTTCTATCGATACGAGATGCTCCTTCTGGGTATTCCCTTTCTTCAATGAACTTCTTTATGTCATGGAACCACGGACGGCCATCATTTACCTCTCCTCCTCGGATTGCACAACAGTACACAGGCTTGTCTCGGCATTCTATCACCAACGGCTTCACATTTCCCCTTTCAGGTATCTCCACCATGGATGCTAGGGTCGCCAAGGCATCGGCGAACTGGTTCTTGTTTCTTGAAAGGTAGTTGAACTCTATCTCTGAGAACTCCTTGGTTAGAGCTTCCAGATAGGCATGGTAAGGCAACAATTTCTCATCTCGAGTTTTCCATTCCCCTTTTATCTGACAAATGATTAGCGCCGAGTCCCCGAACACTTCTAATTCTTTGATCCCCAATTCAAGTGCCGCTTCCAGTGCTAGGATACAGGCCTCATACTCAGCAATGTTGTTGGTAGCTTCGAACCCCAACTTGACCGCCAACGGTGTAAATGCCTCTTCAGGTGAGACCAGCAGGACTCCTATCCCATAACCTTTCTTATTGGCTGCCCCATCGAAGTATACTCTCCAAGTTTTTCTACCAATCTCTAGCACGTCTTCATCTGGGAATTGATCGTTGAACGGAGCGGATGATGACACCGGACAGCTGGCTAGGTAGTTTGCGATGACGCTTCCCTTGATAGACTTCTGATTCACGTACTTGATGTCGAATTCATTGAGGAGAATTGACCATCGAGCAGTTCTGAATGACAATACTGGCCTTTCTACCAGGTACTTTAACGGGTCCATGCGACTTATCAAGAACACTTCGAAGGACATCATGTAGTGTCGGAGTTTCTGCGTCGCCCATATTAGTGCCACACAAGCCTTTTCAATTGCATTGTACTTCACTTTATAGTCTGTCATTTTCTTGCTTAAGTAATAAATGGCATTTTCCTTTGTAGACCCTTCAAGATATTGAGCTAACATAGCTCCCGTCGCGATTTCGGTGACCGTTAAGTATAACAAAAGTGGCGCACCTTGCCGTGGGGGAACTAAGATTGGAGGATTGCTCAAGTATCTCTTAATGGTCTCAAAGGCCTCTTGGCATTCTTCGTTCCACACTTTTGGCACACCTTTCTTAAGCAATTTGAAGATTGGTTCGCAAACCATGGTCAAGTTGGCAATGAATCGGCTTATGTATTGAACTCTTCCCAGAAAACCTCTGATCTGCTTCTCAGTGCTAGGCGGCTCCATCTCCACAATAGCTTTTATCTTCCCTGGGTCCACTTCGATACCTCTCTGAGTGATCATAAACCCCAATAGCTTACCTGCAGTGGCGCCGAAAGCACACTTCTGTGGGTTGAGACGGAGATTGTACTTTTTTGCTCACTCTAGGAATTTCTCTAGTGCCTTGAAATGCCCTTCTCTATCCACGGACTTCACGATCATATCATCGACGTAAACCTCGACTTCCTTATGGATCATATCATGCAATAGGGTCGTAGCTGCTCTTTGGTAAGTAGCCCCAGCGTTTCTTAAGCCAAAAGGCATTACTTTGTAACAGTACGTTCCCCATTGCGTGATAAAGGTTGTTTTCTCCATGTCTTGAGGCGCCATCTTTATTTGGTTATACCCGGAGAATCCGTCCATGAAGGAGAGGAGTGCATGCCCCACTGTACTATCCACCACCACGTCGATATGGGGTAAAGGAAAGTCTTCCTTAGGGCTCGCGGCGTTGAGATCTCGGAAATCGACACACATCCTCACTTTCCCATCTTTTTTAGGCACAGGCACTATATTCGACAACCACTCGGGGTACTCCACAACTTGAAGGAAACCCGCGTCTAGTTGTTTAGTTACCTCTTCTTTTACTTTTAGGGCCCATTCTGGTTTTAATCTTCTGAGTTTCTGCTTTACCGGCTTCTTTAGGGAATTGGTGGGGATATAGTGTTGCACAATATCGGGGTCAATGCCAGGCATGTCTTCATAAGACCATGCAAAAGCCATAATGTTGGCTTTCAAGAGGGAGATCATCTTTTCTTTTTCAACGGGGGAGAGGGTTTTCCCAATTTTAACTATTCTTGGCAATTCATTCGTCCCTAAGTTGATTGATTCCAATTCATCCATATTAGGTTCGGTGACGCCCCTTTTCCTTTGCTCAACGAGTTCCGGGGGGACATCGTTCCTAGGATCTATATCCATGCCATAAATATCCATAGAGGAGAGAAAAGAGACACTGCATATATAGAGAAAGAAAGCACACTTTATTGACTAGGAATAATGGGAATGACACACAAAAGAAAGAAGGAAAACAAACAAATCTGTATCAATACTATGACTCCACAAAGTGAGTAAAGTAGATACATCTTATTGAATTAGGGAAATATTACTAAACTAAGACGCCTACAAGCTGCTATCAGGTAGGCCAAGGTCTTCTTCTTCATGGATCTCCGCAATGACACCACATTCAAGGTACCAATTCAGGAATGGCACGGTAGCATGGCTAATGGATGAACCCTGGAGTTCTTCAATGGTCGAGTCTTCCACGGTGAGGATCATATCTTGGAACATTTCAGTCATAGCCCCCGCATCAAGGTTCTCTGCCCAGTCTTCCTCTTTCAAGCTTTCATATAGATCTTGGATAGAGTGGTACCAACTTGTCAAACTTTGAGGATTCGGCCCTTCTGTGAAGTATCTATCACCAAAACTTTTATCTGCCACGGTTGGGTCGGAACTTGGATAAAAAGTATATGGGATGTACTGCTTTATAGAAGAGTAATGGCGTGATGATTCATTCAGCTCTTTCTCAATGCATTGGACATAATCAAACCCAGATAGCGGTATCGCTGCTGATTCAGGTTGTATCTCACATATAGGCACACCTGCGAGTTTCAATTCATAGTCCCCTTGAAGCGTTACTATGGCTCCTTCATATGGAAACTTCACCTTTTGATGGAGTGAAGATGGCACAGCCCCAGCGGGATGGATCCAAGGTCGGCCCAACAGCAAGTTGAAACATGACGGCACATCTAACACTTGGAATTCCACCCTAAATTCAGTGGGTCCCATGATAAGAGGCAAAGTAACCACCCCTATTACTTCTCGGCGGGTGTTGTCATAAGCTCTTACGGTCTGCCCAGATGGCGTGAAATCAGTGGGTCCCAAACCCAAAACAGTGGCAGTTCGGGGAGGACATACATTCAGTGCGGACCCATTGTCGATAAGAACGGTGGGAACCCTCTTCCCCATAGTGTCAACGGTCACATAGAGAGCTTGAGAATGGCTCGGCCCGCTTTTAGGTAGGTCTACATCGGTGAACACGATGGTTAAGTTCTTGGGAGTTGGATTCACCAAATGTACCAATCCCTCGGGGGATGTGTCAACAGGCACTTGTATCTGATTTAACAGTTTCAACACGGTCTGTCTGTGCTTATGCGAGGCCATGAGCAAGCCCCAAATAGTGATGTTGGCATTGGTCTTCTTCAGTTGCCTAAGCACTTCATCCTCTTCTTCTTGCAAGCTAGGGCGCCTCTGCCCTTCCAAATCTTCCAATGGATTTTCAGACTCTAGGTGGGGAGGCTTGAAATGACGACCCCCTCTGGTTATATGGTCCAACTCATCATCGCTAGCCCATATGTCATGGACTTCCTCGAAGTCATTCATTAAGTCATCCCATTCTATCATGTCAATGCTCTCCATCTCTGTCGGTAAGTCATCCCAACCTGAAGGGACTATCGGCTCATCTGATATCGGACTTGGGCTTGAGTACAGCACATAGTAATCAAATTTCCCCGATGATTGACCTAATAGGCCAACCTGAGGATCCCCTGCTTCATATCTTTCTTTCAGCTCTTGTTGGATAGATTTCTTTGGCAACAACAAAACTTTTTGGTCAATGAGGTCTTGAATGATCTTCTTTAGTATAGAACAAGCCTCGGTGTCATGGCCGGGTGCACGATGGTATTGGCAATATTGGTGAGGGGTTGATGGTCTTGGCTTTGGTGGAAGTGGCATGATAAGGCTGTTATTGCGGCAAATGGTGAAGAGACGGGTTAAGGTCATGGGGAGCGGAGTGTATTGTCTTATGGGATGGCGAGGGCGAGAGGATTCAACCCCAATGGCATTTATGGTGTTAGGTAGGGGTGTGTTGTTGTGTGATGGGAGAGGATTACGGGTGACATTTGGACGGGTTGGTGGTGAAATGACTTGCTTGTCAATGAGGTCTTGGACTTGGTGGCGAAGGCGAATACAGCGATTGGTGGCATGGCCTTTGGATTGATGGTACTTGCAGTACTCATTCTCATTGTAGCTCTTGGGTAAGGGATTTGGTGGAGGTCTTGGGTCGAGTGGCTTCAATAGGTCACGACTTATGAGCTTTTCAAGGACTCTTTCAAGTGGCATGAATAGGTCAGTGAATTGGCGAGGTGGGTTGACATCATTGAGAGAAAAGGGTTGGATTGGTTGAGTTATGGTGTTGACCTCGGCATTGTTCTTCCCAGTAAAGTTTGTCTTGCGACTCCTCACTTCCTCAGTCTTGATTGTCCCATCATTGATAGCATCTTCAACCTGCGTGCCAGCCCCAATGAGAGCTTTGAAATTTGGGAAATAGTGGGCAAATAGGTGCTTGTGATACACGGGCACCAGGTTCTTAACCACTAACTGAATTTGGTCCTCCTCATTCGGCCTATCCGTCATTCTCGACGCCTTTTGTCTCCACCTTGTAATGTAAGCGGAGAAAGTTTCATGAGCCCCTTGCTTGGTAGTTTCTAGGTCCCTTCGAGTAACGTCCACCTCTATGTTATACTTGTAGTGCTCTGAAAACTCATTGCATATGTCTTCCCAAGTCCGGGTTCTATTCTCATCCAAGGATAAGAACCATTTCAAAGCAGAAGTGGCCAAGGTTTCATGGAACATTTGAGCTAAAAGCTCGTCAGTAGCCCCTCGAGGGTGCATAGCTCGCACGTACATCTTCAAATGAGTCTTAGGGCAACCCGTCCCATCGAACTTTTCTAACTCCGACATCTTGAATTGTAGTGGAATACGAGCCGTTGGAAACAGGGATAGAGTCCGCACATCGACCATGTCATCAGCCCTGCGAATCCCTTTTATAGTTCTCTCCAATGCTTCTACCTTGCTAGCTAACACGGAATCACTGCTAGAACCTTTCCCCTTGGCTTCCCCTTCTAGGTCGGTGACCTCAGGTTTCGAGCTACTTTCCCCCCTTGTCTTGGTGTTCTCATTGGATTGAGGTCCCTCTTCGGTGCCAGCCCCATGAGGTATACCCGAGGAATGGGCCTTAGAGCCATTTTGTTCAAGATCCGCCATCTTCTGTTGGTTCTCTTGAGCCATTTTCAATGCGGTATCGGATGTCTCGGCGGTATGGTCAAGCTTGGCCATGATGGCTTTCAGGCAAGCCTCAAGGTCAAAGTGCCCCTCACTAGTTCTTTCGTCGGCCATGTCTGTCTGATGGGTAGACTCAACACTCACTAGACGCCCTTGTGGATTGTGGATCCAAGCCAGCACGTCTATGGATAGAAAAGTTTTAACCTTTAGCCTAAGGACTTGTCCTAAACCTCCATATTTTCCTTAATGAACTCGGTCTCTACACCATGTTCAATTAATTCATTCCTTTTATCCAATTACCTTTACAGGGATCATGGATTAAGGGTATGTTTTAAAGAATAGGGCATAGAGTCCTTCAACTAGGTTTAATTAATCCCCTAGGACTAGCACATCACAAACATAGCTTTACATCCTATTTCCTTAATTTATTCCTCCTAACCCATGGCCTTAACGAAGGCTAGGGTTTAAAGGTCTATATTAAGGGCATAAGATATGAAGCCTCACACCACAAACACAGCATAGCATCATTACAAACAATTGTGGGTGCATAAAGGTGAGACCGTAGTGTCCTACAAGTCTGTCTATATGGACTAATGATAAGGATAGGCTAGGGTCCTTCACTTGCTTGAGCAATCCTTATACCTAACCACATGTGGCATCAGGAACGCCGCGTGGGTCCAGCAGTACGTGATTAACTCATTTAATATACCCAAGGGCAAGCCCAAGGGTACTAGGCAAGAGAGGTTGATAGCTTTCGCCCCAACACATGGAATCAGGAAAACCAAGGTTGAGACTAGGCCGATCGTTGGCAAGGATACATCGAGGGACATCGATCCTAACATGCAAGAGTTTGCGCACACAATGCAATAAATGAAAGCACACAATCAAGCGGATGCAATGTGATTGATTTTAATTAAACATAAGAAATTAACCTAGCCCAATTAAACTTTATAGAGTCTAGCCCACAAATCCCCAGTGGAGTCGCCAAACTGTGAACCCCGGAAATTGGGCCCACGAGGGATTGAAAAGAAAGTGGGTTTGAAAAAGAAAAAGGAAAGGAGTCGCCACCTTATTTTTTAAAGGAAACAAGGAAAACCCTAAAAATAGTTTGTTTTAGGAAAACAATTTGAATGACTCCATAAAAAAGGAAAGGCAAAAACCAATCTTTTGAAAACCAAAGAAATCGGGGATTCGGAGGCTAAGTTATGACATGGGAAGGTTCTAGGCAAAGCCTATAGGCACCCATGTCACCCTTTCGGTCTCTCAGTTCATTTGGGCTAAATTAAAGTCTTTCCATACAAAAATCAGCAAGTATATCATCACAAGAATTGCATGCATATCATATATTTCATTCATCCATCCATGCATAATAAGCAAATAAAAACAAAAATAAAAAGAAGAAAAGAAAACATAAATAAACCTAGGATGCTTGGATCCTAGAACGGACTTGAGCCTCACGAAGAGCGCCTACGTACCATGCAACGAAATACATGGATCAAAGTCCACGTAGTTCGATTAGAATTAGGGTTAAGACCTAATATAAACCTATGGTTAAAACCCTAGGTTTCCTTATTTGATCAAAAGAGTTGAATTTGATAGAAAGTTTGATTTTAGGAAAGAAATCCACAAAATGGAAACTTTAATAAAAACCAGAATTTTGTTGGTTAAGGAAACCTCTAATTAAACCATAGGACTTGTATTAAAATTAACCCTAAATAGGGAGAAGAGAATGAGTTAAGAAGAAAGGTGAATTGGGGCACCTTCACACCCACTTACCTGAGCGCAATTAGCTCCAAGCATTTAGCCATTTCAGACATAAGCAGCCCTATTTGCCATAGGACAAATACCACACCTATTTGCACCCTTACAAGTGCTCAAAACCATGCAAAAACACTAACATGCAAATCTGGACAGAATAGTATTATGGCCTAAAAATCATCCACTAAGCATGCTAACAGCAACACAGCGAACAATAATAAGTCCTAACATATTCCTAGAACCATATCATGCATAAAAACCCTAAAACATACTAACATGCATGCAAAACTATCATGTTTACTCCATATGAAAAACATATACAGCAAACACGAAGAAAAACCAAATAAAAAAGTCTACTTTATCATGCTATATGAAAACAAACACAAAACAATGACTCTAAAACCCTAAACTCACAAATATGCTTAAAAACATACAAAACATACTTTAATCATGCTAAAACCAAACTAAACAGAAATTAAATCATGCATATTAACTAACTAAAGCAATATAACATGATGAAAATCCTAACTCTAACATGCAAGGACACTAATCCTAGCACAAGGACAAACAGGAGCACAAGAACCATAACTATGCATTGAAACATAAAGGACAGCCCTAAAGCATGCTAAACAGTAGATAAACAATAGATATTCCATGTATATTAACTAGCTAGAGTGTTAATACATGATAAAAAAGTCACATTTAACATGCAATAGGCCTAAGCCATATGAGAACCTAGTTTAAGCTTGAATAGAGAAGGAGAATACCTTAGGAAGTGGCTCCCCTTGTGTTTGTAATTGTTCGTGGCTCCTCAGGTCTTTAGAGTGAATCAAACCAACACGAATCCTCCTCTTTGTCAAAGTGGTATCACAGCAAAGAGATCAAAACTCACTCAACTTTGAAAAGAAATAGAAAACAAAAAGAGAACAAGAGAAAAGAAAAAGTGATTCTCGTCACTTTGCAGCAGTAGCAACTTCAATCGCGTTTTTGGGTATGAAAACGTTGGATTTGGACAAAGCTTGTGAAATACAAAGTTGTAGAGAATTGAATTATCTTTCTAACAAGACCAATTTCATCAAATTCTGACTTCGGATGAAAAAGGTATGATTAAAATACGACTGCTGGTTTTCAGAAAATCTGCTGCTGAATTATGACGAATTTCACTCCCTCCAAACCCTCTTCTCCCCTCCCTTGTTTAAAGACATTAAGAGAGTATTTATAGCTGAAATCTGGAGTTTCCCTTTCCTTCCTGGACTAGGTTTCCTTGGAGAATAATCAAAAGGTATTTTATAATGATAAAAGACTTCTAATCTGAATAGGAAAAGGAAATTGTCTTTTATAAAAATTGGGAGACTGACCGCTAACACGCATGCACATGTATCGTATGTGCGTACACACACTCATCACATACGTACACGTGTTAGTGTCATGATAAAAATGGCTAATTTAATAAAATAATTTTCTTTTCATTTTAACCAAAAATCTCATGCTGTGATTCGCACTAATTCTTCAAGGATAATCCGTAAATAACCACACTAAACTCATCATCAGGCCATATCGAAATTGAACTTCATGAAACACTTTTGAGGGTAAAATGATGACTAATGAAAGTCAATTTGAAAAGATTTGGTTGGTAATTGTGAGTCAATTAGAGCTAACCCAAGGAAGGGTCAATTAACCAACTTGAACCACATCGAGCCATTTTAATCCCGAGCCATTGACTTACCAAATTGACACTAAAAATACCTCTTATGCATCCATATGAACTCCAATTGACAATTTGGAGATCATTCCAAGGTCAAATGAAAAGTTTGGGACTTAAAAGACGATTATGCCCCTCAAGTCACAAAAGCTCTTATTATCCCTCAAGATCAACTCCAATTTGAACCAAAATTCATATCCATTGTCCTTGTGACTCTAGAAAACTAATGCAAGTGACTAGACTCAAAAACAAAACAAAAACATGCATGAAATGATGAGCCCTAGTAAGGTGGTGCAAAAATGGGGTGTGACACGTAACATTGTTTATTATTCTTTCAAATAAATTTTACTATCCCAAAGATCATTTCAGTACCCTAAAATGTGTAAAAAAATCCCAAACATAGTCCTGACCCCAAGTGTACTAAATGAGGATATAATATGTACGCAATGAACTTGAAACATGTACGCATTGGTGATTTAAAATGTACGCACTAAAGTCAAAACGCGTGTTCTATCTTTTCATTTGTATATTCTTTTTTTTTTTTTTTTCAAATAAGTTACTAGTTCATTATAATATGCTTATACCCTTAACACATCATAAAATACTTTATTATTCTTTTAAATAAATTTTACAACCACAAAGATCATTTTAGTACCCTAAAATGTGTAAAAATAATCCCAAACGTAGTCCTGACCCCAAATGTACTAAACGGGGATATAATATGTACGCAATGAACTTGAAACATGTACGCATTGGTTGCTTAAAATGTACAAACTGAAGTCAAAACACATGCGTTTTATCTTTTCATTCATAATATTTTTTTTTCTCCAAATAAATTACAAATTCATTATAATATACTTATACTCTTAACACATCGTAACATTGTTTATTATTCTTTCAAATAAATTTTACTACTCCAAAGATCATTTCAGTACCCTAAAATGTGTAAAAAAATCCCAAACATAGTCCTGACCCCAAGTGTACTAAATGAGGATATAATATGTACACAATGAACTTGAAACATGTACGCATTGGTGATTTAAAATGTACGCACTAAAGTCAAAACGCGTGTTCTATCTTTTTATTTGTATATTCTTTTTTTTTTTTTTCAAATAAGTTATTAATTCATTATAACATGCTTATATCCTTAACATATTGTAAAATTGTTTATTATTCTTTCAAATAAATTTTACAACCCCAAAGATCATTTTAGTACCCTAAAATGTGTAAAAAAAATTCCCAAATGTGGTCCCGACCCCAAGTGTACTAAATGGGAATATATTATGTATGCAATGAACTTGAAACATGTATACATTGGTTACTTAAAATGTACACACTAAAGTCAAAACACATGCGTTCTATCTTGTCATTTGTAATTTTTTTTTTCAAATAAATTACTAATTCATTATAACATGTTTATACCCTTAATACATCGTAAAATTGTTTATTATTTTTTCTAGTAAATTTTACTACTCCAACGATCATTTCAGTACACTAAAATTGTAGTTAGTGATTGTTGACTATTCTTGCATGGGTTCAGAGTTTACCCATAAGGGGTTTCTCATATCAATATATATATATATAGAGATATATGTTGATAGCCCCATGAAGAAGACTCTAAAGTTTTTAAAAAAAAAAAAAAAAATCAGTATGGGTGAATGATATTGGACTCATTGCAGTGGGAAAATCCAACAACATAATTAAGGTATTTTAAATCACATTTATAAAATAACACTATATTAAGTGTAAAGAAGCCACATTTCCTACCTCAATCGCGAGCAATACCAACCCTAATCCACGTGATAGATACTGACAATACGAATGCAGCATTAATGCTCCCTAGGGTCCTCCCGAGGATCGATAAAATCTGATAATTATGCATACGTAATCTTTAGGTAAATTTCAAAATAAATATAACGTACTCAAAAATTACTATTGGCCTTCTGACAGTAAACTATGGTCCCAAAATGGTCAAAATAATTTTTAAAACACTCTTTATAATTTTTGGGAATTTTTCATAATTTTCGAGAATTTTCTGTAATGTTTGGAATTTTCTAGTATTTTCTGGAATTTTTAACAAATATTAAATTGGCCAAAAAGTCAAATTATAGTCAAACTTAGTCAAAATGGTCAACCAAGGGTCCCACATGGTAGGGCTCGCCAAGACGAGCCCAATGGTCAAATTTGGGGTTCATATGATTATTGTATTGCTTTTAAATGCATGAGAACACGGTAAGATATACAGATGCACCTGCACAGGATCATAGTCCTATGGGTCACCTTCAACCTCCCGCGGGTTGCATTGTGTAACCCGGTTACACCATGTGTTCAACTGGCCAACTTCGACGATTAATATCTCCCTCATTTCTAAACCGTTTTCAATCATTCAAGTGTCGAATCGAAGCTCATGCGGAGTAGTACGTCCGTATATAAATTGTTCATTCAAAATCCATAAAATCATATTCGTTTTTAAGCCTAAAGTTTCGGGTTTTCATGATCCAAAATTCTGAAATTTCTAAAACTTCAATCTACGGTCATTTTCTCTGAAATTTGACACTACCTTGGTGTTCCTTGCCCCCAAAAACATAAGGTAGGATCATCTTTTCCAAAAATAATTAAAGAAAATAAAATTGCATATACATATGTAAATATACAGTATATGACATATATATATATATATATATATATATATATATATATATATATATATATATATATTTATATATAGAAAATTCAGGTCATCACATTCCTTGCCGCTGTTTCTTTCCGCCGTTGAGGGAGGAGGCTGTCGTTTGGATGTATGAGGGAGGTCGCCGTGAGATGTTGGTCCGTTAAGTTTCCTTGAGCGGGAGCTTGAAGGGAAGAGAAAGAGAGAGAGACAGAGAGAGAGGGAGGAGCTGTGCATATGAAGACTGACAGAGATGAGAGAGAGAGAGGCAGATTGGACGGGTGCTAAGGGGGGGAGATGAGAGAGAGATTGGACGGGTGCTGTAAAGGGGATGAGAGAGAGAAGATGGGCGTTGTGCTTGCTATAGCATAAGGGTAGAATGGAGAAGTAGAAACTAACCACATACCCACCCTAGTTAAGACCATCCTGAATGGTCATTACCAATTTTACAATTCTAAGACCATCCTTCGGGGGCAATACCATGAAATGATAAACTCAATTGGTAATTCCCCCCTTTTTTTTTCTTTAAATATTTTTCCGTACGTCTTTTTGCCCAATTAACAATGCGGCATTGATAACGCCTTCTTGGGAAAACTACCTTGTAGCTAGGCATTGATAATTAAAAATTTTCTTATTATTTTTTTATCAAATGAGGGGTATATTAGGCTATTGGGCGCAGACTAAGTGATCCACAAATCACCCTTAAGCTCGTATATCCAATAATGTAAAGCATAAACTCAAACTTGGGACCTATAATTTTTTAGTCAAGATCTTTTGACATCTGCACTACCCCTATAACAAAGTTAATAACCAGTTTGTAACAAGGACCTTTCACATTCAGCCAAAAAAAAAAAAAAAAGCCATAAACAAAAACAAAACAAAAAAAAGCAAAGATCTTTGACTATCGACTCTGTTGGTCGGTCCTAGTTGGTGACATCCTCTCAATGCTTTTGGAAAATGCTTTCGGAGTCTTCATACGCGTTTACTTAACTTTTGGGCATGAATTAACAAATTGCCATCCTTAGGGGTTGTTTGGCAAACCAAAAAGTCTGACCAATTAAGGATAAGTCTGACTAATTTTGATTTCATACTTAAGGATGGCAATGAGATGAGGATGGTATCTGTATAAGCATATATAAGTGGGATGGGAATGAGATTTACATCTTCAACTCGAATGAGGTTTGGGATGGAACTGGGAATTGCTATAACCGGCCCGCCCCTCCCCAAATATTATTAAATGTATCAAAATTCCATATATAACGTGTATTTTACATGGAAGTTATTCATAATTCATTACTAACGTGAGACTAATGGGAAGTAATTACCTTTGGTAAAACATTGTCCACGACTACAAGTGGGTGAAAAAGTGTTTGCATAAGCATGCATACCAAATGTGTTTAGCGACGTGTTTTCTCTTACAATTAAACATTTAAAGATTTTTCCCCATGAGATACCCGCCCCACCTCTTGTTGCAGTTATGTCCCACCTCGTCGTGATGTGAGGTTGGGCGAGGGTAGGGATAAGGTTTTAGCTTCGTGGGCGGGGTCAGGATAAGGGTGTCCCATCCCAAACCCACTCTTTTGCCATCCCTAACTGTTTGGTAAATCTCTTTTTTTTGCTAATCAGTT
This sequence comes from Liquidambar formosana, assembly GCA_039720395.1. Taxonomy (NCBI): domain Eukaryota; kingdom Viridiplantae; phylum Streptophyta; class Magnoliopsida; order Saxifragales; family Altingiaceae; genus Liquidambar; species Liquidambar formosana. Next base: position 9,800,683 of record CM077834.1, on the reverse strand, counting down.
CAACTTTGTTCTGAAAACGAGGCAAAAACATAGTTTTTTTCAAACCAATTGTACTTTGGTTTATTTAAAAACCAAATAACAGTCATGAACTAGATCCAATCTAATCCAATTTTTTACTTTCCCAAACAGACCCTTAGTCTTTTAGGATCCATCCAGGCCAGTAGGCATTACCGCATTAGGTAAAACTTGCCTTGCTACCGTGCTTATTATATGGGACTGAAAATTTGTTAATTTTAATTTGAGGTATAATTATGCCTCAAAAGTATCAATATTGTAGATTTGTCTACCTTATAATTTTGAGGTATAAGGTGCAACTCTAGAATATGAAAAAATTTTGAGGTATAATTATTTTATAAAAAATAAATAAAAATCCAGGGGGAAGCAGCTACCCCCCACTCAATTATACATGACTTCATGCTTGATTGTAATTTTGATATTTATTGCAGTAGAGAATATTAAGACGGACAATACTTGTCTCTGCACCTGTCTAGAGGACCTCCTCTTGACTTTCGTTCTTTTCATTGTCATAAAATATGGATTTATGGACTCAAACAAACGGATACATGTTCAACGGCACATGGGCATGCATCTATATTTTCTCAAATATGTGAAGACGTATTTATAATTAGTTATATAAATATAAGAATGTATGCAAACAATAAATTCTACTAAATTATTTGAAGAAGTGGTGAAATATTAAGTGCCTGTTTGGGATAACTTCAGACTAGAATCAGAAGTAGAATCAGAAGCTGAATCAGAATCAGGGGGGAAGCAGCTTGAGCAAATTGGCCTTAAAATCTATTTTGGGCTTATAATCACTTTTTTCATTTTTTATCCAAACACTCTTAAAAGTGATTATGGGCCATCAGAAGAGATTTTGGGCCTCCCAGAATCTCATCCAAACAGGCACTAAGTGAGGATAAGAAAAGTGATTTTTCCATCCTAAGGTAGAGGCAAGTATTGTTCTATTAGGATAAAGTAATTTGGCTTTGAAGACTTCTGGACTTAGAAAATATCTAAACTCATATGAGTGAAATCTTCCTCCCAACGCTTTTTTTTTTTTTAAAATTTTTTTTCACTGAAAAAAAAAAGAGTTTCAAACATCATAAAAAGACCTAGAATTCAAACTAGGTTGGCACTCTAGGAGCTCCAAATCATATGCTATAAGCTCGAAATTTTATTAATAAAAGATTCTCCAACGTTTCTTTAAACATGTATTTATGACTTAAGTAAATGATTCAATTCTTCACTCCACCCAATCCAAGAATAGGTCACCTATGGATCCATAATTTACTTACAGTCCATGGTGTATACGTACTATACGTCACCCTTAATTGGACCATTATTCTGAAATTTCACATCACCCTTTCGATTTTATTTTATTTATTTATTTTTTTTGGCCCACGTAGATATATTAATGTCTTATGTATCTTATTCGTGGAACCTTCCTCCAACTATCAATTTGTCTTTTTGGCCCACGGTGTGCAGCCTAAGATAAGGTAATGTTCGGTCCACCCTCTTCAACCACGAAATAATAATAATTAATTATAATTAAGTAAACGAGTACTACTACTTAATTATAATTAAGTAATTATTTCATATTTCATATTAATAGACGTTTAACATTTTCCTTAATTAAACTGTCCAATATTTTGTCCCACCCAATCCAAGATTACATCAACGTTGGATCCATAATTAATCTATTACTCTGTCTTACAAGTTATGGCCCACATAACATCACCCTCGTACTATTTTGATCATTATTATAAAATATAAAATATAAAATATGGAGAAATGACAATTTCACCACCTTAATTTTTACTCATAAACACTTTGCACCCCTTTGGTTGTTTTCAAACACTTTGACTCACTGATGTTCTGAAAAATGATACCTTATACTATTTCTTCACTCAATTGCTTGATTTTTTTAATAAACAATAGTTGCACATGACCTACTAATAACATTTTTTTAGACAAAAATGCCTTAGTAATGGGGTATTTCACTAACATATGGTAAGAATATGTTCTGTAAAATCACTGTTTCCGTCAAAGCTATAAAGGTTGTACACATTTTCCAAACATGAGGGGGACAAAGTGTTTTAAAAAAAAAAAAAAAACTAGAGGAGTGCAAAGCGTTTTTGAGTGAAAGTTGTGAGGCTAAAACTGTATTTTCCCCTATAAAATATTAGCCTTTCTTTATGATGTAATAAACTAACAATTTAAACTTAAATGACAGAACTGATATATTGTTGGATGGTCCATAAAAGCTTTGTTGGATCATCACTACTGTTTATAATTTAAACTTATTCAAATTTTATGATTTTTCATGGTCCATGCAAGAGTACTCTATACAATCTTGTCTATATCACAACTTGTTCAAATCACCTCAAATTGCAATTCACAAAATAAGCACCAGCATCCTACTAATTTCAAAACTACAATTTTCAAGGTGGTTCAAAATGGAATATTAGTACTGATATATAAAGAGTTTTGGGGCATCACAGCATTGTCATGCATGGATGCCTTCTATCGAGCAGCTAACATTGTAAAAGTTAATCCATTGGCTGAACATGATTCCTGTTTGCTAGACGTTGAATCTGCTTCAACCATATGCCTTTCAGTGAAAAAACCAGGTTGTTTCGGTTGAGAAAGTGCACTCTCACTACTCAACATCAGAACCACAGATGACATGTTGGGCCTGTCTTCTGGGCATTGTTGCACACATAATAATCCCACGTGGATTGATCGTAACAGTTCAGCTAGATTGCATGAGTCCCTCGCTGATGCATCAATTAATTCCAAAGACCTACCCTCTTTGTAGAGTCTCCATGCCTGAACCATTAATAACCTCTTTTCATCAGTAGAAGATTTTAGCATTGAGAAAGAGAGCAAATAGTATTTGAATTGATGCTTACATGTCCAAGAAGGTTAAGGTGGTGGTCCGGATGATGAAATCCTCTGTTTTTCTTCCCACTTACTATCTCTAGCACCAAAACACCAAAGCTAAAAACGTCGGATTTTACTGAGAAGAGTCCATCAATTGCATACTCTGGAGACATGTAACCACTACAAGAAATTATTGAACAAAGAAGTCATTTTTTGAGCAATGGAATAGGATATACAACACATATGGAGGTACCTACTATGTTCCAACCACTCTAGTTGTATTTGCTTCAGTTTCATTTCCTCCAAAACTTCTAGCCATGCCAAAGTCTGAAATTTTTGGGTTCATATCATTATCTAGTAAAATATTACTAGCTTTGAGGTCTCTGTGGATAATTCTCAGTCTCGAATCTTGATGAAGATAAAGAAGTCCGCGAGCGATACCATTTATAATGTGGAAGCGCTTTTGCCAATTCAATAACTTGTTTTGTGTTTCATCTGTGCAATTTTTACATCGAAATCAGCCTATGTTGCACCTAATTAATTTCTTGAACATAAATGGAAAATGATTTTATATAACCAAAATGAATAAAAAGTTCAAATGGGACGAGAAAAGGCTGGTAGTGTTCCCATTTCTCTTCATAGACTTCATGCATTGCCACTTAATTGACCTGGTCTTAATGGCATGCAAAATAACAAATTTGGCTTTATATTTTTCTTTTGAAACCTCTGGTCAAAACATTACTCCAATACCATGGAGGAGTATGGAGCTTTTATTTTATTTTTCATGAGTACAAGTTTAGGTAAATATGTCAAAGGATTTGAGAGAGCCATACCAAAAATAAAAAAGTCCAAGCTTTTGTTGGGCATGTATTCATAGATCAACATCTTTTCTTCCTGAATGCAACATCCTAGAAGCTTCACAAGATTTCGGTGTTGAAGTTTGGCAATGCATAAGACTTCATTCATGAACTCATTGAGTCCTTGTTTGGAATTCTTTGAAAGCCTCTTCACAGCTATTTCTTGTCCCCCTTCCAACATACCCTGAAAATTATCATTCATAAAAGTTACAATACTCTGCTATAGAAAGAGTCCTTCCTTTTTTCCCTTTGATTCCTCTCATTATGTACTCTATGTAAAAAGTACTCGAAATAAGCGTGATTAAGACCACCAATTGGTTTTGTAGTTTGTATATGGCCAAAGAAATTTCTTTGACAAATTAAGGGAAATTCTGTTTCATTTGTCTTGACAAAAATCAAAAGGTACAATGCTACATTCCTCCTTTCTAAGATATATGTGCAAAGGATCTCCTACCTTATGGGGGCGAAAAAAGGTCACTATAATATATATGTGGAAAATCATTACCAGTCATTTTTCACTAGAAATAGTTCACAGATCAGAATCGATCTCCTTTGCAGAAGTAAGATGTGCTAGTTTGAGAATGATGAGTTCAATGTCATAAGTATAAAAATTTTAGACAGAGTATTGATAAAGTAACATTTATTTGGCACAATTAATACTGGACCATGCAGATTGGTTTTCATCAACTAATTTCCAAGAAGATGCATAGCAGTGAACCTATATTATTACCCTATAGACAGGTCCAAAACCGCCCTCTCCAAGCTTATTGTCAGTTGAGAAATCATTGGTAGCGTTAGCTACTATAGCGAAGTCAACTATTGGTAACTCCAGATCTTCCTTCTGACTTGCAGTTGGGTAGCCTCTTTCTGGATCGTGTTCCCTTTTCCCTACAACACAAGGAGTAGAGATAACATATATGAAACAACGAAGATATTTTTCTATACCTCCCATTTTAATTGGGTTACATCAGTCTCGCCAGAGGAACTCAAGTGTACGAAAATATGTCATTTGGATGATTTTGGTCAATTTTAATCAGATTGCTGATAGAAAAAGTTTTGAAAAAGTTTCCAAAAATGCCAAAAAAAAAAAAAAAAAAAAGTTGCAAAAGATGAGGTTAAATATAATTTAGCCAACTGAACTTAATTGGACCGCTGCATGCAGCCAAACGACGTGCATGAAGTTTCACTAGTGGATCATAGATGTAAGCCCCCTAGCTATTCAAGCATATGTCGAAAAATGGGCAATATATATAGACCGATTTAGAGGAGAGTTCATAGTAAGCGTATGAGCCAACTCCTGTGTTCATCCGCTAGCCCTGAAATGAAGCAAGATCAATTGCTCTTTGGGCTCACTCTTGTATTATTATCAAGGCCTGCTCACCAAGCAAGGCAGCTAAGCCAGCTGGTTGATTCCCTATGTTGCAGACTTGCGGAGTATGAAAGCACAGGAGTAGCTTTATAATAATGTGGCAAATTGGTTTACCTTGTCTATTTAGCTTCTTCTTCTTCCAAACGTACGACCCCAGGGCTAGGAGAAGCATTCCCGCTAATACTGAGCCAACTATGATCCCTACACGTTTCTTCCCATTGGAGCCAAATTGATCTAAATGTGAAGCAAATAATTGCACATAAAACCAGGAATCAGAAATCAGAAAAAGCAAGAATTCATCTTCTTTTTTCTTCGATTCAATATTGTTTGATTATTTCAACTCTCACTTCATATAGGATGTTGGCAGTGCCCTATTTGTGCTAATTGTTGGAAATGGTAATTCATAATTAGGTATATGCATAGGTATTTTAGTAGATACAATGGTTTATTTATTTAGTGTATTCATGTACTAGTTATTAAGTGTGTTCATTGTATGTGGTAAGTTCATAGAATATGCATCTAGGGAAGTGAAAGGTTCGTGGATGGACTTTATGATGATGTATCTACAAGTGCTATATAAAGGGGACCTACTCAAGCACATGCAAAAGAGATTACAAGAAGTGTAAGAAAGCAAGAACAATAACAAGTAGAAGTTGGGTCACAAGTAAGTCTTCTATTTTGAGAGTCTCTTGTGAATGTGTGTAGGAGCTCTGTACGGTCCTTAAGGCGTACATCTCTCTATTTACTATGTGTTTGTGTGTGTCTACACAACATATCCCAACAAGGTATCAAAGTTACGTGCTATCCCCAACATAGTGGTGTCAAACGTTTCCATTGCGACTCAATAAGTGGTATCAGAGCCAAAGTGGCTAACGATCCTGCCATTATCAAAGCCAGCAAATAACGATCTTGTCATTATCAGAGCCCATGTTCAAATATCCTGAAGAGCTTATCTTGTTTTACTCCTAAAGTTGATGATTGAGGGAAATCCAACTTTGACAAGTACTGGTGATATTTGTTCTGAAACAATTTGAGTGTTTAAGAGTATTCGAGTCAACAATTCCTTCCTAAAGGCCTCAAGGAGTCAACTAGAGTAGCTAGATGCTATGCCATCATATATCGTTTGTTTGAAGGGTCACACACGCCCTATAGTGAAAGGGGGTTGCCAATACCCTGTTGTTGTGAAAAGGACTACACTCTCCTTATGCAATTGTTGTTAAGGGTTACACTCACCCTGTGTTGAAGGGATTATTCCTTATGTTGTTGATGGAAGGGTTACACATCCTAGTGATGAAGAAGAGCTACACATATACCCTATTGTGAAGGAAGGACGATAGAAGATAATTTTTTGACTTAATTTATTTATTGCAGGCACTCATGGAGAACGAGAAACTACGAGTTTCAATTTCGTACAAGATAGTGTAGGATGATATTTTGAAGAAACTAGATCTACCACCAACGGTTTTTATTTAACAGAAGTTTGCATTAGAACATGCTTCGGGTTATCAAGCAAGGTTGCAAATCTTTCATGAAGATAATACACATTAAATTTATGGGAAGACTGCCAAGCAGAAGAAGGAAGCTGAACAAGAATGAAGAATTTTTAGAAATTATGAATTAAGGGGGGGTGTTCGAAATGGTAATTCATAATTAGGTACATGCATAGGTATTTTAGTAGACACAATGGTTTATGTATTTAGTGTGTTCATGTACTAGTTATTAAATGTGTTCATGTATGTGGTAAGTTCATAAAATATGTGTCTAGGGAAGTGAAAGGTTTGTGGATGGACTCTATGATAATGTATCTATAAGTGCTATATAAAGGGGACCAACTCAAGCATATGCAAAAGAGAGTACAAGAAGTGTAAGAAAGCAAGAACAATAACAAGTAGAAGTCGGTATAAGTAAGTCTCATGTTTTGAGAGTCTTTTGTGAATGTGTGTACGAGCTCTATATGATCCTTAAGGCGTACATCTCCCTATTTGCTATGTGTTTGTGTGTGTCTACACAATATATCCCAACAAGGTATCAAAGTTACGCACTATCCCCAACATAGTGGTATCAAACGTTTCCGCTACGACCCAACAGAAATTTCAAATGCAAATCAATTTCCTCGGAACATCCAAATATTCAGGTTTTGTTAGTTTGCTAGGCCCAACTCCAAGCGTGGATTCTCATGTGAGGAAGCGCGACTATTGCAACTCAACTTTATTTATAAACCCCATTTATTTTTACTTTTTAAAGTTTTATGAAAAATATAAAAGGTCTTTACGAAAACTAAACCAAGCATCTACAAAATAACATCATTTTGAACAACTTTGTAGGAAATTTTTTTTCCAAAATCTATCATTTAGGAACACTTTTTGGCCATTTACAGTTTATTAATTTCATTTTTACAAAAACGAAAATTATAAATTACCAAAAAATCTATTTAAAAAATAGATTTTGGGAAAAGGTTTTTTTCTACAAAGTTGTTAAAAATGATGTTTTCTAGTGAAAACTCAATCAATTTTTATAAAAACCTTTTAATATTTTTTATAAAATCTTGAAAAATAAAAATAAGTTGGGTTTACAAATAAAGTTGATGGGTATGTTGAAATAGCTGCCCTCTTGGGCCTCTTCTCATGCCTATTTATCTTGGATACTAGGCCTAGCCGGGTATTTAGGATGACCAGGTACAAGATGGACTCAACTTGAGAATTTGAGACGGCCCAATGTTGGCCAATCCGAAATCCAACCACTTAATCCAAGGACATACAAGGAAAAAACTTATTGTAAGTCTCCTTTTTTAATGGGCCGAGAAATTTTAGTGGAATTCGCTGTCCTGTGTAGTCGCAAGATCATTTAATGCGAATTGTAGTCATCCATACGTCTTGTTAGATTTTTTTTATATAACAAAGAAAAGTAAGAATTCTTTCCATTGCAATGGACGATCCATTGAAATCTAAACCATTCATATTATATAAGTTTTACATGTTTTTATTAGTCCCACATGGTATGAACAGTCTAGATTTCACTGGATCGTCTATTAAATGGAGTAATAATGAATTATATAATGGTATAATTACTGTGGAGGTATTGTGGCTTTCCCACCCAATGCTCTTTTTTTTGCTAAGAATTCCCACTGAATGCTCAGTGGTGTAGAATTGAGAACATGGAAAGATTTCAAGCCAACATGTATTTTGGACTTTTGGTACTAATTTCTATTACTTCTCATCAATCAATCATATATAACGGATATATGTTTTGAAATAGGAAAATGCATTCAGGGCTTCATGACATGCAATGATGGATGACATGACATATAGTCATGTGTTCATAGAAAGACATGGAACCCATATGTGGGAAATATGTACGAAATGTCTTAATGTTCATAATTGTAATTGTCATAGTAGCTATACTTGGAAAAATGCTAAAGACAGTCATATAGGTTTGTAAGGGATTCTTTTATAAGTGAAGTGGCAGTGGCAAATTAATAATCATAAAAGATTTGAATCTCTTCTTTTTTCTTTTTTTTTATTGTACAAAAAAAAAGAATGATTGTAAATGCCAAAAACGTGGGTCCGCTAATGAATTTGGTAAAATATCCACTATATGTAGGACTACACATACATTTTTTAGACTAGAATTTTTTTTTTTCAAGAAGAAAACTTATTGCTCTAGCATAATTAGGAGATAGATTCATACCTATTTCTGAGGAAGCCATCCTTATGTAGATATCTTGCCCATTCTCTGCAAACCCTCTAATGTCAATCAGGTCGCCAAACCAAAGCAAGCATCCACTTCCTTGTCCACTTATATTTAAATTTGTATAAGCCATACAAGAGCAATTGTTCAAGCACACCAACTTGCATTCTTTAAGGGTCATGCTCTCATTAAACCAAGAATACTTTGTGTCTGGAAGTTTAATATCAGAGTACTTTATAAACCCATCTCCGCTCTGGCAATCCAATGGCGTCCTCCGAACACACCCATTCGACCAATCAGCTATCTCCCAATCTTCCTGTAATTTTGGCACAAATCCATTCAAACACCCACATATTGGGGAATTGTCCACATTACACCTGCCATATGCGCCACAAAAGGCATAAGTATCGCAGTTGTCTGTCTGTGTAGCTGTGTAGAGGTTCCAACCTTTGGTTCGATCGACCCATATTGATCGCTCATAAATGCCATTTGGAAGTAATACCGATTTTGTAACAACTGAGCTGTTAACACGATCATAAGTATAATACATCTCCTTGTGGTTGAAAACAAAGTGGAACCTATATATTGAATTGGGTCTAATACTAGGAAAGCCACTGAACCGGAGACCGTTCCATGGTCCAGAACGAAATATCTCAACCGCACCCTTCCTTATAACTAGTTGCGGAAATCCCCGGGGATCGAACCCATAAGTAAAATCACCTCGAGAAGGATCATCGGCACTTTTCCATGATGATAAATACCATTCTTTTCCGGTAATTGCGTTCCTTCCAAGCTTCATGCCCGGTAGGTGCATATGGCATGGGTAGTCAAAACTCTGCCATAAGAAATTATCTGGGTCGTCATCATTGGCATCTTTCGTCACAAGATTCCCTGACTCCAAAAGCTTTGCAATAGGATTAAGCACCAATCTTGATGAATTGGTAGACCAAATGACAGTCTCATTTTGATTGAGAAGTTGGAGAATTCCCTGGTTGGTGACCTTTAAAACACCCGATGAATCAGCGAGGGGGGTTTCTCTGTTGGCAACCCATACTACTGTCGTTATGGATATTTTCTTGTACCATATTCCCAAGTATCGTTTCGGGGAGTTACCTGGGCTGAAAAATCCTAGCTCAAAGGTTCCACTTGCTGAAACTATGCTCTCTCCATCTTTTATCGATCGAGACATAGTTATGGTATCTGCTGCAGCGGATGGTTTTAAGGTGGATAATAGAGATGTGCAGAAAAGAAGTAAAATGGAATAGCCTTCCATTGATGTCTTCATGATCCTTCGGTGCACTACAGTTGGTACAAAAACGACTTAAAAATAAATATCGAAGCTTTGGTTGATGAGAGTTGGAGTTTGGGGACATATATTTTGATTTTCTGGCATGGGTGTGTAAACATGAATTAGTATAGGGAGACTAATGCTGTTGCAGTAGAGCACTAGTCTTTTGCGCGCTATTGTAGTACAAAATCCGACTTAAAAAACTTAAAAATACTGAAGTCTTCATCAGCTATACATGGCATGGATTTAATGATGACTTCAAGAGATCATGGTCATGGATTTTCTTTTGAACAATCGACTCCTGATTGGTATAGTCACTCGAATCGTCATAATCATCTGAAGAGCATAATATAGAAAACAACATCAAAGAACTATGCTTTGGAAGATACAAAAGATTTTTGGAAAACAACATCAAAGAATTATGCTTTAGAAAAAGATTCTTGCGCAAAATCGTCACACACAATCGATTAGGAATCTAATGTAACCAAGCCCTAGAAGGTGATGTTGGTTAGAATGATCAAATAAGCTCTAGGTAAATCTAAACCAAATCTTAATCCAATTTTAATCATGGTTAATTAGGTTCGATCACCAGCAAGAAAAACGATATTTCCCGGCCTCCTTCACAAACTTCAAACTTCAAGCAACGCACAAATTCACTTCTTCCAATATATTCACCACAAAAACCTCATAGGCCAAACTTCAAACATATTCAAGACAACATCATCTAACCATCCATAAACATATAATATCCAAGATTTATGTACAAATTTTGGCAAAATTTAACACTCAATAGTTCCTAAACGAAAGTTTTCCAAAATATTGCTCCACTATAACTTTTTAAAAATTTCTGAAAATGAAACTTTATCAATCAAAACCCAAATTCGGCCCATAAAACTCAACAATTCCTAAACTACTTACAAATATTATGTTTTACAAATAAGTAAAAAATGATTAGCAAGATACCTGAATTATTCCTACAATTTTGTAATGTAATGTTAGATGTATTAACATAATTCATTTCAATTTGCCGAATTGATGAGAGCATGCATAAAATTGGTATAAATTCATGCATACCTGCATCTCCATTAATCGATGGGTGTTGAGAAGCTAACAAGCTAGGCATTCCTTGCTATGGCCTTCCATCCTTTACACACGCTCATATTTTTATAATGCGGCAAGACTAATCGTATTGAACTAGTTTGTGTGAGGAAGGGTGCCAAGGTCATATATATAGATGACGATGAGAATGAGTTTTTTCCATTATGAACGCATTCAATCTTCCAAACACATGCATTAGAAAAGTGAGAGACAAGAGGGAAGAAAGGTAAGGCCGTGTCGGGCTGTCGGCAAAGAAAATTAAGGGCGGGGAAATTACCAATGCATATATATCAACGCGGGCCAAAAGGAATAATTGATAGTTGGAGGAAGGTTCCACGCATATGATAGTAGCGGGAATTTCATATTGATCCGACTACGGGAAAATAATGACAAGTAATAGTCATTGTTAGTTAAGTTAGCAGTCATTTGTTAGGAAGTAAATAGAAATAACCCTAAATTGTAATTATTTTCCCATGGCCTGACCAATCTAAAAATCCCCCTACCTAACATATTAAGTATTGAACCGGCCATTTAGTCAAGTATAGAATTATAGATCAAAGTCAGATACATAGATGTGTAATGAAGCGTCAGAGGAAGATGTCGCTAATATGAGCTGTGATATTAGTGTCTCCGACTATCCGAGTCAGGGAGACTTCAAAGCCAAATTACTATTTCATAAGACTTGCCTCTACACTAGTATGGAAAGTCGAGGAGCTCGTCCTTACGGGTTCAGAAACAACTATTGTCCTTCTTAATACTCTCCACCGCAATAACTATCAAAATTACAATCAAGGACGAAGCTATGTGTAACTGAGTCGGGGATGGCTGCGTCCCTTGGATATTTTTTTTAATAAAAAAACTATATATATATAAATTTTATCCAAAATGTTTTGAAATTTTAGATTTTGTCTCCCTTGAATGTTTTTAACCCCTTCATATATTTTTCTTTCCCAACCCTCCTCTTTTTGCCTTTTTTAATTCTTTTTTCTCCCTATAAAAGCCCCAATTCCCCTTCCTTCTCCCAGGCTCTTTTACAATAAAGTACTAACGACTAATCAAAGTTCTTCTCCTATGAATTAAACTCTTAGTTTGACTCAGGATCACTTAGAGGTAGTCTTGCCAATAGTTTTAGCGAAACAAAGCACAGAACTAGGCATCTTTAGCTTGGGTAATACCACAAATACTTGGGAACACTGAGCACATAAGAAATTGTTTGCTTCATTTTTTTTGAGTTATTTGTAATATATGATGGGAGTAATATTTACATATTGAAGTTTAATATTTAATATATGATACTTAATATATCATATATAATTCGATTTTTTTCGACTTGGTTTGGTATTTATAAAATGAAAATCAGAATCAAGCCAAATTCATTCGATTTTTAAAATTAAGCAGCCTTCCATATGAACTATTGATCCCCATTTGTTTCTTCTCTTACCCATCTACCACATGCTCAAACTCTTCCCTCTCCTTCACTATTCTCATTGCTTTCTTATACTTTTGCGTTGAATTCAAAGCCTTCTATTTTCAACCAATAATTAGTGACCGTTTTATTTGAAATTTGAAAGTTTTAACTACTTATGATTAAAAAGGTGTTACGTTTCAAGTGGCCATAAATATTGTAGGTTTTATAAGGCAAAGTTATTGGAAAATGTTTAAAATTCTTGGTAGTAGGAAAACCAATATATTCAAATGTAACGTTTAGGATATTCAAAATATTCGCCGTCTCTCATGGATTGAGACATAGTTATAGTGTCTGTCGCAGTGGACAACATTAGCAAGCATAACAAAGAGGAATAGAAAACAAATACGGAATAGACTTCCATTGATTTCTTTAGGACATGGAAAATTTGAAGAATATTCAACAGTGAACAAAAGTTCTTTATGAATCTGACAAATACGTCAAGTGAGGGTATCAATCCCTTTTGAATGTTTCTACACGTCAAATTGCATGTATGACGATATTGGTCTATTGGTCTGGTTTGCAATTATGTAGGCAATGCGTCTTTGACTGGTTTTCTAAAATCTATTGCATGTGTTACTGTATACCTTACCTTGTACTGTATAGCGTAGTTTTCCTCCTGTATTGTACAGCTATACCTAGGATTATTCCTAGCCTAAACTCTATATATAGGTCCCTCATGTACATGAAAGAGACACATTCAATATAAGGGTTTTACCCTCATTTTTCCCTTTCTCCCTTTCTGTGTTCAACTGTAATATGGTATCAGAGCGAGGTTCCTTCTTCCACAGCCGCTGTTCATCGCGCCGCTGATCATCGCCCACTGCCTTCCATTTCCAGCGAAGACAATCAACGCCATCGTCGTCCTCCACCTAAAACATCTCTGTCCACACAGTTGAAAGCCTTCCAAAAACCTCCATCGTCGTCCTCCACCTAAAACATCTCTGTCCACACAGTTGAAAGCCTTCCGCAAACCTCCACCTCCTAAAACACCTCCAAAAACCTTCGCCTCACCACGACACACAGAACGGCGAAAGCCGCGTCTCCAGAAACATCCGCACGCGCCCTCACGCGCCGCCTGAAGAAGCGCGAGTGAGATCTACTCGCACTGTAGATCTCACGCGCCTACACGCGCCGGCGAAGACTTCACACTCCGGCGACCCTCCGTCAGCACTCGCCGCCTAAAACACGGCCAACAACCTTCGTCTCACCGCGATCTGCCGAACGGTGAAAACCACGTCACCAGAGACCTCAACACGCGCCCTCACGCGCCACCTGAAGAAGCGCGAGTGAGATCTACTCGCACTATAGATCTCACGCGCCTTCACGCGCCGGAGAAGATTCCCACTCCGTCATCGCCACGTCAGCACCTAGTCAGCGCCCAGTCAGCGCTGCATCAGCGCTGCATCAGCGCCGCGTCAGCGCCCAGACAGCGCCACGTCAGCGCCACGTCATCGCCACGTCAGCGCCACGTCAGCGTCACGTCAGCGCCACGTCAGCGCCACGTCAGCGCCACGTCAGCGCCACGTCAGCGCCACGTCAGCACCACGTCAGCGCCACGTCATCTGCCACGTCAGCGCCACGTCAGCGCCACGTCATCTGCCACGTCATCTGCCACGTCATCTGCCACGTCATCTGCCACGTCAGCACTGCCACGTCAGCACTGCCACGTCAGCACTGCCACGTCAGCACTGCCACGTCAGCACTGCCACGTCAGCACTGCCACGTCAGCACTGCCACGTCAGCACTGCCACGTCAGCACTGCCACGTCAACACTGCCACGTCAGCACTGCCACGTCAGCACTGCCACGTCAGCACTGCCACGTCAGCACTGCCACGTCATCTGCCACGTCAGCACTGCAACTGCCACGTCAGCACTGCTGTGTAGAGCTGCCACGTCAGCCCTACTGCAACCGTTTGCTGTTTTTCCTTCATTTTCTCCATTTCTGGGCTATTTTCAGCAAACAGACAGTCATTCTTAAGTATTTTCAGCCCTCTGATCTCATTTTTGAGGTCCTTTTTGGCTAATTCTGCTCCCAGTGTGCAGTTATGAGTAACCCAGAGCTTGCTATCAACATCCCTCTGGTCTTAAATGGTCAGAATTATGTTCTCTGGGCTCAAGCCATGTCTGGCTACCTTCGTGGTCACAAATTTTGGCGAATTGTCACTGGTGATATCACTGAACCAAAGAAAGGGACAGAAGAACTTGAAGAAAAATTTGTGGATCGTCTTGAAGAATGGGACAGTAAGAATCAGAAGATTATCTCTGCTTTTCGCAGTACCTCTATTCCATCCATTGGTATGCAGTTTGGCCGTTTTGAAACCGCCAAAGCTGCTTGGGATTTTCTTGCTGACCGCTACACCACTGCTGGTCTCTCTCATCAGTATCAACTTTTAGATCAACTTCACCGCATGCATCAAGAACCTGGAGAAGCAATCGACAGTTTCCACTCCCGCATGCAGGCCTTTTGGGATCAATTGGCCGCTTCAGAACCTACTTGGACCTGTTCTCAGGATGCGGCGAAGTTTCTCAATTACCGAAATCAGCAGCGTCTAATTCATTTTCTGATGGCCTTGGATGATGTATTCGAACCTACACGTGCCATTCTGCTTCATCGCACTCCATTACCGACCTTGGAAAGTGCTGTTTCTGAACTTGTTGCATATGAGACTCGACGCTGTACTCGCCTTCCTCCTTCTACTGAATCTGCTCTTGCAACTCCCTTCTCAGCACCGGCCCACACTGCTATGGCTACTCCTCCCTCTGGGCGTCCATCTCTATCAGGGTGCAAGTTTTGTCATGCGCCGACTCATACCTTGCTTCACTGTCCTATTCGAGTCTGCAAGCACTGTCACAAGCGCGGTCCAGGTCATTTCTTGAATGACTGTCCACGCAATCCAAACCCACAACCTCGACATGATCATTCCAGAGGAAATTCATCCAGGTCTAACAGGTTCAAGCCTCACCATCGTTCCACTACTGCTGTTGCTACTGCTGCTGCTACTGAGGACATTTCTCCACCTACCTCTCCCACATCATCTCTCTCTAATGCCGATCTCACTGCTCTTCTCAAACAGGTCCTCTCTACTTCTGGTAACCCTCCTCCTACTGCTCTCTCTGCTACACCAGGTACTTCCTCTTGGTATTTTGACTCCGCCTGTTGTAATCATATGACCTCTAATCACTCTTTTTTCACTACTCAAGTTCATACCTCCCATCTTCCTACTATTCATACTGCTGATGGCTCTCACATGCATGTTAATCACATTGGACAAGTCTCTAACTCAAAAGTGACTCTCCCTGATACTTATTTCATTCCTCAACTCACTTTAAATCTTATTTCTGTGGGCCAACTTTGTGAACTTGGTCTTAATGTTATCTTTTCTTCTACTGGTTGTATTGTACAGGATCCAAAGACGGGACAGACACTTGGGACCGGCCGTAAAGTTGGACGTTTATTTGAACTGGTCAACTTCCACACTCCATCCCACATTACTTCTCCCGCTCACTTCGCTGCTGCCTCAACTCCTCTCTCTTTAACTCTTTGGCATGCTCGCTTAGGACATGTTTCTTTCAGTCGTTTACAAAAATTGGCTTCTAGTGGTATTTTGGGCCCTGTAATAAATAAACATGATGATTGTTTACCCTGTCAACTCGGTAAACAACCTGCTTTACCTTTTTCAAGTAGTGATTCTGTTTCTGATGCTCCATTTGATTTAGTTCATTCTGATATTTGGGGTCCCTCTCCTACCACCACCATGGGTGGATCCAAGTATTTTGTTATCTTCATTGATGATTATTCTCGCTTTACTTGGATTTTTCTTATGCAGCATCGCTCTGAACTAAAACAGATTTACTATAACTTTGCCCGCATGATTACCACTCAGTTTTCGCGTCCTATTAAAATCTTTCGTGCAGATAATGCTATGGAGTACCGCGACACTGACTTCCTCCAATTTCTTCAACAACAAGGCACCCTTCCTCATCGTTCTTGCCCAGGTACCTCTCAGCAAAATGGTCGCGCCGAACGCAAACATCGTCACATTTTGGACACTGTTCGTTCTCTTCTTCTCTCATCCTCCTGTCCTGAGCATTTTTGGGGAGAAGCTGCTCTCACCGCCGTTTACACCATCAACCACATTCCCTTGGGCAAACATGCCATTGGATGTAAATGGGTTTACAAGATCAAGACTCGCTCTGATGGAGTTATTGAACGCTATAAGGCTCGCCTCGTTGCCAAAGGCTTTACTCAGGAGTATGGGATTGACTATGAAGAGACCTTTGCTCCTGTCGCTCGTCTTACTTCTGTCCGGAGTCTCCTAGCTGTAGCCGCTGTCCGCCAATGGGGATTATTTCAGATGGATGTTAAGAATGCATTTCTTAACGGAGATCTTCATGAAGAAGTCTACATGCAACCACCTCCTGGGTATGATCATTTGCCTAACCAGGTCTGTCACCTCCGTCGCGCTTTGTATGGACTCAAGCAAGCTCCTCGAGCCTGGTTTGCCAAATTCAGTTCTGTTATTGGAGATTTCGGCTTTACATCTAGTCCCTATGACTCTGCTCTTTTTGTTCGTCAGACTGATCATGGCACCATTCTTTTGCTTCTCTATGTTGATGATATGATTATCACTGGTGATGATTCTACTGGCATTTCTACTCTGAAACAGTTTCTTAGCCAGCACTTTGAGATGAAGGATCTTGGCTCCCTTAGCTATTTTTTGGGTCTTGAGATTTCTTCTGATTCTCGGGGATACTATCTTTCTCAGGCCAAGTATGTTTCTGATCTCCTCACCCGTGCTGGTCTTACGGATAGCAAGACTGCTTCAACTCCTCTCGAGCCTAATGTCCGCCTCACTCCTCTAGATGGTACACCTCTCCATGATGCTACCTTGTACCGACAGTTGGTTGGCAGCCTTGTTTATCTCACTGTTACTCGGCCCGATCTTGCCTATGCAGTACATCTTGTCAGTCAGTTTATGTCTGCTCCTCGCTCTTCTCATTATGCAGCTGTTCTCCGGATCCTTCGATATATTAAAGGTACCCTTTATCATGGTCTTCATTTTTCTGCCGCCTCTTCCCTTGACTTGCGTGCCTACTCCGACGCTGATTGGGCCGGTGATCCGACTGACCGACGTTCTACCACTGGCTACTGTTTCTTTCTTGGCACCTCCCTTATTTCCTGGCGTAGCAAGAAGCAAACCGTCACCGCCCGCTCCAGCACTGAGGCTGAATATCGTGCTCTCGCCGATACTACCCAAGAACTTCTTTGGCTTCGTTGGCTTCTTACTACTATGGGGGTTCCTCTTCCGACAGCTACTGTTCTTTACTGTGACAATCGTAGTGCTCTTCAGATTGCTCATAATGATGTATTCCATGAACGCACTAAACATATCGAAATTGATTGTCATTTCATTCGTCAGCACATTACCAGTGGCACTGTGCGTCTCCTCTCCGTCTCTTCCACAGATCAACCTGCAGACATCTTCACCAAAGCTCATCCCCCAGGACGCCATCTCAATTTAGTTTCCAAACTCAAGTTGGTCTCTACAAACCCTACTTGAGTTTGAGGGGGGGTGTTACTGTATACCTTACCTTGTACTGTATAGCGTAGTTTTCCTCCTGTATTGTACAGCTATACCTAGGATTATTCCTAGCCTAAACTCTATATATAGGTCCCTCATGTACATGAAAGAGACACATTCAATATAAGGGTTTTACCCTCATTTTTCCCTTTCTCCCTTTCTGTGTTCAACTGTAATAGCATGCCTACATAAATTGGTAAATGAAGAAAAAACAATATTGTAAAATTTTAATCCCTTCCGTCTGTTTGTCGCAAGAGAAAAAATAAATAAAACAAATAAATAAATTCATGTTAGCATCAAATGATGCCATTAAATCAATTTGTTGTCTAAACTAATCACCTAGTACCATTAAACCAATTTGATATCTAAATTACACTCTATGATCCGTGTAGGCATTAAATTTAACCAAACTGATATTAATATATAATCCTTTAAAAATTATTCTTTCATTTATATTTCATATTATTGAAAAATAACCACGTACGTACATCTACATCTAGTACCACAAAAGTGTATACAATTTGATAAATTATACAAAGGTAAACGACATTAAGATCCCCTCTAGTATCAAACAATTATAAAGTGGAAAAGTCTCCTTTTTGGTATTTGTGTTTGGAGTCGAAATAAAGTCACATGATCACTTCAAATAAATTGAACTCATACATAGATGTCTTTATGATTCTTTCGCCCAAAAATTGGAAATTTTTTTTTTTTTTTTTGGGGTAATGTTACAAAAATTGACTTAAAAGAGAGGATTTACCCCCCCCCCCCAACAAATAAAAAAAAGTGGAACAAACAAAGCCTAAAGATTAAAAATCTCATATGTCCCCAAAGTAAACCTTTCTCGATCATGAATAAAAGCTGACGCAAGTTTCCATTTATCTGGCAAATTTGTCAATTGAGAGACCAATCAAAGGGGGTAGAATTGAATGAGTATGAGCTATATCAATCGTTTTCTTTTGAATTTGGGTTATGAAGAAATTGAAAGATCAGACCAGGGACCAATGCTAGTCAATGTCGCCTTATTAATCTGATGCCGTGGGTTTATCGATATCTTCAAAAAAAGTTAAAAAAAAAATGAGTGGCTGATCATGTGGAAGAGACCTTTTTCTTCAAAAGTCGACAGGATTGAAGTTTCCACTAATCTGCCAAAGGGCCGGCTTGGAATTAAATGAGTATGAGCTATCGATCGTTTTCTTTTGAATAGTCTATGCATGAGATTTCTAGTATTATTTTTCAACAATGTTGACCTTTCAATGCCGCTTACGCGTTTTTCAATGATGTTTTACTTTTCAATACCTTTGCAGGCCTTATAGGAGAGTAACATTCACCCTCAAAATTTTCAGACCTCTCTTGTTCGATCTTGTGCGCTGCTAATTAAATGAAGACACAATATTCTCTTTGAATTAATATGCTCTACAGTTTCAATTAGGGCTAGGAAGAATAGAAATTAAGATCGGGGGAAGATGAGGAACCAGTGTTAGTCACTGTCGCCTTATTCTGTCGTGGTGGGGTTATTGATATCTAAAAAAATGAGTGGCTGATCATTTGTTCTTAATAATATTTGAGAGTCCATAGGACATAATTGGTAGGAAGCTACATGATGCTTAAGGCTTTTTTCTTTTCTAGTGTACTAAAAATATTATAAAAAATCTATCATAAAATATATATAAAAAAAAAAAAAAAAACATGTGGAAGGTAGCATGTGTGATGGTGGTCCATTAGGGAGGATTCCTACGATCAATTCTCTATGTAATACGTCAGATTATTTATTTATTTATTTAATTTTTTCGGGACACTTGAGGATTATTGGCAATTAAATGAGCTATAATTCAATCATTTCCTTTTAAATGCTATACACTTCAAATTGTATTATTGTAAGGAAAATGTTGTAGTGTCCAAATTTCTTACTCAAATTTGGACTAGAGGATTTTGGCAACATCTTCGACTAATTTGGACGAGGATTTTGGAAAATTTTTTGGACAATATAGCATTGCTTTCTACACTCACCATTAAAATCCCAATCAATTCCATTCTAATTCTCCCGATTCTGGCCAAAGAAACGGGTCATTGTAATGGCCTAGCTGGTTTGCATTATGGGAAATCAGTTAGCGTCACTGTCCCCTCAATCCATTGCCGTGGGCTCAAGGATATCTAAAACAAGAGTGACTGGTCATGTGGATGAGAGAAAGACAACCCTAAATATCCCACTATGAATTAAATACAAAAGCGATGGTATATGCATGTGGCAAAAAAGTGTGCAATAATTTGAAATCCCTCTATCGTCGCTTTTGCTGGCACCATAATTTGGAATTGAAATCCTATTTTAACTACGATCCCTCAACTTTGATTAAAAATAGGCAACGTTAATATAAAGTTTACATATGGGCTCAATATCACATTGATGTCACTTAGTACATTGAGGGTGAAAGAGACAATTTCGTCACATGTGATCAATAAGATCCAAAAATTTTGATCAAGAACAGGAGGCTTAAATTAATGAATCAAGCCGAGTTGAGGAGGGGAAAAAAATGGAATTAGACAGCAGAAGGAATTCCTGCATTTTGTGGTGTACTTAATTGTATGAAAGTAAAATTCTGATTTTTTATTGCACTTGCATGGAGGAAATTTTTTATTTTTATTGCACTTGCATACAGGTGAATGCAGATGGCATGCGTGAGCAGGACCGAATCTGCCCCTTTAATCGCATGCTTTCAAGTATATATAGACAACAAACGTAAATGCATCAATGAACTTCGAAAACAAGATTAAGAAAGAATAACAACTTTCACTCAACTTAAAACAAACCAAAAATCACTTTGTTCTTTAACATACTTTGAGGGCGTGTTTGCATGTCCAATTTTAAGTTAAAAACTGAACAAATTTTACATAATATTAAAGGCATAAATTCATTATTTTGAATTGATAAATTTAAGAAAATGATGGTCATCATCACAAATAAGAGAGGAAATGCAACAATGTGGTGTTTCTTGAGTTTTTAAGAATCGATAACATCAACTAAAGTGATGACACCAACTCTTTTACATAATCTAATGCAAGGTATGTGATAGATTTAATGCTATGTAAATTTGTGGAATTGTTTAATTTCAAATTGACGTACCCAAACAGGCTCTAACAATTGGCTGGTGGCTACCATTTTCAATAACAACTAGCTTTAGAACCCGTGCGACGCACGGATTAATTTATAAAAAATAATATTATTAACAAATTAAAATTTTAACAAAATTCTTATTCTCTAAAATAGTAAAATATATTTGTTAATATAATATTTCAATTAAATTGAAAAGATATAGACAAAAATAAATAAAATAATTTAATAAAAATAATTTTTGGTGTGATGTTAGCATAATGTATTACACAAAATTTAATTATATTCTCGAAAAGATAAATTATTTTGAAAAACAATTAATTTAATAGTGGAAACTTGTAAAAAAAATGAAGGAACTGATACGTTATGATATTTGGTGGAAAAAGATTAAAATTCTCTAAAGCCTCGTCTATTCCACAATCATGGTTTTAACATGTTGGTATATACCAAAGCAAATATAACCGTTGAAGGTGTCTCGAAATCCGACGGTGGAGATTGTAAAATGCATGACAATGATAAATTTTGACCTTTCATGAAGTTTCGAGTGGGTTTCACAAAGAGTGAAAAACCATGGGAAAAAAATATCAAAAATTTGTTTGAAATTAAATCATAAAAAGATGAGAGAAAATTCTAGACTAAGAAAGAGAATAGGAAAAAAAGCCAGAAGAAGAAGAAAATAAGAGAAAGTATAAATCTTTTCAACTTTATGTAATTAACCATATGGGAAGAATTTTGATTCAAATAGAATTTTTTTTTTTTTTTTTTATTCGTGTCAGAAGCAAATCGGGAGAACCTGAAGATTCTAGCGGATTGTGTTTTCTTTTTTAATCCTCCTTTTCTCTATTTGTCTTCTTTTTAATTATGACTATTTATAGTTTTATACGTTTAATTTTTAGGAGGGGAAATGAATAGGCATAAAGAAAACAGAAAAATATATTACAGTTTATTAAGTTTGGGTTGAACATTGTATAGTGTGGGTTTTCTAATCTTCTCACATAAAAACAAAGAGATATGTAGTGAACACCAAACGTCAACGTACCTCCACCATATAAGAAAGAGCAAGTAATATCAAAAAAAAAAAAGAAAAAAGAAAAAAGAAAGAAAAAGAAGGTGAGGAATTTATCTTTTGGTGACCACTTCCTAGCTTGATACCAAACAAAGAAAGTTAGTAGTCCTTTTGAATCACTTATCAAGTCAATTTGTAGCAAGTTGACAGACAATATCATTTATTTTTTATAACCCGTGCAACACACGGTTGAGGTCTGTAAATATAAATATTGTGAACAATATAAATTTTATATATATATACCATCTGAACTACCACATGGTTGTGTATTATATATATATATATATATATATATATATATATATATATATATATATATATATATATATATATATATATATATATATATATATATATAATACACAACCGTGTGGTAGTTCAGATGGTAAAGAACCGCGGCTCCAAAATCATAAATCTTGAGTTCGTGTCTTCGCTCCTCTACTATCGAATGCATGGACTTGAGAATGATTTGTGCATCATGTAAATTAGTTTGGATCTAACAGTTTGAGATACTCCTTGTTTGGCAAAAGTGTATTTGCACAATTTTAAAAGCATTTTTATAGTTTTCTAAGCAATTTGATATATTAATACATATTCCAATGTGTCACATTTTCTTTTTTAATCATTATTGCCTTTATTTGGCTCCCTTTCTGATTATAAATATTTATAATTTTATACGTTTAACTTTTGGGAAATGAGATGAATAGACATAAAAAAAACGAAGAAATATGATATAGTCTACTAAGTTTGGGTTGAATATTGTATAATATAGGTTTTTCGATTTTCCTACATAAAAACAAAAAGATATGCAGGGTACACTAAGCGTCAACCTACTTATACCGCGTGAAAAAGAGCAATGAAAACCAAAAAATAGAAAAGTTAGACAATTTACCTTTTGGTGATCACTTCTCAACTTAATACCAAACATAAAACATTAGTAGTCCTTTTGAAGTATGTATATAGTCAATGTGTAGCAAGTTGGCAGAGAATATTCTTTCTTTGGCATTAAGTTGAAAATTGATCACTAAAAAGTAATTTCTCCAAAAGTCATATCTTTTTGGGAAAATTACTTTTTAGTGATTCTTTCTCAACTTAATACGAAAAAAAGAAAACTGATAGTTATTTTGATGTAAGTATACAGGTAATTTGTAGCAAGTTGATAGTTATTGTCCTGTTTTGGCATTAGATTGAACAATGGTCACTAAAAGGTAATTTTACCTTTTTCCCCATTGTTCACAAACGGACACGTGGCACCAAAGGGAGGCATTTCCTCCGTTTTAGCATATATATATATAGATATATAGCTTGGCTGGGGTGCACATAGGCTAGAATAGAGATGGGCCAAGGTTAGCCCGGCCCATCCATTCTATAAATTAGTTGATCGAAGCCCACCCAACAAGCGATAGATTTATCCTTGATTTCACGCACTACTTTGGAACAGTTAGAAAAGATGGGATATACATAGAAGGCAAAAGACTGAAGACCCCCCACCACCCACCAATCAGCCGCCAAAGTAAATGACTAACTTTAAGAGTCAAACAGATTTTATATCAATCTGCCTAATAGCACAATAGAATATGCAGAAAATGTTTCGCCCATTTATTTTTGGGACGTCTCTTCTATAAGCTAGGGGCTATGGCGACTCCACTGAGTGGTAAAGGGAAGAAACAAACATTCTATTTTGAAATACAGCAATGAAACTGGCATAGAACAAATGAGGAACCAGTGATAAGTGAAAACTGATGAGTCACTGTCACATTTGTCCTTTGGAAAATGCCATGTCCTTTAGGTTGCCGTGGTCTGAGGGATATTTGGGCACAGGTGGTTGGCCGATATTCATGTGACAAAGAGGAATGGCTGGGAAGTATTTGGATAGATATACGGTCTTGCTTTCCATACTAGTTGATCTTTGAATGTAACAATCTTGTCCCAAAAAAAAAAAAAAAAAAAAAAAAAAAAACTAATTTAAGTCCGAACCCGAGTAGTTAGCCACAGGACTAAAATGGATAGAAAGTGAGAGAAGAGAAAAGCAACAAGAGCTCATGAAATCTTTCTTAGTTTGCCCAAATCTCCTGTTACATCATTCATTTAACAAACATTTTCCTTTTACGATTCACACCAATATATGGTGCAACCTAATTGAGTTCGTTTCAGATTACTATTAACCTATAATGGACCCACCTTAATTCGGTTGGATTTCATATTCTAAAGCCTGTTTGGAAATTTTAAAAAATGGATTAAACTAGGTTTACTTTATAAATATTATCTAATTTTTAAATGAACCTTAAAATTGATTTGGAAAAAACAGTATTTGTACCTTGTTTCAGAAAAAAGCTGAATAGATTAGTAAGAAAAAGAAATTTATCAAACTATGTAAAAT
This sequence comes from Liquidambar formosana, assembly GCA_039720395.1. Taxonomy (NCBI): domain Eukaryota; kingdom Viridiplantae; phylum Streptophyta; class Magnoliopsida; order Saxifragales; family Altingiaceae; genus Liquidambar; species Liquidambar formosana. The sequence goes on along the minus strand of CM077834.1, from coordinate 9,775,892 downwards.
CTAAAACTACTCAGATTTATAACGAACTGATTAGGCTTTTAAGTTTACCAAACAATCCCCTAGTTTGACAAAATGGACAAAATACTAAGTGGGTGCGGTATTTAGTGTCGTATGAGTTTAGCCTAGGTGGGTGTGGTAAAAATAATCAATCAAAAGTGGATAGTCAATCAAAATCATCGTAACGATCTGAAGTGCATAAAATAGAAAAAATTGAAAGCATTATGCTTTTAAAGACTATATTAAGGCTCCTAAGAAAGCAATAATCGCCCATATTTAATTTCAAACCACTTTATCTGAAATAAATTTTTTTTTTTTCAAGATGTCGAAAATCGAAATTAGTTTCCATGGTCGGTAGTGTGAACAGAATTATACCGTACCTTCTTTATGTGTACTTAGGAAGGGAAAAAAAATGATAGACCCTAAGTCTAAAAGCCAAAGGAACTATTGTTGTATATTACTCGGTGTAAAAGTAAAATTGAACCTAGGCCACTTCTCGTGTTTTCTAGTAGAACAACTTATAATTGATTTTGCCCCTATAGGGTTGGTCGAATAGTCGCTCTGGATGTGTTTTCCGAAGATTATTGCATGTTTTGACTTCTTATAGCTATCGTTGCTTGTGTGAATATGGGGTGTCTCACATAAGCCATAAGAGGATTAGTCTAACCTCAAACCTCTACCGGAGTAACACGTGGAGGTATACTTGGGATACCCCTAATTGTTATTTATTTATTTTTTAAAAAAACAAAAAACAAAAAGCCTTTTCACTAGTTTTAAACGCCCTTCCTTGAAAATAGGAAAAATTTTATTGGTAAGCTAAGAGCTAAGATGATTGTGATTCTCATTTTAGGATGTTTCATAATCCAAATAATAGTTTTTTATTTTATTTTTGAAAATTTAATTTTCTGTGGTTAGGCTAATAATGCATAGGGACTTATTGGAAATAGGTATCCTTACCAAAGAGGAGTTTTAGGTAATCGTGATTCAATTTAGTACCAAGCTGAGGATGCCATTGTTTTTTATTTCATTTATTTATCTTGTATATATTAAAGATTAGGCGTATTTCAAGTTTTACTCCCACTGAAGTTTATTCTGACAAAAATAATTACGAGATGTCAAAACAATGACATTTAAAGAACTCACCTATTTTATGTCTTACCCCTACTAAAAGTTTATCCCTGACATGACAATATAGCATTGCTTTCTGCACTCACCATTGAAATCCCAACCAATTCCATTCTAATTCCCCCGATTCCGGCCAAAGAAACGAGTCACTGTAATGGCTTGGTTTGCATTATGTAGCCTATTAGGAGAATAATATTGTTCCACCATATAATTTTTTTGACTAATCTTCTGAAATCCGGCGCCTATGGCAACTCTGTCCGTTTGGTGGTAAATGAAGAAAAAACAATATTCTCTTTGAATTAATAAGATTTGCAGTTAAATTAGGGTTCAGTGATTCAAAGATGAGGAAAATATGGGGAACCTGCAGTTAGCGTCACTGTCCCCTCAATCCATTGCCGTGTGCTCAAGGATATCTAAAACAAGAGTGACTGGTCATGTGGAAGAGAGCAAGACAACCCTAAATATCCCACTATGAATTAAATACAAAAGTGATGGGATATGCATGTGGCAAAAAAATGTGCAATAATTTGAAATCCCTCTACCGTCGATTTTGCTGTCACCATAATTTGAAATTGAAATCCTATTTTAACCCGGATCCCTCAACTTTGATTAAAAATAGGAAACGTTAATACAAAGTTTACATATGGGCTCATTATCACATTGATGTCACTTAGTACATTGAGGGTGAAAAAGACAATTTCATCACATGTCAATATGTGATCAACCATATGCTTAAAGATCCGAAAATTTTGATCAAGAACAAAAGGCTGAAATGAAGCAAGCTGAGCTGACTTGATGCACATAATGTTACAAGAGAGAATAAGCAAAGATTCTGAGACATACAATAAATCTACATTAAATGTCTTTTATCGAGCCTCTAGTAGTGTCATAGTGACTTCCTTGGCTGAACATGGTTCGCACTTGTTAGGTGAAGAATTTGCTTCAATCAATTTTCTTTCTGTGAAAAAACCGGGTTGTTTAGGTAGCGGCAATGATTTTTTGGTGCACTCAGTGAGCAGTTGTCTCTAAGACATGGAAAGTTCATAGATTGAAGACAAAATTAGTCCTCATCAGTTCCCCAAGTAAACTGCTATCTTCGACAGTCAAAAGTTTTTTTCTGAATGTGACAAATATGTCAATTGAGGGACCAAAGAGCGTTGGAATTAATGAATGAGGCTATCAAGCACACCGTTCAGGGACCAAAGGCTGTCAAATTGTGTTACGGTAATGGTCTGGTTTGCATTATATATATGTAGGCTATGCGTCATTATTCAACCCTATAAATTTTTGTACTTCATCCAAGCCCGCACAACAAGTGAAAAGTAGAAAAATCTGCTTTTTCATAGTTGTGTTTAAAGTGCAGTTTCAGTATTGTTGATGTCTTCATGATTCTTTTGCCCAAAAAACTGGGGTTTTTTTTTTTTTTGGAGGCGGGGGGGGGGGGGGGGGGGGGGGGTGTGGGGGGTAATGGTACAAAATTTGACTTAAAAGAGAGGATGTATTAAAAAACCCATTATAAAAAATAAAAAATGGAACAAACAAAGCCTAAAGACTAAATTCCTAATATGTCCCCAAAGTAAAACTTTCTCGATCTCGAATAAAAGTCCAAAGGAAATTTCCATTTATATGCCAAATATGACAATTGAGGGATGACTGAAGGGCTTAGAATTGAATGAGTATGATCTATCAATCGTTTTCTTTTGAATTAGGGCTATGAAGAATTGAAAGATCAGACCAGGAACCAATAGTCAATGCCGGCTTAATTGATTCGTTGCCGTGGGTTTTTTGGTATCTTTAAAAAAGGAAAAAGAATAAGAAAAATGAGGGCAGGTCATGTGGAAGAGAGCAAGGTTACCTGACATGTATATGTGATAAACATTGGGTCTACTTATTTATAATTGTTTATAATTTTGTATTCATACCACTAGTTCCACCCTAGAGATCCGTCACGGGAGTGCGGTTTCAGTATTGTTGAATTTTGGTTTGGAAATTGGAACTCTTGATTGCAGGGCTATGCTGAGTTGGGCTCAGTCCAAACTAAAAAGTAAATAAACCAAGGTCATGCGCAGGCCAAGCCCAAGCTCAACCCAAGCATTTTTCCTTTTCATTTTAACTTCAGATAAGGTGATCACACATGATGTCATATATATAGGACATATATCTTATTTTTATGCAGACTTGACCGTGGCACCATGACAAATTGAGGGAACTCGATGGCAATGAACTAGAGTTGAGTCAAACGCAAATACTTAGCCCTTGCAAAAATGGGAACTATAGGTGTATACCACTTAATTAATCCAAATAATTAAAAAAGGTAAATAGCATTGAAAAACATCAATTGTTATGGTTTTTATTCTTTATTCTTTATTATTATTATTATTTATTTATTTATTTATTTTTGTTTTCTGAGAATCAAAGGTTCAAAGACATACAAAACATCAATATGATATGCTTTCATCGAGCCTCTAATGCTGTAATGGTGACTCCATTGGCTGAACATGTTCATGCTTATAAGATGAAGAATCAGTTCCAACTATATTCATTTCGTTGAAGAAACCAGGTTGTTTAGGTTGAGACAATGCATCCTTATAACCCAGTATTAGAACCACTGATGACATGCTTGGTCTATCTTCTGGAAATCGTTGCCCACATAATAGACCAACATGGATTCACTACAAAAAACTTAGGCTTTGCCAATGGTTGAAACGGCCAACAAAGGCTTGATATCTGGCCAATAAATGATTTGCTGGCAATCACACTATCAGTCGTCCAATCTTTAGTGGGCAAAGTCTTTCTTAGTTTGTACAATTATGGCCTGGAATAGTTGTTAATACTAGCAATAAATAAAGCTAGCAATGAATCATACCAACAGCCAACAAAGCCCAGCTGCTGGCAAACATCAACAATTAGAGAACAATGCAGGTCAATTTGGTGACACGTTGGATGCTTTATTGGGGCAACTTAAACTACTTCTATTGGGCAGCCCATTTAACCCGACCCAAACACACAAATGGGCTCTCAACACAACCCAAACACACCATGCTATTGCTGTGTTAAAAAATACCATTCATCCTTTATTATTCCAAGCATCCAAAAAAACCATTCATCCTTTATCATTCCAAGCATCCAAAAATTATAAGTATTATAAAAGCTGAAATTACATTTTAAATAAAAAAAAACATTCATCTTTATTATTCCAAGCATTCAAAAAATTATTTAGCTACATAGTTGAAAAAGTTAAAGTGAGAACAAAAATATAGAACACCCACAACTGCCTGAATCCCACTCAACATGCTTGCTACTGATTTTATGAGAAATGACCCTTCTGAAACCTGCAAAAAAATTAATCATCATGAGCTTGTCATCTAACTAAAATAAGATGCAACACAATACCAAATAAACTTTCACCAGCTAACAAAGAAGAGACATTAGTTAAATAGGTAAAGCCAAAAACATAAACATGCACAACAAAATCCTTTCCAGGTATGCTCATAAGGCATTGCCTCTTTGGTGAGCTCTGTTTCACCCTATGTCTATGACTATGCATATTGTATAATTGTAGGCAAAATGGGATTAATCAACAATTTCAGACATTTAAAAGTAACAATGCAAGTGTTGGACAGTTTCTCATGCCACAGAAGGTACAGAGTGTGTCCAAGTTTATTAGGAATTATTTAAATTTAAAAAAAAAATCATAATATAATTAATATTATTCAACAAGATATAAGCTATAAAAATTGATACCCATACTGACTTAAAACTAATAATGGACCTGTACACGAAAGAATAGAGAAGTTTTAAGGATTAAACCTCTAACATTGTTATGTGAAAAACCTAAACCATACAAAATATTGCAAAGATGGCTTCTTACAGACTGCATGACCATACAAAATCACATCTTCCTGCTTGATTCCATATTCTCTTTTTAAACAATTGTGGACAGCCTCTATGTCATAGTATGTGTTGAACTCAGATGGCTATCACAATCCCCACAGTAACCACTTACCAGAAATTGAACAAGCTACCAATGTTTACAAATGTCATTTCCATTTTTTTTCTCCTAAATATTTTCATGGAGAGTTTCAAAGCCATTGGGGCTTATTAAAACAGTTGTATTAATTCTTTACCTTACCAGTGGAAGCTCCATATCCTGAATAATCATAGCTGCAATATGCCAAAAGAACAAAAAGATGTTCAGTAAATAACAAAAGAAAGGTTATTTGTTATACCAAGTGCATCAAATCTACATCCTGCAAGGCCTGTCTATCATTGAAAAAAATAATGTCAGCTGCAGAAATGAATAAGAAAGTCACCAATTTCCAACATAAAACAGATAAAAAGAGCATCCTAAAAAAATTTCAGGCGCATCAAGCAGCCTTAATGTAGTTAACCCCATCTCAAGAACATTTTTCATTAAATGAAACAGAAATGGAGGGAAGATAAATGCCACATGGGCATTCACCAAATGATTCTACTCACATAAGAGGACAAACACAAAAAGTAAAAATAAAATAAAATTCAAGCAGCTTTCAAACTCATAATCACAAAAGCTAAAAGTTGATGACGTAACACCAATTAGACCAACAAATATTACAAAGAGTGCCATCATTTTGCAATAATGCCAAGCGAGGATGTAAAAATCGAATCAGAGTGCTAAATTTATATATTTCATGTTTTAGGCCTCCTCAGTGATCACACCACATAATTATAAACCCAAAAAAAAAAAAAAAAAAAATACTAAATGATTATAAATCCCGTAGCATAAAATTAAATCATTCACATCTTGGCTCCACGAGAAAAGCCTTCCCATCAATAGAACTTACAAATAGAATGATTCCCACATCACATAAATATAAACGCAATAAACAACAAGAACAATACCCCAAATAAAAATCAAAATTGTCGAAAATAATAATAATAATCATAATGACAACAATCAGAAAATGAGAATTTAAGCCAATCACACTCATAGACCTACCAAAAACTGCAAAGACTACAGACAACAGAAACAAAAGCATATTTGGCAACAACAAAAGCAAAAATAAAAATAAAAGGAGGGCTGGGAAGAAGAAGAGGAAGAAGATGAAAAACAGAGACATGGGTATTGGCTCAATTACACCAACAGACCTCACAAAGAGAGCATTAATCAATCTCAGACCCAAGCAATGATATAAAAACCACATTATAGCCCTTTTAGAACCTTTCTCAGCTAATTTATAGTAAAGAAAATACTGCTTAGCTTTAACTGCCAACATTATACCTTCCGACAGTGTTTTGATTGGATTATTTCGTCAACATTGGCGGTTTTTTTTTTTTATATTATAGCTAGCACATTACGTTTTAGATTATGTGCCCAAAATTGATTTTTTTATTTTTTATTTTTTATTTTTTTTGAAAGGGGAGATTTATATTTGATGGAAACAAGGGTGAGGGCACTCTCTTAGCAGCCTTACTCTGTTTGTTATCAAGAGAAAACACGAGTGTTATCAAGAAAAGATTATTTACAAATCAAAATTTTTACTGTTGGAATACGTGACTCTAGATAAGTGTTGGTGATCGACAAACCAAACACGAGTGTTAGTCATATATGGATCTCACACAGAGAAACAGATACACTACTAGCTAGTCTACTACATGCACTAGCTGCATGATAAGCTGACAAAAATCATTAAAGTGGTTGTTGAGTATTGATCAGCAGTCCAACATTGGCCAGCTCTTTAGCTTTGCGTATGTTGAGACTTTAACCAATTTTGTGGCTGCTATTCCAGTGGGTCAGTAAACTGACCACAGGCCTGGCCTCCTTCTTGGCTGTGGGTTCGTAAAGCGTAATAGAAATGCCCAATTTCTATAAGCTGTGAGGGTACATAAAAGGCTCTACCAGGTTGAACAACAATACTGTAATATTTGTACTTGAACCATATTAGAAATGCCTGAATTCAGAAATCTATGCTATTGAAATCTCTCTTTATTACAAGATTGTGTATACAGTGACACTAAATAAGTTCATGAATTTCCAGCAATATAATAGAAATTACATTTGATTATCTTGTGGCATTTCATGAATTCATGAAAAATTGAACTATATTATTATATTATCAATTATGGTGATGGCTCCGAAAATTGAACTATATTATCAATCATGAATTCATGAGAATCACAGCCCTACCTTTTCTCATTAACCAAATGGTGCAAAAAGTGAATGGTGAAGAAGAAAACCTGAAGTGTCCTGTTTGTTTTCGACTCTCAGATATCCTTTGATCCCTTGCTTCTCTTTCCCAAAATAAAAATAAAAATAAAAATAAAATCTTATATATGACATGTGGGTCAATGTATGACTTTTAAGTTTAAAGAAGGTGTACACGTTAGCGCCACATGGAGGAGTGAGAAAGTTTGGTGAATGTTACTTTAATATATATATATACTAGATATTTCGAAAAGTAAAAAATTCAGCTCTTCTTACCAGTCGTTTACTTGCTTATTCTATTTCTCTTCTTCATCATGTTCACCTTCCTATGCAATTTCTTTTATTTTATCTTTTAAAATATCCATCTTAATATCAATAATTTATGTAGCATTTAAGAGCCTATTGTATTAGGTATTAGTTTTGATCGTTTTGAAAATGACGGAAAATGGTGGCAACTTTTCATGTGTAGTTGGAATATTAATAGTGAAAGATTAATATATACGGGCTATTTATTATTATGCAAATATGAAAAGGAATAGTAATAGTGATAATATAACGGTTAGGAAAGGTAAATATGCATTTAATGGTTTGTTGAATGTTTTTAAATAAAAAATAAAAAAAATAAGTCACATGACATGGATTTTTCTAAGAGTATGGAGTTCAAAGAAACTTGCCACATCAACGCCATGTGGAGAAGAGAGAAAATGTGTGAAAGTTATTTTAATATATATATTTCGAAAAATAAAAAATTCAACTCTTCTTACCGTTGTTTACTTGCTCATTCTCGTTCTCTTCTTCATCATGTTCATCTTCCTATGCAATTTCTTTTATTTTGATTTTTAAAATATCCATCTTAATATCAATAATTTATGTAGCATTTAAGAGCCTGTTGTATTAGGTATTACTTTTGATCGTTTTGAAAATGATGGAAAAGGGTCGTAACTTTTCATGCGTAATTGGGATATTAATAGTGAAAGATTAATATATACGGAATATTTATTATTATGCAAATAGGAAAAGGAATAGTAATAGTGATAATCTAATGGTTAGGAAAGGTAAATATGCATTTAATAGTTTGCTGATTTTTTTTTAAAAAAATTAAGTCACGTGGCATGGATTTTGCTAAGAGTTTGGAGATCAAAGAAACTTGCCACTTCAACGCCACATGGAGGAGAGAGACATTGTGTGAACGTTACTTTAATATCTATATATATATATATATATATATATATATATATATATATTAGATGGATCACAAGTACAACCTCAAAAACTCTATGTGGCAAAAAAAACATGCCATAATTTGAAATCCCTCAAAAACTCCATTTGGCATTGAAATCCTCCTTGCAAAATTATACATTTATGCCTTCTTGGCCCTTGTTAAATGAATGGCGAAACTGTCTTTCTCTCGTTAAGAAGATGAATGTGGTTTTATCTCAAATTTACAAAGAAGGTAACTCTGTTGTAGACAAAATAGCTAACTCAATTTAACAGATTTTACTTGGTGGTATGCATATTCTGGTGTTGTTTTTTCTAAGCTTGCTAGAGATATGTTGGGGCTTCCTTTTATAGATTTGTTTCTTAAACTCTTTTTTTAAGTTGGTTTCCTTGCTGTTGGAGAGTCTTCGAATGTCTTTTTATTTTATTTTTTTCCATGTGAATTGGATTTTAGCATTTTAAGCCGCCAAGACCAGACAGTTTGGTATTTGTTTCCTTATCTCCTTGTACGCTTACCTATTTACTTTAGTTTTCTTTTTTAGTAAAATCTGGAACAGAGAGTAGATGATGGTGAGTGCTTTGAGTGCCAACCTAGTTGGAATTCTTTGTTGCTCTTTAATGCTCTTAGCTCTCCTTTTGGATTAAAAAAAAAAAAGAAAAGAAAAATCCCTCAACTTTGATTAAAATTACGTAACATTAATATAAAGTTTACATATGGGCTCAATATCCCGTTGATGTCGCTTAGACACTTATTACATAAAGGGTGAAAAAGACAATTTCATCACCTGTGATCAACCATATGCTCAAAGATTCAAAAATTTTGATCAAGAACAACAGGCTGAAATGAATCAAGCCGAGCTGACTTGATGCACATAATGTTAGAAGAGAGAATAAGCAAAGATTCTGCGACATACAATAAATCTACATTAAATGTCTTTTATTGAGCCTCTAATAGTGTCATGGTGATTTCATTGCGTGAACATGGTTCGCACTTGCTAGGTACTGAAGAATTTGCTTCAATCAATTTCCTCTTTGTGAAAAAACTAGGTTGTTAAGGTAAAAGCAATGCACCCTCACTACTTAACATCAAGACCACTAATGACATGTTAGACCTATCTTCTTAATATTGTTGCACACATAATAAACCCACATGAATTGATCGCAAAATTTCAAATGGATTGCACAAGTCCCTTATTGATGCATCTATAGGTTCCAATGACCTACCCTCTATATGGAGCCTCCATGCCTGAGCAATTCAAAATTACACCATATTATCTATAGTAGTTTAAACGTGAAAAATGAACAAACATTGGTGAAAAAGCTTACGTGCTCAATGAGATTAAGGTGGTGGTCTGGATGATAGAAACTTCAATTTTTCTTCCCACTTACTATCTCCAATAACAAAACACTAAAGCTAAAGACATCGGATTTTATAGAATAGAGTCCATCACTTGCATACTCGGGGAAGATGTAACCATTGCATGATTCTATTGCACAAAGAAAAACATTAACAATCAATGAAATTAGACTAAAAATAATATTATAGAGATACTTACTATGTTCCAACAACTTTATTTGTGTTCGCTTCAGTTTTATTTCCACCAAAACTTTTAGACAAACCAAAGTCAGATATTTTTGGATTCATATCATTATCTAGTAAAATATTGCCTGCTTTGAGATCTCTATGAATTATTCTTAGTCTTGAATCTCGATGAAAATAAAGGAGCCCTTGAGAGATTCCATTGATGATGTGGAAGTGCTCAAGCCAATCCAAATTAATGCTGTGAGATCTGCCCAATTTTTTCACCCATCACCAACTACTTAATTAAATTTTGAATATAAATGTATTCAATGACTCCGTAAATAAGAGAATAATAGAAAATAATTCATATGGCAATAGATGTAGTAGTTAATTAAACCAAGTCATCCCGGCCTTGGTGACACCCGTTAAATTAGACAACAATAGGTAATGGCTAGTACGGTTGCCCCTTTCCCTTGATTCTTGTTTTATTGCTCGATCTTATTACCTTAAATTTAAATACTCTTAGGGAACTCTTGTTTGATTAGAATCAGAATAATCAGAATAGAATGGAATGATTTCAATGGTGAGCACAGCTGATTACCATTAAAATCGCATTCCATTCTATTCCAATTCCTCCACCCCCAATTCCTTCTAAACAAATAAGGCATTAGTTCTTTGGTCAAATCATTATGCTCATAAAGTAATCATGTACCATAAAAAACACTATTGTGTAAGTAGTTGAACTAAATATGCAAGGGCTTTGAGGAGATTCATATACCAAAAATAAAAAGGTACAAGCTTTTATTAGGCATGAATTCATAGATTAACATTGTTTCATCCACTTGAATGCAACACCCCAAAAGTTTCACTAGATTTCGGTGTTGAAGTTTAGTGATATGTTTGACTTCATTCTTGAACTCATCAAGTCCTTGTGTAGAATTCTTTGAGAACTTCTTTACAGCTATTTCTTTTCCATCTTCAATTCCAACACTCTTTGAAAATTAATATTACTCCATGTCATACCTAAAATTATGTTTCTTCTGCAAAGCTTAAAAATTTGGTTGAAAGTTGCACACAACTGTTAAATGTCATGCACCTTTTCAAATAGCTGCAATTACATCTTCAAAAGGGTTATTATCTTTCATAAAATGGAAAATTAAAGACAATAACGTCTTTACTTTTGCTACCTTAGTTTTAAATATTTCCAAAATTTTTTTAAAGTGTTGAATAGTGAAGTAGCAATGAAAGTGTTTTATAGTCTAATTTGGTAACATTGAATAGTGAACTCATCAAGTCCTTGTGTTGAATAGTCTAATTTGGTAACATTGAAACGATGAATTACCGTTAATCAAAGTGTTTACCTTATAGACAGGGCCAAAATCACCATGTCTAAGCTTATTGTTAATTGAGAAGTTATTGGTGGTGTTAGTTACTGTGGCTAAGTCAAATAATGGCAACGCTATTAACAAACAGAGAGGATCAGAAAAGAAATTCGGCATAGCCTTCCATTAATGTCTTCACGATTCTTTTGCACACTAGTCTAGTGGAAAAGCTGACCTAAAAATAGCATATACATAGTAAAACCAAAGGCCAAGGAACTCATCTGTCCCCCGAAGTAAACCTTTTTCTTCAAACGTCGACAGGATTGATGTTTCCACTAATCTGCCAAAGGGCCGGAATTAAATGAGTATGAGCTATCGATCGTTTTCTTTTGAATAGTCTATTCATGAAATTCTAGTATTATTTTTCAACAATTTTGACCTTTCAATGCCGTTTATGCCTTTTTCAAGGACATGTTTTACTTTTCAATACCTTTACAGGCCTTACGGTTGAGTAATATTCAGCCTCGAAATTTTCAGACCTCTCTTGTTCGATCTAGCGGGCTGCTAAATGAAGGCACAATATTCTCTTTGAATTAATATGCTCTACATGCAGATTCCATTAGGGCTAGGAAGAACTGAAATTAAGATCGGGGGAAGATGAGGAGCCAGTGCTAGTCACTGTCGTCTTAATCTGTCGTCGTGGGGTTATTGATATCTAAAAAGAATGAGTGGTTGATCATGTGTTCCTAATAAATTTTGAGAGTTTATAGCATATAATTCGTAGTTTCTTGGTATGTCAACCTAGTTAGGATGCTAGTAGGAAGCTACATGATGCTTAAGGTTAGGTTTTTTCTTTTTTGTTGTAATAAAAATATTATAAAACATCTATCATTATAATATTAAAAAAAAAAAAAAAAAAAAAAAAAAAAAAAAAAAAAAAAAAGGGAAAAAGATCATGTGGAAGAGAGTATGTGTGATGGTGGTCCACAAGGGAGGCTTCCTACAATCAATTCTCCATGTAATACGTTAGTTTTTATTTTTTTTTATTTTTTTTGGGAAAAGTATTGTTCAAACTTTCACTACCAATCTACCATACATAAAACAGAGCGCTATGTAAGTACTATACATAACCGATTTTAATTTTCAGAAAATCCAAACTTAATTAAATGGGTGACTTGCATGGAGCGAGGATTATTGGCAATTAAATGAGCTATCAATCATTTCCTTTTTCATTGTCTTACACTTCAAATTGTATTATTGTAAGGAAAATGCTATAGTGTCCAAATTTCTTACTCAAATTTACACGAGGATTTTTATTTTTATTGTTTTCGAAAAGAGTAAGAAATTTGAGTAAGAAATTTGGACACTATAGCATTTTCCTTACAATAATACAATTTGAAGTGTAAATAAAAATACCAACATAATAGCAACTAACCAAAAATTAAAAACCTGAGAACTTATCGACCTGGAAATCATATCCAACCAGCACTCTATAATAGATTTAAGAAAGAATAATAACTTTCGCTCAACTTAAAACAAACCAAAAATCACTGTATTCTTGAACATACTTTGAGGGAGTGTTTGCATTTCCAGTTCATAATTAAACAATTAAACAAATTTTACATAGTATTGAAGGTACAAATCCATCATTTTGAATTGATAAATTCAAGAAAATGATGGTCATCGTCACAAATAAGAGAGGAAATTCAACAATGTGGTGTTCACGAGTTTCTAAGAGTTGATAACATCAACAAAAGTGATGACACTAATTTTTTTACATATTCTAATTCAAGGTGATAAATTTATTTTTTTTAGTACTGTGTAAATTTGTGGAATTTTTTAATTTCAAATTGATGTATCCAACCAGGCCCTAACAATTGCGAGGTGGCCACCATTTTCTATAACGGTTATTATTATTATTATTATTTTTTGTTTCAATTATGCTAGCAAATTTTCTTCGAACATCCAAATGTGCAGGTTTTGTCGGGAGAAAAAACAAGAAATAGAATTCTAGAAAAGAAGGGGGGGGGGGGGGGGGGAGAACCATACATACATAAGGAATGGGAGAGAGTTGCATTGACTTGCGATGGGCACATAGAACAAGTTAATCCTTCACACTCTTAGTCTATACCATATAGGGGTTCACATGGGCTAGAATAGAGATAGGCCAAGGTTAGTCCAGCCCATTGTTTCTATAAAAGGAGCGGCTATTGCAACCCCTCAAAACTATTTGTTGCCCCCACCTGATTTCCCCACCCTCCCTAATTTATGTACCCACCCCTCTCAAAGACTAAAATACCCTTCCTAAATAAACCCTAACCCTTCTCACCCACCCCACTCCCGGCGAGAAAAGGCGACAGCGACGGTGGACGGCGGGCGATGCGAGCACTCCTTCTTCCTCTTCTCTCTTCTTCTCCTTTTCTTTCTTTCTTTCTTTCTTTTATTTTTTCCTCTGCTGGTCAGATCTGTGCAAGGGAGGTTTTTTTTTTTTTCAAAACCTCCATTTATTCCGGCAAGGAGCTAGGTTCTTCCTCTTCTTTCTTTCTTTCTTTCTTGCTTTCTTTTTTTTTTTTTTTTTTTTTTCCTTTGGTGGTTAAATCTATGTGTTTTCCGACGAAGGAGGTTTTTTTTTCCAAACCTCCATTTTTTCCGGCGATGGGAGGGAAGAGAAAGAAAAGGAAAGAAAAAAAAGAGGCTACTAACTGGAGGGAAGAGGAGGAGGAGAAAAAAAAAAGGAAAGAAGAAGAGGGTTCCGACGGGAGGGAGGGGAGTGAGGGCTGCCATTGTGGGAGAGGGGTTCTGGGAAGGAAAGAAAAAAAAAATAGAAGAAGAGAAGAAGAGGTAAGAGGAGGAAGGAAGAATAGGGGGAACCATACATACATAAGGAAATGGGAGAGAGTTGCATTGACTTGCGATGGGCACATGGAACAAGTTAATCCTTCACGCTCTTAGTCTATACCATATAGGGGTTCACATGGGCTAGAATAGAGATGGGCCAAGGTTAGTCCAACCCATCGTTTCTATAAAGGGAGCAGCTATTGCAACCCCCCAAAGCTATTTGTTGCCCCCACCTGATTTCCCCACCCCTCTCAAAGACTAAAATAGCCCTCCTTCTAAATAAACCCTAACCCTTCTCACCCACCCCACTCCTGGCGAGAAAGGGCTACGGCGACGGCAGACGGCGGATAACGCGAGCACCCCATCTTCCTCTTCTTTCTTCTTCTCCTCTTCTTTCTTTCTTTCTTTCTTTTATTTTTTCCTATGCTGGTCAAATTTGTGCAAAGGTGGTTTTTTTTTCAAAACCTCCAATTTTTCCAGCAAGGAGGTTCTTCCTCTTTTTTCTTTCTTTCTTTCTTTTTTTTTTTTTTTTTTTTTTTTTTTTTTTTTTTTCTCTTATGCTGGTCAGATTTGTGTGTTTTGCGGCGCAGGAGGTTTTTTTTTCAAAACCTCCATTTTTTCAGCAATGGGAGGGAAGAGAAAGAAAAGGAAAAGAAAAAAAAGAGGTTACTGACGGGAGGGAAGAAGAGAAAGGAAAAAAAAAAAAAAAAAAAAAGAAGAGGGTTCCCACGGGAGCGAGTGGAGTGAGGGCTGCCGGTGTGGGAGAGGGGTTCTGGGAAGGAAAGAAAAAAAAAAATAGAAGAAGAGAAGAAGAGGGAAGAGGAAGAAGGAAGAAGAAGGGGAACCATACATATATAAGGAAATGGGAGAGAGTTGCATTGACTTGCGATGGGCACATGGAACAAGTTAATCCTTCACCCTCTTAGTCTATACCATATAAGGGTTCACATGGGCTAGAATAGAGATGGGCCAAGGTTAGTCTAGCCCATCGTTTTTATAAAGGGAGCGGCTATTGCAACCTCCCAAAGCTATTTGTTGCCCCCACTTGATTTCCCCACCCCCCCCTAATTTATATACCCACCCCTCTCAAAGACTAAAATACCCCTTCTTCTAAATAAACCCTAACCCTTCTCACCCACCCCACTCCTGGCGAGAAAGGGCGACGGCGACCGCAGACGGCAAACGACGCGAGCACCCGTTCTTCCTCTTCTTTCTTCTTCTCCTCTTCTTTCTTTTATTTTTTCCTCTGTTGGTCAGATCTGTGCAAGGGAAGTTTTTTTTTTCAAAACCTCCATTTTTGCCAGCAAGGAGGTTCTTCCTCTTCTTTCTTTCTTTCTTTCTTTTTTTATTTCTTTCTTTCCTTTTTTTTTTTTTTTCCTCTGCTGGTCAGATATGTGTGTTTTCCGGCGAAGGAGGTTTTTTTTTCAAAACCTCTATTTTTTCCCGTGACGGGAGGGAAGAAAAAGAAAAGGAAAGAAAAAAAAAGAGGCTACCGACGAGAGGGAAGAGGAGAAGAAAAGGAAAGAAGAAAAAAAAAAAAAAAAAAAAGAGGAAGAAGAAGAGGGTTCTGACGGGAGGGAGGGGAGTGAGGGTTGCCGGTGCGGGAGAGGGGTTCTGGGAAGGAACGAAAAAAAAAAAATAGAGGAAGAGAAGAAGAGGGAAGAGGAGGAAGGAAGAAGAGGGTCGCCGGAGGGGTGGGGTGGGGTGCTGGAGCCTCGCCGTCGTCGGTGGGGTGGGGTGGGGTGGGTGAAGGTGCCAAAGCTTGAGCGTCCCCCGTGGGGTGGGGTGGGGTGGGTGAGGGTACTTAAGCCCTTTTTGGTAATTTTACATAATAATTTTTTTAATTAAAAAATATGGGGGGCAACTTAGAGTATTGGGGGGTTGCAATAGCCATTCCCTTCTATAAATTAGTTGATAGAAGCCCACCCAACAAGCGAAAAGTGGACAAGTCTTCTTTTTCAATGGGCTGAGAAATGGTTGTTGAGTTCGCAGTCGATATATGATGACATAATCATGTAAAATGAAATGCACTCACTCACAAGTAGTGTTACCTTGTATTCTGATGTAACAAGTTATTAATGATTTACTCACCTAATTTCTATATCTTCTCGGCAATCAAGGAGCATAAAATTTTGCCACTAGGTATTTTTTTTTTTTAATTTAAAATAAGGTAGTCGACAAACTGCTCTCAAGATGCCCACCAAGGTTTTAGCTCTGACTAATCTCCTAATAACCCATGTGAGATATCTCATATCCAGACATAGACAATAATTGTTGCAAAAAGTTGAAATAATGACTTCTGAGAGCACATCCAAGCATAGTTATGAAACTTGGACTGGATACTAACCCAGTTGAGAGGTCGGATTACTAGATCACTGGTTCAACCGTCGAGTCACCGGTTGGACAGGTGTTATAATTAAAAAAAATTAAAAAAATATAAATAATTATAAAATAAATAAATTTTCCCTTGAAAAAAATAAAAAAAATAAAAAATATATTATTATTTTACGTTTTTAAATATATTTGAACTATATATAATTTATTACTTATTATTTTAAACATGTTTGCCTTTTTAATTTGTTATTGCAAATGTACTTGGATGTATTGATAAGTAAATGAATATACAATAAATAATATATATTGCCACTTCTAGCAAACAAACATAGTTGGCTTAGTGGCAACGACATTTAAACATTCTCTTTTTTGAACGGGGTTTTGTCACAACAATGCAGCTATGGACCGGTTAAACTAGTTCTGGTTCTTACCGATTTGAGTAAAATGCGTCCGGTTTTAACTGTTTCCACCGGTTCGCTCTGGGTTACTTGCATAAACGATCCTCATGAAGAACTGAACCGGTCTAAGGCCCCGGTCACCGGTCGGACCGGCCGGTCTGGTCCGGGTTTAATAACTATGCATCCAAGGCCTAATCACTCAACCAATCCGGTAGGGGTATGACACCCTCAAATTTGATAGAATGGCATCCTTAAATTTATTTCTCCACCCTCAATTTTAAATACAATGTATGTCAATGCGTAGATGGCAACTCCAAACAAAAAATTTAATTGAGCTCCTGATGCTCTACAATTTCAATCAAGGATAAGAAGCATTGAAAGATCGGGAAAAGATAAGGAACCAATTCTAGTCACTGTCACCGTAATCCATTGCCGTGGGCTTATTGATATCTAAAAAATTGAGTGGCTGGTTATTCGGAAGAGAATAAGGCCACCCTAACATGTATATATGATGAACATTTGGTCTTAAGGCATTGGAAGAGTAGAGTGATTCCCCTTATTGGATGAGTGAATTCCTAAAATATCCTTTGCAGAGTTGAGTGGTCTTCTAGTTGGCTAATAAGTCCTCAAGCTAGTAAACCTTTATTCCCCTTATATTTGGGTTATAATCTTTCCTTAATCAATCTAAGTCAATTATCATCTTCCTTTTCCTTCTTCTAATTTTCCCTCACAATATCAGCAAGATTTCCTATTTATTTCTCACAATACCAACAAGAAGTCAGGCAAATAGTGAGCTAACAATCTTGAAACTAAAAACTCTGGTAACACCCAACTGGTATTGCAAGTCAAACACAAACACAAAAGCTAACGCAAGAATGGGAAATATAAATAAGCGTATACCTCGAAAATAACCGTACAAAGAAGGTAAAAAGCCTTCTAGGTTTTTTACTTATATAAAACAAGAATAAAAAGTCAATAGATATGAGATATACGAAACATCAATATGAGACGTTCTTTATCGAGCCTCCAATAATGTAATAGTGACTTCATTGGTTGAACATGGTTCATACTTGTGAGATGAAGAATCGGTTCCAACCAAATTCCTTTCATTGAAAAAACCAGGTCGTTTAGGCTAAGGTAATTCACTCTCACTTCCCAACATTAAAACCACTGATGACATGCTAGGCCGATCTTCCGGATATCGTTGCACACATAACAAACCCACATGAATTGCACGCAACACTTCATGTATATTGCTAGAGTCCCTAATTGATGCATCTATTAGTTCCAAAGGCTTACCTTCTATATAGAGCCTCCATGCCTAAACAATTTAAAACCATGCATATTGTCAATAGTAGTTTTAGCATAAGGAAATAATTAGGAAATATTAGTCAAAATGCTTACATGCCCAATAAGGTTAAGGTGACTGTCTAGATGATGAAAACTTCTATTTTTCTTTCCACTCACTATCTCTAGCAACAAAACACCAAAGCTAAAGACATCGAATTTTACTGAGTAGAGTCCATCAATTGCATACTTAGGAGATATATAACCACTGTTGCATGAAACCATTAAACAAAGAGATAGATTGACCATCATTGACACTAAACAAGGATCTAGATTCATGTAATACTTACTATGTTCCAACCACTTTTTTCATGTTACCCTCAGTTTCATTCTCATCAAAACTTCTAGCCAAGCCAAAGTCAAATATTTTTGGATTCATCTTTTCATCTAGTAATATATTGCCTGCTTTGAGATCTCTGTGGATTATCCTTAGTCTCGAATCTCGATGAAGGTAAAGGAGCCCTTGAGCAATTCCAATGATGATTTAAAAGCGCTTAGGCCAATCAAGTAGAATGCTTCATGTGTGATCTACCCAATTTTTTCCAATAGTAATTTAAAGTTCTTGAATATAGAATAGAATTCTTGTGGCAACACTTGTAATAATGAAATCAAACCCCCCCCTCCCCTAGCAACACCCATTAAACTAGACACTAAGGCCATGTTTATTTAGCTGGAATGGAAGAGATGGGAATGGAATCTGATTTCAGACTTAAAGTAGTTTGGAATAGAAAGGGATTTGAAATAGCTGTCTAAACATACTATTTGATTCTATTCCCATTCAAATGACCTCATCCAAAGATGTTGTTTGGAATGAGAATTCATTCCATCCATTCCACTCTAGCTAAACAAACATGGCCTAATAGGTAATGACTAGTACATTTGTACCCTTTCCTTGATTCATGTATCACAGTTACATCTTGGTACCTTAAATTTAGGTATCGTAATGAAGCCACTAGGGCTAGCCGGCTTAAGGGTGAAGGAGGAAAGGGTGTAAAAGGTTGGATTAGGATAGGTTACGGGTTTTACCCTATATATATATATATATATAGTACAATAACGGCTTTGGTCAAAGCATCACTTACATAAAATGAGTAGGTTTTGGAGCTTGTCTGATAAAAAACACAACATTATGTGTTTAGACTTGTTAGACTAAATATATAAAGGTTCTGAGAGAGTCATACCAAAAATAAAGAAATCCAAACTGTGAACCACGGGTTTGATCGGAAAACCCTTTTTTTTAAAAGTATGTAGATATTTAAATAAATAAAAATCTGGTTTTTAAAATGTTCACAAAAACATAACAAACAAAGAGTCGCCACCTTATTTTTTAAGGAAAAAAGGAAAACCATGAAAATAATTTTAAAAGGAAACCTTTAAAAAACCAAACACATGACTCTGATCAAGGAAAAGCAGGTCTTAACAAAACAAGAGAGGATTCGGAGACTAAGTTACGATGTGGGAAGGCTCTAGGAAACATCCTATAGGCACCCACATCGCCCTAAAATGGGTCTTTGAATTTATATGGGCTATTTCAATCACTTCCTAATTAGTCACCATGCATATGTAAAGAATCATCCATAAACCATTCATAACCATGCATGAACATCTATAAAGCATCATAATCATCCATAAAGCATATAAACATCCATGAGCAAATACAAAGAAATATGGAAAGCGATAGTGAGAGATAAAGAATAAAAGAACAAATCCAACCTACTCCTCTAGCAATCATATGTGATAGATAAATTCATCCTAATCCACTAGCAATCACAAGAGATAGATAATGAATAAGCATGAATCCATCCTACTCCACTAACAATTATAGGTGATGGATAAAAGAATAAAAGAAAAAGGAAAACCTAGGATACTTAGTATCCTAGGGAGGACTTAAACATCAAATGAGCGCCTACATACCTTACATACAAAGATGTAAGGATTAAAGTCCACATAGTTCAATTGAGAAGGGGTTACTCTCTTTACAATGAACTATAAACCCTAAATTTCCTTTTAAAAGAAAAGAAGAGTTTTAAGAAAAGAAGAACTTCCAGAAAAGGAATTTGAAAAAAGATAGAATTTGAGAAGAGATAGAATTCTTGTTTGAAAAAGAGTTTTAGAAAAGATAGAATTTGAGAAGAGATAGAACTCTTGTTTAAAAAGGAGTTTTAGAAAAGATAGGAAACTTAAGAGTTATGGTTCACAGCAAAGAAAATAACCCAAAGGGGGGAGAAGAGAACAATTCATAACAAAACTTACCATGAACCACTTACTATATGCCAATTATCTCAAAACAATGAGAAATCATCAATTAATCACCCTATGTATACTATAGGGCAATTATCATGCTCAAACCATCCATATCATATCCAAATCATCATTATCAAGACTAAATCAAATCTAGACAGAATACTAAACATCCCTAAAATATGCTATTAATCATGCAAAGAACAAAAATCAAAAGGAAAATAAAACCCTAATATGCTCCTATATACCCTAAACACCCTATATAACATGTATAAAACTACCAAAAACATGTCAAATATGAATTATCATGATGAAAATATCATATAACAATCCAAAACATGAAAAGCAAATAATAACTAAAGTCTTAGATAAACACTTTATGTAAGCATGTGAATTAATCATTCTTATGGCGAGCTTTCTTAAGAACTATTCTAAGATAATTATATGTAGAAATCACTCCATATGAATGATTTTTCCACATATCTTATGTAAAATATATGTCTAAGAATGCAACGGACTCAATTATCACTTAAACACATTACAGAAACCCCCCATGCATAGCCTCACCTTCTAAGGACGATAATTATCTTCTAAAAGAATAATCATCCATACACCTATGAAGATGAAGCTTTCACAGCAACTGTCGTCCTCTATTAAAGATACTCTAAATCATGCATATAATTGAACCATGAGGAGAAAACAAACCAAACAAACCATTAAAATTTCAGTGCAAAGTGCACCCCCTATCCTAAAGAAAAACTAATCTAACAGCAAACAATTCACAATTCCTACTCCACTAGCATGCTTTTTAATCATATGAATCATAAATTAAAGAGCTTACATGCTTCCTAAATCAATAACTAACCATGACTATGCAAAGAATGGAGTAGAAGAAGAGAGAAAGGTAGAAGAAAGAGAATAAGGATGTATAGAAAGCTTACCTTCAAAGCGAGAACCTTGTTGCGTTCCTCCTTCTCTTTAGACTTGATTGCATGTCTTCTAGTTTTTCTTCAAAATTGCATTAGAATGTTCTCTCCAAGTGATATGGGTGCGTGCAAATTCATTCTCCCTAACTTTTTTATGAATATGATGTGTCAAAAGTCCCCTATGCTGATGAATGAGCCTCTATTTATAGCCAACCAACCATATGAACCAATGGTTAAGATTAATGCACCATAAAACTAATCTAAGGTTATTATTAAATCCCCTACATGTTGGAAAACTTGAAATCACATCCCAATAGGTTTAAAACATTTTTGGAAGGAGGAAATTCAGAGTAAAAGAGTCCAAAACGCGTCAAACTACAAAACAGGACAAACAAACATGAAGCTCTTAGGTGACTAGTTGGACCAACCAGTTGGACCGGTTGAGTGAACCGGTTGGACCAGTTGGGCCAACCGGTCACCCGATACAAAACTCAGGTTTCCATGTTTTTTTAGGATTTCTAGCTCATTTCGGACTCCTAACTTCAAATGGACATATATTCTTCAAATTAACTCCGATTTGAGTTATTCAAAAGCCAAAATTTCAAGGATTCAATGTAGAATAATTCTAGAATATCCTTGAACCAAAAATCCCTAACCATAGTCAAGTGGCTGGGTTTTCATGAGACGGTTAACCGAAAAAAGGTCAATTAGCCATAGGGTAATATGGTGAATCAATCCAAAACCTATTCAATAATTAAATTGGCACTTCAATTAGACTCATTTCATTATTTTAAGATCAATGGAACAATCCAGAACAATTTTTGAGGTTAATTGGAAAATATACGAAGCAAAAGACGAAATTGCCCTTCAAATCGTAGAAGTTCTAATTACCTATCCAAACCTATTTGGAATTGAACCAAATTTGACACACATATTCAAAATGATCCTAGAAACTAAATGCAAGTGATGGGACTCAACAATGAAACAAAAACATGCATGCAATGATATACTATTCTCATAAGCTCAAAAGGGCAAAAATGTCCTTTAAGACTTAGAGACTCCTAAATGCTATCATGAACTTATGAAGGTGAAAATGGGGTGTCTACACAAACTTTTTTTGGGCATGAATTCATAGATCAATATCGTTTCATCTACTTGAATGCAACATCCTAGAAGCTTCACTAGATTCTGGTGCTGGAGTTTGGCAATGTGTATGACTTCATTCTTGAATTCGTTGAGTCCCTGTCTTGAATTCTTTGAGAGCCTCTTCACAGCTATTTCTTGTCCATCTTCCAATACAGCCTGAAAATTATCACTCCATGTTATGTCCCAAGATTATGTTTCTTCAGTGAAAATGCCCCAAATTTTGGTTAAAGTTTCAAACAATGGATAAAAAATGTCCAATCATACATATAGAAGGGTCCTTGTCTTTTATAGAAGGTATAAATAAAAAATAATAAATAAAAAATAAATAAAAACACAAAGAAAGAAGACATAGTTTCTAGGTATTGGCCAAATAAACATCACTAACTATTAGTGAAAATATTTGTAACCATGTTGGTGCCTAGAGCTGCTAGCACGCTACCATCAAAACTTGGTAACATCAAAATATGGAATGACATTTAATGCAAGTATTTACCTTGTAGACAAGTCCAAACCCCCAGTGTACAAGCTTATTGTTGATTGAGAAGTTATTGGTGGCATTAGCTGTTAAATTTTATGTGTTTTAATAGGAAAGCTTCAAAACTTATTTGCCTTATATTTTGACTTTATTGGCTGAAATATTTTTAACAGTTTTAGTAATTTATTTCATTGGTTTATTACTTTCTTTAAGAGCCAACAGTTACCATTCTTGTATTTAGGTATTATTACCCAACAGTAATATACTTTAATGGAAGAACGTTCTGTAAGGTTTCTAAGGCCTATTTAACCAAAACGTTCCATCCATTACAAACATATACACAGACTCTTCTCTCTACATATTTCTTCTCTCTGTAAAACTCTCTTTGTTCTTTCTTCACCATTTTTTCTATTATATATTTTGGGCGATTCGATACATACTTGGTATCCCGTCTGCTGTAGGCGTGCGCTACAGATCAGATAGCCTGTGAGGAATAGGGTTGTATCTTGGAGCCGTGTGCGACCGCCAATACCTGCATGTGGGGAGGCGTATACGACTTTAGGACAGTGTCTACGTGCCTCTCTACAACTCCAGGCTATTTTCTATCATTTTCTACTATTTGATTTTGTTTAATTTAATTGTTTATATTTAATTTTGTCCTGTTCATATTCTTTCTACTTGGATAATGTTTGCATAGATTATATTTATTTTGTTCTATTAATCATTGTGTAGATTTATGTTACCACTAACTTTGTTTATTGTAGATTTGTTCCAACATTAGCAACTGTAGCCAAGTCAAATAATGGTAACTCTAATTCTTCGGTGGTGTAACCTCTTTCTATAGTGTGTCCCTTCTTCCCTACAACAAACGAATTGAAATAGAGATAATCTAAAGAAACATGGAATACATTTTGCACAACAGAAGACTAAAATCAGCCAATTGAGCTAAAAAAGGTTTGCCCAATTTAAAATATGTTGCAGGGAATTAATTAGAGCAGGCTAAGGGGGAGAGTTTATGGTAAGCATACGAACCAATTCGTTTGTCCATGTTCTAGCCATTAAGCCATCAAGTAAAGCAATTGGGCTGGGTTGCATGATTTACTTATGTGGGAGAGTATGAAAGCACATAACTAACTTCACGATATATAATATATATGTATATTAATTATATATGGGTCAAGATCTATGAACTTCATTTTTGTACTTTATTTTTGCATCTCGTTCTTAAAGTCATTGAATTCATAAGATCCAACGATATTTTAGAAGACTTACATGGCCAAATTCCATTGAACCATTGACAAATCAACAGAAGTACAAAAATGAAGCAAAAAAGAAGCCTTGATCAAGTTAGCACGTGTTGATATAAGTTACATCAGCACCATGTACCCCGTGCATTGACCCAATGTATATATAGTATATACATATTGTGACTATTTGATTTACCTTCTCTACTTAGCTTCTTCTTCTTCCGAACGAACAAGGTCAGACCTAGGCCAAGGAAAACCATTCCCACCAGTAATGCCAAGCTGACAATGATCCACACTCGTTTCTTCTTCTTGGAGCCAACTTGATCTAAATTTGAAGCAATTAATTGCATGAACCAAGAAAAGGATTAGAAAGTAGAAAAAAAAGCATGAGTTCTGGTTTGTTCTGGTGTACTTGGTAGGCTGGCTGATACTCACTTGCATAGTCGTATGAAAGGATAGCCATCTAATCACATTGGTAAATGTTAAAAGAGCCCAAATTTTTATCCAAAATCTATTTGCCCAAATGACGGGGTAGCGATTAACTATAAATCTTGCCTATATGGACAGTTTTTCTTTCAATAAATTTTTTAATTGATTGATTAAGTTGCCACATCATTCGAGCAAAAAGAAATTTGCGCTCTTAGACTACAAACTCTAATCCTTTAGACACGACATGGGTTTTAAAGCAGTTGCGTATGGTACGTGGCCATTTATTAATTTTCTCCACCGTTCGACCTATTTACATAGGTCAACATTTTAGAACGCTTTATTACCTCAAACAAAAAAATAAAATAAAAATAAAAGCCTCCAAATGAATTTAAAAAACAAGATTGAAAAACATTTTACTCAGTTAAAACAACCCAAAAATTATATTTAACATTATTTAACAATTGATTTTAAGGGATCTGTTCTTTATTTTTTTCTTCTTTCCTGAAAAATATGGTTTTGCCTTTCACTATCATATATAAAAGAGAGTGCTATGTAATAACAGAACCAATTTTGGCTGGAGCGTAAGACACTAGCTTGCATGTTTG
The DNA here is from genome assembly GCA_039720395.1 of Liquidambar formosana. Lineage (NCBI taxonomy): Eukaryota > Viridiplantae > Streptophyta > Magnoliopsida > Saxifragales > Altingiaceae > Liquidambar > Liquidambar formosana. The sequence continues at coordinate 9,750,538 of CM077834.1, read as the reverse complement.
TTTGGCCGGAATTTGGAGAATTGGAATGATCCATTCTATTCCGATTCCCCTGATTCTAGCCCAACGTGCCATGGATGAAATAATTACCTAGCTTAAGTGATAAACTCATACCTATTTCATAAGAAGCCATCCTGATCTAGATCGCTTGCTTGTCTTCTGGGAATGCTCTAATGTCAATGAGGTCACCAAACCAAAGCAAGCATCCACTTCCTTCCATTTCTTACATCCAAACTCGTGTAAGCCATACAAGAGCAATTCTTCAAGCACAAAGACTCACATTCTTTGAGGGTCATGCTCTCATTGTACCAAGAATCCCTTGTTTCTAGAAATTTAAGACCAGAATGCTTCGTAAACCCATCTCTGCTTCCACAATTCAATGGCGTCCTTCGAACACATCCATTCGAATAATCAGATATATCCCAATCTCGTTGGGATTTTGGCACAAATCCTTTCAAACACCCAGAGTCTGGGGCAAGACTAGCGTCACAGAGACACTTTGCACCACAGATAGCGTAAGTATCACACCTATCTGCTGGTGAGGCTATGAGGACGATCCACTCTTGGGTTCGATCAATCCATGCCGAGCGCTGGCTAAGGCCATTCTGATTTAACACCAACCTACTGACCACTGAGCTGTTAACATGCTCGTAAGTATAATACATCTCCTTGTGATTAACAATTAGATGGAAGTAAAATATTGGATTTGGGAACAAATCAGGCATGCCACTAAACCGGAGACCATTCCATGGTCCCAAACGGAATTGTTGAACCGAACCCTTCCGTTGAACGAGTTGTGGAAATCCACGGGGGTCAATCATTTGAGTAAAATTACCAGGAGAAGGATCATCAGCGCTTTTCCATGAGGTTAGATACCTTTCTAGGCCTGTAACTGTGTTCCATCCAAGCTTCATGCCTGGTAGAAGCGTATCGCATAAGTAGTCGAAACTCTGCCAAAGGAAGTTTTCTGGGTTTTCATCGTTTGCGTCTCTAACGACAAGATTTCCCAAATCCAAAAGCTGTGCAACAAGATTGAGCACCGATCTTGATGAATTGGTAGACCAAAGGACACTCTCATTGTGATTTAAAAGGATGAGAATACTCTCATTGGTGACCTTTAAAACACCTGATGAGTCAAACAGGGGAATTTCTCTGTTGGCAACCCATACTACTGTCCCAGGAGATATTTTCTTGTACCAAATCCCCAAGTATCTTCTTGTGGAATTGCCCGGCTGTGAGCGCCACACCCTAATACCACATAGCTCGAGAATACGCATTAGCCTCAAAGAACTAACACGGAGAGGAGTCGCCACCCAATAATGGGAACGAGTGAACCCTAGCAGGGTCTAGCTCGTCATAACCAGAGATTCGGGTTCGGAGCTAGGGTACGCAGCTGGGAAGGTGTTAGGCACCCAGCCACGCTCGGTCGAAACCGGCCCCCACACATGATTAATGGCTTTAATTAATTTAATGTCTAATCAGAATTGACCCTATTCATTCAATCATAGCAGCACGCAAATCATGATGATATGATACCGATAAAGGCACGAAATAAACATAAAGAAAACAAAATACGAATTAACTAACTATCAGGTAAACTAAAATAAAGAAATAAACTATCTGTCAATGCCTTATGTGCGTACGCAGTATTAGTTACTGCGTACGCATACAATATATTGCGTACGCAATACAATAACTGCGTACGCACCCATTGGCAATTTATGTCATCTCGCAAAAACTCACTGTATACTGTCAGAAATCATATATGTGCGTTTTTGCATATTAAAGTCTGAAATCACTTTTATGGTAACACCGGAGATTTTTATACTAGCAAATCATCATATAATTAAGCCCTAGTCTATTGCATGATGCTTATGCAGAAATATATATGAAGTCCTAGATTCTCTTATGGAAAGAGTCCACTATGTGATGACATGCAATCAATATCATGCAGTTAACGTGGCATTTATGGTGACACATTACTTTATTGAATATGAATTTTCATGCTTAGTAAGTAAATTATGCATGCAGGATACAGATATTACCCTCAGGGTTCTCCACTCTGATTCCTTTAAGGACTACTCCTTCTTGAACCTCCAGAATTGCAGCCTCCTATACTCTCTTTCTGTTCCTATAGCTTTCCTTCTCTCTCTGATTTCAGTCCACCCTCTTTTTCCTCCCTCCAAAAGTCCCCCTCTTTAGGTGTCTAGTGGGTTATATATAGGCATAGGAAGTAGAATTAGGAGTCTTTGCTGTTTTTCCTCGAAATCTAGGTCTCCTAAGCATGTTGTAACACGTTCCCTGAAAAGAGTTCTGATCTGGAGGGCAAGTGGCCCGAAAAGAAAGGTTCTGGAAGCATAAGTTGCGTACGCACCATAATCCCTGCGTACGCACCTATATTAATGCGTACGCATTCATGTCCGTGAATTCACCATATTTCTTAGCTGCAATTCTTTTGGCTCATGTAGGCGAATTCCAAGGTTTGTCAAAGTATATGAACTAACCTCATCATAGGGCGTTTCCAATCCGACTCATCGGGTGTAAAATGGGGTGTCTACAGTTGCCCCTCTTTCGATACCTCCTGCTTGACGGGTAGTATCAGAAGACTTAGCAGAGCCACCATTTTGGCCCGCTGACCGAGTGGAAACCAAAACAAACATAGTCCATGTGATTTAAAGTGATAGGATTCTGTTTGGGCAAAACAGATTGGGTATGCAAAGATCCCTAACTAGGGCATGGGCCTTGACGAAGGTCCGAAGCGAATGGTCCCTGACGAGGGCATGGGCCTTGACGAAGGTCCGCATGAGTAAACCCTAACGAAGGGATGGGCCTTGACGAAGGTCCGCATGAGTAATCTCTGACGAGGGCATGGGCCTTGACGAAGGTCCGCATGAGTAAACCCTAACGAGGGTATGGGCCTTGACGAAGGTCCGCATGAGTAATCCCTGACGAGGGCATGGGCCTTGACGAAGGTCCGCATGAGTAAACCCTAACGAGGGTATGGGCCCTGACGAAGGTCCGGAGTGAGTAATCCCTGACGAGGGCATGGGCCTTGATAAAGGTCCGCATGAATAAACCCTAACGAGGGTATGGGCCTTGACGAAGGTCCGGAGTGAGTAATCCCTGACAAGGGAATCTTAGACTTTGGGTTTCAAGCCCAAATCACATTATATGTGCGTACGCACATGTAAGGGTGCGTACGCACTAGGAAAATATAGTCATCTGTATTCTATGTGCGTACGCACCTACTTTCACTGCGTACGCACCACGACGAGAAAAACTAAAAAAATAAGGGAAACGATGCCGTTTGAGCAGGGGAAGGGTTTCAAATTCGCAAAACCCTCCTCCTTCTCCGGCATTTCCGCCGTTGAACCCCGATACAGCCCCTCTTCTCCTCCAAAACCGCCCCTTCGAGGCCGTCACCGCTCTGCATTCTCTCCCCTCCTCCTGCCTTCTTCTCCTTCTACCACCAAACCTCATCTCTCCTCCTCGTTCGCTGCTCTACTGCCGACGATGCCGCCGAAGAACAAACGTCCCCGCGGAGATGACGAGGGCTTCACCATCAACCGCTGGGACCCCCAACTGCGGCCTAACGCCATCCCTAGCATCCTCCATCGTCCTCAGGAGCATCTCTCGCATATGGCGAGGTAGCAAAGGGTAAATTCCTTCCGAAACTCGAAAATTCATTTTGGTTTTATCGTTCTTCCAATCGCATGTTTATGATTCCTTTCTGCCTTGATTAACACTCGCAAATCATTCAAACATGTTAAATAAACAATATATGATCATAAAAAACACTGTGAAACCTGCCTGTAACCAAAATGAACTGTGGAAGGGGAGTTGTGGACGGAGGTTGAAGATGACTGGTATTGTCTCAGAGGTGCATACGCACCTCGTGGTACTGCGTACGCATGATATGTGACGCGTATGCAGTTACACAAACTGCGTACGCATCCTTAGGAGTGTGATTTCACACAGAGCGGAGATGGACAAAAAATGAGCGTACGCATCTTGTGAAACTGCGTACGCAATAGCATGAGGTGCGCACGTGATCCATGGATTTTTCAAACCCAGCAAAGAAAGGACAAGGCGTACGCGTTCTGTTCAATGTGTACGCATTCTCTCGGATGCGTACGCAATGAATATGGGTGCGTACGCAATATGTGAATACATTTCTGTTCAGTGATCAATAGAATAGTGCGTACGCATCTAGTTCACTACGTACGCATGCGAATGAATGCGTACGCATAGTGATAAACACTTACCTGTATACTTACCTATCTTTGGATTTTGCAGATTCCTTCGAAGCGATCCGGTCGAGGAAGTCTTGATAGCCTTACAGGGTAGTGGGAGAGACTTACGCCCGAGACTCAGCAGATAGTATCCGACGCTGGTTTTGGGACGCTGACGTAGGCTACCATTTATAGCCAGGCGAGCCATACCCTGGTCTTCTGCATGGCCGAGCGCTGGTGGGACACCACCCACACATTACACCTGGCTGGTAGGGAGTGGACTCTGACTCCTCTTGACTTTCACCGCCTTACGGGCCTCCGGATGAGGGGGCGCCATTTTACATTTGAGCTGACTGATGATCAGAGGGACGCGCTCACCAAGCGCTACCTGGGCTTGCCGTGCCCGACTGCTACCATGAAGTACCCTCTCCTGCATCGTGCATTCGCGGGGAAGAGGTAGAGCACTGTCGAGGAGCGCGACGCGATGGCTCGCGCCTTCATGTTGTATGTCATAGGAGCCTACCTGGTCCCTAATGCGTCTCAGACTTTCGAGCCAGGCTAGCTCCTAGCTTTGGAGGACCTTAGCACGGTGCGAGAGTATGGATGGGGGACTGCAGTTTTGTCGCATCTCTACGCCACCATGGATGCCCTTAGTAGGGTGAAGTCCGATTCCCTGACCGGTTGTTGGCGACTTTGGTCGGTAAGTGTCTACTTTCAGCGCTTTCTTTTTCCCCTTTCTTCCTTTTAATCATTGCCTTTCTTGCTTTTGGGTAGTTATGGGCACAGGCTTATATCGACTTGAGTCCCTTGGGCGATTAGGAGGACTTGGGGCACACCGGTCTCCGGGAGTTCTTGGACAGGCTTACCCCGGTAAGCTTATCTATTTATATCTTTTGCTGTTTCTTCATGTGAGTACATTAATCTCATTCGTCTTTTTCTTCTTGGATGCAGGCACAGATGCGTGCTCGCCCGTGGTTGGGGCAGGCTGGGGTAGGTCCTCCGGAGTGGGAGGAGGAGGCTCGGGCGATGTCGGAGACTTCCTGTCTGCTCGCCTATCCTCGCTCCCGTGCCCTGTATCTGGCTGGAGAGGGTGGTGCCCCAGCTGACAGCGGATGCTGATTTGTGTGCCTTGGTCCCCTATGATCCCCCTGCATTTTCCCTTGTCCCTTATCAGATGGCAGTCGAGGACTTGGAGACGTGGTCTGGTGGTATCCCTTATACATCCCGTTTGCTAGGCCCTGACCATGACTACCCCTCTTTCGCGCGGGATCGCCTCATGCCCAGTTTCATCGGTCATCAGGTATTCATCTGTCCTTCCCTTGTCACAGTTCTCTCCTGATCTTTGCGTGTGCTTAACCTCCTTCTTTTTTCCTTATCAGGCACCTGCTGCTGGCATGCCGGAGGGAGGTCTTCCCATCACCCTTCCGTCTTATTCGGTACCCCTCTACAATGCTGAGGGCGTGCCTCGTGAGGAGCCTATTGTGCCAGATCCCCAGGCTTATCCTCTTCCTATTCCTCCTGGGACTCGCCAAGTACCTGTGTAACCCTGCAAAATAGCCCTAGGATTTTTGGTTAAGTTATGTTATGTATGCTCTAACGAACCTACCCTTTTCCTTTTTAGTTGACCCTTGCTGAGACTGAGCAGCTGTACCAGATGTTCGGTGGGCTGAAGCTGATGCTGACGGCTCACTCCCGGACGATTTGGGAGCTTCGTCGGGAGATTGCGCAGGCTCAGGAGCAGGGTGATGATGACAGCGATAGTGACGGGGACGCTGCCTAGGCTTAGACTTTTGTCATTTCCTTCTTTTTTTCTCTTTTTGGAACACTATTATTTATTATATTTTGAGGACATGTACTTAACTAATTACTTTTCAATTTTACATGCTGTTCTGGATTGCATTATATTTTTTTTTCTTGTGAGTGTTTACCGAAATTTTCTTCATATGAGGCCCAGGCTTTTCTCGGGTGATGTAACATATGCGTACACACCATAGTTACTGCGTACACAGTATATTGGATGCGTACGCATCAATGGATGTTGCGTACGCATCATAACTCGATCAAGATCAGGATGTAGGGAGCTTTCCTGCAGTCCCCTTGTAGGACTCAAACTCTGCTTCACAACCACAGTCCAACTAAGGACTCTTTCCAGGACTGCCTATAAATTGGAGTATTTTCTTGTAAAGCTTCTCCTCATCGATCATGGAGAGCTCTCTTCCTCCTCAGGGTCTGTCACGGTGGCTGAAAACCCTGAACCGAGGTGCTCGCGATCTTTTTCAAGCTAACTTTCGAATTTCCTCTCTATTCGATTACGCTCATGTGAAAATCAATCATAGCTTTTTACGTGAGGCTGCTGAGTTTTGGGATCCCGCTCGACACGTATTCCGTTTTAATCGTAATGAGCTATGCCCTACCATAGAAGAATTTGTTGCGATTCTTGGGCGACCTGACTTCACCCGCATTCTCCTGCCGAAGATGACTGTCACGAAGGCTGAAGATCTGGTCCGCGCATTCGGAATTTCCCTGAGGCTCGCGCGATCATGGCTTGTGGATTCGCGCATTGTCTTGGAAAACGTAATATCGTACTTTACTGCATTCCCTTTCCCGATCTTAACAGCACAGGTTGACTGCTATTTGAACGCCGTATGTGTTGTCCTGATAGCGAGTTATCTGTTTGTGGGACCCGAAGGTCTGGCGGATGCTTCTATCCTGCCTATCGCTCTCGAACTTGGGGAGCATAACCCCTGCATGCTCATCCTTGCGGATACTCTCAACGGTCTAGACAAATTTGCTCGTGAAGAAGTGTCTTTTTTGGGAGGCAGCCCGCTGCTACTGCAGGTGAGAGTAAAACACCCCTTCTTTCTTGCGTACGCACACACATTAGTGCGTACGCATTTTTGTAGGTGCGTACGCATTATGATGAGTGCGTACGCAAATGTGCATTCTGATCCATATTTCCCCTGTCTTCTTACTGGCAGATATGGCTATTGGAACGTCTGCAGCTGGTGAGCAAGCCTGTGGTCAGTCCCTGGGCATATCATCCTTCCCGACTTTCGCTGTCGTCCTCTTATAAAACCATTTCCGGGCGCCAACGATTTGCGCGTTATGCTGGCCCATCTTCCTTGTTATGACATCTGTTGGTTTTGCCCTTGGTGGAGAATTTCTGAGATGACGGCTGATCTCATCTTTTCTCGTGGTGCCATGTTGGTCGGTTTACGGGAGATCTCATATTGCTCCACTCCCCGTATTCAGCGGCAATTTGGCCTACCTCAGACTCCCATAAATGGTGATCACCTAGGATATACCTGTCCTGTCAGAGCTCGCATCGTTGAACGAATTGGGGAGGCTTGGGCAAGCAGAACTTTGATTCACCCTATTGTCATACCACCGTTAATTTCTCCAAGCTCAGCTTACTATATTTGGCTTAAGGTTGATATACAGGCTTCCGAGGAGGCAGAAGTGAGTCGTAAAAGAAAAAGGGGAGGACAAATTCTTGGGGACAAAAAGAAACTGAAAATTTAACTTGCTTTTATTAATATGCTTGTTTCAGAATATATTTCATTTATTTCCTCCTCCCTTTCTTAAATATGTAATCAATAATGACCATGAAAGTTGTGGTCGAGTTTATTATTAGTGAAACTATCCCTATCAACCTCGCATCATCTCCATCCTATTGTCCATACAGAATCTTATCCACTTTATATATAATATTTGCGCAAACGATCCATGTTGACAGGATGTGTGAACTCATTCCCCTCCTCGTCCATTATCTTTACTGCTCCCCCTGACAGTATTGTTTTGACGATATATGGTCCTGCCCAATTCGGCCTGAACTTGCCCCTGGGGTCGGAGACACGAGCCAGGATTTCTTTTAGCACCAGGTCTCCCTCCCTTAGATTCCTTGGTCTTACTTTTTTGTTGAATGCACGGGCGATTCTTCTCTGATAGCCCTGAACATGGTACATGGCCCCTAATCTTTTCTCGTCCAGCAAGGCGAGCTATTCGTATCTTTCTTGTGTCCATTCTGCTTCGGGAATTTGATTTTCTATCATAACCCGTAAAGACTCGACCTCAACTTCTACTGGCAATACTGCTTCCATCCCATACACCAAAGAATAAGGCGTAGCCCCCGTGGATGTCCTTATGGATGTTCGATACCCCCATAGAGCGTATGGTAACCTTTCTGCCCAATCTTTGTGTGTTTTAGCTGACTTCATAAGAATGTTTTTAACATTTTTGTTGGCCGCTTCTATTGCCCCGTTGGTCTGTGGCCGGTACGGAGACGAGTGGTGGTGCTGGATATGATACTTATCAAGCAGTTCTTGTGTTTCTCCTTCAAAATGTGACCTGTTATCCGAAACGACCTCGTGAGGGACCCCATATCTACAGATTATGTTGGTCTCAATGAATCGGGCCACATGCTTGGCTTTCAGTTCCATATATGCTTCCGCCTCTATCCATTTGGTAAAGTAATCTATGGCCACTAATATGTATTCATGTCCGCCAGTGGCTTTTGGGTGAATCTTGCCAATAATGTCTATTCCCCAGACTGAGAATGGCCAAGGGGAGGTCAATTGATGTAGTTCTACAGGCGGAGTATACTGCATATTGGCATGAATTTGGCATTGATGACATTTCTTTACGTATAACACACAGTCTGTCTCCATAGTTGACCAGAAGTAACCTAATCTGACCAGTTTCTTTGCCAGCATTCTCCCATTCATGTGTGGTCCGCAAACCCCTTCATGAACTTCGGTAACCAACACCTGGGCCGCTTCTTTACTTATACACAGCAGATGGGTTCCGTTAGGCGATCTTTTAAATAATTTCCCTCCGCACAGTACGTATTGGGCCGCCAGCAACCTCAGCGCCCTGCGATCTCTTTTATCTGCCCCTGATGGGTAAGCCCCTTTTTCTAATAAATTTTGGATGTCGAAATACCAGGGGTATCCATCATCTACCTCTTCTTCTGTGGTCAAAATAGCGGTTTCATGGGAGGGATGGGACTTTTGTTGGATTATGAGTGGTTGTAGGGTCATCCCTTCGGGGATATTGATTAGAGAGGCTAAAGTGGCTAAAGCATCAGCAAATTGATTTTGGGACCGGCGTAAAGGGGTGAAGGTGATTTTACGGAATTTTTGGGCTAGGCTTTCTAGGTAGGCCTGGTAAGGCTTCAAGTGTTCCTCCTTGGTTTTCCATATCTTTTGGACTTGGGCTATGATCAATGCGGAGTCTCCATATATCTCTGCTTCCTCTACTCCCAGGGCTAACAGTGCATCCAGTCCTGCTATGCAAGCCTCATATTCTGTGGTGTTATTAGAATTCTTAAAATCCAGCTTTATGGAAAGAGGTATATGGGACCCATTAGGCGATATTAAAATAACTCCGATCCCGTTCCCGTATTGATTCGATGCCCCATCGAAATACATTTTCCAAGTCTTTGAACACTCTATGCATAACAAATCCTCATCCGGGAAATCTTCCCTAAGAGCTTGTCCCATTACCGGGTGTTCTGCACAAAAATCGGCTACTGCCCCTCCTTTGATGGCTTTCTGAGTAACATAGGTCAGCTCAAATTCAGATAGCAAGAACAACCAACGTGACAGCCTGTTGTTAAGCGCAGGTTTCTCGAGGAGATACTTTAATGGGTCCATTCTAGCAACTACCCATACCTCAAAGGTTATTAAGATGTGCCTCAGCTTCTGTACCGCCTAGACTAATGCGAAGCATGATTTCTCCATGGCGGAGTAACGTGCCTCGTAATCATGCAATTTCTTACTTAAGTAATAGATGGCCTATTCATTCCCATGGTCGTCTTGCTGTGCTAACATACTTCCCAAGGCTTCTTCGAAAACAGATAAATATAATAGAACGGGCTTCCCGAGTCGCGGAGGCGCAAGGATTGGAGGATTTAACAGGTACATCTTGACGGCTTCAAACGCTTGCTGACACTGCTCATTCCATTCCTTGGACTCTTTCTTCCTTAGCAACTTAAAAATTGGTTCGCAGGTTAGCGTAAGTCTTGCTATGAACCTACTAATATATTGCAATTTTCCTAAGAAACCCTGTACTTCCTTTTCCGTCTTTGGTGGTGGCATCTCTAGTATTGCTTTAATCTTGACAGGGTCCACTTCTATGCCCCTATGAGTTACCAAGTAGCCCAATAGTTTCCCTGCTGTAACCCCGAAAGTGCACTTCTGAGGGTTTAATCTGAGCTCATACTTTTGAATCCTCTTGAAGAATTTCTCCAAGTTATTCATATGTTCCTCCTTGGTTGCTGATTTGACTATCATGTCATCCACGTATACTTCCACTTCCTTGTGCATCATGTCATGCAGCAATGCGGTCGCCATCCTCTAGTACGTTGCCCCAGCATTCTTCAATCCGAATGGCATGACGGTGTAGCAATACGTGCCCCACCCTGTGGTAAAAGTTGTCTTACTCATGTCCTTTGGCGCCATTTTAATTTGGTTGTATCCCGAGAATCCATCTATGAACGACATCAGGGCGCTTCCTGCAGTGTTGTCTACAAGGACGTCAATATGAGGGAGAGGGAAGTCGTCCTTTGGGCAGGCTTTATTCAGATCTCGATAATCCACGCAAACTCTTACTCGACCATCCTTCTTTGGCATAGGTACGATATTCGCGACTCAGTCGGCTTGGTCTATCGCTCGTATAAACCCTACATTCAGCAGCTTGGTAACCTCCTCCTTAACCTTCATCAGCCATTCTGGTTGCATTCGCCTTAATCGTTGTTTCACGGGTTTGGCTCCTTCCCTCGTTATGATGTGATGCTGTACTATCTTCGGATCTATCCCAGGCATATCATCGTAAGACCAAGCAAATACATCTTGGAACTCACTCAATAGTATTTTGAGATCGGTTTGTTCTTTTATAGACAAAGTGGAGCCAATTTGTACTTCTTTAAGATTTTCAATGGTGCCGAGGTTGATTTTAACAGTTTCACTTTTAATAGGTTCTACACTTCTTTCATAATCTTCATTGATTACTTTATTTAAATCGGGATCTTCGGACATTAATGCAATGTATTCTTCTAAAGACATATCAATATAAGTGAAATCAGAACTCATTTCATTATCAATTGGATAAATTACATCATAATTGGCCTCAGAGGCCTCAATGTCATCAAAAATGGTCATGGGATTAACCATAATCTTATCAGTCTGAGTGGTTATCCTATCACCTACAATGGTCTTCTCCATCTTCTCCCAGGTCCAGGTGCTGGTTCCTCCATTTGCTTCAGTGATTAGCTCCGTTAAATTTTCTGTGATAACTTGATCTGCTAATACTGTGATGCTCAGGTTGTGTTCTGATAGCAGCTGCTCCCAGGCCCCCTACTCTAAATTGTCGGCCCAGTCCACGTCCAGCGCCTTTGCTTCTTCAGCCTTTTCCCATGAAGGTGTTATCTTTAATGTTTCTGCGAAAAAGACTTCCAAACCTGGTAACCTTCTTCCATTGGTCTTGTCTATCCACGGCTCTGGGAAGCCACAAAAAGGGAAATCTTCTCCTTCCTTGACGAAATTGCCGTTAAGGGTGCCTTCGTTCTTCGGGATTCCTGATTTTCCCTCATACCCTATCCCCCTACGATCTTTTTGTGCATGAAAATCAGGCAATTCAGTGACTCCTTGTCCATTCTTTCCCATCCCCATTCCAGGTATGTACCCCATTCGCTTCATGATGTGGGCCACCGTATAACCCACTCCTATCCCGAAATCCGGAGATACCTTTTCTCTATCATCACTCTTTCTTTCGAGCATTTGCACTAACTCGAATCCTCTCCATCCCAAGTCCTCTGCTCCTTCTTTGATACCTAATACTTGACCCGTGATTTCCCCATCCCCATGAATCACCAAGACGCCTCCTTGCCACGGCATTTTGATCTTTTGGTGTACTGTCGACGGGACAGCTTCGAGAAGGTGAAGCCAAGTTCTTCCCAGCAGCATGTTGTAATTGGCTGGAATATCCATCACACAGAATTCCACCATAGATTCCACCGGTCCTAATTTGCAGTTTGCTTTGAAAGTCCCTAGGACGCTCCTCGAGCTATTGTCGTATCCCCTCACAGTTACTGCGGATGGCGTTAGCTCTTCTTTGGGTACACCGAGGCGGTTGGCTGTGCGTAGCGGACATACGTTGAGAGCTGACCCATTGTCTATGAGTACCACCGGGATCTTCAGGTTCTTGCATTCCACTGTGACATACAAGGGTTTTGCATGCTCTACCCCTTCCGTGGGAAGATCTTTTCTTGAGAATGTCAGCACGGTCTTCTCAGCAGCATCTACCCCTATGATCGACAACACTTGCTCAGGCGTGGTGTCGATGGGCACCTCATGCTGAGCTAGTGCATCCAATACCGTCTTCCTATGTTTCTTTGAAGCCACCAATAAACCCCATAAGCTAATGTTGGCCTGTGTCTTCTTCAACTGTTTCAGGACCCGGTCCTCCTCCTCTTCTTTCCCTATTTCTCCCAACTTGTGTCTCAACTCCTCTATGTCAACTTCAGGGTTCACGTCTTTCCCCGGATTGTCACCCTCTAGATGAGGAGGCTTGAAATGCCTGCCTGCGCGAGTAAGGTGCATAGTGTCCTCCTTAACTTGTTCCCAGAACCCTTTCTTAATATCCCCTTCTTCGTCACTGTCATCCCATGGTGAGCACACTGCAATGATGAGCATAGATGGATCCCCGCTTTCGCATCCTCTTTCGATCATATTGGCATATGGCGGTGGTGCGTTATGGTTGGGAATGGGATTTCGATGCACATTGGGTTTCTTATCTTCTCCTGGCGGCGGCAGCTTCCCTGCTTCAATCATGTCTTGTATCACATGTCTCAATCGAGTACAATTGTCGATCTTATGGCCAATGCACTGGTGAAACTCGCAGAACTCATTCTGCCTCCAGTTAGATGGGATTGGGTTTGGAAGTGGTAGAGGTTCCAAGGCCTGCAAGTACCTTCTTCTAGACAGATTAGCAAACGCTTTGGACAAGGGTACTCCCAGATCGTGAAATACTCTGGGCTTTCTTTCTGTCTGCTGAACATTCCCTACTGTTGCTTGCACTGGTCCTCCGATTCTGTTGCCTCCACTTGTTCCACTGTTGCCACTGTTTGCCCCGAACACCCTCTTGGGCCTGTTCTCGATCTGCCCTTTATTTATTGCGTCTTCTATTCGGGTCCCGCATTGGTACAGTTGCTGGAAATCCATAACGGATGAGGTTAGCATTTTGTCGAAATAGACTGGTGTCAGATTTTTCAAGATCATGTTGACTTGATCTATCTCTGCTGGCCTGTTTGTCAGTTTCACTACCTTTGCTCTCCATCGTCCTATGAACTCAGAAAAAGGCTCATCGGGTTTCTGCCTTGTCATTTCTAAATCTCTCAACGTTACATCCAATACTGTATTATAGTTGTACTTATTGGTGAACTCCTCGGTCAACACCTCCCAGGTCCTAGTTATCTTCTCATCGAGCTTGTAATACCATTTTGAAGCATCACCAGATAAGGATAGTGGAAACGCGAAGTGGACTTGCTCCGCGGTTAGGCCCCTCATCCTGGCTATACTCATGTATTGGTGCAAATGCTGCTTAGGGTCGCCGGTCCCATCAAACTTCTCGTAATCCGCAATTTTGAATTTAGGGGGCAGCTGCATCCTGGTTTCGGACAGGGTGCTAGGCATAGAAAACATGTAGTCATCTATCCCTTGAGACTTACGCCAAGCGGCCTTCATCTGCCTTATTTGTTCTCTCATTTCTTGATTTTCTTCCTCCAGCTTATTGAACCTAGGATCCTCCATTTTACCCTTGTCTTTGACATTCTTCTTACTAGCCATGTAATCTGCGAAATCCTCATCATCCCAAGGGTGAGATTCGCCTTCGTGAGTTTTTGGTGCACCACTCCCTTCTCCTTCCTTGTCGACCCCCTTTTCACTTTCGGGTTGATCAGATGACCCTTTACCCCCCATCTCTAAATGCTCCAGCCTCTGGGTTAATCCCGTGGTGAGTTCCTTCATTTCTGCCTTATCCTGTTGCAACATAGCCACAAGATCGGTTAAAGTCGGCTCTACTGCCATTGGTTTCGGTTCCACTTTCCTCAGTCGGTTGGATGTAGGTGATCGGATCCAAGCACAACCTGGCACACTCTTCTGTGATCGACCAATCCTTTACTGCATTTCGCCATATGTAACTTTATCAAGCCCATGTCCTTCATTTGAATAAATAACATTGTTCTATTAAGATTACCCAATTATTGCTCACCATACCTTGGGCTTTGTCATGTTTACTATGTCTTCCAAATGCCCAAGGTATAGTAAGTGGACACAAAGCCTGTTATTTCACAACTTAAGCCCAATACAGAAATATCTCTCACCTCTCAACAAGTTGGGCCCGAACCTGACATTCATTCCTTTTTTTTTTTTTTTTTTTTTTTTGGTCAGGCCCAATTACAAATAATTCTCCACTCTTTCGGGCTTAAGTTCGGATATAACTTGCTTTGGACTTGATTCTTAGCTGGATTTTGGATTTGATTGCCAACAGGGTTATCCTAGTGCTAAACCCACATAGTCTATTAATTATCTCAAGTCGGCCCAATATGCACACACCTCACTCTCTTTTGAATCATGGACCCATAAGTCCAAGTCTAATAACAATATCACACAGCTTCCCTCAATTGGGCTCAACTTGAGATAGCTAATAGATAATGGGGGCCTCGTCCCAAGCCCGCGATGAATTCCTAATATGAATGCAACATGACATGGCATACATTCAAGCAAGGATATGCAAAGGTTGGTGGGGTAACTAGTGGTGTTGGTCAATGGGGTACTTCTCCTTCAAGGGTCACCCAAGCTAGGGCACTCAAAGAGTGGCTCGTTAACGTACTCACTAGCTTATTACAGGCTAGTGGCACAGGCTGTGGGTTGATGATGACAACTTCCAGTAACCATAGGCCCGAATGGGACCCGGTACCTTTCATCAGACTGTCATCGAGGGTAATGGGTGGTAGTGTGCGTGTGTGCAAATTTTGGTCTTTTCCAATTAAACAATTTAAATTAAGTAAAGCCATAAATCACTAACCGGAATCTAGCTCTCTATCCCCAGTGGAGTCGCCACTGTGAGCGCCACGCCCTAATACCACATAGCTCGAGAATACGTATTAGCCTCAAAGGACTAACACGGAGAGGAGTCGCCACCCAATAATGGGAACGAGTGAACCCTAGCAGGGTCTAGCTCGTCATAACCAGAGATTCGGGTTCGGAGCTAGGGTACGCAGCTGGGAAGGTGTTAGGCACCCAGCCACGCTCGGTTGAAACCGGCCCCTACACATGATTAATGGCTTTAATTAATTTAATGTCTAATCAGAATTGACCCTATTCATTCAATCATAGCAGCACGCAAATCATGATGATATGATACCGATAAAGGCACGAAATAAACATAAAGAAAACAAAATACGAATTAACTAACTATCAGGTAAACTAAAATAAAGAAATAAACTATCTGTCAATGCCTTATGTGCGTACGCAGTATTAGTTACTGCGTACGCATACAATATATTGCGTACGCAATACAATAACTGCGTACGCACCCATTGGCAATTTATGTCATCTCGCAAAAACTCACTGTATACTGTCAGAAATCATATATGTGCGTTTTTGCATATTAAAGTTTTATGGTAACACCGGAGATTTTTGTACTAGCAAATCATCATATAATTAAGCCCTAGTCTATTGCATGATGCTTATGCAGAAATATATATGAAGTCCTAGATTCTCTTATGGAAAGAGTCCACTATGTGATGACATGCAATCAATATCATGCAGTTAACGTGGCATTTATGGCGACACATTACTTTATTGAATATGAATTTTCATGCTTAGTAAGTAAATTATGCATGCAGGATACAGATATTACCCTCAGGGTTCTCCACTCTGATTCCTTTAAGGACTACTCCTTCTTGAACCTCCAGAATTGCAGCCTCCTATACTCTCTTTCTGTTCCTATAGCTTTCCTTCTCTCTCTGATTTCAGTCCACCCTCTTTTTCCTCCCTCCAAAAGTCCCCTTCTTTAGGTGTCTAGTGGGTTATATATAGGCATAGGAAGTAGGATTAGGAGTCTCTGCTGTTTTTCCCCGAAATCTAGGTCTCCTAAGCATGTTGTAACACGTTCCCTGAAAAGAGTTCTGATCTGGAGGGCAAGTGGCCCGAAAAGAAAGGTTCTGGAAGCATAAGCTGCGTACGCACCATAATCCCTGTGTACGCACCTATATTAATGTGTACGCATTCATGTCCGTGAATTCACCATATTTCTTAGCTGCAATTCTTTTGGCTCATGTAGGCGAATTCCAAGGTTTGTCAAAGTATATGAACTAACCTCATCATAGGGCGTTTCCAATCCGACTCATCGGGTGCAAAATGGGGTGTCTACACCGGCCTGAAAAAACCAAGCTCAAAGCTTCCACCGGCTGAAACTATGGTTTCACTGTCTCTCATGGATTGAGACATAGTTATAGTGTCTGTTGCAGTGGACAACATTAACAAGTATAACAAAGAGGAGCAGAACACAAGAATGGTGTAGACTTCCATTGATCTCCTCATGATTCTTTGGTGCACTCAGTAAGCAGTTGTCTGTAAGACATGGAAAATTTAAAGATAGAAGACAAAATTAGTCCCCATCAGTTCCCCAAGTAAACCGCTATCTTCAACAGTCAACAAATATGTCAATTGAGGGACCAAAGAGCAGTGGAATTAATTGAATGAGGCTATCATGCATGCTCACCATTCAGGGACCAAAGGCTCAAATTGTGTTACGTAATGGTCTGGTTTGCATTATAATATTATATATATGTACTTGATAATAAATTTTTGTACTTGATCCAAGCCCGCACAACAAGTGAAAAGTGGAAAAATCTCCTTTTTCATAGTTGTGTTAAGTGCACTTTCAGTATTGTTTCAGTGTTTGTTCCGTAATGATACGAAAATTGACTTAAAAGAGAGGATATATTAAACCCCCCCCCCCCTCCCGGGGTCAAAAATAAAAATAAAAATAAAAAACGGAACAAACAAAGCCTAAAAGACTAAATACCTAATATGTCCCCAAAGTAAAACTTTCTTTCGAATAAAAGTTAACGGAAATTTCCATTTATATGCCAAATTTGTCAATTGAGGGAGGACTAAAGGGTTTAGAATTGAATGAGCTAGTATGATCTATCAATCGTTTCCTTTTGAATTAGGGCTATGAAAGAATTGAAAGATTGGACCAGGAACCAATACTAGTCAATGTCACCTTAATCAATTCGTTGCCGTGGCTTTATTGATTTCTTAATTTTTTTTAAAAAAAAAAAAAAAAAATGAGAGCCAAGGTCGTGCCAGCGCTGAGGTGGGGACGTTAGTATCCCACATCGGTTGCAGACGATGTCTTAGATAGGCTTATAAGATAGTGTTGGACACTCTTCACGCCTTTTTGACATAGGGTTTATAAGGATAAATCCGTGAGGCTGGCTTGTGTGTTGGATCAGAGCGGACAATACCTCGGAATGAGGGATTGGGCCGCATGTCTAATAGATCTAATTATTTATAATTGTTTATAATTTTGTATTCATACCACTAGTTCGACCCAAAGGTCCGTCCTAGAAGTGCAATTTCAGTATTGTTGAATTTTGGTTTGGAACTTTTGATTTGCAGGACTACGCTGAGTTGAGCTCAGTCCAAAATAAATAAACCAAGGTCACACGCAGACCAAGCCCAAGCCCAAACTCAACCAAGCATTTTTCCTTTTCATTTTCAGATAGGGTGATCATCTATATCTATATATATATATATATATATATATAGATCTTAGACATCTACCATATTTTATGGGGACTTGACAGTGGCTGAGTGGCACCATGACAAACTCGAGGGAACTCGATGGTAGTGGACTAGAGTTGAGTCAAACGCAAACTTACTTGGCCCTTGCAAAAATGGGAACAGTAGGTGTATCCCACTTGATTAACCCAGACAAAAAAGGTAAATAGCATTGAAGAGCATCAATGGTTATGGTTTTTATTCATTATTTTTTTTTAATTTTTTTTTTCTGAGAATTAAAGGTTCAAAGACATACAAAACATCAATATGATATGCTTTCATCGAGCCTCTAATACTGTAATGGTGACTCCATTGGCTGAACATGGTTTATGCTTACAAGATGAAGAATCAGCTTCAACTATATTCATTTCGTTGAAGAAACCAGGTTGTTTAGGCTGAGGCAATGCACCCTTACTACCCAGCATTAGAATCACCGATGACATGCTTGGTCTATCTTCCGGAAATCGTTGCACACATAATAGACCAACATGGATTACACGCAACACTTCAAGCAGACTGCTAGAGTCCCTTAACGATGCATCGATTATTTCCAAAGGCCTACTTTCTATATAGAGCCTCCATGCCTAAACAATTTGAAATCATATTATCAATAATGGTTTTAGCATAAAGAAATAAGGGAAAAAAATACTCAAAACACTTACATGCCCAGTAAGGTTAAGGTGATCATTTGAATGATCAAAACCATTGTTTCTCTTTCCACTCACTATCTCTAGCAACAAAACACCAAAGCTAAATACATCGGATTTTACTGAGTAGAGCCCACGAATTGCATACTCGGGGGACATATAACCACTGCATGAAATCGTTTAACAAAGAAATACGTTAACAATCAATAAAACCAGACTAACACCAACATTATTGCATGATATACTTACTATGTTCCAACTACTTTATTTGTATTAGCCTCTGTTTCATTTCCACCAAAACTTCTAGACAAGCCAAAGTCAGATATTTTTGGGTTCATCTCCTTATCTAGTAAAATATTGCCTGCTTTGAGATCTCTATGGATTATCCTCAGTCTCGAATCTCGATGAAGGTAAAGGAGCCCTTGAGCAATTCCATTGATGATGTGGAAGCGCTTAGCCCAATCTAAAAGAATGCTTTTTGTGTGATCTGCCCAATTTATCCACCCAATTAATTCCATTCACTAGATATTTAAATTCGCGCATGAATATAAATATATGTAAAATAATTCCATGACTCCAAAATTAATATCAGTAATAGAAATAATTCAGGTGGCAACATATGTAATACTGAAATTGAAGCCCTCCGCGGGAGACACCCGTTAAACTGGACGACAATAGGTAATGGGGTAACCCTTTCCCTTGATTCATTTGTCACTGCTCGAACTTGTTACCTTAAATTTAGCCTAAGGTCTTTGGTGAAATTATCATTCTCATAAAGTAATAAGGTTTCACAGCTTCCAGGATGAAAAACGCACGACTGTGTGTTTATACTAAATATAAAAGGTTGAGAAAGAGAGAGAGAGAGAGAGAGAGAGAGTCATACTGAAAATAAAGAAGTCCCAGAGAGAGAGTCATACCGAAAATAAAGAAGTCCAAACTTTTATTTCATGCACTGAAAATAAAGAAGTCCCAGAGAGAGAGTCATACCGAAAATAAAGAAGTCCAAACTTTTATTAGGCATGAATTCATAGATCAACATCATTTCCTCTACTTGAATGCAACACCCTAAAAGTTTCACTAGATTTCGGTGCTGAAGTTTGGTGATGTGTCTGACTTCATTTTTGAACTCGTCGAGTCCTTGTGTAGAATTCTTTGAAAGCTTTTTTACAGCTATTTCTTTTCCGTCTTCCAACACACCCTAAAAATTATCACTCCATGTTATGCCCAAAAATTATGTTTCTTGTACATAGCATAAAATTAAAATTTTGGTTGAAAGTTGCATGCTGGTGTTTAATGTCGCACACTCAAATTCAAATAGCTACAAATACATCTCCAAAAGGGTCAATGACTTTCATAGAAAGGATAAGAAAATTACATCTTTACTTTTTCTACCTAAGTAGTGTTAAATTAATATTTCCAAACATTTACATTGATGAGTTTTCAGTCATTTTTTAAAATGTTGAATAGCAAAGTAGTGATGGAAAAGTACTAGTACAAAGACTGACTCGGTAACACTGAAACAAAGAATGACGGTTAATCAAAGTGCATGTTTACCTTGTAGACAGGTCCAAAACCACCTTGTCCAAGTTTATTGTTAATTGAGAAGTTATTGGTGGCCTTGGCTACTGTAGTTAAGTCAAATAATGGTAACTCTTGATCTTCGGTGGTGTAATCGTTTAATAGGTGTCCTTTTTTTCCTGCAACATAGGGAATTGAGATGACATATATAAATAATGTATAGAATACATTTGCTATAGAATATTGATTATTGAAGGAAGTCTAACTCGTGCATGGAAGTTATTGGAAACTTCCACAAGTTAATTGGGTCCTTTCATGGATTCCCAAATGGTTTACCTTGCTAACTTTTTCTTTTTTACAAAATCTAGAAGGGCTTCAAATATCATAGAGGTTTTTTTTTTTTTTTTTAATCAGTAAAAAGGTATTTTATTAATGAAAGCATAACACCCCCAAAAACACCAGGGCATTACCCCAATGCACGCTAAAAGAACACGAACTAGTTAGGTTAATTGGCACCCTAGACAACCCTAAATCATGTGCTATAAGCTCTATATATTATTAAAATGAAAATAAAGAGAACAATACAATATATGGAGAGCAAAACTAAAAGAACTAAATCTGGTCTCGATATTTTACCTTGCTTACTTAGCTGCTTCTTCTTCCAAACATACAGACCCAGAACTAGGAGAAGAAGCATTCCGGTTACTAAAACTGTGCTGACTATGATCCTTACTAGTTTCTTCATATTGGAGCCAACTTGAGGGGGGAAAAAAATGGAATTAGACAATAGAAAAAGCAGGAATTCCTGCCATTTGTAGTGTACTTGCATGAAAGGAAAATTTTTATTTTTAATGCAGTTACATGAAAGGAAAGCCTTCTAATTTTATTTTATTTTATATATCTATCTATACTATCATATAAAATAGAGTATGCCACGTGGAAAACTCAGAACATGCATGTAGCACATCCTTTAAGTCATTAGACTAATTTAACTCAGTAATCTAGGAAAGAGAAAAAAAATGATATCAAATAAATAATTATAGCAATTTGACTCTATAATCTTAATGGGAAAAAAATAATTAATGAAAGAAATTAACCAATAAACTTTCATACATTTTTTCACTCATTCATTATGGTAAATCCCAAAAATCCTTAGATGTAATTTGGCTAGCATGCTTAATTTTTTGTAACTAATATATTATTATTGGTTATAATCACAAAAATATTACTCCGATCCCTCCCTCTCGCTTTGTTTTATAATAATTTCCATTTTGGGAAGTCTCAAAATGTTTGTTACTCAAGAAAAAAGATTATTTTACTTTCCTAGTGTGCCATTTTCTATATTTAAAATTACAATTACTCCAATCATAACACAAAATAAAGTAAGAGGGTAAAATTGGAAATTTAAAATAATTAAGTTACATGATAATGCATTAAATAACTCACCTTAATATGCGTGCTTAATCAAAGTGGTTCAAACAATTTGGAACAGAGGGAGTATATATTAATCCACGCATCATGCGGATTACCACTCATATATATATATATATATATATATATATATATATATATAAAGAAAGGAGAGGCTATTATCCGATGTTGGTCTCATTAAAGTGGGGGTGAACAAGATATGGTCTTAACCTTTGTTTGTTTTTTCTCCTCCTTTTATTTTTATTTTTAGTGGTTCAAACAATTTGGGATAAAGGGAGTATATATTAATCCGAGCATCATGCGGGTTATATTACCACTCATATATATATAGATATATATATATATATATATATATATATATATAGATTGTATTGTATATATATATATATATAAAGGAGAGGCTATTATCTGATGTTGGTGTTGGTCCCATTAAAGTGGGGGTGAACAAGATATGGTCTTAACCTTTTTCCTTTTTTTTTTTTTTTATACAGAAACTATATATATATATATATATATACAAAGTGGCTAACAAACAGCTCATGGCTACACCTTTGCACTTGGTAGTTTGAGACTTTTACCATAGTAGTAGCTATAGCTTACAACAAATTTTTATATTAAAAAGAATTTAGAAATTGGGATAAGAATTTGCGTGAGAAGCAAATCAGTAGAACATTGACTGGAAGTACAAACTAAACTTTTCCTGGAAAGACACATTCTAGCAGTCCATAAAGTTTACTGCTTTGCAAAAGAAAATATGGGGAAAATGCAAACAGAACTGCCTAGCTAAGAGTCACAAAAGTCACGCTCCTATTAAGAAAGATGAAGTTCTTATGATGGGCCATGAAAATATGGATGCCTTGGACTCCAAAGAAGATCAACCAATCTCAAAATTGAAATCCAATCAACGCTTCTCCATCTACAATATTAAACTTTGATTTCTGAGAAGTGAGAACCTATGGATCATGTTCATGTGGACATCTTAGGATGGGAGAGTATTCTGATTTAAAGTGGGAAAATTTCAAGATATTCCTAAATATTCAAAAGAACAGTCCTATTTAACACATATTATTGACCCAAAATAAAATCTTGTAAGAGGGTACCCTTAGAAATTAAAAACATACACATTTGATTTAAAACAGTTAGCTTTTTTGCAACATACAATACTGTGTCACATTATATGTGATTTTATTATGGGTCAATGCACCCACTAGATATAAATATATACATATGGGGTTTTAACTTTTAACTTGAAAATTTAGTAGTTGATCCAAGCCCAATCCATAGAATCTAAGGGGTGAACATGGGCTAGACTTGACATGGGCCAATATTTTACTTGATCCAAGCCCGCACAACGAAGGAAGACTGGAAAAGTCGCCTTTAAAGAGGCTGGGATATCATAGTTGTGTTGGCAGTCGAAACTTTTATGTTGAAAAATCAACGTCCACATTTTATTTTAATTTTTTTGTGCTGAGAACTCAACAATTACAAGGTAATAATGATTTGCTCACCTATTTTCTCATAGTTTTAGGCAGTCAAGAAGAAAATATTTTTTTCACACTTGATCAAAAAGTTTAATTTCATAAAATTAAACCATGCAAGACCATTGAATTTATATATATATTATATATATATATAGATATGTATAGATATGTATTTTTGGCTAATATTGTATCAAAATTTAAATGAAGTTACAAATTGAGCTATGAATTTGCTTGGGATTGTGGGAAGCAAACCAGTAGAAGATTGACTGGAAATACAAAATAAACTTTTTTTTCCTGGAAAGCTACATTCTTGCAACCCATACAGTTTGTTGTTTTGCAATAGAAAATACAGGAAAACTACAACCATAACTGCCTTACAGTCACAGAAGTCATGCTCCTATTATAGAAGATGAGGTCGTTATGATGGGCCATGAAAATATGAAAGGTTTGGACTTCCAATTATAAGGCCAGTCATTGGGTCTAATGGCATGTCTCACCCAAAAAATAAAAAATAAAAAAATCTCAACGAAGGTGTGAGGTTTGCAGAGGTTTAAGTTTCGACTCCATGTGAATGCGTGTGTGAGTGTGTTCTCAAAGTCAAAATTGAAATCCAATGCATCCTCCATCTACAATGTTGAACTCTGATTTCTGAGAAACTATCATGTGGGCATCTTAGGAAGGTGGAGAATTCTAATTTAATGTGGAAAATTTTTCTAGATATCCCGAATATTCAAAACTATTCTCGCAAATGTTTCATCAATGAAGCGAAATTAATATCTAGTATGTCTAAGGAGATAAATTCATACCTAATTCAGAGGAAGCCATCCTTATGTAGATATCTTGCCCATTCTCTGTGGACACTCTAATGTCAAGTAGGTCACCAAACCAAATCAAGCATCCACTTCCTCCTTTGCTTATATCCAAACTTGTGTACGCCATACAAGAGCAATTATTTAAGCACACCAACTTGCATTCCTCAAGGGTCATACTCTCCTTAAACCAAGAAGACCGTGTGTCTGGCAATTTAACACTAGAATACTTTATAAACCCATCTCCGTTTTGGCAATCCAATTGCATCTTTCGAACACACTTATTCGACCCATCAGCTACATTTTTTGGCACAAATCCTTTCAAACATTCACATTCTGGGTAGTCTACGCTGTTACAGCTACCATATGCACCACAAATAGCATAACTATCACAGTCATCTATTGGTGCAGTTCGATAGAGGTTCCAAGCTTGGGTTCGATCAATCCAATTGAAGCGCTGGATAATGCCATTCTGATTTAACACCACCCTCGTAACAAGTGAGCTGTTAAAAGGCTCACTAGTATAATACATCTCCTTCTGATTAGATACAAAATTAAACCTATATATCGGATTTGGACTTCGATTACGAAAACCATATGTAGTAAAAGTAAGACTGTTCCACGGTCCAGAGATGAATTGCACAGCCGAACCCTTTTTTATCATTAGTTGCGGATATCCATAGGGATCAAGCCGATAAGTAAAATCACCTGGAGAAGGATTATCAGTGCTTTTCCATGATGATAGATACCATTCCAGTCCGGTAATCATGTTTATTCCAAGTTTCATGCCTGGTAGAATCGTATCCCCGGGGTAGTCAAAACTTTGCCACAGCAAGTTTTCTGGCTTATCATCGTTTCCATCTCTAAGAACAAAATTCCCAGAATCCAAAAGCTTTGCGACTGGATTCTGCACCGATCTGGAAGAATTGGAAGACCAAATGATGCTCTCTGTACCATTGAGATGTAAGAGAATTCCCTGCTTGGTGACCTTCAATATACCTGATGTATCGGCAAGGGGGGTTTCTCTGTTGGCAACCCATACTACCGTCCCTGTAGATATCTTCTTATACCAGATTCCCAAGTATCGTTTCACCGAATCGGGGCTGAAAAATCCAAGCTCAAAGCTTCCACCAGCTGAAACTACGGTCTCACCGTCCCTAAGAGATTGAGACATGGTTATGGTGTCAGTGGCAATGGACAGAATTAAGAAGGATGACAAAGAGGAGCACAATAGAAGTATGGTATAGACTCCCATCGATGTCTTCATGATTCTTCGCGCACTAGTAAACCTTTATCTTCAAAAGATGCTATAGACTTCAAAAATCAAAGACTAAACACTAAAGTCCTCGATCATCAGTTCCCTAAGTAGGCACTAGTAAACCGTGATCGTTCGAGATAACCTAAGATTTCCGGCAATTGACAAATAGGAAACCGTTTTTGTCACTGTCGCCATAAAGTAGCGGCTATTAACATTGCCGTGGGCTTATTGACATCTTCAAAAATAAATAAATAAAATATGTGGGCAGGTCACGTGGAAGAGTGCTAGCAAGGTAACCTGACATGTATATGTGATAAACATGTGGGCAGGTCATGTCATTGTCGCCACTAGCTCGACCCCAGAGGTTCGTCCCGGGAGTGCAGTTTCAGTATTTTTGAATTTTGGTTTGGAACTTTTGATTTGCAGTGCTATGCTGAGTTGAGCTCCGTCCAAACTACAAAGTAAATAAACCAAGGTCACGCGCAGAACAAGCCCAAGCTCAATCCAAGCATTTTCTTTTCATTTTAACTTCAGATAATTAAGGTGATCACACACGATGTTACATATATATCTATATATATATATATACACACACATTGAGGGAACTCGATGATAGTGGCCGGACTAGAGTTGAGTCAACCGCAAATACTTAGCCCTTGCAAAAATGGGAACTATGTATCCCATTTAATTAATCCATACAAAAAATGGTAAATAGCATTGAAAAGCATCAATGGATATGGTATTTATTTATTATTTTCTATTTTTTCTTAGAATCAAAGGTTCAAATTAAAGACAAACAAAACATAATATGAGTTGCTTTCATCGAGCCTCTAACACTGTAATTGTGACTTCATTGGCTGAACATGGTTCATGCTTATAAGATGAAGAATTAGCACCAGCTATGTTCATTTGATTGAAAAAACCAAGTTGTTTGGGTTGAGGCAATGCATTCTCACTACCCAGCATCAGAACCACTGATGCATCATGCTGGGCCTATCTTTTGGAAGTTGTTGCACACATAATAGACCAACATGGATTACACGCAACATTTTAGATGGATTGCTAGTCCCCTATCGATGCATCGATTAATTCCAAAGGCCGACCTTCTATATAGAGCCTCCACGCCTAAAGAATTTGAAACCATATTATCAATAACGGTTTTAGCATAAAGAAATAAGGAAATATTACTTAGCTTAAAACATTTACATGCCCAATAAGGTTTAGGTGATCATCTGGATGATCAAAACCTCTATTTCTCTTCCCACTCACAATCTCGAGCAACAAAACACCAAAGCTAAAGACATTAGATTTTACCGAATAAAGCCCATGAATTGCATACTTGGGGGACATATAACTGCTACATGAAACCATTAAACAAAGAAATACATTAACAACCATTGACATTCGATGACTAACATCAACATTCTTGATATACTTACTATGTTCCAATCACTTTTTTTGTGTTAGCCCCAGTTTCATTCCCACCAATACTTCTAGCCAAGCCAAAATCTGATATCTTTGGGTTCATCTCATTATTTAGTAAAATATTATCTGCTTTGAGATCTCTGTGGATTATCCTTAGTCTGGAGTCTCGAGGAAGATAAAGGAGTCCCAGAGCAATTCCATTGATGATTTGGAAGTGTGTAGGCCAATCTAGTAGAGTGCTTCATGTGTTATCTATTCAATTTTTCCAATTGCAATTTAAAATTCTTGAATATGGATGGAAAATTAGTCCATGAGTCCATTTGATTAATAGAATCTTAAAATAGAATTCATGTGGCAGTATGTGTAACAATGAAATCAAAGCCATCTAGTGGTGACACCCATTAAACTAGACAAAAATAAGCAATGGCTAGTACAATTACATCTCTTGAGGGTTAAAATGGTCAAAGAACGACATGCTCTGATACCATGTTAAGTTTCCAACCTACAACCCTAGAGTAATGCTTTGACCGAAGATGGCACAATAAATTTATGGTAACTAGATCTTAATGAAATTTTTGGGTAAAAAAAGCAACTAGAGGGTTAAAATAAAATTTTTTGAGGAGTTAAATAAAAATTGGTAGGGTCAAATTTTTAAATATAATTTAGTTCAAGAAAAAAAAAAACAAAAAAACAAAAAACGAAAGGTCAAGGGGTCAATTGGCCCCCCTTGACTCCCTCCATCTGCCCTTGCTTACAAGCTTAGACTTGTAGTTTGGAAACTTAACATCACTCTCATAAAGTGAAGGTATTGGAGCCTGTTCAATGCAAAACACAACATTATGTGTTTAAACTAGCTAAACTAAACATGCAATGGTTATGAGAGAAAGTCATACCAAAAAGAAATAAGTCCAAACTTTTGTTGGGCATGAATTCATAGATCAACATTGTTTCATCGACATGAATGCAGCACCCTAGAAGCTTCACTAAATTTTGATGCTGGAGTTTTGCAATGTGTATGACTTCATTTTTGAACCCGTTGACTCCTTGTCTAGAATCCTTTGAGAGCCTCTTCATAGCTATTTCTTGTCCATCTTCCAATACACCCTAAAAATTATGACTCCAAGTTATACCCCAAGATTATGTTTAAGCCCCAAAATTTGGTTAAAGTTGCGCACATACAATGACTGTAAAATGTCACAAACCAATCGCTACAATTACATCTGCAAAAGGATCCTTGTCTCTCATAAAGAGAGAGGGGGAAAAAAAAAACCATTGATTTTTTGCTAGTTAGGTACTGGCAAAAGGAAAAAAAAAAACATCCCTAATTACTAATACAAATATTTGGTATCGATGTTAGTGCCCAAAGTTGGCTAGCCTGCTACCATGAAAACTTGGTTGCAGGCTTCCAAACATTTTCTTTTTTCTTTTTTTCCAAAAAATAGGGGAGCACACACATCCACGCAAAGTTGAAACCAAACTTTCAGCAAACCCCACACCCTTATTGGGATGGGGCATACCATTAGACCCAAGGGCCAAAGGGCCAATGGTAACATGCGACCAAACATTGAATGACATTTAATCAAAGCATTTACCTTGTAGATAGGTCCAAAACAGCCCTCTCCAAGCTTATTGTTAATTGAGAAGTTATTTGTGACATTGACTACTACAGCCAAATCAAATAATGGTAACTCTAATTCTTCAGTGGTGCAAACTTTTTCTAAATTATGTCCCGTCTTCCCTGCAACATAAAGAATAGAGATAATCTAAAGAAACATGGAATACATTTGCCTTAGATTACTAAGAAGGATGTGTAAACAAAATTCTTTTCTGAAAAAGGTTTGAAGATAAGAGGAAGCCCTGATACACTTGCCATGCCTTGAGTTAGCTATCTTCTGTGACCTTTTTGGTGGATTGCACCACCAAACTTAATTTAGCTATATGCGCGATTAAAATTGAATGATGCAAGATTGGTCCACCAAACTTCAGAAAATGAGTGGCTGTTCTTGTGCTGGGTATGCAATTGTGAACCACGGGTTTCGATCGGGGGGAGGGAAACCCTTCTTTTAAAAAAGACTTGTAGAAATTTAAATGAATAAAAATCTGGTTTTTAAAAGGTTCACAAAAACATAACAAACAAGGAGTTGCCACCTTATTTTTAAGAAAAAAAGGAAAACCATGAAAATAGTTTTAAAAGGAAACCTTTTGAAAACCAAACACATGACTCCGATCAAGGAAAAGCAGGTCTTAACAAAATAAGAGAGGATTCGGAGCCTAAGTTACGATGTGGGAAGGTTCTAGGAAACATCCTATAGGCACCCACATCGCCCCAAAATGGGTCTCTGAATTTATATTGGCTATTTCAATCACGTCCTAATTAGTCACCATACATATGTAAAGAATTATCTATAAACTATCCACATTCCACTACTACAAAAACGTTGATAGATGACTATATTTAACAGTCATCTTTTAGCAAAACAGTCATCTTTGTTTTTAGAAAAAACAGTCATCTCTTCAGGCGTCATCTTTTATCATCAAATAAGATGACCGTTTTTTACTATCATCTTTGAGAGTAATAGATGATCGTTTCTTAAAAACAATCATGTTTGAATCAAAGAAAGAAAATCCTTTATTCATTAACATGGTCATCTTTTGTGCTATAGATGACTGTTAAAAACGGTCATATATTCAACAAAACATGACTGCTTTTATCTTAAAAACAGCCATATATTACTATATAAGATGACTGCTTTTCACAGTCATCTTATGTTCTTAAAAACAGTCATATATTACTATATAAGATGACTGCTTTTCATAGTCATCTTATGTTCTTAAAAACAGTCATATATTACTATATAAGATGACTGTGTGACTATATAAGATGACTATGAAACACAGTCATCTTATGTTCTTAAAAATAGTCATGTATTACTATATAAGATGACTGTGTGACTGTATAAGATGACTGTTTTTCACAGTCATCTTATGCTCTTAAAACCAGTCATCTTATGTATTAAAAGATGACTATAGAAAACAGTCATCTTATCTATGGCACCTGTGAGCGCCGTGTCCTTTCACCACGCCGGCTCGGGGGTACGCCACTAACCACGGATGATTAGGGCGGAGAGGGAGTCGCCACCCGATTTTGGCCTCGGGAACCGATTGACCCCTAGTAAGGGCCCAACTCGTCATTACCAAAAGAATCAAGGTTCGGAGCTAAGGTACGCGGATGGGAAGGTGTTAGGCACCCATCTACGCCCGGTTAAAATCCGGCCCCCACACATATTTATTGGCTTTAATTAGAAAGGACTCAATTGAATTTGACCGCTATTCAAGCACTTATGCAATTGAAATCAATAATGGCACACAATGATGAAAGAGATAAGAAATCAAAATAAAACAGTATAAATAAATATATACACAGAAAACAGGAGCATTTGATAGAGCCGAATCATACTTACACAATCTGCAAAACGAGGATTAATTTGTCCAAAATAGGTCATGCACGTACGAGCATCTGGGAAGCACGTACGTGCATATACGAAGCACGTACGTGCATGCCTTATGCAAAACGTATGCAGTCGATATAAAAATACGAATCGAAGCTTATTATGCAACTATCATGCTTGTGTGACCCTATGAATGATCAGGACGTGTACAGAAACCATCTAAGCATGCTTTTAAAGCAATAATAGCATCCTAGATCTAAATATTGAGAGATAATATATGCAGAAAATGCCGGAGTTAACAGATAGATCTTATGCAGCCCTACGCATTTGAAATGGATGAGAAATTCGTTTCAAACCTTAAATGCACAAATAAATTAGTGCCGGATTAGATCTGAACATGTCCTAATTATGAGTATTAAATGACATGATATATATA
Source organism: Liquidambar formosana (assembly GCA_039720395.1). Lineage (NCBI taxonomy): Eukaryota > Viridiplantae > Streptophyta > Magnoliopsida > Saxifragales > Altingiaceae > Liquidambar > Liquidambar formosana. The sequence continues at coordinate 9,720,002 of CM077834.1, read as the reverse complement.
TCAGAAGCAATATCATAAATGATCATGCTAGAACGAAATTAAGGATTGAGAATGGTTACCCTCAGGTTTGGGCGGCTGCCATCACTCCACGAGTTCTTCCTTCTGGACCTATCGTAGTCATAGCTCTGGATTTAGGGTTTTTGGGGGGTGGTGGCTGAGGAAGATTGGGTAAACTAAGGGAAAGTGAGATGGAGGCTTAGGCAAATTCGGTTCCCTTTCAAGGTTGAAAAGTAGGGTATTTATAGGTGAGTTTTAGGGTTTAATCGCAAGGTATCTAGGGTTTCTAGCCGCCACAAGGTAGCTGGCATCGAGCTTGGTCCCTATAAGGTAAAGGAGAAAATATGGGAAATGCTGATTTTTGCAGATTTTGGGTGATGCACGTACGAGCATGGGAGATGCACGTACGTGCATGAAGGATGCACGTATGATCATGGGCTATGGTGATCGCTTTTGGGTGATGCACGTACGAGCATGGGAGATGCACGTACATGCATGAAGTATGCACGTATGATCATGGGCTATGGTTTTGTGCTGATTTTGAGCTGTGATCGTGTTGGTCCTTCGGGATTCACTCGTATAGTTCTATTCGACACCACCCTTCATCATTGGGCTTAAAGGTGGTCCAAAATGTCAGGAGGTACAAAATGGGGTGTCAACAGTTTGCCCCTTCTTCCGGTTTCATTCACGAAGTGATTGGAATCAGAAGACCAGAAGACAAACCATTTTGAACCGACTGACTTTCCAGAGCCAAGAGTGAACATGCAATGAATGCAAATGCATGAATGAGTGAGAATGCATGAACGTGGTCGGATTAGGTTTTGCCTAACTTCCTACGTACTCTTTCTAGAGATCAGACCTACCGTAGTTCATGTGTAAAAATGGGTCCTCCTCCAAGGCAAATGGAGGGTTTCGAAAAGTAACATGGGAGGGGATACCCTAGGAAAGAACACACTCGGGGTGTTCTCCTAAACAGCACCGGAGTATGGGATACCTAAACAACATCGGAGGAGGGGATACCTTAGGGAGAACACGCATGGGGTGTTTCCTTAAACAGCATCGGAATAGGAGATACCTTAGGGAGAACACGCTCGGGGTGTTTCCCTGAACAGCATCAGAGTAGGGGATACCTTAGGGAGAACACACATCGGAGTAGGGGATACCTTAGGGAGAACACACTCGGGGTGTTTCCCTAAACAGCATCGGAGTAGGGGATACCTTAGGGAGAACACGCTCGGGGTGTTTCCCTAAACAGCATTGGAGGAGGGGATACCTTAGGGAGAACATGCTCGGGGTGTTTCCCTAAATAGCATCGGAGTAGGAGATACCTTAGGGAGAACACGCTCGGGGTGTTTCCCTAAACAACATCGGAGTAGGAGATACCTTAGGGAGAACACGCTCAGGGTGTTTCCCTAAACAGCATCAGAGTAGGTACCTTAGGGAGAACACGCTCTGGGTGTTTCCCTAAACAGCATCGAAGGAGGGGATACCTTAGGGAGAACACGCTCGGGGTGTTTCCCTAAACAGCGTCGGAGTAGGAGATACCATAGGGAGAACACGCTCGGGGTGTTTCCTTAAACAGCATTGGAGTAGGGGATACCTTAGGGAGAACACGCTCGGGGTGTTTCCCTAAACAGCATCGGATGAGGGGATACCTTAGGAAGAACACGCTCGGGGTGTTTCCCTAAACAACATCGGAGTAGGAGATACCTTAGGGAGAACACGCTCAGGGTGTTTCCCTAAACAGCATCAGAGTAGGTACCTTAGGGAGAACACGCTCTGGGTGTTTCCCTAAACAGCATCGGAGGAGGGGATACCTTAGGGAGAACACGCTCGGGGTGTTTCCCTAAACAGCATCGGAGTAGGAGATACCATAGGGAGAACACGCTCGGGGTGTTTCCTTAAACAGCATCGGAGTAGGGGATACCTTAGGGAGAACACGCTCGGGGTGTTTCCCTAAACAGCATCGGATGAGGGGATACCTTAGGGAGAGCACGCTCAGGGTGTTTCCCTAAACAGCATCGGAGTCAGAGATACCTTAGGGAGAACACGCTCGGGGTGTTTCCCTAAATAGCATCGGAGTAGGGGATACCTTAGGGAGAACACGCTCGGGGTGTTTCCCTAAACAGCATCGGGGTCGGAGATACCTTAGGGAGAACACGCTCAGGGGTGCTTCCCTAAACAGCATCAGAGGAAGAGGGGATACCTTAAGGAGAACACGCTCGGGGTGTTTCCCTAAACAGCATCAGAGTCAGAGATACCTTAGGGAGAACACGCTCGGGGTGTTTCCCTAAACATCATCGGAGGAGGGGATACCTTAAGGAGAACACGCTCGGGGTGTTTCCCTAAACAGCATCAGAGTCACATACCTTAGGGAAAACACGCTCGGGATGTTTCCCTAAACAGCATCGGACATGAAAAGCTATAGCAATCGAACATGACAGGGATGACTAATGAACATGACAGGGATAACTATGACCTGGAGTAATCAATTGGTAAAAACACACTCGGGGCGTCTACCTAAAGGATTTTGGAGGTAAGGACACACTCGGGGCGTCTACCTAAAGGGTTTCGGAGGTAAGAACACACTCGGGGCGTCTACCTAAAGGATTTCTGGAAGGAGTTTTCGAAGGTAGAACACGCTCGGGGAGTTCACCTAAAGGGTTCCTGGAAGGAGTTTTCGAAGGTAGAACACGCTCGAGGAGTTCACCTAAAAGTATTGCAGGAAGGGGTAATCGAAGGTAGAACACACTTGGGGAGTTCACCTAAAGGGGTACTGGAAGGAGTAATCGAAGGTAGAACACATTCGGGGAGTTCACCTAAAGGGGTACTGGAAGGAGTTTTCGAAGGTAGAACACGCTCGAGGAGTTCACCTAAAAGTATTGCAAGAAGGGGTAATCGGAGGTAAAACACACTCGGGGAGTTCACCTAGAGGGTTTTTGCAGGAAGGGGGAATCGTAGGTAGAACACGCTCGGGGAGTTCACCTAAGGAGTTTTGGAGGTGGAACACACTCGGGGAGTTCACCTAGAATTACTGCAGGAAGGAGTTTTCAGGTAGGGGCTGGGATACTCGATGTAGACCACTTGGCTATCCAAAACAGACGACCTGGGGGAACATGACAAGCTAGAACTCAACTAGTGAACATGACAAGTGAAGGCATGACACCACACATGATATGATGCATGAATGGATGAAATGATGTATATCATATATCAATGTATGAGCAATGAGTAAGAAGATTCTCGAGAAGATGTCCCTAGGGCAAGTAAGGATTTGCTTGGGAGTTTCAACATTGGCCACTGATCTTCCAGTAAACATCCGCACATACCATTCTTCCAAGTATTCTTCTCTCTTTCTCTTGCTTACCTGCACTGATTAGTCAGCTCACAGATATGATAAATGTTGATGCATGCCCTAATCATTTTCCCATCCCATCTCTCATAAACCTTACTCACGAGGAGACCAAGGATATCTATTTGCTGAAGGTAGCCTGGAGTGGAACACCATTCTGAACTAGGACTTATTGACGACGATGATGTCAGATGTGCAAGTTCCTATAAGGAGGTGAGTCCATCCGTCGCAACTTAGGAAGGATAGTCTTTAATTTGGGGACACATGTTTATCCACTCCATCAGTACCATCTTCATATAACACACTTGCTGACAACATTTCGTATTGCTGAATGGAGTTGTGGTCGATCTCTGTGGGTTAAAGATTTACATTCCATGCCCAAGAATCGATGATGACATTCTCATGAAGAAGGGACAGAGATAGACCTTACTTCAAAAAGTTCATGAGGACGGATACACGTGCACCAAAGAATACACACCATTTCGGATGAGAGGCAAAGTATAGACCCATATGTATCCCTAGAATTGTACCTATGTGGATGACATATGTACACATACCCACTATTTAGTTTTTCAGGATCGCACTAGTAGGGTTTGTGAAGAAACCATGAAATGGAAACAAGAGACTCGAATGATAAGATGACTAGAAAACTCAACCGAGGCACAGATGAAGTGAACAAGCGACTTAAGCATTGATCTCATTTATTTCAACTGTATCTTCTTTTAATTTCCACTTCATTCATGTTATTGCTCCCTATCTCCTTCTTAGTTAATTAAAGAGGATCAACGATGAGATAGTTATTTCCATAAAATCTCACCATCTTTGGTCAACTTTTGCATTAATGAAGAAATTTAGTACTCCATGAGATTGACCCCACAAGATGGTTGCCCCTTGAATCAAAGACTGAAGCACACCTGGTTCAAATAATCGATCTTCCTTTCTTTCTTTTCCTTCTTTTTTTTTTTTTTTTTTTTTTTTTTTTTTGCTTCACGCCCTAACTTTTGCCTAGGTCGCCCTTTCGGGTTTTCGTCCTAGTGGGCCTCTTTCTACATAAAGCATGGTGATGTAGAGTGCTACAATCAATTCTCTTGAACATATCATCCTCTTTGCTCATGCCCTTGGTGTGGACCTCAACTGGTGTGATCGCATGTCCTCTTAATGATGTGACTGCACTTTTTCATATCCTTTCAGTGATGTGGCTACACCTTTGTAGGTTGCCTACGTACCCGAGAGGGATCAAGCCAAGCGTAGTTCATCGAAATTCGAACAACTTTGATCAATCAAAGAGGACTTTCATGGACCGTAATGTGGCTTAAGGCGCTAAGCTCATGAAAGAAAGGATTTTTAAGGCTCAAACATGATTTGCAAAGGGTTCCTATTGGTCAAGGATTACATGTCCACTCTTCGGAATTCTTATTATTCCGCTCCCATCTTTTCTCATTCTCTTCCTTTCCCTTTTTCTTTTCACTCCCCATTTCTTTTTTTTTTTCTTTTATCCTTTTCGCTTCCCCTTTTTTTTTTCATCATTTTTTTTCATTTCTTCCCACGCACATCTTGCCCCTTGTTTCAGATAGATCACTCTCCAAAATCTGCCTCTAGTGTAGGGGGTAATCCTTGACAAAAGTGTTAGAAGAAGAAAAAATCATTTAGGCCCAAAGGGGTTAGCAAAGGATTTTTTTTTTTTTTTTTTTTTTTGTTTTTTTTTTTTTTGGAAAGGATAGCTGAAACGATGGCCTCTCTTCATCTTGATCTCCATTGTTCAAAATGGAAAGAATAATGGTGTAATCTCCCAATTCATCTTTGGCATGCATATCTTGGACTTGTGCGGGAAGGTTGCAAAGTTGCCTTATTCTGGTGTGGGCTAAGTGGAACCAATTTGTATCTTTTAAGATCTCCATTAATGCGCAAGTTAATTAAGATAGCTTGAATTTCAATGGATTTCACTTTCCTTTATTGATCTTCATTAATTATCTCTTCTAGATTAAGAAAGCTTTGCATTCATGAAATTTCATCACTGGGAGACACATCAGAATAAATGAGATAATGTTTTATTCCAAAGAAGAACCACACCCATGAGGACCCCAATAACTTATTGGACTCAATAGACGAAAAAGAAAATCAAGACTCAATCGACGAAAGAGTAAATCAAGGACAGACTCAATGATAGGTCAACGGACAGTCCCAAAGGTAGGCTTAACTTCCCATCCTTATGCTTAGGTGCTTGCATATTCTACTTGCTAGGGATCTCTGGCTTTGGCAGCGTCCCACTATCAATCAAATCTTGGATTTCATGCTTCAACCTCATACAATTGTTTGTCTCGTGTCCAATTCGTTGATGAAAGGCGCAGTACTCATTTTGCTTCCACAATGGAAGTAGTGGATTAGGCAATGGTCGTGGTACTAAAGCCTCTAGATACCCCTTCATGGACAAATCGGCGAAAGCCTCAGATAGTGTAATCCCCAGGTTGTCAAACTTCCTCATTGCTTGTGCTTTTTTGTTACCTCCACTTCTATTGTTGCTCTCAGCCCGTGGTTATATCTTTTTATTACTCTTGGCAAGACTACCACTGCACGACCTTTTGAGGTTCATCCCAGGAGAAGTCGATACACTGATTGAAGTGGATTGGGATTTTCCCTTGCCAAGAGGTTAAGAATTCAGTGCTTTCCTCTTTTTTGCCTTTCTCAAGTTGACTTACTCTTATTTCCATCATAAGTGCTTTCATCCTAGCAAAGGCCTCAACGAGTGCAGCCTTGTTTCCCATCACATTCTCTAATTGATTCACTCTTGTCTCTAACTCAGTAAGCATCTCAATAAGTGTAGCATCAGTCATTCTTGTTTTCTGGAAGTGGTAGGTGAATTGATCCAAATGAACCTAGGGATGTGGCTGTCCGGCCGAATCTTCTGAAACAAGATCGAGCATGATAAATACATGTCCCCAAACTTTGACCTCCATCCTGGCCTAAGTCCAATTAAACATCCTTAATCCATGTCAAACCACATTGATGGGCCTTGTCATCTTTACTAGATCTTCCAAGGACCCATAATAGGTAGACGCCAATTACAAAGTCGAATATCATTTTACCTTTGGCCCGTTACAATTTCACACATATCTCACATGCTCACTTTGGATCTAAGCCCATTTCATTATTCTCATTTGGATAGGCTTAGTCCAATTACAAGATCACACTTTATTTTATCTCTCACTCATCGAGCCTTAGGTAGAATGATATTGGACTTTGATGTTCAATTTTAGATGGGTTGTGTCCATTCATCATAGTGGTCTGCCTCTAGCTTCTAATAAGTCCACATGGTCCATCAACCTTCTTTGTTTGAGCCCATTATGCACACACCTCACACTTCATTTGGATTCTAGGCCCATTTTGTTCATCAATTTTCTTTCTTTCTTTTTTTTTCAATTATTTTTTTTATTTTTTGAATGGGCCTAGGTCCAATTACAACATCACTCAATCTCCCCTCAATTGGGCTCAAACTAGAAAGCTTATGTACAATGTGGGCCTCGTCCCATACCCGCACTATACAAATGAATATGGATGCAACATGACATGCGACATGACATACATTCAAGCAAGGCTATACAAAGGTCTCAGGGGACACTAGTGTGGTCGGTCAATTGGGGCTACTTCTCCTTTAAGGGTCACCCAGGCTAGGGTGCTCAAAGAGCAACCCGTTAGCGTACTTACTAGCTTATTACAGGCTAGTGGCACAGGCCGTGGGTTGATGGTGCTGAATCGAGTTGCCCATAGGAACTAAATGGAACCCGGGTCTCTAATCAGACTGCCATCGAGGGATAACAAGTGCCAAATGTTGTGCGCGTGTGTGCAAATTCGGTTTCATCCAATTGAGTCTCCTAACTAATTAAAGCCAATAAATATTTTGGAGTCAAGCTCTCAGTCCCCAGTGGAGTCGCCATTGTGAGCGCCGTGTCCTTTCACCACACCGGCTCGGGGGTACGCCACTAACCACGGATGATTAGGGCGGAGAGGGAGTCGCCACCCGATTTTGGCCTCGGGAACCGATTGACCCCTAGTAAGGGCCCAACTCGTCATTACCAAAAGAATCAAGGTTCGGAGCTAAGGTACGCGGATGGGAAGGTGTTAGGCACCCATCTACGCCCGGTTAAAATCCGGCCCCCACACATATTTATTGGCTTTAATTAGAAAGGACTCAATTGAATTTGACCGCTATTCAAGCACTTATGCAATTGAAATCAATAATGGCACACAATGATGAAAGAGATAAGAAATCAAAATAAAACAGTATAAATAAATATATACACAGAAAACAGGAGCATTTGATAGAGCCGAATCATACTTACACAATCTGCAAAACGAGGATTAATTTGTCCAAAATAGGTCATGCACGTACGAGCATCTGGGAAGCACGTACGTGCATATACGAAGCACGTACGTGCATGCCTTATGCAAAACGTATGCAGTCGATATAAAAATACGAATCGAAGCTTATTATGCAACTATCATGCTTGTGTGACCCTATGAATGATCAGGACGTGTACAGAAACCATCTAAGCATGCTTTTAAAGCAATAATAGCATCCTAGATCTAAATATTGAGAGATAATATATGCTAGAAAATGCCGGAGTTAACAGATAGATCTTATGCAGCCCTACGCATTTGAAATGGATGAGAAATTCGTTTCAAACCTTAAATGCACAAATAAATTAGTGCCGGATTAGATCTGAACATGTCCTAATTATGAGTATTAAATGACATGATATATATATCAGAAGCAATATCATAAATGATCATGCTAGAACGAAATTAAGGATTGAGAATGGTTACCCTCAGGTTTGGGCGGCTGCCATCACTCCACGAGTTCTTCCTTCTGGACCTATCGTAGTCACAGCTCTGGATTTAGGGTTTTTCGGGGGTGGTGGCTGAGGAAGATTGGGTAAACTAAGGGAAAGTGAGATGGAGGCTTAGGCAAATTCGGTCCCCTTTCAAGGTTGAAAAGTAGGGTATTTATAGGTGAGTGTCACACCCCATTTTTGCACCACCTTACTAGGGCTCATCATTTCATGCATGTTTTTATTTTGTTTTTGAGTCTAGTCACTTGCATTAGTTTTCTAGAGTCACAAGGACAATGGATATGAATTTTGGTTCAAATTGGAGTTGATCTTGAGGGATAATAAGAGCTTTTGTGACTTGAGGGGCATAATCGTCTTTTAAGTCCCAAAATTTTCATTTGACCTTGGAATGATCTCCAAATTGTCAATTGGAGTTCATATGGATGCATATGAGGTATTTCTAGGTTCAATTTGGTAAGTCAATGGCTCGGGATTAAAATGGCTCGATGTAGTTCAAGTTGGTTAATTGACCCTTCCTTGGGTTAGCTCTAATTGACTCACAATTACCAACCAAATCTTTTCAAATTGACTTTCATTAGTCATCATTTTACCCTCAAAAGTGTTTCATGAAGTTCAATTTTGATATGGCCTGATGATGAGTTTAGTGTGGTTATTTACGGATTATCCTTGAAGAATTAGTGCGAATCACAGCATGAGATTTTTGGTTAAAATGAAAAGAAAATTATTTTATTAAATTAGCCATTTTTATCATGACACTAACATGTGTACGTATGTGATGAGTGTGTGTACGCACATACGATACATGTGCATGCGTGTTAGCGGTCAGTCTCCCAATTTTTATAAAAGACAATTTCCTTTTCCTATTCAGATTAGAAGTCTTTTATCATTATAAAATACCTTTTGATTATTCTCCAAGGAAACCTAGTCCAGGAAGGAAAGGGAAACTCCAGATTTCAGCTATAAATACTCTCTTAATGTCTTTAAACAAGGGAAAAGAGAAGAGGGTTTGGAGGGAGTGAAATTCGTCATAATTCAGCAGCAGATTTTCTGAAAACCAGCGGTCGTATTTTAATCATAACTTTTGCATCCGAAGTCAGAATTTGATGAAATTGGTCTTGTTAGAAAGATAATTCAATTCTCTACAACTTTGTATTTCACAAGCTTTGTCCAAATCCAATGTTTTCATACCCAAAAACGCGATTGAAGTTGCTGCTGCTGCAAAGTGACGAGAATCACTTTTTCTTCTCTTGTTCTCTTTTTGTTTTCTATTTCTTTTCAAAGTTGAGTGAGTTTTGATCTCTTTGCTGTGATACCACTTTGACAAAGAGAAGGATTCGTGTTGGTTTGATTCACTCTAAAGACCTGAGGAGCCACGAACAATTACAAACACAAGGGGAGCCACTTCCTAAGGTATTCTCCTTCTCTATTCAAGGTTAAACTAGGTTTTCATATGGGTTAGGCCTATTGCATGTTAAAGGTAACTTTTTTATCATGTATTAACACTCTAGCTAGTTAATATACATGGAATATCTATTTTTTATCTACTGTTTAGCATGCTTTAGGGCTGTCCTTTAGGTTTTTAATGCATAGTTATGATTCTTGTGCTCCTGCTTGTCCTTGTGCTAGGATTAGTGTCATTGCATGTAAGAGTTAGGATTTTCATCATGTTATATTGCTTTAGTTAGTTAATATGCATGATTTAATTTCTGTTTAGTTTGGTTTTAGCATGATTAAAGTATGTTTTGTATGTTTTTAAGCATATTTGTGAGTTTAGGGTTTTAGAGTCATTGTTTCGTGTTTGTTTTCATATAGCATGATAAAGTAGACTTTTTTATTTGGTTTTTCTTCGTGTTTGCTGTATATGTTTTTCATATGGAGTAAACATGATAGTTTTGCATGCATGTTAGTATGTTTTAGGGTTTTTATGCATGATATGGTTCTAGGAATATGTTAGGACTTATTATTGTTCGCTGTGTTGCTGTTAGCATGCTTAGTGGATGATTTTTAGGCCATAATACTATTCTGTCCAGATTTGCATGTTAGTGTTTTTGCATGGTTTTGAGCACTTGTAAGGGTGCAAATAGGTGTGGTATTTGTCCCATGGCAAATAGGGCTGCTTATGTCTGAAATGGCTAAATGCTTGGAGCTAATTGCGCTCAGGTAAGTGGGTGTGAAGGTGCCCCAATTCACCTTTCTTCTTAACTCATTCTCTTCTCCCTATTTAGGGTTAATTTTTAATATGATCCTATGGTTTAATTAGAGGTTTCCTTTACCAACAAAATTCTGGTTTTTATTAAAGTTTCCATTTTGTGGATTTCTTTCCTAAAATCAAACTTTCTATCAAATTCAACTCTTTTGATCAAAAAAGGAAACCTAGGGTTTTAACCATAGGTTTATATTAGGTCTTAATCCTAATTCTAATCGAACTACGTGGACTTTGATCCATGTATTTCGTTGCATGGTACGTAGGCGCTCTTCGTGAGGCTCAAGTCCGTTCTAGGATCCAAGCATCCTAGGTTTATTTATGTTTTCTTTTCTTCTTTTTCTTTTCTGTTTTTATTTGCTTATTATGCATGGATGGATGAATGAAATATATGATATGCATGCAATTCTTGTGATGATATACTTGTTGATTTTTGCATGGAAAGACTTTAATTTAGCCCAAATGAACTGAGAGACCGAAAGGGTGACATGGGTGCCTATAGGCTTTGCCTAGAACCTTCCCATGTCATAACTTAGCCTCCGAATCCCCGATTTCTTTGGTTTTCAAAAGATTGGTTTTTGCCTTTCCTTTTTTATGGAGTCATTCAAATTGTTTTCCTAAAACAAACTATTTTTAGGGTTTTCCTTGTTTCCTTTAAAAAATAAGGTGGCGACTCCTTTCCTTTTTCTTTTTCAAACCCACTTTCTTTTCAATCCCTCGTGGGCCCAATTTCCGGGGTTCACAGTGAGTTTTAGGGTTTAATCGCAAGGTATCTAGGGTTTCTAGCCGCCACAAGGTAGCTGGCATCGAGCTTGGTCCCTATAAGGAAAAGGAGAAAATATGGGAAATGCTGATTTTTGCAGATTTTGGGTGATGCACATACGAGCATGGGAGATGCACGTACGTGCATGAAGGATGCACGTACGATCATGGGCTATGGTGATCGCTTTTGGGTGATGCACGTACGAGCATGGGAGATGCACGTACGTGCATGAAGTATGCACGTATGATCATGGGCTATGGTTTTGTGCTGATTTTGAGCTGTGATCGTGTTGGTCCTTCGGGATTCACTCGTATAGTTCTATTCGACACCACCCTTCATCATTGGGCTTAAAGGTGGTCCAAAATGTCAGGAGGTACAAAATGGGGTGTCAACAGCACCATTTTTTTTTTTTTTGGTGGTATTCATATATAAAAAATGTCATATACTATTTACTATCCTACAAACCTGTTATTAAATTTGATACATCAACCTGTTTATACAAATTACTCAATAATTAAATTCTCAATATGAAATAAAAGAAATTAAGACAAATAAAATAACAAAGGAAATTAAATCACTCATATTAATTATAAAACCATCATTTTCATTTCATTGGATTACAAGAACAAGGTTTCAAAAGTCATCACCATTCCTTTGACTTAACTAGTGCTACAATATTTTCGATGTTAAAATGAAAAAAAAATCTAAAAAGGCAACATCCGTGCCAAATTTTCACCTTTTGCCATGATCATGATGCATGATTCAACTACACAAAAATAAGCCATTAGGTGAGAAACAACAAAAAATAAAAAATAAAAAAAAGGGACGAATTAGAAGAGTGAGCCATGGTGCATGATTCAACTACACAAAAAGAAGCCATTAGTTGAGAACCAAAAAAAAAAAAAAAAAAAAGGAGCTCCCATTTAGAAGAGTGAGCATCCACAAAAAAGGGACGAATTAGAAGAGTGAGCATCCACAAAAGCTTCAGTGTTAATTTGCTCCCATTTCTTTGACTCTATCAAAGCAAAATATCCCTTCTCTTTCTCTTTCTCTCTATCTCACCTACACATGCATCTACAAAAGGCAAAATCTATTTAACACATGCAGTTCTATGTAACAGTGTACTAATCGCAAAAAGAAAGAGCTAAAAATGCAGAAAGAGCTAAAAATGCAGTTCTATGTAACAATGTGCTAATCGCAAAGCTTGACTCAACTTGTAGATGAGAAACTGTTTGAATACTACCATAAATCTCCATTAGCAATTTAGCACCCCAAGAAGATAAAAATACCTTCTTCTTTTTTAAATAAATAAATAAATATATACTAATACTACCGCAACCTCAAGGAATAGCAATCATAGCTCATGACAATTATAAAATCAATGTTATCATTCTTGTTAAAGTTAAACCATTATAAACTCCATATGTACCTTCATTGATTTGAATTATCAATGAGACACGAGCAAATTAAACATAAAAATGAACATTCCACTAATGAGGAATATGCCTCCATTTAATTTGCAAGTATTGAAAAAGCAACCATGGGGATTTTATCAACCACGGACTTAAGACGAAAGCTTCCAGCACAAATTCTATGGTTGGTTCAAACTTATAGTCCTCGCATTATGTCAAATTTTTAGTCCTAGCATATCAAACAATTTGGTCTTAAGAATCATCACCTTAGACTTCTTCAAAGTAATACTCAATGTAACAACCAAAAGCTTTAGAAACAAGAAGTTTCCAAAAAGGCCTCCCATCTCCTTGATAATATTACAATTTACAAAACATATAAGATAGAAAGAACTTCAATAAAATGTTTATGCTTCATGTTGTACTTAATCTAAAACAAAATTCACAGTGACCATACCTTCCTTTTATCGTTAAAACACTTCTCAAATCACTAGTAGTTACTCTTGCTGATAAGCCCATTGGATGCAACTTATTTCCTGGATTTGTCACATCAATAGAATGTTGGCTCTTGAAGCAATAAAATTTAACCACTATATATAAGAAAATATTTGCTAAAAAACTCAACTCACAAATAACATATCTAATATATAATAACTTGTAAAACGCTTCAGAATTTACTAAATCAGAAAAATGAAGAACCTTCCAAAAAGAACAAAAATTTGGAAAACTCAATTCAACCCACTAGAAGCCAATCCAAATAAAAGAAAAAGAAATGTACATAAGCATAATACAAACGCTTGAAGATGGAATTAGGAACAACATATATCACCTTACTTAAAAATAGAAAGAAAGAAAAGTGAAAATCACAATGAGTTGATCCACACACACAAAGAATAAACAAAACTATTAGTAAGCATGATCAATCAAGAATGTTGACGAATGAAACCAATTAAGCAAGCTTGACGAAGGCGCAAGAGCATCAACAAAATATTAACATAATTTTGTTTGACAGTTCCAGCAGCATAGACTTGACATGACAACCATACCCATTGAGATATTGAAAAGGAATAACTAAGACGACTGAACCTGACTACCACATAAGAATCATACAACTATGAGCAAAGAAATAATTTAGGAGTTTTATTTAGGAAAATGGCATGAGCACAATAAATAAAATGTGAATTCAATATCAAACTCCATATGCATTTTCCCAGCAAAACCATACTTCAAACTGAGCACGTGAATCCGCTTCCAGTCTGGAGTAAAAATCTCGTTCTTACTTCAAAAAATCCACTTTCTTCAGTTCCATCGATTTGGGAAGTAAATTAATAATCAGTTCCTCATCAAGGAGTGTGCCTAAAGCGAAAAATTAACATCAAATCATTACATCAGCAGGCTGTACATAAAAGCAGCCCTGGCTGCAGTTCTACAATCAGTAAAATCCTCATCAAATTAAAAAGAATCAGATAAATGAATATGAATATGCATAGAAAACCAAAAGTGAAGAATACAAGCAGATTAAGGCATGCCAAATATCACAAGAAAAAAAAAAGAAAAAAAGAAAAAGAAAAGGAAAAAGAAGATAATATGAAGTGGGCACTACAATAAAAATTAACATTCGGGTAATGAGAACATTGCAGCTACTTAGAGGTCCGCAATGCGAAGACCTCTTTGAAGACCTCTTTGAAAAATCAGGGCCATAATAAGGAGTTTTAACTCCAAATAAGTGGAATCAGGCCGCTATGCCTAATCAGCTCAAGAATTACGAGGCCTGAAGGAAAAAAAATAAGTGGTTTCTACGAATGATGAGGTGCTGCTCATTGCAGCTACTTGCTTTTATTATAGAAATCCTATGTAAAAAATGGCTCCTGTAAGGGAAAACTTCCTCACTAGTAGCAAACCAAAGGTCACAGACTCACAGCTGAGTTAATAAAATCGGCATAAAATACCCAAAGTCTATTAAATCGCACCAAGTGCTACCCCTAGAACATCATTAAAACAGAGGATGGTAAAGAGTCCATATGGCGTAAAGTAAACAAATCATAAGAAAATTAAATGATTAAATAATTTGCAGCAACACCAACCACACAACGAAACCAATTTACAACATGAAACTCCACCCAAAACCACATGAATTCATCCCACACAGCCCCTAAAACAGTACGAAACCGCAATTTTTGTCCTGAAACAGTAGAGGTAAACCAATTTCACCAACCCATCAACACTATTCTCCACCCACACGACCGGTTCAATCCATCACTAAAGGCCTCCTCAACAAAAGAATATCGATCTAATGGCACCCAATGAATCACATATGCTTTCTGAGGTTGAACAAATTAACAAATTAAATTTTAAAAATAAAATCGTCTGTATTCAGAAAAGAAGACATCCAGTCTTGCCAATACAAAATTCACAACTAGTGGTCAATATCTCATGATCTAATCAATAATAGAAAAGAACATCTCAATTCTTGACATACACACATTTTATTTATTCAAGTTCTTTTGGGTAATGGGTAATAATATATATAGGCATTTGGTGTCCATGTTTTTCCCACTTTCTTGGGGCCATGTGCCCATGTGGCCATGTAATCACAGTGGCCATGGAATAAATTTATATAATAATCAAATTTATATAATCATGACTAGGAAAATAAAAATTTTCCCATCAAAGGGCCTAACAAACATGTCAGGTACATGGGATTTACCTGTAAAAGAGGATATCAAGTTAGTACGATTGATGGCTAGCTGATTGCAAATAGCTTCTAGAAGTTTAGCTATAGCTTCCCTATTCAATTAGAAAATAATTGGTCACTGATCTCGTTTCTCTACAATTTTTTATCACAGAAATTTGACAAAGTTTTAGCCCAAAAAGAAAACGAAATGATGGAAGATTTATTTTACACCCTTTAAATTTTTCTTAGTGGTCAAGGAGATTTATACTAAACCTTTTATATTTCTATTTGAAATTAAAAATTCATACTATATAAAGGACCAAGTAAAATTTATTTATTTTGGATAAATAGGACCACATAAATTTATCCAATGGATACACGTCGTAAGCAATTGGGCTAAGCAAAGCAATTGATCTTAACATGGTTAACAACTTCTCTTGTGAAAAGGGAGCAAAAGCAATCAAAGTTCCCTTAGAAAAAAAAACTCCAGTCTAAGTTACTCCTTAAAAAAATTGAGCCAAAAGAAAACTCCAATCTAAGTTATTCCCCTCCCTGTAGTTGTGCTCTATGATGTACTCCCGTTCATCCTCATTCCCCATGTTCTTTGTCAAGCATCTCATTCTCCAAATATAGATTAATATAAATACAACAGAGTATTATATTATTATGTATGAAGCATTGTAGCATAACAATACAAACCAATTCAAGCAATCAAACCAGGTGTATAGGTTCTAGGAATACAGCAAATAAGCTATCAATTCAGTTCTACCTAATTCTAAGCACCGCCTCCCCCCCCCCCCCCCCAAAAAAAAAAAAAAGAAAACAGATCAAAAAAATCAATTTTACATGCCACAAAATGCTTCAGGAAGTTCATAATCGTAACCATATTGTCTTTCGCCACTATTTGTATCGTCGGCTGAGCTATAATTACACTATAACAGCACTATCACAATTACCCCAACAATAAACCACACACTATATTACCCAAAAAAAAAAAAAAAAAGAAAAAGAAAAAGAAAAGGAAGGAACCCAAATTCTGCATTCACATTTAGAATCAAACCAAAAGACTAAAGGTCTTACAATGTTGGAAACCTGCAAAACCAGCGTAACCGACTCGAACAAGAAACTCATAGCATCTTTGTAATCTTCCTTACCCAAACACTGGTAAGCCAGCACTGGAGTCAGGTGATCCGAGAATATACAACAGTGCAGATCGAGGAATTAAGTTCCCTTATTTCTTCAAAGCTTCTATAAACTTCTCTAAATGGTTAAATGCAAAAATAATATATCATGACAATTAAAACCTACATGAATTAATTGAATAGAAAGCCGAACAGTACTTGTGGTTTGTGGTGATTGTCTCAGTCTCCTAAGATGATGGATCCATCGATCCTTAGGAACTTAGCCCGCCCAATCAGGAGCCAATCCACCGAACGACACACCACACATTACCTCCATCACCTTCACCACGTTCTCCTGCGTCAAAGAAAAACAGCCCCACCTACAAAAGACAATCAGAAAAAACAGAGAACAAAAACCATAAAACTTATCTGAACAAATCACGAAGAAAAGAAAAACACACACACTAATACAAAAAATCTCATAAAAGAAATAACAAATCTAACAAATTGCTAAAAAAATCCATAAGAATATCCCAAAATGTAGAACAAATCCCACATAAATCTATAAACAAAGTTCAAAAATTTCACAAATCGCAGATGATAAACATAAGGAAAACAAAAATCAGAAAAATAAACCAATTATAGCCTTCAAACTGACAATAGTAAGCTATAAAAACACCAAAAAAACATTAGGTTAAGAGAAAAAAAACTGAGTATTTCTCCAAATCGAAAGCCCTAATTTCTTGTTCAAGCCCTAGATTTTGACTTCTTGATTCTCTATGATAGACCAGTCACAAACGAGTGAGAGACCATCCACACAGAGGAAGAGATGAGGAGAAGGCAGCGAGTGAGGCAAATGGAGATGGTGACAGCAACGGTGAGGGTGGCCTGGCCTGGGCAACGGCGACAGTGAGGGTGGCCTGGGTGACGGTGACAGTGAGGGTTGTGGCCGATGCTGATGCGTGAGGCCTTTGTGAGAAACTGAGGGATGGAGATTGGAGAGAGAGAGAAAGTAGGTTGTGTTAAAAAGGGGATCGGGGTATAGAGAAAAATGACACGGGAGGAGGAAAGTGAATTGATGACTAGTTTTTAAAACTAGTCATCTTTTGTTATAATGTTTTTAAAAACCAGTCATCTTTGTTGTTTCAAAGATGACTGTTTTAAGTTTTAACTTAAATACTAGTCATCTTTTCAACCTAAAAATCAAAAGATGACTGGTTTTTAAAAAATGGTCATCTTTTTAAATTCTAAAAGTGTCATCTATCCACCTTTTTCTTGTAGTGTTCATTCAGGAACATTTATAAAGCAAAAAACATCCACAAAGCATGTAAACATCCACAAACAAATAGGAGAGATATGGAAAGCATGTAAGAGAGATAGAGAATAAGAAACAGATCCATCCTACTCCTCTAGCAAATATGTGATGGATAAATAAATAAGCATGGGTCCATCCTACTCCTTTAGCAAATATGTGATGGATAAATGAGTAAGCATGAGTCCATCCTACTCCTCTAGCAAATATGTGATGGACAAAAGAATAAAAAGAAAAAGAAAACCTAGGATACTTAGTATCCTAGGGCAGACTTGAACATCAAATGAGCGCCTACGTATCTTACATATAAAGATGCAAGGATCAAAGTCCACGTAGTTCGATTTAGAAAGGGTTACTCCTTTTACAATGAACTATAAACCCTAAGTTTCCAACTTAAGAAAGGTTTTAAAAACTTAGGAGTTTCCAAAAATAATTTGAGAAAAAAATAGGTTTTCAAGAAAGAATAGAATTCTAACTCAAATAAACTTCCAAAATGATTTGAATTCAAAAGAGAATAAAACTCCAAGTAAAATAGAATTTTATAAAAGTTGGAAACTTAAGACTTCTAATCCAAAGTAAAGACAATAACCCAAGGGGAACGAGAGAACAATTCACACAAAACTTACCATAAACCACTTACCATATACAAATTATCCTGAAACATCGAGAAAACACCAATTGATCACCCCATGTATTCTATAGGGCAATTATTAAGCTCAAATAAACCATATTCATGCTCAAATCATCATTAGAAGACCTAATTCAAATTTGGACAGAATACTAAACATGCATATAATGGCCTAATACTCATGCAAAGAACAAAAAACAAAAGAAAAATAAAACCTTAATATGCTCCTATATGCCCTAAACACCCTAACATGCATAAAACTATAAAAAAACATGCAAAGTATGAATTATCATGATGAAAATATTATATGACAATCCAAAACATGAAAAGAAAATCTAACATGATGCCTTTGGTAAGTATTTTATGTAAGAATGTGAAATAATCATCCTTACGGCGAGCTTTCTTAAGTAAAACTATCTGGAGATAATTTTACGTAGAAATCACTCCGCATGAATGACTTCTTCACATATCCTACGCAAAATATATACCTAAGAATACAAAGAAACTCACAACGCACTTAAACACACTCCAAAAAGCACCTATGCATAACCTCAACCTCTAAGGACGATAATTATCCTCGAAAAAAAAAAAATTATCCATACACCTACGAAGATGAGGCTTACACAACAAGTGTCCTATACAAAAGATACTTAAAATCATGCATATAATTGAACCATGAAGAGAAAACAGCCTAAACACATCAACTAATTTTCTGTACAAAACGTACCTCTATCCTTAAGAGAGAAACTCTCCTAATAGCAAGCAATTCGCAATCCTACTCCACTAGCATGCTTTTACATCATATTTGAATCATATACACTCTAAAATATAGAGTATCTATGATTCCTAAATCAATCATAAACCATAACTATGTAGAGAATGGAGTAGAAGAAGAAGGAATCATAAAAGGATGCAAAGGAGACTTACAACAAAGCAAAGGTCTTCGCTGTGTTCTTCCTTCTCTTTGGCTTGGTTCCCTCCTAGTTCTCCTTTAAAATTGTAGTAGAAAGCCTTCTCCAAATGATATGGGTGAGTGCCAACTTGTTCTCCCTCTCTCTCTAATGAATATGAAGTGTTAAATGGTCCAAAAGTCCCTTATGCTGATGAATAAGCCTCTATTTATAACCAACCAACCATGTGAACCAATGGTTGAGATTAATTCACCATAAAACCAATCTAGGGCTGTAATTAAATCCCCTAGATGTTAAACAACTCAAAACCTCATCCCAGTAGGTTTAGAAGACCTTTGGACGGCAGAAATTCGGAGTAGAAGATTCCTATTCCGTCAAAAACTCAAAGAAGGACAAAACAGGGCGGAGGCCTCGGGTGACCGGTTGGGGTGAACCGATTGGACCGGTTGGGGTGAACTGGTCACCCGAGAGGGATTTCAGGTTTCCTTGATTTTGAGGATTCTTGACCCGTTTCGGCTTCCTAACTTCAAACAGACACAAATTCTTCATTTTAACTCCGATTTGAGTGATTCAAAAGCCAAAATTTCAAGGATTCAATGTAGAATAAGTCTAGAATATTCTTGGACCAAAAATCCCTGATTACGGTCAAGTGGCTGGGTTTTCACAAGATAGTTAACAGTAAAAGGGTCAATTAGCCATAGGGTAATATGGTGAACCAATCCAAAACCTATCAATAAATTAAATTGGCTCTTAAATTAGACTCATTTCATCATTCTAAGATCAATGGAACACTCTGGAACTAATTTGGAGGTCAATTGGAAAATATACAAAGTAAAAGACGAAATTGCCCTTCAAGTCGCAAAAGTTTTAATTAACTATCCAAATCTATCTAGAATTGAACCAAATTTGACATACATATCCAAAATGATCCTAGAAACTAAATGCAAATAATGGGACTTAACAATAAGATGAAAATATGCATGCAATGATGACCTATTCTCCTAAGGCTTAAAAGGGCAAAAGTGTCCTTTAAGGCTTAGAGACTGCTAAATGCTTCTAAACTTAAACAAATGCTATCATTAACTTATGGGGGTGAAAATGGGGTGTCTACAGCAATAATACAAAATCAACTATTCTTTGGGCTAACTATCAAGGTCAGTCCATCAAGTCATCCAGTGGGGCCAGCTTACATGAAAGCACAATGATAACTTTACCATACATATTGTGACTATCTTATTTACCTGCTCGACTTTGCTTCTTGTTCCAAACGAACAAGGTCAGACCTAGGCCAAGGAGAACCAGTCCCACTAGTAATACCGAGATGACTATGATTCGCACTCGATTCTTTCTGTTGGAGCCAATTTTATCCAAATTTGAGGCGATTAATTGCAGGAATTTCAAAAAAGAAAAAAGAACAATAAAAGAGCAGGAAATCTTGCTTTTACAATCACATTGGAAAGGAGAGCCATCTAATCACATTGAAGCAATTCCATATGGTATTTGAGCATTTATTAATTTTCTCCACCGTTCCACTTTCTTCACTGGGTTAACATTCAAAACGCTTTCTTACCGGCCCCCACTGATATATATACATATATATAAAGAAGAAAGAAATTCAAAACCCTGCAATGAACTACGAAAACAAGATTGAAAAACATTTTACTCAAAACAATCCAAAAACAATTTTAATATTTAACATTATTTAACAAATGATTTCATTTGTGGGATATGTTTTAAATGTTTTTTTTTTCCTTGAAAATATTGTTCCAACTTTCACCATCTGACCATCATACATTAAACAGAATGCTATGGAACGACAGAACCGATTTTAATTTTCAGAATATCCAAACTTAATTCAATGGGTGGCTTAATTGCATGGAGGGTAAGAAACTCATACCTACTTCCGAAGAAGCCATTCTTATGTAGATCTCTTGCCTATCTTCGGGGAATGCTCTAGTGTTAATGAAGTCACCAAATCAAAGCAAGCATCCACTTCCTCCTTCACTTACATTTAAATTTGCATAAGCCATACAAGAACAGTTATTTAAGCACACCATCTTGCATTCCTTAAGGCTCATGCTCTCATTGAATCAAGAATACCGTGTGTCTGGCAATTTTACACCAGAGTACTTCATAAACCCATCTCCACTTTGGCAATTCAATGGCGTCCTCCGAACACACCCATTTGAATAATCAGATATATCCCATTCTTGTTGAAATTTTGGCACAAATCCCTTCAAACACCCACATACTGAAGCGGTACTAGCGTCACAACGATTGTTTGCACCACAGAGAGCACAACTATCACAGTTATCTGGTGGATAGGTTTGGAAGAGGCTCCAACCTCGAGTTCGATCAATCCAAATGAAGCGCTGAAGAAGGCCATTCTGATTTAACACCAACCTTTTGACAACAGAGCTGTCGGAAAGCTCAAAAGTATAATACATCTCCTTCTGATTAATAATTAGATGGAAGTAGTACGCTGGATTTGGGATTAGATTAGGTGTGCCACTAAAACGGAGACCATTCCATGGCCCCAAACGAAATTGCTGAACCGAATTCTTTCGTAGAACGAGTTGTGGAAATCCATGGGGGTCAAGCCGATAAGTAAAATTACCAGGAGAAGGATCATCAGCGCTTTTCCATGATGATAGATACCATTCTAGGCCAGTAATTGTGTTCCATCCAAGCTTCATGCCTGGTAGGAGCGTATCACATAAGTAGTCAAAACTCTGCCACAGGAAGCTTTCTGGGTTATCGTGGTCTGCATCTCTAATGACAAGATTTCCCATCTCCAAAAGCTGTGCAAAAGGATTGAGCGCCGATCTTGATGAATTGGTAGACCAAATGGTGGTCTCATTTCCATTTCGAAGAACGAGAATCCCTTGGTTGGTGACCTTTAAAACACCTGATGAATCGTCGATGGGAATTTCTCTGTTGGCAACCCATACCACTGTCATAGTGGATATTTTCTTATACCACATTCCTAAGTATCGTTTTGTGGAATTACCTGGGCTGAAAAATCCAAGCTCAAAGCTTTCTCCAACTGAGACTATGGTTTCGCCATCTCTTAAGGATTGAGAAATGGTTATGGTATCTGTTGCAGTGGAAAATATTAAGACAGAAAACAGAGAGGAGCAGAAAAGGAGTATGGTGTAGCCTTCCATTGATGTCTTCATGATTCTTTCGCAGACTAGTGTGGTACAAAAACTGACTTAAATCAGTTAAATGATGGAGAACAGAGAGAAGCAGAAAATGATATATAGCATAGATATATAAAAAAAAAATTCAAAGACTAAAGACCACATCAGTTCCCCAAGTGAACCGTTTTCTCCAAGAGTCCACAACAGCTTTAATCAATCTGCCAAGTTTTTGAATTGGTCGAGGGACCACAGAGCTTGGAATTAAATGAGCTATCAACCATTTCGTTTTGAATGTTTGGCACATCAAAATTGTATTATTGTTAGGAAAGTGCTAAAGTGTTCAAATTTCTTACTCAAATTGGACTAGAGGATTTTGGCAAAATCTTTGGGCAATATAGCATTAGTGTTAGGCCATGTTTGTTTAGCCAGAATAGAATGCATGGAGATGAAATCTGATTCTATGCTTAAAATCGTTTAGAGTGGAAAGAGATTTAAAATGGTTGTCCAAACACACTGTTGGATTCCATTCCCATTTAAATTAGCTCATCCAAACACACTATTTCAAATGAATTGGAATATGATTTCATTTCATCCATTCCATTCCAATTAAACAAACATGACCTTAATGGTCTAGTTTGCATTTTGTAGGCTATGCATCAAATACTCCGTTAAGTGCTAAATGAAGAGAAAACAATATTCTCTTTGAATTAATAGGATCTGCAGTTCAATTACGGTTCGATGATTGAAAGACCAGTTAGCGTCACTGTCGCCTTAATCCATTGCCGTGGGCTCAAGGATATCTAAAAAAGAGTGGCAGGTCATGTGGTTGAGGGCACGACAACCCTGACAATTAAGTATACGCGATGGACATAGTATTAGTGATAGTGCCTTATCTTCCACACAAGAAAGCCTAGTAAGTCAATCTAGAGAAATAAATATATAAATAAATACAAAAGCGAGGGGGGGAAGGGATCAAAGTGGAAACACTTCAGTTTTGCAATTCCCTTCATACATAATTATATACTAAAGGGTTGATGAGTGCACGCTATATAACATTCTAAATATTTCACTATAATGTAAGAGAAAATTGTGGATAGTAGGCAGTGAATTTGAGTTCAAATTAATACGACATACTCGGTGTGAGCGTGCTAAAATGTTGTCTTCCCTTCAAATAATATAGATACATGGTTTAGGATTAGGAGATCGATACTACCTTTTTATATAATTTTTAGTACAAAAATGATTTTTGAAATATCTATTTATTCAAAATAAACCACCCCAAAAAAATAGTAGATTGCACAAAACCTACCTACACTATTGCTCGGTTTCACATTACCCCTGAATTTCAAAACTGAACAAATAATTCTTGAACTACTAAATTGTGGCCCTTTGATCCTTTCTGTCGGTTTGTCATGGGAAAATTTGGAAAAAATAAACCATGTGAGCATCCATGATACCGTTAAACCAATTTACTCCCTAATACTTAAACTAAGCACAAGATGCCAGTAAACCAATTTAATGGGGCTGGTTTGTGTTTAGTTGTATTACATGTTGAAATGGAATGGTTTGCATGATGTAAATTTTTAATGGCAAAGATTGAAAGGAAAAAATAAAAAATAAATTTTTTTTTGAAAGAGTCCAATTGCTGTCATGCAAGATTTTTATTAGGTTTTTTGATGTCTCAAGGAATTAATGGAGTTAGTGTTTCTGTTGTATCAAGGAATTAATGGTGTACCTAGGCTAGAGCTATTGTTGTTGTATAAGTCAGATGATCATTTAACATGAGTTTACTTACTTCGGAGGTGTTGTGGCTTTCACACTAAATGTTCAATGGTGTGTATGAAATGAAAACTTGAAAGAGTCCAAGCCTTCATATCTTTTCTAACTTATATAACTTTTGGGATCTGTGTTTATTTTTTTATGATAATCAAAAAGGATAAAAAGGGGAAACTAATTGTGACGATTTTACTTGGACGTGATGATAATAACTTCCCTACCCACTGAGGAACTAATGACAAGAGGGTCCTATATGGCCCATAAAGTGGGAGAATCATGAGCACTCCCTTAAGTCGATTGAGCCATAACCTGATTTCAATTCCACCAAAGGCCCATAAAGTGAAAGAATTATGAGCACTCCTTCAAGTCGGTTGAGACATAACCTGACCTCAGTTCCCCCCAAGATTAGTGGCTCTAATGTATGAATAGAATCATCAAATAACAAATTCACGTCACACCACTACCCCATGACTTGAACTTTGACTACCTAGTCTCCAAGTCTCCTACACCTTTACTACTAGACCACAATCCTTGTAGTTATAATTTGTGTTTAGTTGATCAGAGAAACTATTTAGAATTGATATCTCAAAATTAGGTTTTATGTGATGGAAATACTATAAAAAAAATATAATAATAATAATAAAAACGTGGGTATTTGAAATTCAAGATTGGGGAGGTAATTTGATACAAATTTAAAAATTAATTAGGAGAGAAGAAAAAAAGAAAAAAAAAAGAAAAGAAAAGAAAAGGCCTTGGGCCAAATAATTAAACCCAACCACGCCCCACCAACACCCACCACCTATATGTATAATCACTACCCCCATCTACCCACCCATCCTCACTATCACCTCCAGTCATCCATCATCAACCACTACTAGCTACGATCTATCACCATCACCATCATTGATTATCACCTTCTCTCCACTCGTTGATAATTACCGCCGACTCTTGGTCCTTACCACCGACCACTACCATCATCTCCACCACCTCCTGCCATTTGCCCATATTTCCACACATTCATTGTGAATTTGTAACCATCCATCGCCACCACCACTACCTCCATGCATCACCCCTCTAATCCATTTGTCATCACCCTTTTATATATATATAATCCTTTTTTTTTTTACTTCGCAATAACTCGGGATTTAATCCCATAGAGATGATAAATCTTTCGCCTGTAAATTCAATGGGATGAATTACATTTCGATGATATTGAATCGGATCAATATCATGAATAACAATATCTGAGCTATCAAATCGATTCATCGTCGAGAATTTAATAGTATAACATAGGAAGATCTTTTATCCATACCGAATCCAAAATTGGATTCCTGATCCAATCAAGAATTCCTTTATTTATCATTCTTTTCCATTCTTTCTTTTCTATAACCTACCGCCTTCCTTGTACAATCATCTGATGAAGTATCATCAGACCGCTTTTCCACTTCCATTGGTTACAAACCCAAACAAAACAAACAATAGAAGTGAAATGGAAAAAAGGACGGAGTTAAGTTCTAAACTCCGTTTTTTTAATGATCTAATTTTGTAAACTCGTTTATTCCTTTTATTTATCATTATCCCACATGGATCCAATCTAAATGGACGAATTCAATGGACGAATTCATTAGGCCGAACCGTTGCATAGAAATATCAGTATTTGATCTAAGTTCATGCAATTCCAATTACACACACACACACACACATTGTTTTTTCTTTCTTTCTTAATTTGGATATGATGGAAGATAATATCTCGAGATCCTATTATTAATCCGAAATTGTCATATGTTGAATTAACTAATGTTAAAAAAATGTATTTTTAGGAATTTGAGGAAAATGCTACTTCATCTATTTTTTTACCACTCATCTTTGTCACTCACCCTATGTTTCAAAATTGTATAGGTGAAAGCAATCATGTAAGGCCTACCATAAAATAAGGAGAAGCTAGTTGACACATATGGATGAATGAGGAGAATCTAGTTGAAATAAGGAGAAGCTACCTTTCCCTATACTTTGCCCTACTATGTGTATTTGGAAGGGTTTTAATTTTTAGGGTCTAATCATATCAGTGGGTCCACAACTTTATCCTCCCAAATGCACATAATATAGTAAAGTGTAGGGCAAAGTGTGGGGCAAGGTACCATTTTAATGTTGCACATAAGGTGTTATAAATAGCATTTGAAGAATTTCATTGTGACAAACATGAGATACGGTGTACATCACTACACCGTTTTATTTACTTTAGGATTATAACTTCCAGGAGAGAGAATCCCAATTTCCCATGTAGGAGAAAAGATAGGGTGTATGATGGTTCATTGTAAAGAATGAACCATCACACCCCATTGGTGATTAAATAGGTACTGACTATTGAGAAGAGGTCATGAGTCATCATAGGTGTCTAATGACCATTGAGATCATCTCAATGGTCACAATTGATACCTTTTGGGTGTCTATAAATACACCCTACAACAACCCTTCTCTCATATATAAAATATAACAGTACCTATGTATTCTCTCCTTCCCAAACTCCTACATGTGATACATAGTCTGACGACAGTAGGGAAATCTTTCATTGTTCTACCTTCTAGAATCCATCAGTGGTATCAGAGCTAGGTTCACATGTTGATGAAGAGAGTTGGTAACGCGAGGGAATACGTAGAGAAATTAAGGGTTAACCATTCAAGAGGATTGTTGGATGAAATTCGTTGTGTTCTTGATAAAGAAATTTCAAGTGTAGACACAACGATTCGTTTTTACAATCATCATTTGAATGTTGTTAATCCTCAAGCCTGCCCATTGACAGTGATTATTAGTGGTACGGATGCAAGAGATTTGAAAATCATTGAAAGTGAATACAACGAGAAAAAGAAGGCTCAAATTCAAGAGGGTTTGAGAAAATGTTCAAATTCATCCAAAATTTTTGAAGAAATTCAAAGTTCTAATAAAGGGAAGAATGTAATTATTGAGATTTCAGATAGTGATTCTGAGAAAAATCTCAATTTGAATGATTCACAGAAGTCTTTTTTGTAGAAAAACGTCAAAAACACTGGTTTTTTGCAGAAAATCACGAACAGTGGTGAAATTTTCCGTCGGACCCGACCCGTATCACTTCCGAATTGCAAAATAACCCAGTTCAGACCCTTCACGCGCTCACACGCGCCCCGAGGAGTGTCCACGTGCCGCCATGCACCCAGGAGAGCCTTCACGCTGTGAGCGCCACGCCCTAAATACCACATAGCTCGAGAATACGCATTAGCCTCAAAGGACTAACACGGAGAGGAGTCGCCACCCAATATTGGGAACAAGTGAACCCTAGCAGGGTCTAGCTCGTCATAACCAGATATTTGGGTTCGAAGCTAGGATACGTCGCTGGGAAGGTGTTAGGCACCCAGCCACGCCCGGTCGGAACCGGCCCCCACACATGATTAATGGCTTTAATTAATCTAAATGCTCAATTAAAATTGACCCTAAATCATGCAATAACAACGGCACACACAATGACCAAAATAATGAATAAATAAAGAAAAGAGAATAAAAGAATATATTATAAAGCAGAGATCAGAATATACAAAAGACCAACCAAATACTAATCAACTAAGAACAAAACTAAATAAAATAATAAACAAACAATCTGTCTGCCGAGGTAAGGTGCGTACGCATCACTGATTGGTGCGTACGCATCACTGATATATGCGTACGCACCTAATAGGCATTTCACGCAAAATCACAGAACTCATATATCAGTCTACATCATGCATCCCAAAATAAATAAAATAAAACTAAACCTGAAAACAAATAAATTCAAATATAAAAACTAAACCTAAATCATGCTAATCATGCTTTAGACAAAAATAAAATAAACTAAAAATAATAAAAAAGAAGAACTAAAATAAAAGCTAAATAAAAGTAAATTTACGGACTTTGTAATTATTCGCGGCTCCTCAGGTCTTTAGATTAAATTAAACCAACACGAATCCTCTTCTTCGTCAAAGTGGTATCACAGCAAAGAGATCAAAACTCACTCAACTTTGAAAAGAAATAGAAAACAAAAAAGAGAACAAGAGAAAAGAAAAGTGATTTTCGTCACTTTGCAGCAGTGGCAACTTCAATCGCGTTTTTGGGTATGAAAACGTTGGAATTGGGCAAAGCTTGTGAAATACAAAGTTGTAGAGAATTGAATTATCTTTCTAACAAGACCAATTTCATCAAATTCTGACTTCGGATGAAAAAGTTATGATTAAAATACGACTGCTGGTTTTCAGAAAATCTGCTGCTGAATTATGACGAATTTCACTCTCTCTAAATCCTATCCTCCCTCCCATCTCTAAGGCATTAAAAGAGTATTTATAGCTGAAATCTGGAGTTTTCCCTTTCCTTCCTAGACTAGGTTTCCTTTGGAGAATAATCAAAAGGTATTTTATAAAGATAAAAGACTTCTAATCTGAATAGGAAAGGGAAATTGTCTTTTATAAAAATTAGGAGAGTGACCGCTAACACGCATGCACATGTACCGTATGTGCGTACACACGCTCATCACATACGTACACGTGTTAGTGGCATAATAAAAATGGCTAATTTAATAAAATAATTTTCTTTTCATTTTAACAAAAAAATCTCATGCTGTAATTCGCACTAATTCTTCAAGGATAATCCGTAAATAACCACACTAAACTCATCATCGGGGCCACGAGACTTAAGATGACAACCGGTACAAAATGGGGTGTCTACACACGCGCCGCCACGTGCCACGCACCTATACGCGCACGGCCTGGGCTTCACGCTCATGCACGCGCTAGACACCAAGCCATTTTGGCCTGCCGCTCCGCGACCCGCCTTTGACCCGCCCATGCGTGTTTTTGACCCTCTCGCCGCTTCGACCCGCCTACACATCAGCCTCTCTCGGTCCAGCCCGCTTCTACGGTCCAAATTGGGCCCAGTTCGGCCCAATTGGCTCGGATCCGGCCCATTTTTCTCGGTTTTGTTCAAAACCAACCCAGATTGCTGATACATTGGGTTTTAGCCCAATTAGAGGTCCAAACGAGCCTGGATTTGCACCAAATTTGGTACCCCAACAAAATTTCGCGTCCCGGACGCAACCGTGGGATCAAAATCAATTTTTGGACGTAGCAAAAGTCACTTCTGAGCAGGCTGTACAAAGTGTATTACAAGAGGAAATTGGTGGACAAAAGCACAAATTGCCTTCCGAAGGAGAATTAATTCAGGCCTGTTCTAGTAGTTCTAGTAATTAGAATTTTATTTACTTAGAAACACATTTTTATTTACACATTTCTTTTTTTTTTTACACAATTTCTGTAATACACAATTACATATTATATTTGTTTATTTTTTTTAATGGCAAAGGCCATGTTTGACACAGTTAAAATAGAAAAATTAAATAATATAAACTTTCGAATTTGGAAAAGGAGAATTTCATTTCTCTTAATACATGAAAAGACCCTATATGTTCTCACAAAAGAAAAACCAATAGAAATTTCAGATGACCCGAACACTTTGAAATTAAAAGAAAAGTGGGAGGAAGATGATATGCTTGCAAGAGCATCCATCTTAAATCATATGCAAGATGATTTAATTCCTCTCTATGAAGATTTTAAGTCTGCAAAAGAAATCATGAATGCTCTTGAGGATAAATATGGACCAAAATCCGATACCTATATACAATTATTATTAGATAAGTATACAGGACTTCAAATGTCCAAAAATGATAGCATAGGGGATCATGTGCTAAAGATGGAAATCATAGCAAAAGATCTATCTATCGTTGGGCATTCAATTTCCGACAAAATGCAAGTATCCACTATCCTTAATAGTCTTCCAAAATCATGGGATCATGTAGTGACTTCAATAACTTATGGACAAGGAAAATTGTCCATGAACACATTACCTGCACTATTGGCCCTTGAAGAGGAAAGAATGAATAGAAGAAAGAAAGAAAAAGGATGTGGAAACTTGATGTTAGCAGAGGAAACCTCAAAACAAATTCCAAAGTGTCCAAGTCAAAGAAAGATAAAACTTGTTTTAATTGTGGTAAGAAGGGTCATTTCCAAATCGATTGTTGAAGACCAAAGAAAAAGAAAATCAATGAAAAAAGAGAAATGGTCATGATAGTCTCTGAAGTAATGGTAACACAAGAAGCGGAAGATCATTGGTGGATCGATTCAGGAGCTACAAGACATGTTACAAAGAACAGAAATATCTTCACAACTTACAAAGAGAAGGTACAAGGAGAGCACCGACTCTACATGGGAAACGATACATATATAGATGTACTAGGCGAAGGTAATTGTAAAATTTCTTATAAAGAATCTAATTTAATACTTCAAAATGTATTGTATTCTCCAAATATTTGAAAAAATCTTATTTCTGTGTCTGTACTTTAAAAAAAGGGGTTTGAGGTTCGATTTAAATTTGGTCATGTAACTATTGGAAAGGATGGACGTATCCTTCTAAAAGGTGTAAGAATTAATGATATGTACTCAATAAAGGATATTCCATTTTTCGATTATATTAATATCTCTACTATAAATGATGATTCTTATTTATGGCATTTAAGATTAGGACACATAAATAAAGCAAAAATGGCAAGAATGTGCCAAATGTGATTACTACCTAAAATAAATCCGATTGAATATGATACATGTGAACCATGTATCAAAGGTAAACTAACTAAGAAACCTTTTTCTAAAAGTTGGAAATCATCGGATTTACTTGACGTAGTACACTCAGACATATGTGGACCTTCAAGAACAAAAACACATAGAGGAATGGAATACTTTATAACATTTACTGATGATTATTCAAGGTATGGGTATATCTATTTAATAAAATATAAGTCAGATGCTATCGACAAATTTAAAGAATTTAAAATAGAAGTAGAAACTCAATTAGGTAGACCCATAAAAGCTTTGAATAATGATAGAGGAAGGGAATATGAAGCTTTTGATGAATTCTACAAAAACTGTGGGATAAGGCATATTTACACTATGCCATATACTCCAAAACAAAATGGAATTGCAGAAAGAAGAAATAGAACTCTAATGGATATGACAAGATCCATGATGGCATATGCTGATTTACCTTTACATTTTTGGGGTGAAGCCCGGTCAACTGCAGCATATATTCTGAATAGAGTTAAAACAAAAGCCAAACCCTTAACACCTTATGAGTTATGGACTGGTCATAAACCTGACATTTCAAACTTAAGAGTTTGGGGATGTAAGGCGCATGTGTTGATACCAAAACCTCTTAGAAATAAATTAAGTAATAAGACATGGGAATGTTGTTTTATTGGATATCCTGACAATGGTAGTGGATATCGGTTTTTCCATTCAGAAAAGGGATTAATTGAAAGTAGGGATGCCCACTTTATGGAAACCACTAACGTGGTGACACCTTTGGAAAATATAAAACTCTTAGATGAAGATCAAGAGATGCCTACTTTACAAGAAAATTTCCCTATTAATCAAGAAATGATTAATAGTGAGGAAATTAATGAACCTTCTTCAAATATTCAGAATAGTGGGAGGAAAAGACCAAGGGAACCATTTGTAAAATTGAAAAATTATTATGTCTTCAGCATAGAAGATATAGAAGATCTAAGTGAAGACCCTAAAAGTTTCTCTGAAGCCATGAAAATGGATGATAGCAAGGAATGGCACAAGGCTATAAAAGAGGAACTAGACTCTATAGAAAACAATGGAGTATGGGAACTTGTTGATCTACCAAAGGGTAGAAAATCAATTGGATGCAAGTGGGTTCTCAAAAAGAAATTAAAAGCAGATGGAACTTTGGATAAATATAAAGCAAGATTAGTGGCAAAGGGTTACACACAAAAACCAGGTATAGACTTTGTGGATACATATTCACCTGTGGCAAAATTTACATCAATTAGAATTCTCATGTCAATTGTGGCTAGATTAGATCTAGAGCTACATCAGATGAATGTCAAAACCGCATTCCTCAATGGGGAATTAAAGGAAGACATCTACACGAATCAACCTGAAGGTTTTCAAATTGAGGGACATGAGAATAAAGTCTGTAAACTAAAAAGATCTTTATATGGACTCAAACAATCTTCAAGACAATGGTATTTGAAGTTCCACCAAGCTATCCTTGGATTAGGATATGAAATGAGTCCACTAGATCACTGTGTATATATATTAAAATCCAAAAAAAAGTTAGCAATATTATCATTATATG
Organism: Liquidambar formosana; assembly: GCA_039720395.1. NCBI lineage: Eukaryota > Viridiplantae > Streptophyta > Magnoliopsida > Saxifragales > Altingiaceae > Liquidambar > Liquidambar formosana. The sequence goes on along the minus strand of CM077834.1, from coordinate 9,687,652 downwards.
TTGATGATATATTACTAGCAGGAAATGATATGGATATTATGAACAAAACAAAGAAATACCTAGGATCTAGATTTGAAATGAAAGATATGGGAGAAGCTTCTTATGTATTAGGAATTAAAATTTCTAGAGATAGGAATTCAAGATTATTATATCTAGATCAAGAAAAATATCTAAAAAAAAGTACTTAAAAGGTTTAACATGGAAAAATGTAAACCAATAAGTACACCTGTTTGCAAAGGCTTAAGCCTAAGCAAGTCTATATGTCCACAAAATGAGGAAGAACAAAAAGATATGATACAAATCCCCTATGCCCAGGCTATGGGCAGTCTCATGTATGCTATGACAAGCATAAGGCCTGAGATATGTCATGCAGTTGGATTGGTAAGCAGATATCAAGCCAATCCAGGAAAGACACATTGGCAAGCAGTAAAAAGGATATTCAGATATTTACAAGGAACTAAAGGTATGAAACTTTGTTTTAGTTTAAAAGATCTAGAGATTGTAGGCTACAGTGATATAGATGATAGAAAGTCTACTAGTGGCTACATATTTATGGTAGGCGGAACCGCTGTTTCTTGGTTAAGTAAGAAACAAGGTTGTGTTGCAAAATTCACTATGGAATCTGAATACATAGCATGTAGCACAGCAGCAAGTACTGCAGTTTGGATAAAGCGCTTTATGGATAATTTGAAATTAGGTATACCAAATAGACCAGTCAATGTGTATTGTGATAATCAGTCTGCCATCGCTTTGATTAAAAGTGGAGCAAATAGTCCAAAAGGAAAACATATTGACGTGAGCTACCACATAATACAAGATATAGTGGAAAGGGGAGAAATCAAAATCGAATATACACCCTCTGAAAGGATGGTGGCTGATCCCATGACCAAGGGATTATCTCTAGAAAAGTTCAGAGAGCATGTGGCTACAATGGGATTAAGAAACACCTAGGTGTTGTAGAAAAGCATGCAGTATAGTACATCATTGGATGGATCTCGGGGACGCTTGAGAATAACAAGATGATGCGACTCTATCTATTTATGGGAAAAATATTGGTCAAAAATACAATAGAGGACACTAGCGAGGTAACGAGGTTATGACGAGAACGATTGAGGATGTAAAGTTCACAATAAACACCTAATTGATTCTGCATAACACTTAGGCGCATAGTGTTAAAGTCGCTGATAAATTAAATCAAGGAAAACCTTTGTGATGACCTAGAAGGAAGTACTTGATCTAAAAATCAAGCGCAGGTCAACACTATTAGTGTTTGGTTGAAGTCGCCAATAGTAACTGGGGTGGTGAACTATGGTTCCCTGTTATAGGTATATTGGTGCAATTCACTTGAAATAGAGTGAATAGAAATCGTCTATAACATATCAAGAAATTGATATATTGGGAAATAGACGCGGTCAGAAAAGAATGGTAAAAAGCGTGCGCACGTATAGTTATGCCATCATCTGACGTCGATCTGAAGAAAATTCAGATGAAAGTTAGTGCCCAATTGAAGAATTCTGGAAGATATTCAACCGTGGTAACTAACTAGAGGAAGTTATCATGTTATCTCATATTTGTCAAGTGGGAGATTGAAGAATTTCATTGTGACAAACATGAGATACAGTGTACATCACTACACCGTATTATTTACTTTAGGATTATAACTTCCAGGAGAGAGAATCCCAATTTCCCATATAGGAGAAAAGATAGGGTGTATGATGGTTCATTGTAAAGAATGAACCATCACACCCCATTGGTGATTAAATAGGTATGACTATTGAGAAGAGGTTATGAGTCATCATAGGTGTCTAATGACCATTGAGATCATCTCAATGGTCACAATTGATACCTTTTGGGTGTCTATAAATACACCCTACAACAACCCTTCTCTCATATATAAAATATAACAGTACGTATGTATTCTCTCCTTCCCAAACTCCTACATGTGATACATAGTCTGACGACAGTAGGGAAATCTTTCATTGTTCTACCTTCCAGAATCCATCAGCATTTTCCTAGTTTTAGCCTTCTACCATAATTTGTATCACTCTTGATCCACCGGTGGGCTAAAGTAACAACTTTGGAACAAAAAATATTAAAGACAGAAGACCACGTCAATTCCCCCAAGTAAACCTCAAAATTTCTTCAATAACTTTCAATTATTGGACCAAAATGGTATATAGAATTAAATGTGTATTAATTCGCCATCAATGTTTATATTTTGAATTGTCTACACTCGTAAATGGTATTACATGTTGAAATGGAATGGTTTGCATGATGTAAATTTTCAATGGCAAGGATTGAAAGGAGGAAAAAAAAAAAAAAAAAAAAAAAAAAAAGAAAGAAAAGGAGGAAAAAATTGTTAATTGGACCGCTCTTTAAATCTTTAATTTCTATTCGGACAACTATGGCAACTCCTTTAAGCCCTGCAGTACATTTTAGTTGTGGCTATAAAGAACTGAAAGATGGGTCGAAGAAAACATGTAGGTAGCTGGGTATGTACGTTTCATTTAAACCTTGTTGAATTTTGGATAATAGTCATTGTCACCATTTTGGCTGCCATGGTCACAGAAATATTTGTGCACCACTTGAGCTCGTAAGAGGAGTGGATTAAATTATTCAGTATCTCTAGCATTTTTTTTCCTAAGAGAAGAATAAGAATTAGAGAGAAAGATCGGGGGGAAATCGGGAAATATACAGAAATTGAGGGAAAGATGTTAATAGAGGAGATAGAAAAGAGGAAAATCCTGGTTACACCCTTCTAATCCTTTCCTCTTCTTCATTCATCATCTCTGCTTCCACCCCAACATCACCACTACTACACCATCCACACCCTAGCTGTCCCCAATTTACAACCATCTGATATAGTTTACATGATATTGTCACAATCCAATATCTTGTTAACAGTTTCATTGGTGCAGTATCCATTTACCAAATTAAATATATTAGAGCATTGCTAGATGACTCGACTTATGATGACTCCATACCCTATGGATCGAGGGCAGGATGATCGGTCTGCCTGGTCAGTCAGATTTTTCCCAAAAATTATTACTCTTCGATATTTTGGGTCCCATGTGTTCCATTTAACGCATTGAGCATTTAAATTCAATTCAATTGCATAGAACACTATGGATGGTAGGCAGAAAGCATGGTTGAGAAAAATGTTGGACCCATCAAATTGGCCAAATCCATCTATATATATATATAGATGACAAGATTTTAGAGCTTAATAAAGAATATTGAGTATTACTCAGAGTAAGATGAGAAGAAAAAGTCACAGGACTATACATCAGTTTGAATTCTTTGAAAAAGGTTGGATTTGCATAGTTACCCATCTTTGGTAAGGGGAAAAGGGGAGGGAAGGAAAGGAGATGAAGGATATACACATTGCAATCTAACAACACAGCAGGAAAATAATAGAAAATAAGTAAACCAAAATACGACTCTATCTCAGGTCTATTACATCATTTGTGCCAAACATGTTAGAAAATATGTGATTTTCTTTAAAGCTTTAAAACTTCGGACCACATACGTGTGCGCACCTACATAACCCACTTCGACCTAGACCGACCGGCCGTGTCGTGATGTGGCGCATGATGTGGCGCACACGTGACTTAATGGCCTATTTATATGAGTTTATTTCAATTAACCATTGGACCTTAATTTCTATGATTTATGGGTGTCTGTTACTAGCCGTTGGACTTTTATTTCATATTATTAATTGGGTTGTTATAAGAATCATTATGATATTTATTTTGGGCTTTTATTAGCCCAAACCAATTTCAGCATTTTACTATTATAAATAGTGGGCTTCTCTACATGAATAAGGGGGGATTTTACATTATCTTTTCAATCCTTTTCCACTATATTTCTCTAAGAGTTTTATTGAGTTATTTTATATATTGTATTTACAGGCAACTGATCGTGGACGGGTTCATCATACTCTTCTTGTGGACTTACCCATAGAAGAGGGAGCTGCGAGCTTTGGGGTTGTATCTTAGAGGTTCTATCGCCCGTCAGCACCTGTACGTAGGGAGGCGATAGTTCCTTTAGGACAGCGTGATCTCATGTGCCTTCCCACAGGTCAGCTCTTCTTACTCTGTTTTATTTTAATTAAATATATTTCTTGTATTGATTTTTGTTAATTCAAATTGTGAATATTATTTTATTTATCCATGTTCAATTTCATTGTAATTGTGATTTTTAATTTGTGTTGTAAATTATATTCATGTTTAATTTTTAATACATATTCTGTGACGAATTTCACAAAATCCACGAATATCCACAACAATCTAAAGGAACTATAGCTTTCTAATTCTGATGGATTTTGTTCAATGTATTTTCTTTTGAATTATAACACATGGATTTAAATAGATTAATAAATTATTATATGATCTATCATTGGACAAGTCAGTCAATTTTGGCCTTGTACTAGTTGAAGGGTCACTGTTGAAATGTTGTAAATCCATAATCCTTATGTCGGTGTAGATTACACATCAATAGCATGGAAAGGCATATCACAAACAAGAAGATAATATATTTATACATATATGAGGGAAATTTTTAATATATAAATATATTTATATAGATGTGTATTGATCAGCTTTACATATTGTAGGGTAACCATTCATACAATTGACAATATGTTTTACTACGGATGATAACTACAAAAATATAAATGCGACCTGAATTCTAAGTATTTAAATTATTGTTTTTTCATAAGATTGCTATTAACAAGAAGGTGTCATAGTCAAAAAGAAATTTTCTAGGCATAACTTTATATAAGAATATAATTGCATTCGTGGGATAGAAAAAGAGTAAAAATAAAATAAAAAATAAAATTAGTATATGCATTGAATTAAGTTGGTACATGTAGCTATTGCATTTGCTCAGGTACATATATTTAAGAATGCTAAAATGGGTTGTGTACCGTCTATTGGATTTTGGAAACCGAAGAGAAGTATGTTATTTACTGTTATAAGTTGTGTCTTTTGCATGAGGCCTGCTTAATTTTAAACTATAACAGTGTAAAAAAAAAAAAATTCCAGTTATTTCTATAGTACTCTATATAGATAATTATATATATTTTGCTTTGGTGCATTCTCACGTTTTATAACATTCTTTAGCTTCTTTACTTTAGTTTTGGTACTCATTTAGGCTGTTTTGGAGAGACAACATTAATACTGTTTATAATTATTACTATATTTATCAAGGGTTATTAGTAGTTAAACGAAATAACAAAAGGTAATTAAATGGTGAAGTTAGTTTACAAAGTAACCGTTGGTATTTGTTACTCTTCTAAAATGTAACTGTTGGTTAATGTGAAGGTTATCATTCTATGCATACCTGACTATTCATGTTTTGCTAAATTACCTCAAGCTATAAAAAAAAATAAATAAAATAAATAAAATGTACATAGGTATATGGACACAAACACATATATAATCTGTTTAAAGTCTCTTCACTATCCTGGCATACATCCTTGTGTTTATTGTTGAATGAGGTCAAGATTACTGCATTTTGTATATTCCTGAATACATTATATAAAGAGATCGAGAACTTATATATATATAGTATATAATTTTGGGTGATATGACTTTTAGTTGTTGGATTCTGTGGCAGGTGTATATATATAATCTCTTTATTATTTTGAGTTGTTGGAATGCCACTATTATATTTAATTGTTGATCAAATATGTTATAATCTCTTGAAGGGATAATGTATAATGGTTCATTACAATACTTATTGGATCAGATGGTCAGTTACTATTCCATGTGAAGTCAATTGCTAACGTGCTCATGACTCTATGAGTAATTAGGATGATGATTGGTTCTAAGTCTCAAGTAGATGCTTTTGCAGAAGCTTCTAAATGTATGGATTGGCTTAGAGTTCAAATGTTTGAGTAGCGTTTGTTGAAAGTTGAAATCCAACATATTCGTGATTGGCATTCTTTTGATGTACATAATATTTTTATTTTCTTGCACCTGAGATATTTTATGTGTTTTATTTATTATGATATTGTTCACTAGTATTGGTAATGAATGTCTATTATTTTGGGTTCCGAAATTTTTTGTAAGTCATAGAATAATTAAACTTAAATATTTGATTCAAAACTTGAAAGATGAACAAGCCATGAGATATGCCATATGTTGGGACACTCAAATTGATTAGGCAATTATATTTAAGAATTTTGTGTTTTGTGTATTCCTATTTTAATTGGTTAGATATTCATCGTAATACGAAATTTTAATAAATAGCTGGTTTTGATGAGATATTGGATGACCACAAGTTTGTAACGATATAATTAAAATTATTAGATTGTCTCAAATAGTATTACGTATGAGGTTTGTATTCCAAGTGTATATATACATGTGTTACGATGTATAGATTGATCTCGTATATATTATAATGTGACCTTTGGTTTTTTATTTTATTTATTTATTTTAAATTTAATTAAAGGAGAAAAAAAAAAGATATAAAAGCTAGGGTGCTAGATTTATCTAAGAGAAACCTTTTGAGTTTGTTCTTTAAGAATAAAAATTTCAATTTGAGGTTTTCAATCTACTATATGAATTAAATAAAATACTTTGTGCATGTGATTATGATCTCGGTCTAAAATTTTAATTTTCTTGTATAATATTTGAAATTTGTATGATGTGAGACAAATATGCATTGAACAAATTATTTTGATTGGATTATCTAGTTGTGAACTAGGAATTTTCTTGATAAAAAATTGTTCATCTAATCGTTTATTTAAAGTAATTATCCAGTGAGTATGGTTTATTTTTGTGTGAACTCAAAATTAAATTTTATATAGTGAAACATATGAGGTGTCAATTATCTTAAAATTTGTCTATGCCAGAGGAAAGGCTTATTGGCCGATTGTCATTGCTATTCTTTATTTTTATTAGTGAATGTACTTACATGTATGAGGTAGTTTGAAAATATGATTGTGTGGATAAATGCCATGAAATTAAAATCAACAAAATAAATAATCTTAATGTGGGGGTTTATTATTGATCAACAATCATTGTTTTATATTGTGGATCATTTGTATAAGATTTAAAAATTATGATAAATATTCATAATTGTTTAGATTTTGATTTTACAAGGTTATAATTTAGAGATGACCTGTCATTTTATGAAAAGTAATTGTGGACATGGAAAATGATCATCTTGAGAAATCGTATGATATTTACCATATTCTATTTGTTTAGAATTTGTAATGCAATCGTGAATTTAAATTGATTTTGAGATAAAACATGTATTGTTCATGAGATGATTATCAAAAATTATAAACATTTAGTTAATGTTTATTTGTGAACTCATTAAGAGGAAAAATATTCATAACTGCGGGGTTCACTATATTGGCATTTTTATATTATTTGAAGTTTGGCTAATGTCTATGTAAAGTATTATGTGATGCAGGAAATGATAATGTCAATATGAGATGCAAAATATGGTGTGAAATGTGTCTAATCAACCTACTAGAGGCTTATGCAGAAATGCAGTCATTTTATCCATCAAGGGGGATGGAGCTTTAGCCCACAGGGAGTCACCAACGGAAGTAACCCAACCTTTGTGATTGGAGATCCATGAAGGAGGTTTAATGGGTAGAAACAATCCGCAGAGCGTGACTCATAAAAAGCACTTTTTACTAGGAGAGTGTCTCCTCCCCATCCCTATGATGAGAGTGCTATTTATATGATAGTAAGGAAGAGTTTTACTCTGAATAAGCACGAGGCAGGAACACTCCTGCAGGGTACAGTCGCAATACCCTTGGAGGACTTACCTATGTGAGAGCCGCCGTAAGGCCACGGCTATGGGTTTGGGCTGACTTTAGAAACTCTCATGAAAATCAAGATGTAGCACATGGCCATTAATTGCGCTAACCCGCTTAGAACCAGGTCCCATATCAATACTATGTGTGTGACTTCTTGAAGTTTGGTTCAAGGGGTCAAGTTCAAGCTTTGCCACTATGACTCCTCAAATGGAAACGGTTAACACTAAGTGAGGTTTAAGTTTAGAAGACACCTACACCCATTGCATAATATATAGTTGCCCTATATATATTTTGTTTATATATTTATATATATATATATATATATATATATATATAGATATATAATTTGTTTAATTATTTATTTGTCGAAGTTTTAAATCTTGTGGGGGATTGTTAGAAAATATGTGATTTTCTTTAAAGCTTTAAAACTTCGAACCACATACGTGTGCGCACCTACATAGCCCACTTCGACTCGGACCGGCTGGCCGTGTCGTGATGTGGCGCATGACGTGGCGCATGTGTGACTTAATGGCCTATTTATATGAGTTTATTTCATTTAATCGTTGGACCTTAATTTCTATGATTTATGGGTGTCCGTTACTAGCCGTTAGACTTTTATTTCATATTATTAATTGGGTTGTTATAAGAATCATTATGATATTTATTTTGGGCCTTTATTAGCCCAAACCAATTTCAGCATTTTACTATTATAAATAGTGGGCTTCTCTACATGAACAAGGGGGGATTTTACATTATCTGTTCAATCCTTTTCCACTACATTTCTCTAAGAGTTTTATTGAGTTATTTTATAAATTGTATTTACAAGCAACTAATCGTGGACGGGTTCATCATACTCTTCTTGTGGACGTACCCATAGAAGAGGAAGCTGCAAGCTTTGGGGTTGTATCTTGGAGGTTCTATCGTCCGTCAGCACTTGTACGTAGGGAGGCGATAGTTCCTTTAGGACAGCGTGATCTCACGTGCCTTCCCACAGGCCAGCTCTTCTTACGCTGTTTTATTTTAATTAAATATATTTCTTGTATTGATTTTTGTTAATTCAAATTGTGAATATTATTTTATTTATCCATGTTCAATTTCATTGTGATTGTGATTTTTAATTTGTATTGTAAATTATATTCATGTTTAATTTTTAATACATATTCTGTGACGAATTTCACAAAATCCACGAATATCCACAACAAAACATTCCCTTGAACATTTCAGGTAACTACTTGTCAACAAAATTGGCAACCCAAAATATAACCGCCTTGAGTCAGTTCTCAAAAGACAACTTTGTTAGATTTCCTTTTGTTCCCTACTCCCTGCCCCCCCCCCCCTGAGAAATTTAAAATAGCAATCTCAAATGATAGAACTGATGCATTGGATATCTGTTCAATAAAATCAACAGCCAAGGATCCTTGTTGCTTGATCGACACAGGGGAAACACAAAGATCTTTAAAATTAACTAGCTTAAATGACATACCTGATACATTGTTTGATTGTCCATAAAATTTTCTTCGGCTCCTAACTACAGATAATAATTTTAAAACGTGCCCAAAATTTAAGATGTTTTACATGTCCAATGAAGAGTAATCCATACAAATTGCCTTTAATGGAAGTTTTCAGAATAACCACCGGGCACCCCTACTAATTGTTGGGTTCGGGTCCCTCCTTAAGTGGAGCCCACTAACATCATTAATAAAATAAAAGAAATAGAGAAGCTTGCTTTGGAAGCCAAATCTGGCAGATTGCAAAAGAAGCCTTTTAAGGCTTGTTCGGCTGTGTGTGGGGGACTTGAACCGTCATTTTGCTATCTCTCTAGAACTCTCTCAAGCTTTGGTGAGAAAGAAAGAGGAGCCAACCCACTTTGACCGGAGATTTGAATGCCCAAATCAAATCCGATTTGGCTCAAATTTTAAAAGGAGATTCCTGGCGGCACAAGCTACAACCCTATGGTCTTGGTTTTTCCATTGGACATCCCAAAAGCGTGTTTTGGAGATATTGTATCTACCCACTTCGGTGAGTTCGTTCTTTGTTGAGTTTTGTTGAAACCCACCTATTAGGTGAAGATTATATCTTCTTGTTATCCTTGAGTTTGTACACTCTTGATGATTGTTGGTGCCTCTAGTTTGGCTAGAGAGGAATACTTGTAATCCCATTATTTTTTACATAGTGGAAGATTTAGCCGGACTTTAGTCCCGTGGTTTTTCCCTCCACATTGGAGGATTTTCCACGTAAATTTGGTGTCTTGTGGTTGCTATTTATTGCCGTTAATTTTCTGGTTTTTATGCTGTGATTTTTTATCTTGTGCAATCCCATCTTTTGATCACGCATAAAGGGAAAAAATTATAAACTTGCTTCCGTTTGCATTGTTGTTGTTTGCTGAATTTTTTTTACCAACAAGTGGTATCAAAGCCTCTTGGTTCTTGCTTGGGTTTGATTTCGTGTGTGGATTAAAAATAGAGGATTCATCCGGTGCTATGATTAAATTGACAGCATCAAATTATTCTATTTGGAAACCAAGAATGGAGGATATTCTTTATTGCAAAGACTTGTACCAACCCATTTATGGTGAATCAAAGAAACCACAAGATATATCCAATGAAGATTGGGAGATATTGAATAGAAAATGTGTAGCACAAATTCGATAGTGGGTTGATCAAATTGTGTTTCATCATGTGGCTCAAGAAACTAATGGGCACACACCGTGGAAAAAATTAGAAGCCATGTATGAGAGAAAGATAGCACAGAACAAAGCTTTTTTGATTCGGAAGCTTATGAATTTGAAATTCAAAAATGGGCGCAATGTGGCAGAACACCTCAGTGACTTTCAAGGCTTGGTGAATCAGTTGACTACCATGAAAATGGTGGTAGATGATGAGATGCATGCACTATTGCTTCTGAGTTCTTTACCAGATAATTGGGAAACATTGGTTGTGTCAATTAGCAATTCGGCTCCCAATGGCATGTTGACCATGGAGATGGTAAAAGACAGCATGTTTAATGAAGAAGCTAGAAGGAAAGAACAGGGTACTTCTTCTGAGTCTGAGGCTCTTGTTATAGAGAAGCGATGGAGGAATAAAAGCAAAAAACCCCAAGGCCATAATGACAAGCCAAGAGAAAAGTCCAGAGGTAAATCCAAATCCGGGAAAGGGATTGAATGCTACCACTGTGGCAAGTTAGGGCATATGAAGAAAGAGTGCAGAAAATTAAAAAGAAAGCTAAGAGAAAAGGGTGATGGAAAAGAAGAAGGAAAAGACACAACTGCAGTTGCTTCCAATGAGAATGATATTATTATTGTTTGTGATGATAGTTGTGTTGCTCTCATAGCTCATGATTCTCAGTGGGTGATTGATTCGGGTGCCTCATTTCATGTTACTTCACGTGAGGACTTCTTTACTTCCTACACACATGGGGACTTTGGTTATATTAGGATGGGAAATGATGGTGTGTCCAAGATAGTGGGAATGGAAGATGTTTGTTTAGAGACAAACACAGGCTGTAGGCTAGTGCTTAGAGATGTGAGATATGTTCCAGATATCCACCTCAATCTTCTTTCCACAGGAAAACTAGATGACGAAGGGTATCACAATCAGTTTGGTGATGGGAACTAGAAGCTCTCCAAAGGCTCTCTAGTAGTGGCAAAAGGAAAGAAATGCTCTACTCTTTACATGATGTAAGCAAAGCTAAGCAGGGGACAGGTGAACACAGCTGAGAAAGAAGCTTCTACATAATTGTGGCACAAGAGGCTTGGCCACATGAGTGAGAAGGGAATGCAAATTCTTGTAAGAAAAGAACTTCTACCTGATGTAAAAGGTACGCATCTTAAGACTTGTGTTCATTGTTTAGCAGGAAAACAACATAGATCTCCTTTTGTTACAAAACCTGTATTTAGAAAACCCAATGTTTTAGACTTGGTATATTCTGATGTTTGTGGTCCCATGAAAGTTAGAACACTTGGTGGTGCTCGATACTTTGTTACTTTCATTGATGATCATTCCAGGAAAGTTTGGGCATATGCTTTGAAAGCTAAAGATCAGGTTTTGGAAGTCTTTAAGTTATTTCAGGTTACAGCTGAAAGGGAAACAAAAAGGCCTTTGAAGTGCATTTGTTCTGACAATGGTGGTGAGTATGGAGGCCCATTTAGAGAATATTGCAGAGCTCATGGCATCATGCATGAAAGAACAGTTCTAAAAACACCTCAGCACAATGGAGTGGCAGAAAGAATGAACAGAACTATTATTGAAAGAATCAGGAGTATGCTTTCCCATGCAAAATTGCCTAGATCTTTTTGGGGTGAGGCAATGAGGACAGTAGTTGATTTAATCAATCTTTCTCCTTCAGTTCCACTGAATGGTGATGTGCCAGACAGATTCTGGAAAGGGAAGGAAGTATGCTATGATCACTTGAAGGTGTTTGGGTGCAGCGCATTTGTTCACATTCCTAAAGATGAGAGGTCCAAGCTTGATGGCAAGACAAAGTAGTGCATCTTTCTGGGTTATGGACATGAAGAGTTTGGGTATAGATTATGGGATCCAGTTGAGAAAATGTTATTAGAAGCAGAGATGTGGTGTTTCTTGAAGACCAGACTATTGAGGACTTTGAGAAAGTTGAGAAGACAAAATCCTTTGTTGATGACTTGATTGATTTGAGTCCAACTCCTCCACCCATGGTGCATGATGACGGGGGAGATGTACAAGATGAACAGGACATGCAGGTTGAGATTGAAAATCCTATAGTTGAGAATGATGCTTCTACAGCTGAAGATGACATTCCTACAGTTGGTGATGAGGAAGAACCAAAAGAACAGATTGAGCAGGCCCCTTAAGAACAAGCAGTTGAACCTCAGTTGAGAAGATCTACCAGAGAACGCCAACCATCAAAGAGGTATTCTCCAAATGAGTTTGTAATGCTTACAGATGGGGGAGAACCTGAGTGCTACCAAGAAGCAATGACACATAAGCAAAAAAGGGGAATGGTTGAAAGCCATGCAAGAAGAGATAAAATCCTTACATGAGAACTACACTTATGACTTGGTGAAACTGCCTAAGGGCAAGAGACCACTCAAGAACAAATGGGTGTATAGATTAAAGACAGAGGAAAATAGCTCACAACTAAGGTTTAAGGCAAGGTAGGTTGTGAAGGGTTTTGGTCAGAAAAAAGGTGTTGACTTTGAAGAAATTTTCTCACTAGTGGTGAAGATGTCATCCATACGAGTTGTACTTGGTATAGTTGCAAGCCTAAATCTAGAGATTGAACAACTAGATGTGAAGACAACCTTTCTTCATGGTGACTTGGAGGAAGAGATCTACATGGAACAACCCGAAGGTTTTAAAGTTAAAGGTAAAGAAGACTTGGTTTGCAGATTGAAGAAAAGTTTGTATGGGTTGAAGCAAGCACTGCGACAATGGTATAAAAAGTTTGATTCCTTTATGGTTGATCATGGGTACATAAGGACAACTTCAGATCATTGTGTGTTTGTGAAAATTTTTTCTAATGGTAACTTTATTATTCTCCTAATTTATGTGAATGATATGTTGATTGTGGGACAGGATGCTAAGAAGATTGACAAGTTGAAAAAGGAACTTGGTAAGTCCTTTGCCATGAAGGACTTAGGACCAGCAAAGTGGATACTTGGTATGAAGATCTCTCGTGATAGGAAGCTGGGTAAGCTTTGGTTATCACAGGAAAGATACATTGAGAAAGTGCTTAAAAGGTTTAACATGGACAAGGCAAAACCAGTTGGCTCTCCACTAGCCAATCATTTCAAGCTCAATTCCAAGCAAAGTCCTACGACAGAAAAAGAGAAAGAAGATATGTCGAGAGTGCCTTATGCCTCAGCAGTTGGCAGTTTGATGTACGCCATGGTTTGCACTAGACCCGATATTACACATGCAGTTGGTGTAGTTAGCAGATTTCTTTCCAATCCTAGAAAAGAACACTGGGCAGTAGTGAAGTGGATTTTTAGATATCTCAAAGGCTCTTCCAAAATGTGCTTGTGCTTTGGGAGTGGCAAACCTGTGCTAATAGGTTACACAGATGCAGATATGGCAGGAGATGTTGACTCTAGGAAGTCTACATCTGGTTATTTGGTTACCTTTGCAGAGGGAGCAGTTTCATGGCAATCGAAATTGCAGAAATACGTTGCTTTATCAACTACAGAAGCAGAGTTCATAGCAACAACGGAAGCATGCAAAAAGATGTTATGGACGAAAAGATTCTTACAAGAATTGGGGATAAAGCAAGAGAAGTATGTACTTCATAGTGACAGTCAAAGTGCCATCCATTTGAGTAAGAATTCTAGTTTTCATTCAAGATCAAAACATATTGATGTGAGGTATCATTGGATACGTGAAGTGTTGGAGAACAAGTTGTTACAACTTGAGAAAATCCATACCAATGATAATGGTTCGGATATGATGACTAAGGCATTGCCTAAGGACAAACATGAAGCTTGTAGGAAAAGAGCAGGTTTGGTTGAGCCCTCCACCTAAGTCGGGAGGGGGAGATTTGTTGGGTTCGGGTCCCTCCTTAAGTGGAGCCCACTAACATCATTAATAAAATAAAAGAAATAGAGAAGCTTGCTTCGGAAGCCAAATCTGGCAGATTGCAAAAGAAGCCTTTTAAGGCTTGTTCGGCTGTGTGTGGGGGACTTGAACCGTCATTTTGCTATCTCTCTAGAACTCTCTCAAGCTTTGGTGAGAAAAAAAGAGGAGCCAACCCCTTTGACCGGAGATTTGAATGCCCAAATCAAGTCCAATTTGGCTCAAATTTTAGGAGGAGATTCTCGGTGGCACAAGCTACAATCCTATGGTCTTGGTTTTTCCATTAGACATCCCAAAAGTGTGTTTTGGAGATATTGTGTCTACCCACTTCGGTAAGTTCGTTCTTTGTTGAGTTTTGTTGAAACCCACCTATTAGGTGAAGATTATATCTTCTTGTTATCCTTGAGTTTGTACACTCTTGATGATTGTTGGTGCCTCTAGTTTGGCTAGAGAGGAATACTTGTAATCCCATTATTTTTGACATAATGGAAGATTTAGCCGGACTTCGGTCCCGTGGTTTTTCCCTCCATATTGGAGGGTTTTCCACGTAAATTTGGTGTCTTGTGGTTGTTATTTATTGCCGTTAATTTTCTGGTTTTTATGCTGTGATTTTTTATCTTGTGCAATCCCATCTTTTGATCACACATAAAGGGAAAAAATTATAAACTTGCTTCCGCTTGCATTGTTGTTGTTTGCTGAATTTTTTTTCCCAACACTAATTTCAAAACCACATTTTTGATACGCGGTTTATTTGGAGAATATTAGTAATGGCCAACAAGTTTTGAGGCATTACAATTTTGACATTAAACGATTTCTTTTATCGAGCATCTAACAATGTAATACTCATTTCGTTGATTGAAGAAGCTTCATGTTTGCTTGATGAGGAGTTTACATCAGGTGGACACCTTTCAATGAAAAAACTAGGTTGTTTTGGTTCTGGCAACGCACTCTCACTACCCAACATCAGCACCACAGAGGACATGCTTGGCCTATCTTCCGGGCATTTTTGCACACATAACAGCCCCATATGGATTGATCGTAACACTTCAGTTAAATTGCATGAGTCTTCTATCAAGGCATCGATCAATTCCAAAGACTTGCCTTCTCTATAGAATCTTGATGCCCAAACAATTGAAATCACCTTTTTTCATCAATGTTGGAACATTTTAACATTGACAGAGAAAGCAAATAGTATTGTACTTGACACTTACATGTCCAAGAAGGTTGAGTTGGTGGTCTGGATGATGAAACCCTCTGTTTTTCTTCCCACTCACTATCTCTAGTACCAAAACGCCAAAGCTAAAGACGTCAGATTTTATTGAGAAGAGCCCATCAATTACATACTCTGTTGACATGTAACCACTGTAGGAAACCATTGAACAAAATTATAATTATAATGATAATTTATGAGAAATGGAAGTTGGAAGTTGAGTATACGACATGTACAAGGAATTCATACTATGCCCCAACTATTCTATTTGTATTTGCTTCAGTTTCATTTCCTCCAAAACTTCTAGCCATGCCAAAGTCTGAAATTTTTGGGTTCATCTCATAATTAAGTAAAATATTGCTAGCTTTGAGATCTCTATGGATAATTCTAAGTCTAGAATCTTGATGAAGGTAAAGAAGTCCCAGAGCAATTCCATTGATAATGTTGAAGCGTTTAATTATGCCAATTTAGTAACATGCTTTGTGTTTGATCTGCACAATTTGTTCATCAAAGTCAGTCCATGTCATTATTAATGGAAAACAACAAAAGGCTGGTATTGTTTCCCACTTCTATTCATACCAGCATTGCCATTTGATCTGGGTGTCAATGGTATAAAATTAATGAAACTATTGGTCAAAACATTGCTCCAGTATCTTAGAGGTGAATTATATGGAGCTTGTAATTTATTTCACCAAACAACTATTATTTAACAAAAATATTTCGAAGGTTTGAGTGAGCCAAACCAAAAATAAAAAAGTCAAAGCTTTTGTTGGGCAGGTATTCGTAGATCAACATCTTTTCTTCTTGAATGCAACATCCTATAAGTTTTACAAGGTTTCGGTGTTGGAGTTTGGCAATGCATAAAACTTCATTCATGAACTCATCGAGTCCTTGTTTAGAATTCTTCGAAAGCCTCTTCACAGCTATTTCTTGTCCCTCTTCCAACGCCCCCTGAAAATTATCATTTGTAAATACTTTGCTCTAAGAAAGTTACAATACTCTACTCTAAGAAGACACATCCTTGTTACCCTTTTTTTGTCATTTCTCTCAAAATGGTACAATATGCCTAATTTTTTTTAAATGCAAGTATTTAAGGCCATCAAAAGGTATCATAATATGCTTATTGCCAAGCAGTGTCTCTGTTTTTTTTTTTTTTTTTTTTTTTTTTTTTTTTTTTTTTTTTTATTTTTTAAATCGGCAAGAGAAATCATTTTATTAGGTACGATTGAAATTACAAATAACAACCCCAATATAGACAGGACAGCCCCCAACAGCAATATATCCAAGTAGTGTCTCTGATGGAGGGGAATTCTATTTCATGTGTCATAACAAAATAAAAAAGGTTTTTCATGCAATGCTACATACCCCATTGGTAAGTTATAGCTACAAAAGATCTCCCATATATGCCACTTTTTGAAATAGTCACCATTATACATATGCTAAAGGAAATTATCAATAATTTCTCACTTGAACTAGTTCAGAGATTAGAATCTCCTTTCGGAGAGTCAAATGTGCTGATTCAGACTAACATTTCATAAAGAACCATCAGCACAAATACTAGACAATGCAGATTGGGTTTCATCAACTAATTACCAAGAAGATGAATAGCAGTGTATGTATATTTTATCTTACCTTGTAGACAGGTCCAAAACCGCCCTCACCAAGCCTATTTTCTGCTGAGAAGTTATTGGTGGCATTAGCTACTGTGGCAAAGTCAAATAATGGTAACTCCAGATCTTCCTTTTGAGTTTCAGTGGTGTAATGTCTTTCCGTTTGTATCCCCTTTCCCCTGCGACATAGGGGGTAGAAACAACATATATACATAAAACAATGAAACTAAACGTTTTGTCTAGGATTCAGGGAAGTCTGATTAATGCATATGTCAACTTCCTCGTAAGTCTGGTTTCCAAATGGATCTATTTTTAAGACAGGATGGCTCCCCTGCCTCCTTACCCTCCTCCCCTTCAAGGCCTCCCATTTTAATTGGGTCAAATTGGCCTTAATCTCAAGAGGAACTTACGAGTACAAATATTGTGTCATTTGAATGACTATGGTCACTTTAATCAAATCTTTGCAAAACAGATCACTAAAATTAAATTAGCCTACTGATGTAACCTTCAATCTCCTGAAGGAAACCCACCACATGGCAGACCCATCACCTTTCTGAGAGGTGAATGGCACCCCATTTGAAATGAGATATGAAAGAGGAGGAGGCTAAGGAGGTAGTGTAAACAAAATTCTTTTGTGAAAAGTTCTAAAGACTGGAAATCAAGTGGGAGCTCCAATATAATTGTTATGAACTCTCCTTAATATTCACATCAAATTCCAGTTTTAATGACTTGCATCTACCCTTATTTTGTAGGTTCTAACACCTAACTCAAATGGTCTATATGCACGGAATAAAAGTGGAGGAGGCAGGATTGGTGTATACTTTCCTAAAGTATGAATTCCCCACTAGCTGCTGAAGCTAGCTAGCTTGTGTCGAAAAATGTGTAATTGATAAATTTAAGGGAGAGTTCATAGTAAAGCATATGAGCCAAATCCTTTGTAATGTGCTAGACTTGCAATGAAGGAAGATTAGCTGTTGTAGCGTTATATATCAAGGTTAGTCCCTCATGTCATGCGGCTAAGCCTGTTTGATATCCTTATGTATGCAAAAGCACATGAGTAACTTTACCATAATTGGGATAATTGGTTTACCTTGTCTACTTGGTTTCCTCTTCCTCCAAATGTACAGGGTCAGACCCAGGCCTAGGAGAAGTACTCCTGCTAATACTGAGCTGCCTATGATCCTTACTCGTTTCTTTCCGTTGGAGCCAACTTGACCTAAGTGTGAAGCAAATAATTGCAGAGAAAACCAGGAATTAGAAAGCAGAAAAATCAGGAATACCAGTTAATTGTAGAGTAATTGTTCTGGAGGATGGTTGATACCACACTTCCATGAAAGGAAAGCCATCCGATTAAATTTAGCTTTGTGCATACGTAGAGCACGAAATCATGTGCCTTAAAGCAAATACAGAAGGTATGTGGTTGTTTATGAAACCTCTCTAAAGTTCCTCTTTCTTGCATGGTTTTACTATTAAAATGCATACATGCATAAATTTCAATAACAAGATCAAAAAACAATTTACTAATTTAGAACAAACCCAAAATCACTTTCCTCTTACAGTCTCACACGTACTTTAAGGGATCGGTTTTAAGTTTTCATATACAAATATTGTTTTCAGCTTTCAGTGTCATATATGATGTTCGAAGCTATCACCATTTTCTTTAATGGCCTTATTTGCAGTATTTTTAAATATGCTAATAAATTCTCTTTTGGGGTGTTGTGTGTGTTTGTGATTTTCATTTATTTATTTTTTATTATTATTTTTTTCCTTGTTAGGGAAGGGTGGGCGAGGCTTAAAACTCCCCACACCTCGCCCCCACCAAAAAAAAAGAAGAAAGGAGTCAAAAGGGTGACTTAGATTGTGCCTCAAAGTTGGTCAGTCCCAACTAGAAGTGCAACTTGGTCCAAGTTGGTCCGGGCCAAAGGGAAATCCATATCAGAAAGAACTAATTTAGTCCTTTAAAAAATGAACCGAAACTGGACCGAAAATAGTAATGAACCGGATCGGACCGAACCAAGAAAAAATGGTTCGTTTCAGTCTAGTTCTCGGTTTTTGTTTTTATTTTATTTTTATTTTTTTTAATATAGGTAAAATGTAAGAACTTCATTGAATAAGTATTATTATACATTGAATAATACTTATGCTTGGAGTATAATATAATAACAGTAGCATATATATAATATATAAATATTTTGGTTTTTGGGAATTCGGTTCGGTCTAGTTCTAAAACCCCCTAAACCATGGATCGGACCGAATTAATTAATTCTTATAAATTTCAAACCAGAACCGAATCGAATATTGTTTGAACTAGATTAAACTGGATCAAGTTGCTCGGAACGATCTGGTCTTCTAGTTTACCCGAACCAATGTGCACCCCTAGTCCCAACCGTGGATACTAGCCCTGGCACTTTTTGCTTGTTTGGACGATGAACTTTAAGAATTTGGTGGGACAATTTAACATACATGGGCTACTGGGCTAGACTTGATACGGTCCAAGGTCGGCCTATCCCAGACTTTCTAGGAATTAAATGATCGAAGCCCGCCGGCCCAAAGAGCGAAAAGTGGAAAAGTGTCAAATGATAAATTGATGATCTAATCTCAATTGCTGTCAGCCTCTCATGCAAGAGTTTTACTCTTTATTAGGTTTTTTGATGTCTCAAGGAATTAATGGAGTTAGTTTTTCTGTTGTATGAAGGAATTAATGGTGTACTTAGGTTAGAGGTATTGACTTATATGACTTTTAGGATCTGTGTTTATTTTGTTAATATTATTGTTACTATTATTATTATTAGTATTATTTTATGATAATAAAAACGGGTAAAAAGGGGGAAACCAATCGTAATGATTTTGCTTAGGCATGATGATAGTAGCTCTCCTACCTGCTGAAGAATCAATGACAAAAGGGACCTACAAGGGCCCATAAAGTGGGAAAATAACGAGCGCTCCCTCAAATTAGTTGAGTCATAACCTAACCTTAGCCTCACAAAAAATTAGTGGCTCCAACGTATGAATAGGACCATCAAATGACAAACTCACGTCACACCATCCACAGCTCCATGACTTGAACCTGGACTACTTGGTTTTCTACAACTTTACCACTAGATCACAACCCTTATGGTTGGAATCTGTATTTACTTGATCAAAGAAACTACTTAAAATTGATATCTCAAAATTAGGTTTTATGTGAAGGAAATACTAAAAATAAATAAATAAATATAAATAAAAATAAAAAACGCCTTGGGCAAAATAATTAAACCCAAACCCCCCACCTTCCAACACCCACCACCCACATGTATAATCACTACCCCCAACTACCCACCCATCATATCTATCATCATATGTCATATCCATCATTGACGATTACCACTATCCTTACCACCACCACCACCACCACCGGCACCACCACCCTGCTATTTGGCCATATCACCACACATCCATTGTGAATTTGCAACCATCCATTGTCGCCGCCACCTCCATCTGCATCACCTCTCTAATCTATTTGTCATCACCCTTTTATATATATATATATATTTTCCCCTTAATTTGGATGGAAGATAATGTCTCGAGGTTCTGTTATAAATTTGAAATTGTCATATGTTGAATTAACTAATGTTAAAAAAATGTATTTTTAGAAATAAAAATGCTAATAATTCATCCATTTTTTACTATTCATCTTTGTCATTCAACTTATGTGTTAAAAGTGTATAAGTAAAAGTAATTATGTGGAGCCTAACATAGAATAAGGAGAAAATACTACATATAGATAGATTGGAGAATGTGGATGAAACATGTGAGTGATATCTTGAATTTGATGTACAGTATGATTAGGAATGGGATGAAACATGTGAGTGATATCTTGAATTTGATGTACAGTATTCTTAGGAATGGGATGCCCATTGCCAACCCTACAAATGCCTACTTAAAAATATACTTCCTAGGGAGGTGTGAACATTTGATAAAAAAAGAAAAAAAAAAAAATCATACCTATTTCAGAGGATGCCAACTTTATGTAGATATCTTGTCCATTTTCTGTGAACGTTCTTATGTCAATCAAGTTATCAAACCAAAGCAAGCATCCACTTCCTTCTCCACTGATATTCGAATTCGAATTCGCATAAGCCATGCAGAAGCAATTTTTCAAGCACGCCCTCTCACATTTGTCAAGGCTCATGCTCTCACTGACCCTTGAGGAATTCCACGTGTCCGGCAATTTAACACCGTAATGTCTTCTAAATCCATCTCGGCCGCCTGGACAATCCAACTGCGTCTTTCGAATGCACCTATCCGACCAACGTGCTGCAGCCCAATCGTCGGGTGATGTGGGCACAAATCCTTTCAAACACCCACATTGTGAGGAAGAGTTGCCAGTGCTAGAACTCCCATACGAACCGCACACCGCATACTTATCGCATTTGTCCATTGTTCTATTAATGGTATACCAATAAAGATATTGATGAACCCAAATAAACCGATCTAGAGTTCCATTTTGATCCAACACCATCCTTAAGACATATGAGCTCGTAGCAGGCACATAAATGAAATACATCTCCTTCTCATTCAAAACAAAACTGAAATTAATGAACTGATTGGGTTTGAAATCGGGTCTACCACTGAACCGCATACCGTTCCATGGTCCAGAACGAAACAGATCAACTGAACCATTCCTTACAAAAAATTGAGGATACCCATTTGGGTCTAGCCGGTACGTGAAAGTACCTGGAGAAGGGTCATCTTTGCTCTTCCAGGATTGTAGGTACCGGTCCAGGCCGGTTTCTGTGTTCCTTCCTAACTTCATGTAAGGTAGAAGCGTATCGCATGGATAGTCGAAACTCTGCCATAGATAATTTTCCCGGTTGCCATCATTCCCGTTTTTCACTACCAAATTTCCCAGGTCCCAAAGCTGTGCCACTGGATTCTGCGCGATTGTTGATGAATTGGAAGACCAAATGATGCTCTCATTGCGGTTTTGAAGGACGAGACGGCCTTGGCTGGTGAGCTTCAAAACACCTGATTTGTCGATGAGGGGGGTTTCTCTGTTGGCAATCCATACTACTGTGGTATCATTTATGTTCTTGTACCATATTCCCAAGTAGCGTTTCGTCGAGTTACGTGGCTGAAAAACCCTAGCTCAAAGTTTCCACTGGCTGAAACTATGGTCTCGCCGTCTTTGATTGATTGAGCTGCAACTATGGTATCTGTTGCACTGGAGATTACAGAGGTGAGGAGCAACATGGTGGAGGAGAAAAGGAGTATTGTATAGACTTCCATTGACGGCTTCATGATTATTTGGTGCACCATTGTTGTACGTACGAAAACTGACTTCAAAATGAAAATATATAAAGCAGAAACAAAACATGAGGTAGGCCCCACCTCATGCGTCCGAGTAGGTACACACGGGTAGCAATTAAGGCGGTCGTCCTAAGCTCTAGCTCGTAGGAAGTAGGAACATCCCAACCTAGGGGTGTTAATGGTTCGGTTTGGTTCGATTTTATGAGAGACTTTAATCCAAACCATTATATTTCAGTTTTGTTCTTCCTAAACCAAAACCAAACCATATTATAAAAAAACCAAACCATTATATTTTGTTTTGGTTTGGTTCGGTTTCGGTTTTAACCTATCAAGTAACAACAAATAATTGAAAATGAAAAAAATGGCATGCCAAACTCCAAATAAAAACATTTTTAATAAAAGCATTACATTAGCAACTAAAAAAAGCAAACATTGTATTAAAATAGAAACATATTGACATATATTAACATGTCAATATCACACATAACATTAATACACACAACATTAATAACTAGTTTAATACATGCCAATTTAAAAAAGAGAAAATAATAAGAAACTTAAAATCAACAAAAACAAGCCCATTACCTATTTTACCCTTATTAGAATTGGGAATTTACAAACTTTAAGTTTATATATATATATATTATATTTTTCGGTTTTTTCGGTTTGGTTTTTTAAAACTGAAAACCAAAACCAAACCAATTGAGTTCGGTTTTCTAAAATTAAAACCATAACCAAACCTAATGACAAAAAGACCAAACCAAACTGCCCAGTTCGGTTCGGTTCGATTTGGTTCTCGGTTTTAACCAAAACCATTAACACCCCTATCCCAACCCACTAGAAAGCTCTGCAACAAAATATCTTATATATTTATTCTATTCTTCGCACAAAGTTAAACTCAGTATGATAAAACACGTAGTTTTGAAAAAATCATTTTTTTTTTATTGATTTTTTACTTATTAAACTTTAATTTTTTAAAGATACCCTTTCCTATTTAGTGTTGGACTTTGTGTTAAAAGTAATTATTAAAATAAAAAGGGGTAATATAAAAAAGTTCAAGAAATTTATAATTTGGCTTTTTAAAATAAACAGACATTTTGGGACTAGAAAAAGTAACTAAAATGACATATCTTTGTGAGACAAAGGGAGTATAATTTTGGGGGAATTACCTTTTGAGTCGATCATTTCAAGCAATTGCCGCCGAAGGACTGTCTTAGAAATTTCAAACAGGTAATGACCATTCAGGATGGCCTTAACTAAAGGCCGGGTGTGGTTAAGTTTTACTTTCCTATTTTACCCTTCTGCTCAATACAACGCCCATAAACTCTCTCTTCATCTCTTCCCCCCATCACCCGTCCAATCTCTCTCTCATCCCCCGGCACCGGTCTAACCTGTCTCTCTCTCTCTCATCTCTATCAGCCTTCATATGCATAGCCCTCTCTCTCTCTCTCTCTATCTTCCCTGGAAGCTCCCGCTCAAGGAAACTTAACAGACAAACATCTCACGGCGACCTTCCTCATACATCCAAACGACAGCCTCCTCCCTCATCGGCGGCAAAAAACAGCAGCAAGGAATGTGATGACCTGAATTTTATCTATATATATATATATATATATATATATATATATGTCACGTACTGTATATTTACGCATGTATATGCAATTTTATTTTGTTTAATTATTTTTGGAAAGGATGACCCTACCTTATGTTTTTGGGGCCAAGGAACACCATGGTAGTGTCAAATTTCAGAGAAAATGACCGTAGGCTGAAGTTTTAGAAATTTCAGAATTTTGGATCATGAAAACCCGAAACTTTAGGCTTAAAAACAAATATGATTTTATAGGATTTTGAATGAACAATTTATATACGCACGTAGTACTCCGCATGAGCTTCGATTTGACACTTGAATGATTGAAAACTGTTAAGAAACGAGGGAGATATTAATCATCGAAGTTGGCCCGTTGAACACACGGTGTAACCGGGTTACACAATGCAACCCGCGGGAGGTTGAAGAAGAACCATAGGACTATGATCCTGTGTGGGTGCATCCATATACCTTACAGTGTTCACATGCATTTAAAAGCCATACGATAATCATATGAACCCCAAATTTGACCATTGGACTCGTCTTGGTGGGCCCTACCATGTGGGACCCTTGGTTGACCATTTTGACTAAGTTTGACAGTAGTTTGACTTTTTATCCAATTTAATATTTGTTAAAAATTTCAGAAAATACTAGAAAATTCAAAAAATTACAGAAAATTCTCAAAAATTATGAAAAATTCCCCAAAATTATACAGAGTGCTTTAAAAATTATTTTGATCATTTTAGGACCATAGTTCACTGTCAGAAGGCTAATAGTAATTTTTTAGTACGTTATATTTATTTTGAAATTTACCTAAATATTACGTATGTATAATTATCAGATTTTATCGATCATTGGGAGGACCCTAGGAAACATTAACGCTGCATTCGCATTGTCAATATCTATCACGTGGATTTGGATTGATATTGCTCACGATTTAGTTAGAAAATGTGGCTTTTTTACACTTAATATAGTGTTATTTTATAAATGTGATTTAAAATACCTTAATTTTGTTGTCGGATTTTCCCAGTGCAATGAGTCCAATAACATCCACCCATGCTGATATTTTATCATTATTATTATTATTTTTTTTTTTAACTTCAAACTCTTCTACATGGGGCTATCAACAAATATATATATATATATTGATATGAGAAACCCCTTATGGGTAAACCCTGAACCCATGCAAAAATAGTCAACAATCACTAACTATAATTTTAGGGTACTGAAATGATCTTTGGGGTAGTAAAATTTATTTGAAAAAATAATAAACAATTTTACGATGTATTAAAGATATAAACATGTTATAATGAATTAGTAATTTATTTGGAAAAATAAAATTAAAAATGAAAAGATAGAACGCATGTGTTTCGACTTCAATGCATACATTTTAAGTAACCAATGCCTACATATTTCAAGTTCATTGCGTACATATTATATCCTCATTTAGTACACTTGGCTTCGGAACTACGTTTGGGATTTTTTACACATTTTAGGGTACTGAAATGATCTTTGGGGTAGTAAAATTTATTTGAAAGAATAATAAATAATTTTACAATGTGTTAAGGGTATAAGCATGTTATAATAAATTCGTAACTTATTTGGAAAAAAAAAAAGAAAGAAAAAAAGAATATACAAATGAAAAGATAGAACAAGTGTTTTGACATTAGAGCGTACATTTTAAGTAACCAATGCGAACATGTTTCAAGTTCATTGCGTACATATTATATTCTCGTTTAATACACTTGGGGTCGGGACCACATTTGGGATTTTTTACACATTTTAGGATACAGAAATGATCATTAGGGTAGTAAAATTTATTTGAAAGAATAGTAAACAATGTTACGATCTGTTAAGGGTATAAGCATGTTATAATGAATTAGTAATTTATTCGGAAAAAATATGTAAAAAATGAACTTGAAACATGTATGCAATGAACTTGAAACATGTACGCATTAGTTACTTAAAATGCACGCACTGAAATCAAAACACTTGTTTTATCTTTTCGTTTGTAATTTTTTTTTTTTTTGGAAATAAATTACTAATTCATTATAACAAGCTTATACCTTTAACACATCGTAACATTGTTTATTATTCTTTCAAATAAATTTTGCTACCCCAAAGATTATTTCAGTATCCTAAAATGTGTAAAAAATCCCAAACATGGTCCCGACCCCAAGTGTACTAAACGAAGATATAATATGTATGCAATGAACTTGAAACATGTACGCATTGGTTACTTAAAATGTACGCACTAAAGTCAAAACACATGCGTTTTATCTTTTCATTTGAAATTTTTTTTTTCGAATAAATTACTAATTCATTATAACATATTATACCCTTAACACATCGTAACATTATTTATTATTCTTTCAAATAAATTTCACTACCCCAAAGATCATTTCAGTACCCTAAAATGTGTAAAAAATCCCAAACGTGGTCCCGACCCCAAGTGTACAAAATAAGGATATAATATGTATGCAATGAACATGAAACATGTACGCATTAGTTACTTAAAATGTAT
Organism: Liquidambar formosana; assembly: GCA_039720395.1. NCBI lineage: Eukaryota > Viridiplantae > Streptophyta > Magnoliopsida > Saxifragales > Altingiaceae > Liquidambar > Liquidambar formosana. The sequence goes on along the minus strand of CM077834.1, from coordinate 9,661,109 downwards.
GCACTAAAGTCAAAACACTTGTTCTATCTTTTCATTTGTATATTCTTTCTTTTTTTTCCTAAATAAGTTACTAATTCATTCTAACATGCTTATACCCTTGGGTTCGGGACCACGTTTGGGATTTTTTACACATTTTAGGATACTGAAATGATCTTTGGGGTAGAAAAATTTATTTGAAAAAATAATAAACAATTTTACGATGTGTTAAGGGTATAAGCTTGTTATAATGAATTAGTAACTTATTTGGAAAAAAAAAAAAAAAAAAGAATATACAAATGAAAAGATAGAATAAGTGTTTTGACTTTAGTGCGCACATTTTAAGTAACCAATGCATACATGTTTCAAGTTCATTGCGTACATATTATATCCTCGTTTAGTACACTTGGAGTCAGGACCACGTTTGGGATTTTTTACACATTTTAGGGTACTGAAATGATCTTTGAGGTAGTAAAATTTATTTGAAAGAATAATAAACAATGTTACGATGTGTTAAGGGTATAAGCATGTTATAATGAATTAGTAATTTATTTGGAAAAAATATGTAAAAAATGAACTTAAAACATGTATGCAATGAACTTGAAACATATACGCATTGGTTACTTAAAATGTACGCACTGAAGTCAAAACACATGTGCTCTATCTTTTCATTTGTAATTTTTTTTTTTTTTGGAAATAAATTACTAATTCATTATAACATGCTTATACCCTTAACACATCGTAACATTGTTTATTATTCTTTCAAATAAATTTTACTACCCCAAAGATCATTTCAGTATCCTAAAATGTGTAAAAAAATCCCAAACGTGTTCCTGACCCCAAGTGTACTAAACGAAGATATAATATGTATGCAATAAACTTGAAACATGTATGCATTGGTTACTTAAAATGTACGCACTAAAGTCAAAACACATGCGTTTTATCTTTTCATTTGTAATTTTTTTTTCCGAATAAATTACCAATTCATTATAACATGCTTATACCCTTAACACATGGTAACATTGTTTAGTATTCTTTCAAATAAATTTTACTACCCCAACAATCATTTCAGTACCCTAAAATGTGTGAAAAACCTTAAACGTAGTCTCGACCCCAAGTGTAATAAACGAGGATATAATATGTATGCAATGAACTTTAAACATGTACGTATTGGTTACCTAAAATGTATGCACTAAAGTCAAAACACTCGTTCTATCTTTTCATTTGTATATTCTTTCTTTTTTTTTCCAAATAAGTTACAAATTCATTATAACATGCTTATACCCCTTTGTTCGGGACCACGTTTGGGATTTTTTACACATTTCAGGGTACTGAAATGATTTTTTACACATTTTAAAATTGTTTATTATTTTTTCAAATAAATTTTACTACCTCAAAGATCATTTCAGTACCTTAAAATTGTAGTTATTGATTGTTGACTATTCTTGTATAGGTTTAGGGTTTACCCATAATTGTAGTTAAAATTGTAGGACTTACGATGTGTTAAGGGTATAAGCATGTTATAATGAATTAGTAACTTATTTGGAAAAGAAAAAACAAAAGAGTGCACAAATGAAAAGATAGAACAAGTGTTTTGACTTTAGTGCGTACATTTTAAGTAACCAATGCGTACATGCTTTAAGTTCATTGCGTACATATTATATCCTCGTTTAGTACACTTGGGGTCGGGACCAGTTTGGGATTTTTTGCACATTTTAGGGTACTGAAATGATCTTTGGTGTAGTAAAATTTATTTGAAAGAATAATAAATAATGTTACGATGTGTTAAGGGTATAAGCATGTTATAATGAGTTAGTAATTTATTTTTAAAAAAAAAATTACAAATGAAGAGATAGAACGCATGTGTTTTGACTTCAGTGCGAAAATTTTAGGTAACCAATGCGTACATGTTTCAAGTTCATTGCGTACATGTTTCAAGATCATTTCTTACACATTTTTTTTAAATAAATTACTAATTCATTATAACATGTTGATACCCTTAACACATCATAACATTATTTATTATTCTTTCAAATAAATTTTACAACCCCAACGATCATTTCGATACCCCAAAATGTGTAAAAAATCCTAAACGTGGTCCCGACCCCAAGTGTACTAAACGAGAATATAATATGTACGCAATGAACTTGAAACATGTACGCATTGGTTATTTAAAATGTACGCTCTAAAGTCAAAACCCTTGTTCTATCTTTTCATTTGTATATTCTTTTTTTTTTTTTCCAAATAAGTTACTAATTCATTATAACATGCTTATACCCTTAACACATCGTAAAATTGTTTATTATTCTTTCAAATAAATTTTACTACCCCAAAGATCATTTCAGTACCCTAAAATGTGTAAAAAAATCCCAAACGTGGTCCCGAACCCAAATGTACTAAACGAAGATATAATATGTACGCAATGAACTTAAAACATGTACGCATTGATTACTTAAAATGTACGCACTGAAGTCAAAACACATGCATTCTATCTTTTCATTTGTATTTTTTTTTTCAAATAAATTACTAATTCATTATAACATGTTTATACCCTTAATACATCGTAAAATTGTTTATTATTTTTTCAAATAAATTTTACTACCTCAAAGATCATTTCAGTACCTTAAAATTGTAGTTATTGATTGTTGACTATTCTTGTATAGGTTTAGGGTTTACCCATAAAGGGTTTCTCATATATATATATATATATATATATATATATATATATATATATATATATATGTTGATAGCCCCATGTAGAAGACTCTAAAGTTAAAAAAAAAAAATAATAGTAATAATAATAAAATATCAGCATGGGTGGATGATATTAGACTCATTGCATTGGGAAAATCCAACAACATAATTAAGATATTTTAAATCACATTTATAAAATAACATTATATTAAGTGTAAAAAAGCCACATTTTCTACCTCAATTGTGAGCATTACCAACCCAAATCCACGTAATAGTTACTGACAATGCGAATGCAGTGTTAATGCTTCCTAGGATCCTCTTGAGGACCAATAAAATCTAATAATTATGCATACGTAATATTTAGGTAAATTTCAAAATAAATATAATGTATTACTATTGGTCTTCTGACAGTGAAGATATAATATGTACGCAATGTACTTAAAACATGTACGCATTGGTTATTTAAAATGTACGCACTAAAGTCAAAACACTTGTTCAATCTTTCCATTTGTATATATATATATATATATATATTTTTTTTTCGAATAAGTTACTAATTCATTATAACAATCTTATACCCTTAACACATCGTAAAATTGTTTATTATTCTTTCAAATAAATTTTACTATCCCAAAGATCATTTCAGTACCCTGAAATGTGTAAAAAATCCCAAACGTGGTCCCGAACAAAAGGGTATAAGCATGTTATAATGAATTTGTAACTTATTTGGAAAAAAAATATATATATACAAATGAAAAGATAGAACGAGTGTTTTGACTTTAGTGCATACATTTTAGGTAACCAATACGTACATGTTTAAAGTTCATTGCATACATATTATATCCTCGTTTAGTACACTTGGGGTCAGGACTACGTTTGAGGTTTTTCACACATTTTGGGGTACTGAAATGATTTTTGGGATAGTAAAATTTATTTGAAAGAATACTAAACAATGTTACCATGTGTTAAGGGTTTAAGCATGTTATAATGAATTGGTAATTTATTCGAAAAAAAAAATTACAAATGAAAAGATAAAACGCATGTGTTTTGACTTTAGTGTGTACATTTTAAGTAACCAATGCGTACATGTTTCAAGTTCATTGCATACCTATTATATCTTTGTTTAGTATACTTGGGGTCGGGAACACGTTTGGGATTTTTTTACACATTTTAGGATACTGAAATGATCTTTGGGGTAGTAAAATTTATTTGAAAGAATAATAAACAATGTTACGATGTGTTAAGGGTATAAGCATGTTATAATGAATTAGTAATTTATTTCAAAAAAAAAAATTACAAATGAAAAGATAGAACACATGTGTTTAGACTTTAGTGCGTACATTTTAAGTAACCAATGCGTACATGTTTCAAATTCATTGCATACATGTTTCAAGTTCATTTTTTACATATTTTTTCCAAATAAATTACTAATTCATTATAACATGTTTATACCCTTAACACATCGTAACATTGTTTATTATTCTTTCAAATAAATTTTATTACCTCAAAGATCATTTCAGTACCCTAAAATGTGTAAAGAATCCCAAACGTGGTCCCGACCCCAAGTATACTAAACGAGGATATAATATGTACGCAATGAACTTGAAACATGTACGAATTGGTTACTTAAAATGTGCGCACTAAAGTCAAAACATTTGTTCTATCTTTTCATTTGTGTATTCTTTTTTTTTTTTTTTTCCAAATAAGTTACTAATTCATTATAACAAGCTTATACCCTTAACACATCGTAAAATTGTTTATTATTCTTTCAAATAAATTATTCTACCCCAAAGATCATTTCAGTATCCTAAAATGTGTAAAAAATCCCAAACGTGGTCCCGAACCCAAGGGTATAAGCATGTTAGAATGAATTAGTAACTTATTTGGGGAAAAAAAAAAAAGAATATACAAATGAAAAGATAAAACAAGTGTTTTGAGTTTAGTGCATACATTTTAAGTAACCAATGCGTACATGTTTCATGTTCATTGCATACATATTATATCCTCGTTTTGTACACTTGGGGTCGGGACCACGTTTATGATTTTTTGCACATTTTAGGGTACTGAAATGATCTTTGGGGTAGTGAAATTTATTTGAAAGAATAATAAATAATGTTACGATGTGTTAAGGGTATAATATGTTATAATGAATTAGTAATTTACTCGAAAAAAAAAAATTACAAATGAAAAGATAAAACGCATGTGTTTTGACTTTAGTGCGTACATTTTAAGTAACCAATGCGTCCATGTTTCAAGTTCATTGCATACATATTATATCTTCGTTTAGTACACTTGGGGTCGGGACCACGTTTGGGATTTTTTACACATTTTAGGATATTGAAATGATCTTTGGGGTAGCAAAATTTATTTGAAAGAATAATAAACAATGTTACGATGTGTTAAGGGTATGAGCTTGTTATAATGAATTAGTAATTTATTTCCAAAAAAAAAAAAATTACAAATGAAAAGATAGAACACGTGTTTTGATTTCAGTGCGTATATTTTATGTAACCAATGTGTACATGTTTCAAGTTCATTGCATACATGTTTTAAGTTCATTTTTTACATATTTTTTCCGAATAAATTACTAATTCATTATAACTTGCTTATACCCTTAACAGATCGTAACATTGTTTACTATTCTTTCAAATAAATTTTACTATCCCAAAGTTCATTTCTGTACCCTAAAATGTGTAAAAAATCCCAAATGTGATCCCGACCCCAAGTGTACTAAACGAGAATGTAGTATGGACGCAACGAACTTGAAACATGTTTGCATTAGTTGCTTAAAATGTACGCTCTAATGTCAAAACACTTGTTCTATCTTTTCATTTGTATATTCTTTTTTTTTTTTTTCCAAATAAGTTACTAATTTATTATAACATGCTTATACCTTTAACACATCGTAAAATTATTTATTATTCTTTCAAATAAATTTTACTATCCCAAAGATCATTTCAGTACCCTAAAATGTGTAAAAAATCCCCAACGTAATTCCGAACCCAAGTGTACTAAACGAGGATATAATATGTACGCAATGAACTTGAAACATGTACGCATTGGTTACTTAAAATGTATACATTGAAGTAGAAACACATGCGTTCTATCTTTTCATTTTTAATTTTATTTTTCCAAATAAATTACTAATTCATTGTAACATGTTTATACCTTTAATCCACGTGATAGATATTAACAATGCGAATGCAGCGTTGATGTTTCCTAGGGTCCTCCCAAGGACCGATAAAATTTGATAATTATGCATACGTAATATTTAGGTAAATTTCAAAATAAATATAACGTACTAAAAAATTACTATTAGCCTTTTGATAGTGAACTATGGTCCTAAAATGATCAAAATAATTTTTAAAACACTCTGTATAATTTTGGGGAATTTTTCATAATTTTTGAGAATTTTCTGTAATTTTTTGAATTTTCTAGTATTTTCTGGAATTTTTAACAAATATTAAATTGGATAAAAAGTCAAACTACTGTCAAACTTAGTCAAAATGGTCAACCAAGGGTCCCACATGGTAGGGCCCACCAAGACGAGTCCAACGGTCAAATATGAGGTTTATATGATTATCGTATGGCTTTTAAATGCATGTGAACATTGTAAGGTATATGGATGCACCCACACAGGATCATAGTCCTATGGGTCTTCTTCAACCTCCCGCGGGTTGCATTGTGTAACCCGGTTACACCGTGTGTTCAACGGGCCAACTTCGACGATTAATATCTCCCTCGTTTCTTAACAGTTTTCAATCATTCAAGTGTCGAATCGAAGCTCACGCGGAGTACTACGTGCGTATATAAATTTTTCATTCAAAATCCTATAAAATCATATTTGTTTTTAAGCCTAAAGTTTCGGGTTTTCATGATCCAAAATTCTGAAATTTCTAAAACTTCAGCCTACGGTCATTTTCTCTGAAATTTGACACTACCATGGTGTTCCTTGGCCCCAAAAAAATAAGGTAGGGTCATCCTTTCCAAAAATAATTAAAGAAAATAAAATTGCATATACATGCATAAATATACAGTACGTGACATATATATATATATATATATATATATAAATTTCAGGTCATCACATTCTTTGCCGCTATTTCTTGTCGCCGATGAGGGAGGAGGCTGTCGTTTGGATGTATGAGGAAGGTCGCCGTGAGATCTTTGTCTGTTAAGTTTCCTTGAGCTGGAGCTTCCAGGGAAGATAGAGAGAGAGAGAGAGAGAGGGCTATGCATATGAAGGCTGATAGAGATGAGAGAGAGAGAGACAGGTTAGACCGGTGCCGGGGGTATGAGAGAGAGATTGGACGGGTGATGGGGGGAAGAGATGGAGAGAGAGTTTATGGGCGTTGTATTGAGCAGAAGGGTAAAATAGGGAAGAAAAACTTAACCACACCCGGCCTTTAGTTAAGGCCATCCTGAATGGTCATTACCTGTTTGAAAATTCCAAGGCAGTCCTTCGGCGGCAATTGCGTGAAATGATCGACTCAAAAGGTAATTCCCCCAATTTTAGGAGTGATGTTATACGAAAAATCCTTTGTAGCATCAACAAGAAAGAAATCTGTTACATGAATTGAGGGATTTTGGTGTTGCACATAAGGTGTACATAGCATTTTCCTAATTTTAGCCTTATACCATAATTTGTACAACTATTGATCTACCGGTGGGCCAAAGTAACAAAGTTGGAACATAAAATATTAAAGACCGAAGACCGTGTCAATTCCCCCAATTAAACCTCAAAAATTCTTCAATACCTTTTAATTGTTGGACCAAAAGGGTACATAGAATTAAATGTCTATTAATTCGCATCAATGTTTATCTTTTGAATTGTCTACACTCGTAAATGGTATTACATGTTGAAATGGAATGGTTTGCATGATGTAAAATTTTAATGGCAAGGTTTGCAAGAGAAAATAAAAAATAAAAAAATTGTTGGACTGCTCTTTTAATCTTTAATTTATAATCGAACAACTATGACAACTCCTTTAAGTCATGCAGTACGTTTTAGTTGTGGCTATAAAGAACTGAAAGATGGGTCGAAGATGGCAAAAACTTCCATGTAACTGTGATATGGTCAGGTGGTATCACCAGCCAATCACAGGCAAGCAAAGTGGAAAAATGGGACCTACAAGTACATTGATTTTCCCACTCTGCTTGCCTGTGATTGGCTGGTGATACCACCTGGCCATATCACAGTTACATGGAAGTTCTACTCGTCGAAGACGTATAGGGAGCTGGGTATGTACGTTTCATTTAAAACTTGTTATATTCTGGATAATAGTCATTGTCACCATTTTGGCTGCCGTGGTCACAAAAATATCTGTGCACCACTTGAGCTCGTAAGAGGAGTGGATTAAATTATTCAGTATCTTTAGTATTTTTTCTAAGAGAAGAACAAGCATAAAAGAAAAAGATCGAAGGGAAAATATACAAAAATTGAGGGAAAGGTGTTGGTAGAGGAGATAGAGAGAATTTTGTAGAGAAATAGAGGAGGAAAATCCTGGTTACACCCTTCTGACCCTTTCCTCCTCTTCATTTACCATCTCTCCTTCCACCCCAACATCGCCACTACCACACCATCCACGTCCTATCCCCATTTTACAACCATCTGATATAACTGACATGATATTGTTACGACCCAAGATCTTGTTAACAATTCCATTGGTGCAGAATCCATTTATCAAAAAATATTAGAGCATTGCTAGATGACTCGGCTCATGACGATTCCATACCCTATGGATAGAGGGTAGGATGACCCGTCTTCCTGGTCAGTTGGATTTTAGGACCCTTTTTAACGGTCTATCTTTTAAAAAAACAATCTTCTTTGTTTCGAGTAGAAAGGGTCATCTTTAGAGGCTTAAATTACATTGTTGGCCTAATTTGTGGATAGTTGTAAAAATATGGAAATACTCAACCTCACAAGCCACAACCATCTGATATATCTGATATGATATTGTCACAACCCAAGATCCTGTTAACAATTCCATTGGTGCAAAATCCATTTACTAAAAAATATTAGAGCATTGCTAGATGACTTGGCTCATGACGATTCCATACCCTATGGATCAATGGTAGGATGATTTTGGGACCGTTTTTAACGGTCTATCTTTTAAAAGAACAATCTTCTTTGTTTCGAGTAAAAAGGGTCATCTTTAGAAGCTTAAATTGCATTGTTGGCCTAATTTGTGAATAGTCATGAAAATATGGAAATACTCAGCCTCACAAGCCACAACAGAGGCTACTTGATCCACTTGATGTGATTAAGCTCCCATATTAACATTATGTTGTAGTAGTTAGTAGTTATTTTCATTCTTTAATATGACAATTACTAGTAACTACATCTATTAAATACTATATTGAATATAAACAATAACATCTAACTACTATATAATGATAAAAATATGGTTAAAAGTGAGAATGTGATCCAAATTAATTATACAACTATTCTATCTCGGGGGAATTTTAGATTGCGACGGCTATGGGAAAATAATTATAGTTAGTTGTCATTCTTAGTTAAGTTAGTAGTCATTTACTAAGAAGTTAGTATTAATTTGTATGGAATTGTTGTTTTTTTTTTTTTTTTTTTTTTTTTTTTGTATTTGTAGACCGACCAATCTAAAATTCCCCCTTTGTATGGCCATTTGACGCGACATGGCTGTGTTTTTAGAAAACTTGGCTAGTCACTTCAGAACATAGTCAACAGAGGTGAGCTACTAACTACACACAATAAATATAAAAATTGAATTTTGAAAATGAAGCACTCTCTTTTTTCTTTTTGTTGTTCTTTCCGTTATCCAACAGAGCCTAAAAGTTTCCATCAGTCCTTCCAATGTTAATGAAAATTAAATGATTTTAATGGATTGAATCAGTCCTACATGGAACTCCTATCATGGTAGGCCCCGGGCAATTTTTTATGGTGACATGGCATTGACGTTGTAGCGAATTCAACAATGTGGGATGGGTAAGGGTAATAAAGAGGAGCCTAACCCGAAAAGAATATGGTACATTGTGGGTGCATGTTGGCAAGGAAGGAAAAGGGGCCAAAACATTGTGTTTTCAGGAGTGCAAAGGGGCCTCTATTGGCACTAAAAAATTTACTTTTCATCTCCCACTTATGTTACACTTTGAGGTTTTATGAAAAATATAGAAAGTTTTCATAAAAATTGATCGTGTATTTTATTATAAAAAAAAATTTTTTAAAAAAAAAAAAAAAAAAAACCAGCATTTTGAACAACTTTTTAAAAAAATGTTTTTCCAAAATCTATCATTGAAGTAGACTTCTTTGCAATTTATAGTCTTTGCTTCATAAATGACTAAAAAGTCTACTTAAACGATAGATTTTAAAAAACCTTTATCCCAAAAAGTTGTTCAAAATGATATTTTCTATTAGACAACGCGATCAACTTTTATGAAAACCTTATATATTTTTCATAAAATTTTAAAGTGTAAAATAAGTGGGGGATGAAAGCAAACAAGGGCGGATGCACTAGTATACCTATGGTGGCAAGTGCAACCACTCAACTTTTTTGTTTTTTTTTTTTTCTTTTTACACTGGTGATTGTTGCTTTCTCGATTTTCTTGGTGCTAGTTTGTGTGGTTGATATGAAAATTTATAATAAACCTTTTGTTTTTGTATATAAACTTTTTGAAATTATTACTTTTTTAAATTTTGGAGGTCAATCTAGTGAAAGTTATATAAAGTTAAAATTTAGTTTGTGAATAATTTATTATGTGCAACCACTGAAAAAATATCCTAGATTCGCCCTGGAAAGCAAGTCGATCTTTGGGTGCTAATAGAGACCTCCGAGTGCAAAACGCTGCATTTGAGATGGGTTTGATGATGCATGAAGTCTAAAAAAATCATTGCGTTTTGCTAAGTATCGTTGAGATGCAGAAACAGTGGATTTGAAGAGAAATGAAAAACCCTTACCTGAAAAAAGGAAAATAAAAATATCCTAGATTCACCCCGAAAGCCTAACCCGAAATGGATGTTGCCAGGAACTATACTGCTATTTGCCTATTTATGCTCACCCTCAACATTTTAAATGGAAGACATGTGAGAGGAACTTTATGTCCTCAAGGAGATCCCCCAATTGGTATTTTAATGATATTTCTAGTCCTAAGGAGAGGGGGGGAAAACAAAAAATAAAAACAAAAAGCGGCTGGAAACGAGTCAAACCGATCCAATCGTGAACCTAGAAATAAGCTCGATGAGTAGGAGCAGGTGCCAAACAACTTTCTTCTTCTTCTTTCCGGAAAGTGAGTAGTAATGCAAACTGTGGTGCTCATGAGATGGCTTAGTGAGCTCTTAACTCAGGTTTTTCTGGATTTTTGTCAACTGATGCTCTTCCTCCTTCAGTTCTGCTCGCTTGCTTGCTATCTGGGGGTGTAGAAGCTTAGTGGCTGGCTTCTCTTGTTTGGTCTTTTGTTGCTCTGTTTCTATTAGAAAATATGTGATTTTCTTTAAAGCTTTAAAACTTCGGACCACATATGTGTGCGCACCTACATAGCCCACCTCGACCCGAACCGACCGGCCGTGTGGCACATAACGTAGCGCACGCGTGACTTAATGGCCTATTTATATGAGTTTATTTCATTTGACCATTGGACCTTAATTTCTATGATTTATGGGTGTTTGTTATTAGCCGTTGGACTTTTATTTCATATTATTAATTGGACTGTGAGAAGAATCATTATTATATTTATTTTGAGCCTTTATTAGCCCAAACCAATTTCAGCATTTTACTATTATAAATAGTAGGCTTCTCTACATGAACAAAGAGGGATTTTTACATTATCTTCTCAATCCTTTTCTACTCTATTTCTCTAAGAGTTTTATTGAGTTATTTTATATATTGTATTTACGAGCAACTGATCATGGACGGGTTCATCATACTCTTCTTGTGGACGTACCCATAGAAGAGGGAGCTGCGAGTTTTGGGGTTGTATTTTGGAGGTTCTATCGTCCGTCAGCACCTATACATAGGGAGGCGATAGTTCCTTTAAGACAGCGTGGTCTCACGTGCCATCCCACAGGCCAGCTCTTCTTACTCTATTTTATTTTAATTAAATATATTTCTTGTGTTGATTTTTGTTAATTCAAATTGTGAATATTATTTTATTTATCCATGTTCAATTTCATTGTAATTTTGATTTTTAATTTGTGTTGTAAATTATATTCATGTTTAATTTTTAATAAAAATTCTGTGACGAATTTCACAAAATCCACGAATATCCCCAACAATCTAAAGGAACTATGGCTTTCTAATTATAGTGGATTTTATTTAAATATTGCTTTCATGGTAAAATTAGATGAGTTTTGGTTTATATTATATTAAACGCTATAATTTTTTATCGTATAGTTCGGGAATATTAAACATGATGGGTTATAATTAAAAAATAAAATGACAAGTCATATATATTTTATTGTAATCTCTAATTCTCTATATAGTCTGTTAGTGTTATTATTTTGTGTTTATGAAATTGTTCATCTCTTATGATTGATATTTAAGTAATATACCTAATCGAAGGCTACTAGGCTAAATTGAGTGTTGTCATGATATTAGATTTTGTTTTATAAATTGAGAAAAATATATGTATGTTTATCAATGAGTTGGTCTAAAGGATGGAGTAGTCCATCTTGGAGGATAAAATAAATAAATAAATAATTTGTGTATATATCTTAGCAATTCTTTATGGTGTTTCATTACTGTTGGTTGCCCACCTGAGATATGTAAATGTTTTGTTCTACATGTGTCCTTTGGCTCTTTCTTGTATATGCACCATTAGCCTTTCCTTTTAGCCGTTATATGTAGCAAGCTATAGAGCCGTTACATATATGCACTAGATAGGTCGTTGGGCCTTGTATTAAGATGGCTACATATTTGATATGGGTCATGAGGACATTTGGGATTATAATTTATGTTTGGCTGCTTGTGTGCTCAATCCTAAAGTAGAGGGAATGTAACACCGTTCACATGAGATGTGTTTCTTGTATATAGCCATCCTAAATAAGAGGGGTACTTTTGGAAAGATGAAATTTAATAAATGATAAATCAATGCAATAATGACTTTTCTTAAACTGCGTATTTTGTTAAACTTTGCCTATCTTTGTAGGATGGAGGGAGTAATAAACAGACAAGCCACCCGACCACAATCGAGCATATAAATTTTGAAAACTAATGAGGTTACCAATAAAATAATTTTTTAAAAAAATAAATTTTTTTTTTTTTAAAAAAAAAAAACCCTAATGAGAAAAACGCAGATGCAATTTTTTTTTTTTTTTTTTTTGTCTTTTTTAATGTAAGAATATTATCCACTACGAATTGACAACCTACAAGACCACAACCAAACAACATATAACCCTTCTTCCTATGATAATATATCGAATTAACCCTCAGGTAACCCTTCTTTTGTGCAAACAATTTGGAAAAATGAAAATCAAAGGCTTCCTCATATGGATGAATTAACTTTAGGAATGGATTAATTTTGGCGAAAGAAAATGATATAAAATAAAATTTATATTGGAGGATATGCCAAGATTATCATTGATATATTACTAGTTAGAAAAATGGTGCTTTGTAATATTTGAAATTTAATTGCTGATAACAAAAAACTTAATAGTAGGGACAAATATGAAAAAAAAAAAAAAAAATTAGAATTAATTAACTATATTTATATACATGGAAATAGGATTATCAATAAAAAAATTAAATTTTTTTTAAAAAAGCATGGAAATAAAGTAGCTTACTATCTAAGATTAAACATATTATTAAAAGATTGATCACGTGGAATTGAAATATTTTAATCATGAAAATAGTACAAGAGGATGCTTTAGGTAGAACTTGTTAGAGATTAATTTTGCCAGCAATTAAATTCATCATTGGAAAAAAAACAAATAAATAAAAAACACATACAGAGAGACTAACGGCCAAAGGCTGGTAGATAATATACACAACTTATAGCCGTTTCCCATTTTCCCACATTTTTTGTAATGGTGGGCACAGTGGGGTTAGGCTCACCTAAGCATATAGCCATATGGGTTTGGCGTCAACATTCCTTGCTTCTCTACCACCAACTCCCTCTAACTCGCAATAATTTTTAAAATATATGATTGGTGAACAATAAGTTAGAGTCATATCAAATGACTTTTATCCCCTGGTCTGCTATTAACCAAATACATCTCACTGAAATTTTGACGACTTTTTATTTATTTGAATTACCGAATGGACCAATCGGATATTAGTGCTCTACTATATAAGATTGATAAGATTTTATTTATTTATGGTTCAAAGGAGAGTTAGGTAGACTATTCTCCTTCCCATAACCCCGTTTCTTTACAAATGTGCATGAGAGGAGTTGAAATTATAACCTCCCCCTCTCCTTTAAAAGAGGAAGACGTGCCATTTGGGATACAACTCCATTAGCCCATTAGACTGAATAGATTTCAACTCCAAATCTCGATCACCACTCATGTGATGCCAAATAAGGATGGCAATAGGACAGGTTTGAGACGAGGCTCTCTTATCCTAACCCTGTCCTCTTATAGGTAATCTTTTCCCAAATCCCTCGATCCCAACCCTGCAATGAGGCAAGACATGTAGGGTGACAAAAATACACCGACCGGGGGGGGGGGGGTCTTGTTGAGTTATTTCCACTAATGAAAAATAAATTCCATTTAGAGGGGGGGGGAAGGAAACCAATCTTAAACCATACATTCCACTTACATATTTTTGCCTCTTTATGGTTTTGGTGAAGCAAACATTAAAAGAATTTAAACATAAAAATACAATCATGAAAAATAAGTAACTAATGGTAAATGTGTAATTTAAGGAAATTTGAAGGGCATCGAAGGAGACCGGTATTTACATATATTCGAGGTGGGGCGGGATCTTAAACCATATCCCGGCCCAAAACTTACACGAGTTTAGTACTTTCTCCCCAACCTCGCCCCTACTCTATATACTTGCTCCTCAAGCCTGTCCCAATAAGGTCGGGGCGGGTTGGGTTGCTTTCCCAGATTCATTGCCATGCCTAATGTCGAACCATTATGCTATAAAGGCTTTGGTGACATGGTTCAAGCTCTTCAAGTAGCAGTTTTTATTTTTTTATTTATTTTTCATTTTTTATTTTAAGATTACCTTATCAACATAGGCTTCTTATTTGGAGAGTAACACTATACGCACCAATTTCATGACCCAACTTTTACTTCAATTTTCTCACAAGGAGACTAGGCTCACACCTAGCTATGTAGATGATATCATGCACTAAGGTGTGGGGCCAACTTCTTATAAGAGCATCTCCAGCGGTAAGCTATAACTTGTTAGCATCATAATTTTGTAGTTGAGAACAATGGAGGATGGAAGATGGTAATTAGTAGTTTATAAAAAAATGAAGGGAATGGGGGTTGTGGCAAAAAAAAACACACTATGTTATTTGCACCATTGAGCACCTTGTATCAAATTATAGCTTTTGGCACTATAACATGTGTTAAAATAGCAATAGCACAAGTAATTTACCTCACATCACTAGAGATGCTTTAAAGGAGTTGGGATAGAAGTTAAAACTTGGAGTTGGTGCATGTTGCAGTTTCCAAGCCTATATGGTTTCATATCCCACACAATCACTTACTCGATTTTTGCATATACTAAACCCTAGCGTTCCATCCATTACAGGAGCTGTAACAACAATGAGACCGTTTCTCCATAAATTCTTCCGGCAATATTGAGAAAGGCCGCAGAGGCAAAAACAAACATGTACTATTGTATTGTGTGTACAATAGCCAGGTTTTGACATCATTTACATCCTCACTCTACATAGCGGGCTTGGCTGCATCCCTAGTAGCAAGTCGCCTCACCGTAGCCTTTGGCCGCAGGAACATCATGGTGCTGGGTGGCTGCACCTTCCTTGCTGGTGCTACCTTTAATGGTGGGGCTGCCAATGTTGCTATACTCATCTTGGGCCCGATCTTGCTGGGATTTAGGGTTGGTTTCACTAACCAGGTAAATTGGATGCTCTATATTCTCGTTCCCTAGCTTGGCCAATGGTCGGACCAGTCCAAACTATAAAAATCTTAAACCTAAATCGAATGGCCCACTCAAATACTTGTATGTTAAATAACTATGCTACTAGGCGTGTATCATAGAATATGATAACCTTTTTGTCCCAACTTCTGTGGTAGCTGGCGTTGCGGCACAATACGTCAGTCCATCTTTAAAAAATAATAATAATAATAAAAAATTCTTTTAACGAAATTTGAAGTTTGAAATTCGAAAATCCAATATTCAAGGCTATTTTCTTAATGAATTTTTAAATTAATTGATGCGACTTATCACATCAGTATCAAATAGGTTGAGCAAACAGAATTGGACAAAAGAGTTGGACTATAAAACATAACTCATCTTTTACATATTGACCTTAGCATATGTGCTAAAGGACTCTAGGCCGAGGTAGCCATAGGTTAAGCCGTAACAAGCCCAAGCTGACAAGTTCTGCTAGAGCTTAATTTGGGCCTAATATGGACTCAAGGGTCGGCCCTGCCCAAATTAGGAATAGCAAATAGCGCATGGATTTTCATATGGGTAATGCTATTTTGCCTCACATTTAGATTTACATTTTGTCTTACTATATGCAATTGGAAGGATAACGTTGTGGGACCTATTGATACTATTAAACCTTAAAAATTAAAACTCTCCAAAATGCATATAATAAGGCATAATGTGGGACAAGGTAACATTATCCTTTTCAGATTGAATGGACTGACACTAGTAATATTGCTAGTGTGACCAATATTGTCCACAACATTGACATCTCTTCTTATGTAACAATGAAGGCTACCCCAATATATCTCTCGGAGATGGCACCACCAAATGGCGCGGCGCCTTCAACACAGGCTTCCAATTCTTCATAGGCATTGGAGTAGTCACAGCCAATTGCATAAATTTTGGCACTGCTAAGCTCACCTACGGCTGGCGCCTCTCCCTCGGCCTAGCCATAGGACCCGCTGTTATCATGACACTTGGTGCGCTCCTTATCTTGGACACCCCTTGTAGCCTTGTGCCCCCGGCCCAACGTCGCCACTATACCACACCATCCAAGACCTTCTTAATAGTTCCACTGGTACAGTATCCACTTACCAAAAAATATTAGAGCATTGTTGGATGACTTGGCTCATGATGATTCCATACCCTGTGGAGCGGTATGGACGGCAGGTTGATCCGTCTGCCTGGCCATTAGGATTTTTCCCAAAAATTATTACTCTTCGATCTGTTGGGTCCCATGCCAACCATTTGACACCTTGAGCATTTAAATTCAACCCAATTGCATAGAACACTACGGATGGTAGGTAGAAAGCATGGTTGAGAAAAATGAATGTTCAAAAAATGCTGGACCTCTCAGATTGGCCAAATCTATATGGAGTAGGGTTTTTTTTTTTTTTTTTTAAAAAAAAAATACTAAAATGACAAGATTTTAGAGCTCAATAAAGGATATTGAGTATTAAAATGAGTAAGACAATGAGGAAAAGTCAAAAGACCACACATCAGGTGAACTCTTTAGAAAAAGGCTCCACTGCATCCTTATTGATTGCAGTGTTACTCTCTAGACCCATTCAAATCGGACCAGAACTTGCCATACCTAACCCTCCTGCCTGCTACCCGGCTCTAAACCACTAGTTTTTGGATTTATAGACCATTTGTGCCCTAAATTTATTCCAACCTATCTCAGGGAATTGAAGGAAAAAGGAGAAATCTTTCATTACAATCAAACCCTAAATTTCGACATATGTATACTAAGACCATTTGAGAGATGCAATGACTCCCTCTGCCTAAGCTTGACCAACCCACTAGGCCTTTAGGGGTTTAGGTTTCTAGGGGCCATCCTTATGTTTTTCCTCTAGCCACCTCATGCGACCAAGCTGGGTTTTTGGAAGCAAGTTGGGCCGGTTTTTCTGAACCCTAGGCTTGTATGTCCATTTAATCATCACAGACCATATAGTGATATTTAGGGCTGTATGCAAACAAACCAAACTGGCCCAACTTGCATCCAAAAACCCAGCTGTACCAATTCTATTGGGCCCTTACGTCATTTTATAAAGGAGCCTCCATTAGCACCCAGGACTTGCTTTCCATCCCCACTTATTTTACACTTTAAGATTTTATGAAAAATATAAAAAGTTTTCTTAAGAACAGGTCATGTTACCTACTAGAAAATATCATTTTGAATAACTTTGTAAAATAAAGTTTTTACAAAATCTGTCGTTTAAGTGGATTTTTTCGGCTATTTACAACCTCTTTTTCACAAATGGCTAAAAAATCTATTTGAACAATAGATTTTAGAAAGGGAGGCGATATTGCCAGAGAAGGAAACACTGCATCTACGCTCCCATATAGGGTATTGACTATTCTGCCCTTCCATGCTTTAGCAAACAGCCCATGTGATGTTAGCATGCTTTGACTGAACAGAAACATACCCAATGACCCACTATCCTGTCTATCCATTACACGTGAGAAAAACCATTCCTCCATTTTTTCCGACAGATAAGGGAGGGAGAAGAGGGCGATGGTTTCATCTCCCATCCTTCAACAAAATTTTAGCTTGTCCGTTTAACGAGAGGGGAGAGGGAGAGATAAAGAACTTGTGGAAGCGATGTGCGTGTTCGCCGGAAAAATGGAGGTTGCCGGCTGTCAAAAGTTGGGGGGGGGGGGTTTTTTTTTTTAATAAAAAAATAAAAATAAAAATTAATTGAGGCGAATCATCGTGGACTCATGGTTTATCGAATCCCATCACACATCGTAGCACCAGACCGAGGAGATGGTTTATTGAATCATCATGGACAATAGGTGTGAAGGAGATGAATGAAGCTTTATTGTGCTACGTGTGCGTGCAATCTAATGGTGAGCCCCCATTGTGGAAATTGAATCAAATGCCTATCTTTTAGGGCGAGTTCGTCGAACAAATCGGTAGCAGCACTAGGACAACCACAACATTGACTCCAATTTCGGTTCCGATCGAGTCCTCTTCCTTTGGGCTCCAATCTTGTTGGGTATGATAGGCGATCTTTGTCATCACCGGATGACAAGATTTAGATGAGAATAACAATAGCTCACTTTCTCACTAACCAAACAGAGTAGTAATACCAATTGCTCCAAGACCACTGCTCACCACTACTGTTTCAGACCCGCACTGCTTTCAGCAAGTGTTCTCGCATCCCTTATCTTCTTTCCTCTTCTCTCTCTCATTCATTTTTGTCTCTTTGCCAGCAAGTCCTCAACGGCTATCATGGCCAAGGTGCCGCTTCCCTTTTTACCTCCTCCTTTTTATTCCTCGCTCTCTCCCTCTCCTCCTCTTTTCTCTCCTCTACTTTTCGTATTCTAAAAAGGGCAAAACTATCCAGTTAAAACAAAATGCCGTGGAAGCATAACTTGCTGCTGTGGCAATAACGTCACCCTTTAGAAAAACTTTCTCCTTTAAAGTTGTTCAAAATTATGTTTTTATGAAAACATTTTATATTTTTAATAAAATTTTAAAAAGTAAAATAAATAGGGGATAAAAAGCAAGTCTTGACATGCCAATAAAGACCCACTTTTATAAATCAACGGTTATACTATTAATGTATTACTTAGCATATTATCAAAAAAAAAAAAAAAAAAATCAATCTAATGAAGTTGCTGTAGGATCAAAATATATAAATATATATATATATTAGAATTGAAAAATAAAGACCAGGGGATTAGGCTAGAGGTCCATACTATAGGAAATTATATATCTTCTGAATATTCCAGATTCAGATTAGTATCAACAGGCTTGGGCCACAAAAATCATGTTTAGTCTGGACCACATTTGAGAAATTGAATCACATAATTTGATTTGAAAATTTTAAATAAAAACAAAATAGCAATTTTATCCGGCCCTCTCTTGATTTTTTCCACTCTTCAAGCATTGCATGAAGTACTTTTCATCTTGGGCAATGGCATTTTTTTATTATTTATTATTTTTTTAATTTTTAACAAGGGCCATATATCTCCCATTAATTACCATGTCACCAGATATGCATCAATCAGTATGTGTATGTGAAACCGGCACGTGTAACCGATGCACATCTATTATATATATACTAAAACGGAGGAAAGTCCTCCTTAGCTGTGCCACGCGTCAGTTATGTTTTTTTTTTTTTTTTTTTTTTTAAATCACATGCTCAACAGCGATTTTTTTTTGAAAAATTACCTTTTGGTGATCCTTTTATAACTTAATACCAATAAAAGATATAACCTATCAACTTGTTACAACTTAACTATATACATGCGTGAAATGACTACTAATTTATTTTTTTCATATTACATTGAAAGTTGATCACTAAAACATAATTTTTTCAAAAAGTTACTTTTAGTGGCTTTTGAGGAAATTGCTTTTTCAGTGACCACTTTCTATTTTAATACCAAACAAAAGGTTTTTGAGGAAAAACTTTTTTTGGGTGTTCACTACTCTTTTTCATGCAAGTAAATTGTCGTTTGATATTCATCATATATCTCTTTGTCTTTATGTGAGAGAATTGAAAAACCTATACTATACAATATTCATCCCAAACTTTGTAAACTATCATATTTATTCGTTTTCTTTATACCTATTCATCTTCTCTCCAAAAAATTGAACGTATAAAATTATAAATAGTCATAATAAGAAAGATAGATAATTAGAAGAAAAAATGATTACAAAAAAAACGACATGTCGAAATCTTCAAATTCTCCCGATCTATCTTCGACGAAAAAAAAAATTATTTTAATTAAATTTTTCAGATGGTTTATTACCTAAAATTAAAAAGATCTATGTGTTCTCTTATCTTCTTTTCATTCCCTCTTTGCTCCACCCATTCTCTCTCTCTCTCTCTCTCTAAACTTTTCTTTCTCCCTCTCTCACTTCCCAACTAAATAGCAAACAAAGGAAATTGGTAGTCATTTTAAAACCTGTATACAAATTTGTAGCAAGTTGATTGATAATATCCTTAACATGTGCCCTTAAGTTATAATTAAGAAGATAATCATTATATGAAAACGGTGAAAAAGCATAGAAAATGGTACAAATTACTTACAAAACTATAAAAGTATTTAAAAAATTGTTCACATACATTTTTACCAAATAAGGGATATCTCAAACCGTTAAGCCCAAACTAATCCCACATGATGCACAAATCATTTGCAAGTCTATGCATTCGATAATGAGGGAACGAAGACACGAACTCAAAACTTGATTCCTGAGCCGTGATTCTTTGCCATCTAAACTACCATTATGAGTGTATATTATATATCTATATATAAGATGATGATCGGGTAAGCATGTGCAGATATAAATTATATCAACACTCATATTGGGGGTTGCACCTCATGCATTAATGGGTTAAGGGATACATTGCGCCAATATAAGGGGTACAACTCCCAATGCATGATACTGATATAACTTATATCAACACGTACTGACCTGATCAGTGTTATATATATATAAATTTTATTTCTCATAATATTTATTTTTACAAACTTTCCCCGTGCAACGCACCCACTTAAAACCCCATGGAAGGCTAAGATTCATCGTTATCATGCATTCTAAAATTTGCACTGTCGGATTTCGAGATGCTTTCAACGGCTATAAGATGGGTTAAGCTCTAGAGAATTTTAATATTTTCCCACCAAATATCATAACGTGTCAATTCCTTCATTTTTTACAAGTTTCTACCATTAAATTAATTGTTTTTCAAAATAATTTATCTTTTTCGATAATATAATTAAATTTTGTGTGATACATTACGCTAACATCACACCAAAAATAATTTTGATTGAACATCAATGATTATTTATGTCTATATCTTTTAAATTTAATTGACATATTATATCAATAAATACATTTTATTATTTTAGAGAATAAGTATTCTGTTAAAATTCTAATTTGCTAATAATATTATTTTTTTATAAATTAATCCGTGCATCGCACGGGATTCGAAGCTAGTATCATTTCTATTTCGGATGATGACACATGGATATGGCATGTGTTAGGGCTTGTCAACAAAATACTTTATGTCAAAAGATTGTTGGAATTTCCATTAAAATTAATTCAAAAGCCCTATCAGTTTTAATAATCCAATCCAATAGAAAAAGACCAAACCCAACTTTCGGATATATAGGACAACTTTTTGAAAATTCTATGACATTGAATGCCACTGCTGTTTAAAATAAAAGACTTCTTGCTCTTAATCATATCCTTTGTAATATGATGTTCCTTGCTAGATTCCCATAATTTGACAAAATTTTGTTTGTTGGCCAGCTTTTTAATTTTTATTTTTAACTGTACATTTTGACTTACCAAATCAAACAAAATTTGGATCGGGTTTTGGGCAGTGTGAGTCGTATAAGGTGGCTAGAGGAAAAACATAAGCTATCAAAACACGGCTAGAGGAAAAACATAAGTAATCAAAACACGGGTAATTTTGACTTAGTGGTGCTACAAAAAAGACTACTCAATATATCATATTTTAGATAATGTTTAGAAGTCAATTCTCCTCTAATGTAGCCTTCCTCCAAAATAAATAAATAAAATAAAAAAATACAGACTCAATATCTTAGATTTTTGTTTTTGGTTGCCTAACCGTGATTACATATAGCATTAAGATGTTGATCCTTCATTTCTCACCAACACAGAAATTGAAGCCTCAAGGCAATGACGACTGTAATCTAGCTATGAAAACCAAATTGACTATGGCAATTGTTCTCTCCTCCTCAACAAACAAACAAAAAGAAAAAAAAAAGAAGAGGAATTTGATTCCTTATGTTCATCAAACATAGATTTCAGTGCAGTCCCCTACCTACCCAAAAGAAAAAATTGACTATGGCACCATTCCTTTCCAAATTAAATCAAAATTGCCTGCTTCATCCGACACCGGCCAATAGAAGAATTTAGAATCCTCAAAATCTTAAATGACAGAACTGATACATTGTTGGAAGGTCTATAAAATCTTTGTAATTGGATCCTCACTACCATTAATGATTTAAACTAATTAACATTTTATGATTTTACAATTAAGTTCCATTCAAGAGTAGTCTATACAATCTGTCTCTATGCACAACATGTTCAAACTGCCTCATATCTATGTATCAGTCCTTTTTTTCACTAAAACTAATTTAGAGACCATAATCAATCTCGATCTTTTCTAGAAGTTAGATGTGCTAATTTATGATAAAGAACCATTAATTGGCACAAATATTGGACTATGCAGATTGCATTGCATCATCTAATTTCCAAGATGATGCATAGAAGTGTACCTATATTATTACCTTGTAGACGGGTCCAAAACCGCCCTCTCCAAGCTTATTGTTAAATAAGAAATCATTGGTAGCATTAGCTACTGTGGCAAATTCAAATAATGGTAACTCCAGATCTTCCTTTTGACTTGCAGTGGTGTAACCTCTTTCTTGATTGTATTCCCTTATCCCTACAACATAGTAGTAGAAACAACATAAACGAAACAATGAAAACGTTTTATATGCCTCCCATTTTAATTAAGTGGAACATATCAGCCCCTCAAGAGGAACTTAAGTGCCCCAAAATCATGTCGATCAGATGGATGATTTCAGCCATTTAAATCAAACTTCTTAGAAGATAGAAAATATTTTGAAGATGTTTCCAAAAGTGTGAGAAAAAAAAAAAGATTTGTTCCAAAACATAAGTAATTCCATACCCTCTTGTAGGGTATGAAATTAAAGCACATAAGAAATAATAATGTGGCTAATTGGATTACCTGCTCTGCTTTGCTTCTTATTCTTCTTCCAAATGTACAAGATCAAACCCAGGACTAGGAGAATCATTCCCGTTGATATTGAGCCAATTATAATCCCTACTCGTTTCTTCCCATGGGAGCCAAATTGAGCTAAATGCGAAGCAAACAATTGCAGATTAAACTAGGAATCAGATGGCCAAAAAAAAAAGAAGCAGCAGGAATTCGTGATATTTGTAGAGTACTAGGGAGCCAACTTTTTAGATTATTCCCTTAACAATTGATTTTAAGGGAATTTGTCCTAAGTTTTTTCAAAACATTGTTTCAAGTTTCACTTTCAAGACCAGTTTTTCTTTATTGTTTCTTCTTCCTACTCATTACTTCTATTGTATCTTCTTTCTTTCTTTCTTTCTTTCTTTCTTTCTTTTTTTTTTTCTTTCTGTTAATAATATTTCAATTGGTGAGCACATGATGATTAAAAGATCCAGGGTGTCAACTTAGGGAATTGGATTCAGTGCTGAGTTGAGTTTATAAAACTCAGCACCATGTCAAGGCAATTCACACCCTTGAATGAGAGATTGGATAGCTTGGATTGAAAATTGAAAAAGTTGCCCAATAAGATCATTTTAGTCATTTCAGTAGCACCTTTTAGCTTTTAATCCAAGCCATCCAATCTCTCATTCAAGGGTGTGGATTACCTTGGCATAGTGTTGAGTTTTATCAACTCAGCACCGAATCCAATTCCGTCAACTTAGTTGGGCTGCCAAGGTCTTTTTAGTGCTTTTATTCTTTTCTTAAAAATTTTTTAAAAAAATTAAAAAAAATGAAAAAACGTTTCACTATCACATATGATGTTGGCTGGTGCCTGGTGGCCCAATTTGTAATATTTTAAAGGGAATTTGTAAATGCACTCACCATTTTCAAACGCTATTAAATTTTCTAGGAACATCCAAATATGCAGGTTTTGTTAGTCAGGCTGGCCCAACTCCAAGCACACATTCTCAAGCCTATATCATAGGCCTAGCCTGGCACTTTTGATGTTTTGGACAATAAGGTACAAAATGAACTCAACCAGGTACTAACTACTAACCCATGTAGAGGTGTGCATGGGCCAGACTTGACAGGGCCCAAGATTGGCCCATCCCAACTCTCCACCAACTACCTGATCCAAGCCCATACAAAAAGAAAAAATTGTAAGTCTCCTTTTTTAATGGGCTGAGAAACCTTAGTTGAGTTACGTTCTTAGTCCTTTTATAGTCACAATGTCACATGATCATTTAATCTGAAAAGGAAATCATTTCACTTAATGCCCATTCATTCACATGTATTGTTATATTTCTGATCATAACAAGGAGTTAATGGTATTCTCACTGTAGAAGTGTTGTGGCTTTTGCACTTAATGCTTAATGGGTGTAGAAATGAAAACTTGGAAAAAAATTTAAGCCTACATGTCTTTTCTAACTTCTTATCAATGTTTGGAACCCATTTATCGGACACATGTGTTCATGTCTTGGCATCTATAATTGCAGTTGTTATGCTAGTCAAGCTCTTTGGAAAATACTAAATATATTAGATAAATTTTAACAAATTCTTTTACCACAGACTTGGTAATGGTAAATTAGAAACTACAAACAAAAAAATGAGTATCTTTTCTTTTGAAGTTAAGAAGGGATTGCAAATGCCATGTAAGTCAATTTGTGGATGAATTCGGTAAAAATATTTGGTAGACGTAGTAGCACTTAATGCTTTTTCACACTACAATAATGTCATTTTTTTTTTTTTTTTTTTTGAAAAGGAAATCATTTCTCTAGCATAATTAGGAGATAGATTCATACCTACTTCAGAGGAAGCCACCCGTATGTAGATCTCTTGCCCATTTTCTATGAAAACTCTAATGTCAATCAAGTTGCCAATCCAAAGCAAGCATCCACTTCCTCCTTCGCTTACATTTAAATTTGAATAAGCCATACAAAAGCAGTTGTTCAAGCACACCATTTGGCATTCCTCAAGGCTCATGCTCTGATTGAACCAAGAATACCGTGTATCTAGCAATTTAACACTAGGGTACTTTATGAACCCATCTCCACTTTAGCAATCCAATGGCATACTCCGAACACACCCATTCGACCAATCAGCTATCTCCCAATCTTTTTGGAATTTCGGCACAAACCCATTCAAACACCCACATATTGGGGAATTGTCGATGTTGCAGCTACCATATGCATCACACAAAGCATAAGTATCACAGCTATCTGTCTGTGTAGCTCTGTAGAGGTTCCAACCTTTAGTTTGATCAATCCATATGGACCGCTCAACCATGCCGTTTGGATTTAACACTGACCTTGTAACCACTGAGCTGTTTATCAGATCATAACTACAATACATCTCCTTCTAATTAAAAATGAAGTAGAACGTATAAATCGAATTGGGTCTTAAACTTGCAAACCCACTAAACCGGATATCGTTCCATGGACTAGAACGAAATGTCTCATTCGAACCCTTTCTTATGACTAATTATGGAAATCCACGGGGATCAAGCCGATAAGTGAAATCGCCCCGAGAAGGATCATCAGCACTTTTCCATGATGACACGTATCATTCCTGGCCGGTAATCATGTTCTATCCAAGCTTCATGCCTGGTAGATGCGTATCACATGGGTAGTCAAAACTCTGCCATAGGAAGTTTTCAGGGTTTTTGTCGTTTCCATCTCTTATAACAAGATTTCCTAATTCCAAGAGCTGCGCGACAGGATTAAGTGCCGATCTTGATGAATCGGTGGTAGACCAAATGACGGTCTCGTTATAATTGAGAAGGACTAGAACTTCCTGGTTGGTGACCTTTAAAACACCCAATGAATCGACGAAGGGGATTTCTTTGTTGGCAACCCATACCACTGTCTGAATGGATATTTTCTTGTACCAGATTCCCAAGTACCGTTTTGTGGAATTTCTTGGGCTGAAAAATCCAAGCTCAAAGGTTTCACCAGTTGAAACTATGCTCTCCCCTTCTTTTATCAATTGAGACGTATTTATGGTATCTGTTGCAGTGGACAGTATTAAGATGGATAACAGAGATGTGCAAAAAAGAAGTATGGAGTAGCCTTCCGTTGATGTTTTCATGATTTCCAATGCACTAGAGTGGCACAAAAATGACTTGAAACATAGAAGTTTTGCTTTTTGAAATTTTGAGGTACCAGATTAGTCTTCCTTAATGGTATAATACTATATAGTAGATAGTCCACATTGATGTCCTGAAAATACTTTCACGCAATAGCTCCCAAAGACTGAAGACCTTAACAGCCACTAAAGAAAACCAATGGCTTCAAGAGTCAACACAATTTTCTATCAATCTGCCCAATAGCATAATAACATGAGCAGAAAATATTTCACGCATATGCTTACCATACCTCTCATATGAGCTATGGGGGAATTAGACAGATATTTCTTCAAAATAAATTGTAATCTAGAAATAAAAAGAAAGTGAAGTGCGGATTAGGTTGCTCTTTATAAGATGGTTCATGCCAAGTCGCCAATTATGGAGTTTCTCCGATACAGAGCTCACAGCACACTACCACCAGGATACAACAACCCAGCCATTCATTATGTCTCTTCAGAATTTGCACAACGGAGAAGAAAAAAATTCCACATGACACCTCACTTTACCCACAACCAAACTGCCTTAAATTAGTTCTCAAATTCTCGACCTACCACCTAACTAAATGGTAAAATCGAACTAAATGATTGACATTAACTTAACCAAACCAAATCAAACAAAATTAAGGTTGGGTTTTGGGCAGTGAGTTCTATTGTAAAATATAAGCAATCAAAAGTGAAGTAAGCTAGCATGACACCTTACTTTACCCACAACCAAACTGCCTTACAAAATAAGCACCAACATCCTGCTAATTTCAAAACTGTAAATTTCAAAGTGGTTCAACTAAAGGGTGGAAATCTTTTCACAATAGAATATTAGTAATGGCTCCCAGGTTCTGAGGTATCACAGCATTGACATGAAATGCCTTCTATCGAGCGGCTAATAATGTAATAGTTATTTCATTGGCCGAACACGATTCATGTTTGCTTGACGAGGTCTCTCCATCAAGCATATTTCTTTCAGTGAAAAAACCAGGTTGTTTCGGTTGAGATAGTATACTCTCACTACCCAACATCATAACCACAGATGACATGTTAGGCCTATCTTCTGGGCTTCGTTGCACACACAATAATCCCACATGAATTGATCGTAACAGTTCAACTAAATTGCAAGAGTCTCCAACCAATGGGTCAATCAATTCCAAAGACCTGCCTTCTTTGTGTAGTCTCCATGCCTAAACCATTGAGAAACTCTTTCAATCAATAAAGGATTTTAATATTGAGAAAGAAAGTGAATAGTACTTGAATTGACACTTACATGCCCAAGAAGGTTAAGGTGGTGGTCTGGATGATGAAAACCTCTATTTTTCTTCCCACTCACTATCTCCAGTACCAAAACGCCAAAGCTAAAGACGTCGGATTTTACTGAGAAGATTCCATCAATTGCATACTCGGGGGACATGTAACCACTATAGGAAATCATTGAACAAAGAAATTATTTTATGAGCAATGGAAGTAGGATGTACAACACATATGGAAATACTTACTATGTTCCAACCACTCTAGCCGTATTTGCTTCAGTTTCATTTCCTCTAAAACTTCTTGCCATGCCAAAGTCCGAAATTTTTGGGTTCATTTCATAATCAAGCAAAATGTTACTAACTTTGAGATCTCTATGGATAATTCGAAGTCTCGAATCTTGATGAAGATAAAGAAGCCCCCGAGCAATCCCATTGATAATGTGGAAGCGCTTTTGCCAATTCAGCAACTTGCTTCGTGTTTCATCTGTGCAAATTTTTCATCAAAATTAGTCGATGTCGTAGCTAATGAATTTCTTGAAAATAAATGGAAAATGATATTATATTATTAAAATGAATAAAAAGTTCAAATGGGACGACAAAAGGCTGGTAGTGTTCCCATTTCTCTTTAGAAAATACAAGCATTTCCAGTTGAATTGATCTCAATGGAATACAATGAAACCATTGGTCAAAACATTACTCCAATATGATGGAAGGGGTTTATGAAGCTTGTATTTACTTCTCTAGAGTACTAACATGTCAAAGGTTTTGAGTGAGAGCCATACCAAAAATAAAGAAGTCCAAGCTTTTGTTGGGCATGTATTCATAGATCAACATCTTTTCTTCTTGAATGCAACATCCTAGAAGCTTCACGAGATTTCGGTGCTGAAGTTTGGCAATGCATAAGACTTCATTCATGAACTCGTCGAGTCCTTGTTTGGAATTCTTCGAAAGCCTCTTCACAGCTATTTCTTGCCCCCCCTCTAACACACCCTGAAATTTATCATTTCTAAAAGTTACAATACCTTGCTATAGAAAAGGCATCAAATGGTTTTGTGCAGTGCTAAATACCCCTTTGCTAAAATATATATGCTAAAGATCTACTTACAAAAAAATTCATCGTATTGTATCTATGTAGAAGGTCATTATTAGTCATTTTTCACTAGAACTAATTCAGAGATCATAATCGATCTCATTTCCAAAAGTTAGATGTGCAAATTTATGATAAAGATCTATCGGCACAAATATTGGACGATGCAGATTGCATTGCATCGACTAATTTCCAAGATGATGCATAGAAGTGTGCCTATATTATTACCTTGTAGACAGGTCCAAAACCGCCCTCTCCAAGCTTATTGTCAATCGAGAAATCATTGGTAGCATTGGCTACTGTAGTGAAGTCAAATAATGGTAACTCCAAATCTTCCTTCGGACTTGCAGTGGTATAACCTCTTTCTTGATTGAATTCCTTTTTCCCTGCAACATATTAGTTGAAGTAATTTTATACTAATCTTATGGTTAAAATTAGCCAACTGAAACTAATTGTATACTACCCTCTTGCAGGGTATGAAATGTGGCTAATTGGATTACCTGGTCTACTTTGCTTCTTCTTCTTCCAAATGTACAAAGCCAGACCGAGGACTAGGAGAAGTATTCCTGCTAATACTGAGCCGACTATGATCCCTACTCGCTTCTTCCCATGGGAACCAAATCGAGCTTAATGTGAAGCAAACAATTACATACAAAATCAGGAATCAGAAAACAAAAAAAAGCAGGAATTCGTGCTATATTTGACGAGTATTTGGGAGCCAACTTTTTAGATTTTTCCCTTTACAATTGATCTTAAGGCTTTATTTGGTTCGCGGATTTTATCAAGGAAAAAAAATTAAAATATAAGAAATTGTATTTTTTCTTATTTGGTTGTAATGGAAAATTGTTAGAAGAAAAATAATTGAAATAATTTTGGCTTGAAATGATTTCATCTTTTCCTTTCATTTTTTTTTCCTCCACATTTTTTTTCCCTCTCCTTTTTTTCCACGGTAAAATCCATGAACCAAATAGAGGGTAAGAGAATCTATCCTAGGTTTTCTCTTAAAAACATTTTTCAAGTTTCACTATCACATATGATGTTGACTGGTCCTGGTAGCCCAATTTGTAATATTTTCAAGGGAATTTATAAATGCACTCCCAATTTTCAAATGCTATTCAATTTTCTTCGGAACATCAAAATATGCAGGTTTTGTTAGTCAGATAGGCCTAACTCCAAGCATACTTTCTCAGGCCTATGTCTTGGATACTAGGCCTAGCCTGGCACTTTTTGATGTTTAGGACAGCAAGATCCAAGATGGACTCAACTAGGTACAAAGCCATGCAAAGGTATACATGGGCCAGACTTGAGAGGGCCCAGTACTGGCCCATCCCAACTCTTTAAAGGGGCTCTCCATTGGTACCCAAGACTTGCTTTTCATCCCCACTTGTTTTACACTTTAAAATTTTATGAAAAATAAAAAAAGTTTTCATAAAAATTGGTTGCTATGTCCACTAGAAAATATCATTTTGACCAACTTTGTAGAAGAAAGTTTTTCCCAAATCTATCGTTTAAGTGGATTTTTTGTCCATTTACAATCTATTTCATAAATGGCTAAAAAGTCCACTTAAATGATAAATTTTGAAAAAACTTTTTTCTACAAATTTGTTTAAAATGATGTTTTCTAGTGGAATTACGTGACCAGTTATAATGAAAATCTTTTATATTTTTCATAAAATCTTAACATGTAAAATAAATGGGGAATGAAAAGCAAGTATTGGGTGCCAATAGAGCTCCCCCCCACGCCCCCCCCCCCCCCCCCCTCTTTTTTTTTTTTTTCTAAAAACTACCTGATCCAATCCCATTTAAGGAGAAGAGATTGGAAGTCTGGGCCTGGCTACTCCCCCCCCCCCCACCCCACCCCACCCCAAAACCAATTTTTATCAAACCCCCCCTTAGTTTAGGTTTTAAAAATTTTATGCAAAATATAAAAGGTTTTTACGAAAACCGGCCATGATGTCCACTAGAAAACATAATTTTGAACAACTTTGAAAAAGAAAGTTTTTCCAAAATCTATCGTTTATGTAGGCTTTTTGGCAAAAAATGAAATGAAGACTATAAATGGCTAAAAAGTCTACATAAACGATAGATTTTCGAAAAACTTTCTTCTATAAAGTTGTTCAAAATGATATTTTGTAGTAGAATATGTGCCCAGTTTTCGTAAAAACCTTTTATATTTTGCATAAAACCTTAAAAATATCCATGGCCTGAGAACTAGCCATGTAAAGGTGTACATGGGCCAGACTTGAGAGGGCCCAATACTGGCCCATCCCAACTATCGTGATCCGAGCCCATTCTAGGAGAAAAATTGGAAGTCTCCTTTTTAATGGGCTGAGAAATTTTAGTTGAGTTCTTAGTCCTTTTACAGTCACTATGTCACATGATCATTTAATGTGAAGGAATTAATGGTATACTCACTGTAGAAGAATTGCGGTCATTCACGTCTTGTTTTATTTTCTGATCTAAGGAGGTATTAATGGTATACTCACCATAGAAGTGTTGTGGCTTTTGCACTCGATGCTCAATGCGTGTAGAAATGAAAATTTGGAAAAAATTCGAGCCTATTGCCTACATGTCTTTTCTAATTTCTATTACTTCTTGGCTATCAATACGAAAATGCCTCCCTAGCTAACATGCATTGATGGACATCGGAACACACATTTATGTGTTCGTAAAAGTGTATGGGACTCATATGCCAGACACGTGTATGCATGTTTCGATGTCCATCATTACGTTTATCATGCTAGCAAGACTTTTTGGGAAATACGAAAAATACAATTTAAATTTAATAGATTTTGTTATAGCTTAGATGCTAATGTGGTAATGGCAAATTCGTAATTAAAAACAATTGAATCTATTTTGTTTTGAATTTAAAGAAAGTATGTAAATATGAAATATGTTAACCTATCAATGAATCCGATAAAAATATCCTGTATAGGTATGCTCATATATTTTTTTCACACAAGAATATTGTAAATAAATAAATAAATAAATATTCATTTCTATAGCTTAGGAGATGAATTCATACCTACTTCAGAGGAAGCCATCCGTATGTAGATTTCTTGCCCATTTTGTATGAATACCTTAATGTCAATCAAGTCTCCAAACCAAAGCAAGCATCCACTTCCTCCTGCACTAATATTCAAACTTGCATAACCCATACAAGAGCAGTTCCTCAAGCACACCATATTGCATTCCTCAATGCTCATACTCTCATTGAACCAAGAATACCTTGTATCCGGCAATTTAACACCAGAGTACTTGACAAACCCATCTCCGCTTTGGCAATCCAACACTGTCCTCCGAACACACCCATTCGACCAATCAGATATGTCCCATGCCTTTTGGAATTTCGCCACAAACCCATTCAGACACCCACAAATCGGTGAATCGTCGATGTTACAGCTGCCATATGCGCCACACAGAGCATAAGTGTCACAGTTATCTGTCTGTGTAGCTCTGAAGAGGTTCCAACCCTTGGTTCGATCGATCCAAATGGACCGCTCGACGATACCACTCGGATTTAGCACTGACCTTGTAATAACTGAGCTGTTAATCAGATCATAGCTATAATACATATCCGTCTGATTAAAAACAAAGTAGAAGGTATAAATCGGATTGGGTCTTAAACTTGGAAACCCACTGAACCGGAGACCGTTCCATGGACCAGATCGAAAAATCTCTTTCGAACCTTCTCTGATGACTAGCTGTGGAAATCCTTGAGGA
Organism: Liquidambar formosana; assembly: GCA_039720395.1. Taxonomy (NCBI): domain Eukaryota; kingdom Viridiplantae; phylum Streptophyta; class Magnoliopsida; order Saxifragales; family Altingiaceae; genus Liquidambar; species Liquidambar formosana. Next base: position 9,628,477 of record CM077834.1, on the reverse strand, counting down.
TCAAGCCGATAAGTAAAATTGCCACGAGCAGGATCATCTGGGCTTTTCCATGACGATAAATACCATTCTTTGCCGGTGATTGTGTTCCTTCCAAGCTTCATGCCTGGTAGGTGTGTATCACATGGGTAGTCAAAACTCTGCCACAGGAAGTTTTCTGGATTTTCGCCATTTCCATCACTTACAACAAGATTTCCTGATTCTAGCAGCTGTGCGACAGGATTGATCGCTGATCTTGATGAATTGGTAGACCAAATGATAGTCTTGTTGCGATTGAGAAGGACGAGAATTCCCCCGTTGGTGAATTTTAAAACACCTGATGAATCGAGGAGGGGGGTTTCTCTGTTTGCAACCCAAACTGCTGTCGTAGTCGATACTTCCTTGTACCATATTCCCAAGTATCTTCTAGCGGAATTGCCCGCAGGGCTGAAAAATCCAAGCTTGTAGGTTCCACCAGCTGAAACCAAGCTCTGGCCATCACTTATTGATTGGGACGCATTTATGTTATCTGTAGCAGCGGACAGGATGAAGATGGATAACAGAGATGTGCAGAGAAGAAATATGGAATTGCCTCGCATTGATGTCTTCATAATTCTTCAGTGCACTAGAGTACGTGGTAACAAAATGACTTGAAATATTAGAAGTTTTGCTTGATGGGGATTTTGAGTTTAGGGTGATGTTGATTTTCAGGGTGTGGAAACTTGTATATAGGGAGAATCACCAGTTTTAGTCTTCCACTATGGCCCCCTTATTTGGGTAGCCCGGCCACCATTAAATCATTGATGATAGTCTTGAAGATTCTTAATTTCACGCACTACTTTGGTATAGTTAGAAATGATGGGATATACATAAAAAGCTAAAGACTGAAGACCCCACCACCCCCCCCACCCCCCCAATCAACCGCCAAAGTAAACCACTAACTTTAAGAGTCGACAGAATTTGATATCAATCCGCCTAATAGCACAATAGAATATGCAGAAAATGTTTCACCCATATATTTGTGGGACCTCTGTTCTATAAGCTAGGGCTATGGCGACTCCACTGAGTGGTAAAGGGAAGAAACAAACGTTCTACTATTTTGAATTTGAATTACGGCAATGAAGCTAGCATAGAACAAATGAGGAACCAATGATAACTGATAAGTCACTGTCACCTTTGTCCTTTGGGTTGCAGTGGACAGTGGTCTGAGGGATATTTGTGGAACAGGTGGTTGGTCGATATTCATGTGGCTAAGACGAATGGGAAGTATTTGAATACATACACGGTCTTGTTTTCCATACTAGTTGACCTTTGAATGTAAGAATCAAAAGTGGATAGTGATCACTTGGATCATCATAACGATCTGAAGTGCATAGAATAGAAAAAAAAGTCGAAAGAATTATGCTTTTAAGGACTATATTAAGGCTCCTAAGAAAGCAATAATCACCCATTTGATTTCAAACCACTCTATCTGCAATCTTTTTTTGCAAGACGTCGAAAATCGAAATCGGTTTTCATGTCGGTAGTGTGAACAGACATGACCAAAAAGTCAGCAACAACAAGCTGGAAATTTTTTCTTGAACCCCTTTCTCAAGAAACTTTTCCTTTTTATACTTAAAAAGTTTGTTGGGTTGTGTAACAAAGGACATCATGAATGAGTATTTTTTTTTCTCTGTTTTACCAGCGCTAAGGTCTCACTGGCTCTAATTGATGAGCACTTGCAGTTTTGGTATGACTGATATAGAGAATACTGAGATGGACATCAAGAGGAGCAGAAAAAAGTATTATGGTATAGCCTTTCTGATCTAGAATGCCCACAAAATGAATGAATGAATGACATACCCTATGTTTGTTTTCAGCTGGTACCCTAACCATCAATATCCCAATCTGTAACCTATTTGATCACACATATTATCAAAAAATGTGATTAAGTTATTACAAAAATGTATGACGTCTCACATTTGTAGTAACTCACATATGTTTGTTTGTTTGTTTGTTTTTTTTTTTTTTTTTTTGGATAACAGAGCAAATTAAAGCATTAGATGATAGTCGCTAAACTAGCAGTGCTTGGACTGACATATGAAAATGAATGAACGGCCGGTAAAAAACTAAGCCAACGTAGATAACCCGAGTAGTCATGCCCGAAAGTCAGGTAAACGAGTGTGTAAGACTCTAAAACATTTCACTGGATGACACCCAAAAAAATAAAAAAAAAAGAGTTAAAAAGGTAAACGCCTACTGAGACTTCAAGAATTATCACAAGTTCTCATATTTTAAGATATGTTGGATCTCAATACACGAGCCATACTATTTCATAAAGATTTATTTATAAATTTTCAATAAAAAATATCATGTAATTTAATCACACATGACATTTAAAGTTTGATACCCACACTTATCTAATAATATTAGATTGGAATTGTTTGTTTGCTAACTTTGATCGACTGACCAAAGTGAACCCTTTTCTTACTTCCTCTGTATATAATTGACTATCTCCTTTGAAAAAACACATATTTTTTGAGAAACCCTATTAAATGCTTTCACATCAATTCATATGTTTGAATATTTCAATTTTACCCTCTAGTGTACACAACATTGGAAAAAGAGAGAGTACCCTTTCAAGGGTAGTTTAGGAAATCAAATAAGAAAAATCATTGACCTTTTGAATGCGATAAGAATTTTGTAATATCCCAATAAAAGGAAACCAATTAAATAAGAACTGTAGGAAGTAGTATATTGTTGACACATTTGTATCCACTAGAGTACAACTCTACAAATAATGAATATAATGATAATGCACATTTGGAATTACTTGTTCAAAATAAAACAAGCAAACAATTTATGGTCTCACACGTGCAATGCACGTGTGGGCCAACTAGAACACTTAATATCATGTGAGTGAAACACTATGTAAGGTGTTCTTTCACTTGGATTTGTTTAAAATTGACAAAAAAAAAAAAAATTATGTGCTAATTGACGGAGAATTTCACTGTCAATTGAAATTTTTTCATTGGATGAATTGACAAAAAAATTCTCCATCAATTGAAGAATTGACAGAAAACCTCAATTGTGTCAAAATGCTTTTTATTTTTTATTTTTTTATGGTGACCATGGATCTTGGATAAATTCCTTCCCCAATTAAAAACGAAAAGCCACCAAAATAAAAAATAAAAAATGCGCCTGTACTTTTCCAAAATTCCTTCCTCAATGGTTGTGAATACAGAATTGAGTCGATCACGGCATCACGGGACCCGAACCGTAAATCACGACTACATTGAATGACACACATCTATCAATTGCCAGAGGCATTAGCCAAAGGAATTGACGTTTGGCCTTCTAGAATCCATCCTACGTTGAACTTGAGGACTTGTCGATTATCACAATTGGATTTCTTATAATTGTTGTTTACAGGGATAAACTTCTCCGGGAGTATGATTTAAAATAGGTGTGATCTTTAAAGATTATTGTTTTGACATCTCATAATTGTTATTGTCGAGATAAATTTCAAATGGAAGAAAAACTTAAAATATCCTTAATCGTTAATATAAAAAAACATAAAAACAATGGTATCCTCCTTGTTACTAAATTGAATCATGATTATCGAAAACTCCTCTTTGGTAAGGATATCTATTTCCAATAAGTCACTGTGCTTTATTAGTATGACAATAAAATAAAATTTAAACAAAAAAAAAAAACTATTAATAGTTTTTTTTTTTTTTTGGCTAAGTGATAGAAACTCACGCACACGCACGCACCCAGAGGAGTCAAACCCAAAACCTCCTCAAAACCCCACACCCCTTTGAGGTGGGACATGCCAGTCAGCCTATAGGCCATTGGCTATTAATTGGATTTTGAAACATCCTGAAATGAGAATCACAAACGTCTTAGCTTAGCAATAAAATTTTTTTTCCTATTTTTAAGGGAGGGCGTTTATAACAAGTTATAAGTTTTTTTTTTTTTTTTTTTTAAAATTATAATTTATTTATTTATTGGTAAAATGCAGAAAACCCCCCCGAAGTATAGAGGGTCAACAAATAACCCTCCTTATGTTTTAATTTTGTCAATGTGTCCCCTAATTCAATTAGAAGACAAAACCAATCGTCGATGGTCACCCAATTGACCATGACGCCGGCAAAGGTTCTGGTGATTTTGGATAACACGGGTCCATCAACGGTATCACGTGTGTAACCACGTGATTAATTTTCATCAAATTTTATCAACGGTGAGTAACAGTGGGGCACATTGACAAAAATTAAAACATAAAGGAGGCACATTAACAAAATTAAAACATAAAGAATCCTAAACCATCTCCCTGACCCCCATACTTCAGGAGGGTTATTTGTAGTTTTTCCTTTATTTATTAACAACTAGGGGTATCCTAGGTATTACTCTAAGTCTTTAACAAAGGTTTGAAGTCAAACTAATCACCTTACGAATTTATGTGAGATATTTCATACCTATACAAATAACAATAATCACGACAAGTTGAAACAGTAATATCTGGAAACATATTTAGGGCGAATAGTCAACCAACCCGGCCCACAAAGGCAAAATCAATGATAAGTTACTAGAAAGCACGAGAAGTGGGTTCAATTCTACTTTTACGCCGAGAAATATACAGCAACAATTCCCACTAGAGAAATACACACGGCATCATTATATTATTATTTTTTTTGCCTTTCACATTAAGAATGTCGAGCAATTCTTCTATTAGCTGCGCTAGCTGTAAACATTTGACTTCATTTTTTTTGTTTTTGTTTTATTGGGTGCAGACTTCTTTATTTGTCCACATAATGACAAAACTGACAAATTTATGCCAAAATTGTACTACGAAGTAATAGTTTATAATTATATAAATACAAAAATACTAGTGATGGAATATAAGTTAGGGTAGAGGCAAGTATTTTGAAATAGTAATTTGGCTTTGAAGTCTCCCTGACTCGGACAGTTGGAGACACTAATATCACCAGCTCATATGAGTACTAAAATCTTCCCCCAACGTTTGCTTGACTTGGGGCATGAAGTAACAAATCGCAGTCCTAATTAACTAATCAAATGATGCCATTAGATCACTTTAATGTCTAAATTAATCAGATAGTACCATTAAACCAATTTGATATCTAAATTACACTTTTATGATCCGTGTAGGCATTAAATTTGATAGAAATAAACTATTTAAGTATTGTGGAAATCTAATTATAAAAGTCTATTTTAGTGTTTTGTTCAATTTTATGCATCAATTCCAATACCACAAAAGTCTATACAATTTGATAAATTATACAAGGGTAAATTACATTAAGATCCCCTTAGTATCAAACAATTATAAAGTGGAAAACCTTTTCATAGTTGTGTTTGCAGTTGAAATATAGTCACATGATCACTCAAAAAAAATTGCACTCATACATAGATGTCTTGGTATTGGATTTTGTGTCGAGAGTAATTATTGAAATAATAAAGAGTAATATAAGAAAGTTTAAAAAAGAATTATGATTTGACTTTTCAAAATTGACAATTATTTTGGGATACAAAATGTAATAAAAATGATTTATCTTGTAGGACGGAGATAGTACATTAAAGTATTACATGGTCTATAAATTAATTATGTAAATAGTTCCCCAATCTGAGATTAGATCACCTTTGCATTCATACGCGCGTAGTTGTCTTACTAGTCACAAGGTTAACTAAATCATATTAAAATTTCCTTATTTGTGTCATGTGAGTGAGTTCCTTATGTTTACTTAGGAAGGGATAAAAAATGATAGACCCTTAGTCTAAAAGCCAAAGGAACTATTGCTGTATATATTACTCGGCGTAAAAGTAAAATTGAACCTAGGCCACTCCCTGTGTTTTCTAGTAGAACAACTTATCATTGATTTTGTCCCTATAGGGTTGGTCCAATAGTTGCTCTGGATGTGTTCTCCGGAGATTATTGCATGTTTTAACTTCTTGTATCTATCGTTGCTTGTATGAATATGGGGCGTTTTACATGAGCCATAAGATGATTAGTCTAACCTCAAACCTCTACCGGAGTAAAACCTGGAGGTATACCTGGGATATTCCTAATTGTTAATTTAAAAAAAAAAAAAAAAAAAAAAAACCTTATCACTAGTTTTAAACGCCCTTCCTTGAAAATAAGAAAAATTTTATTGCTAAGCTAAGAGCTAAGATGATTGTGATTCTCATTTCAGGACGTTTCATAATCCAAATATCAATTTTTTAATTTATTTTTAAAATTTTTATTTTCTATGGTTAGGCTAATAATGCATAGGGACTTATTGGAAATAGGTATCCTTGTGATTCAATTTAGTACCAAGCTGAGGATGCCATTGTTTTGTATTTTATTTATTTATTTTCTATATATTAAGGATTATGAGTATTTCAAGTTTTACTCCTACTAAAGTTTATTCTAACAAGAATAATGACGAGATGTCAAAACAATGACATTTAAAGGACTTACCTATTTTAAGTCTTACCCTTACTAAAAGTTTATCTCTGACGTGACAATTATAAGAGATCGAAATAATAATCTTTAAAGAACACACTCATGACTTGACTGTCCAACTATCTCTATTATTACTGAAGACACTAATGACCTAACTATCCAACTAACTCTATTATTAGTATTACTGAGGATACAATTGTGATAATCGAACTCCTCAAGTTCAACGCAGGATGGATTCTAGAAGGCCAAAAATCAATTCCTTTGGGTAATGCCTCTGGCAATTGATAGATCATAGATGTGTCTCGATCAATATAGTCGTGATTTACGGTGCGGGTCCCGTGAGGCCGTGATGGACACATTCTGTATTCACATCCATTGAGGAAAAAATTTTAGAAAATACAAGCGTCTTTTATTATTGTTTTGACTTTTGGTTTTTAGTTGGGGAAGGAATTCATCCAAGACCATCTATTAAATGTTATGACTCGTGTCTTGAGATTCCAATGACCATCTTAAAATATGAAAACTTGTGAATACACACCCATGAGGACTTTCGAAAAGTTTTTTTTTTTTTTTTGAATTATTGTTTTATTCAGTTTTCTGCCCAATTAACAAGTCCATCCTTTAATTATTTTTGAAGTCTCGGTAGGGGTTTACCTTTTTTTTCTTTTTCTTTTTTTTTTTAATTTGGTGCCATCCAATGAAATCTCTTGGAGTCTTTCATATGCGTTTACTTGACTTTCGGGCATGACTGGGTCATCCACGTCGGTTTATTTTTTACTGGCAGTTCATTCATTTTCACATGTCGGTCCAAGTACTGCTAGTTTAGTGACTACTATTATAATCTAATGCTTTGCCCTGTTATAAAAAAGAAAAAATAAATTTGAGAGTAGAGTGATTGCCCTCATTGGACGAATGAATTCCCAAAATGTGAATACACACCCATGAGGACTATCGAAAAGTTTTTTTTTTTTTTTTTGAATTATTGTTTTATTCAGTTTTCTGCCCAGTTAACAAGTCCATCCTTTGATTATTTTTGAAGTCTCGGTAGGGGTTTACCTTTTTTTTCTTTTTCTTTTTTTAATTTGGTGCCATCCAATGAAATCTCTTGGAGTCTTTCATATGCGTTTACTTGACTTTCGGGCATGACTGGGTCATCCACGTCGGTTTTTTTTTTACTGGCAGTTCATTCATTTTCACATGTCGGTCCAAGTACTGCTAGTTTAGTGACTACTATTATAATCTAATGCTTTGCCCTGTTATAAAAAAGAAAAAATAAATTTGAGAGTAGAGTGATTGCCCTCATTGGACGAATGAATTCCCAAAATATCCTTTAAGGGGTTGAGTGGTCATCTAGTTAGTCAGTAAGTCCCCAAGTAGACCTTTGTTTCCCCTTATATTTGGGTTATAATTCCTAAATCAATCTAGGTCAATTATCATCTTCCTTTTCCTTCCTCTAAATTTCCCTCACAATATCAGCAAGATTTCCCATTTATTTCTTAAGATACCAACAAGAAATCAGGCAACTAGTGAGCTAACAATCTTGAAACTAAAAACTCTGGCAACACCCAACTGGTATTGCAACACATGCACATAGTGAATGTTTCAAGATCTAAAAATATAATGCATGTATTGAGTTGTCATGCTTATATGGCTATTCTTAATTGGGCTTTTTAAAAATGTTGGTAAGAAGCTGGTTACCCTGCTAATGCTTTTATCTGATACTCTGTATTAAGGAAATTAATCTTTTCTTCTCATAGCGAAAAACCATCAGTTCTCGATCTTTTTGGAGTTCATCTCCACGAAGGGTCAAGGCTCAACTGAGAACTTTTTGTGCAGAAATGACAATGGCGCAATGATGAAAAAATGAGGGAATTCAATGAGTCAATGGTAGCGGACTAGAGGTAAGTCAAACACAAACACAAAACTAGCGCAAGAATTAATGGGAGAATATATATAGGTGTGTACCCCGCAAATAACCATACAAAGAAGGTAAGAAGCCTATTAGGTTTTTAACTCATTTAAAAAAAGAAAAAAAAATCAGTACTTATGAGACATACAAAACATCAATATGAGAAGTTCTTTTATCGAGCCTCTAATAATGTAATAGTGACTTCATTGGCTGAACATGGTTCATGCTTGTGAGATGAAGAATCAGTTCCAACCAAATTCCTTTCATTGAAAAAACCAGGTTGATTAGGCTGAGGCAATTCACTCTCACTACCCAACATTAAAACCACTGATGACATATTAGGCCGATCTTCTGGACATCGCTGCACACATAATAAACCCACATGGATTGCACGCAGCACTTCGGGCAGATTGCTAGAGTCCCCAATCGATGCATCTATTAGTTCCAGAGGCCTACCTTCTATATAGAGCCTCCATGCCTAAACAATTTAAAACCATGCCTATTATCGATTAGTAGTAGTTTTAGCATAAGGAAATAAGTTAGGAAATGTTAATCAAAATGCTTACATGCCCAGTAAGGTTAAGGTGACTGTCTGGATGATCAAAGCCTCTGTTTCTCTTCCCACTCACTATCTCTAGCAACAAAACACCGAAGCTAAAGACATCGGATTTTACCGAGTAGAGCCCATCAATTGCATACTCAGGAGACATATAACCGCTGTTACATGAAACCATTAAACAAAGAGATAGATTGACAATCATTGATATTAAACAAGGATCTTGTAAGATTCATGTGATACTTACTATGTTCCAACCACCTTTTTTGTGTTACCCTCAGTTTCATTCTCATCAAAACTTCTAGCTAAGCCAAAGTCAGATATTTTTGGATTCATATTATTATCTAATAAAATATTGCCTGCTTTAAGATCTCTGTGGATTATCCTTAGTCTTGAATCTCGATGAAGATAAAGGAGCCCCTGAGCAATTCCAATGATGATTTGAAAGCGCTTAGACCAATCTAGTAGAATGCTTCGTGTGTGATCTGTCCAATTATTTCCAATAGCGCGCAATTTCAAGTTCTTGAATATAGAATAGAATTCATGTGGCAACAGGTGTAACAATGAAATCAAACCGCAACACCCCCCCCCCCCCGGCGGCCGCCGGGGCGGCGGGGACACCCATTAAACTAGACACTACACTTATAGAGTAATAGGTAGCAACAGGTGTAACAATGAAATCAAACCACAACACCCCCCCCCCCCCCCCGCGGCCGCCGGGGCGGCGGGGACACCCATTAAACTAGACACTACACTTATAGAGTAATAGGTAATGACTAGTACATTTGTCCCCTTTCCTTGATTCATGTATCACTGTTACATCTTGTTACCTTAAACTTACTGTAGTGAAGCCACTGGGGCTATGTCAGCTTAGGGGTGGAGGAGGAAAGGGTGTAAAAGGTTGGATTAGGATAGGTTATGGGTTGAATCCCCTTCAATTGTACCCAATATATATTGTAGCAGCTTTGATCAAAGCATCACTTACATAAATTGAGTAGCTAGGTTTTGGAGCTTGTTTGATAAAAACACAACATTATGTGTTTAATTAGACTAGTTAGACTAAATAAGGGTTCTGAGAGAGAGTCATACCAAAAATAAAGAAGTCCAAACTTTTGTTAGGCATGAATTCATAGATCAATATTGTTTCATCTACTTGAATGCAACACCCTAGAAGCTTCACTAGATTTCGGTGTTGGAGTTTGGCAATGTGTACAACTTCATTCTTGAATTCATTGAGTCCTTGTCTAGAATCTTTTGAGAGCCTCTTCACAGCTATTTC